>JBAIAA010000589.1:2107590-2810120 GCA_037893245.1 Crossaster papposus
TATTCATTTGTTCTCTTTATCTTTTCCCATAAAGTAAGCTATTTGTTGCAAATACCAGTGCGGGATTTCGGAGTTCTGACACAATTTGTGCACTGCACCGAGGTAGATAAACGGCATGGACTCTACTTTATCTGGTACCTTTGTGATTTGGTTATTTAAATTCCTCTAATTTAAATCTCAAATCGCGCTCCTCGATTTGGAAATCAAGTTGTGTTCCAACCGAACGCAATTACCGAGAACAGCCAAATATGCGATCGAACGACCCACTCCTAGCATCTTGAACAAAGCTGAAGGTGTTATTATATTTCATCTAGTATTCCACCCGACCTTCCAATTTCTGGCTGGGGTAGCTCGCCAATAAACGCCGTCAATTGACCCGTCATTACCGAGTCCCCAAACAGAGCATCATCCCATTAATTGCAATGCTCGCTGATCTCCATTATACGAGCACGGCTCATCAACTTAGGGCGCGTAGTTTGGCAGTCATCCGTTCACTCGAGGAACGTGCTTGGCGGAAATTCCGCGCAGTGGGTTTAAGCGAACTGCTGTGTGAGCGGTGTGTGTAATACGCCAGGGGGCATTTATCGCCAGCTCTGGGGTGATAATCAGCTCGCAAGCTCGGAGTTGGCATGGTGTATGAGAGACCTCGTAAGTTGAGCTGGGCAGTTGGGTGTTTGATTCTGGAGAGGATGTGCACGGCTGTGTGAACTGTAGAGAGTACACTGCACATTTTCCGTACATACGCGTATGTATGCTGCAGTAAATAACTCATATCTGGCCGAAACAGGCGTTATCCTCACACGCGGCCTTTTTTAACACTGCATCCAAACCCTTATGCGGATGAGAAACAAACCGGCAACATGGAAAGACCAGAATCGTTCATCGTCCCCGCCCGCCGCTCCCAGTGGCTAGTCAGCGCATTAGCCTACGCCTTTGGTCTGGACCAGGGTATCGAAAATGAAGTGGTCGTCCTCGCCACCGGTATCGATCAGTACATTCAAGAGATATTCCACCACTTGAACGTGACGGGCATGGACCGGGTGTCTCTCGCCGATTTTCAGACATTATGCGAGGTTATCGGGTTTCAGGACTGCGACAGGAGCCCCACGGCTAAAAAGCCCTCTTCCCCCGAAAACCCGTCCACGGAACTGACTTTTAAGGAGTTTCATTCCAGACTGGTCCAGTGCTTCATCGGGGAGGACGCGGGAGACGGGCCTACCGATGGCGGCTTCGAGAGGAGGTGGGGTAATCAGGGGAAGTTCGTTGAGGCAGAGGTCCGCGTCCTGCCCAGGAGCGGGCTGAGTGTCCGCACCATGTGTACGGAGTGTTTCCAAAAGCGACCAGTGACGGAGATTTATCACTCGGTGATGTTCAAGCAGGGCAAATTCTGCTTTCCCGGTGGCAGTCCGAAAGAGGTTGAAACTCCAAACTTAAACTGTGCGCCCTTTGGTCTTTGCGGCTCAGTATCTTCTTATTCGATCGGTAGTCACTGTGTCGATCAACCCTGCGGTAACCTGACAGAAGTGCGAAAGTTACAGAAGGAGAACGACGGGCTGAGGGAGATTGTCGAAGACATGCGCCAGGCCCTGCAGAGCAGCGATGCAAGGCACCTGGCCCTTCTGGTTTCCCTCCGGAAGCTGCAGGTGGGGCCGCCAGACGGTTGCGGTCAAGCAACCCAACCGTTGCCACCCAAACTCCCCGGACACTGCTCCATCCGTCCGCAAAACGCAGTTACGCTGTCACGGGAGCTGAGCAGGCTCCGGGACGACAGGGACAGGCAGCTGGAAGAGGCCATCAGCTACACGCAGTCTCTGGAGGCCGATCTGTGGCGATCGAGACGGAATCAGAACCGCCTGGACCAAACCAGGGAGTTGCTCTTAGGACATCGACAGTCGCTAGCGCAGCGCTTGTGCTCTGCTAGGGATACACTTAGTAGCGGGTTGGAGAGGGTTCGGAAGCTGGAGAAGCAGATAGAGGGTATAGATAAAGCGAAGACAAGAGCAACAGAACTGGTGGAATGGAAACTATGCGTGGGGTAAGATGTCAATTATTTTGTATCTTTTGGGGGCAATGTCACAGAAGTCAGTTTACAGTCAGCTATTGTTTCAGGCCATTTACAAGACCTTTCCATAAACTGGCAGGGGTCTTCAGCTCCTTTAGTCTGTATTTTGGTTTGGGTATATACTTTGACATTAACATTTAGCGACCCTCTGGTATAATTAAGCCTACACGAAGGGTATTCTGCACTGACAAGGTGCATGAAATTGAATACAATGTGGACATAAAGTTAATAACAGCCAAGGACTGGTATTAATTTTATTCCAAGCAATGCACATAGGCCTACAACAATCTTTGATTTTTATGAAGACCACATTTCACTGTTTGAGTTCTACCAGTCGGGAGATACCGCCACTTAAAACAGCAACCACGTTTTTATCGTGATTTCCCTAAACATTCACCAGCCCATTGTAAGTGATATGCAAATTATACTAAACGTTATACATCGTATAGCTTTGCTGTAAAGGGTGATATTCGGCGAAAACGTGAATTCAAAAGAGTCGTGGGTAACTGTGCTTGCGATTTCTTGCCAACATTAAGTTATGGTGGTGGATAGAGGGGCGGGGGGAAGGGGGTGGGGTAAGTAGGATAGGTTACTGGAGAAAAAGAACCTGACCCCCCCCCCCCCCCCCCCCCCTGCCCCACCCCACGTGCTCGCGCGTGTGTATTTGGGTCGATGGCCGGGGTGTAGTGCGACTCGCGCGAGCCAGGTTCCACCTCTTGAAATGATTGTCGCCGAATCATTCGAAAATGAATAATAATGTTGCTGTTAAAACACATATGGTTGACAGAAGAGTATGACCTTTTAGTTGTTTAACAAATATTACAAATAGCCCATGTTTTACTCAAGAAGAAAAGACTGAGGTACAAAGAACTTTACCTATAACAGTTAAGGAAAACAAATTGACAGTGCGCGTTTGAGGTATTTTCCCTTTTTTTAAATGACATTAAAACTCGAAGAGGTTATTGTTTTGTTCTATTAAAAGGCAATAAGTCGGTTGTATTGAAGTACAATGAGATAATTATAAATGAATTGTACATTAAAATAAATTTGGGACACTTCAACTGTTTAAAAAAAGAAAAAATCTAAATCCACCGATCTTGCATGCAAACGCATGTTATACCCTGTACTATTTGTACCCCTGGATAACAGAGTCAGACCGACCAGGTTATTCAACTATTTCATCATTCCGTAATAAGTTTATATGTTAGGAATTACTATGAAATAAACGCTCCCGACATCTGCTGTCTTAGCTGAGTCACCAGGACGCGCGGCAAAACCACCTAACACCGACACCACCTCGCGCTCTCGACAGCTCAGAAGTGTGGCCCTATTTTGCCATCTTGTATTTGGGCCGACCTCCTTGCCACATCTTTATAGCCTTATATGTTCTACCACCTCAGTGCCAAGGCGGCGAGACTAATTGAATCGGCTGTCTGGTCCTCGTGGTGCTGTGTGAGGTCATAAAGTAATTAGAGGGGGGTAGCAAGTCCCCACGGCATTTTCAGTGTTTATGACTTCTGACTAGCAACCTCTAACCCAACATGGAGCAAGATAGCTCAGTTGGTAGACATTCAATCAATGAGGATAAGACTTTTTATCTTATAATACACAAATAGACCACAGGGGAAACTGACTAGGTAAATTTTCATATTTTTCAAAATGAACAAAGAAATTAGAAAGGCGAGACTCAAACTTGCGACCTCCAGAATACCTGACCGGCGCTCTACCAACTAATCTATTTTGCCCTATGTTCTCCTAAATATGAATAATTTAGATATTTTTGTTAAGTTGAGTGGACTTACTTTTTGACTCACATTGTTTTCTCCCTGGCGCTTTACATTAGTAAATATAAAATCGAGTCACTTGTGGAGTACAAACAAACCCGGATCTAATCAAAATATGTACAAAGCATTTTTGTTTCAACTTTTAAGAAATGTTAAGACAATAAAATAATATTGCATTTTGTTCAACGCGATGTGCCTGAACTGTAGACGTTCAGGGAGATTGTTGAAACAGTATTTAAGTTATGAATAAAGACCAACGGAAAGGCTTGACAAAAAATGAAGACTATTGTGCATAATTATCAACAAGATACAGTTTTCATCAGTTCCCCCCCCCCCCCCCCCCCCCCCCGCACACCCACTCCCACCCCTTCCAAACAATACTTGTCGTATGTCAGGCAGTGTAAACCCAGTGATGCATGACCACACGTGGGCATTTATTGTACTAATATGAAAGCATATAAATATAAACAGGTTTATCAAAATAACAAATTTTATGTGGTCACATTACTTTCTTTAACCACTATTTTGCTAAGACCTAAACCCAACTGTAGTTACCATTATTGGGTTGCGACAAATTGGTTACCTTGACTAAATCTAAATATTTGTAGTCAACTATATTAATAATATAAAACATCAATTTAATAAATGTATCCATACAATTGATTACTAGCTATAATTACCTACAAGTCTGCTGGTACACTGCAAAAACAAAATATTTAAAACATGGGCAAAATGTACCAAGTTTTTACCCAAAGATGATCGAATTATCAACTATACCTACACGTACCGTTGGGCTTGTATTCCTTAACGTCATTGGGCAACGATATTTACTACTTTTTTTTAAATATTGTTGCACAACAATTAGTTATTTGGTTATTACCCATCTATTGGTCAAGGATATTTACCACTTATTGGGAACATGTTTACTGAACATTTGGTTAGTGTGCCGTTTTTGCCACTTCACTGTTTCTCTATAAATATAAATTTATTTGCACACATTTAGTTTTGTAGATTCGCCAAGAATGAATCTACATAAATCAAGCCATTTCCACATTCAAAAGTATAACAAACTTGAAAATATTGTGCATAATAATAATATACAGCGGATAGCACACTAAAGTGCATGATACCAGTACCTATGGGCTTCACGTGGATCGACAGGGGAAGGCAGGATACGTGAGGAGTACTTGATCGAGTGGGGACATTGTTTGATACGAATAACCAAGGTATTACGCATCTACCTCTGGTCAACCCCTCTAGTGACAGTAACCCGCTGAACTAGCATACACACATTCGCATCGTTGTATCCGTGTGGAAACATAGCTTTATTCATAGCTTTGTTTTTTAAGATGTTCCTATTTTAACCGCAATTAATTTCCTCGCTGGGTTGAAATTTCGATTAAATTATACCCTCTTATATTGTACCCTCACCCAAACACTAACCCACATCATAACCCTAGTTTGTTTGTAATTTTGAAATACCATGTAGAGACCTTTACACCTATATAGATTACCCTGTGGCTGCAGGGTACCATATTTCCCTCCAACTTGTTGCGTCAAATGTACACACACACTCGTGTTTTACCATAATGATCGAAGACCCCCCATCGTGTTTTCCTTTGTTCCTGTCCCCATAGATTTTAATTGTTATCGTACACTTTAACCGACCGAGGGCCATATTTGACTAAGAAATCGTCGTCTAATGATTCCTTGTTCCTTTTGTTCTTTTTTGTGTTTCGATTCTTGGTCGTAATACTATGTAAGAGCGTAACACACAAGTCACGTGAATGACGTCATTGAAACAGACATTTCCAAGTGCACAAGTTTATAATCTCGTCAAATGTTCGCATCGAAATATAAATCGCCCGTGGGACCGGCAGATATGGGAATAGTACGAGTCGAAATCATATCTCTTCACAATTCTAGCAAATGAGAAATTTCGTCTCAAACGATCCTAAAACAGTCATGGTCACCAAACACGCGCAGGTAAAAAAAAAAAGTATTTTCAAACCTCATTTCACAAGCCTCTTAAATAGCCTCACAGCAAAATAATAATTGAAAATAGTATTATTCGACGCAGAAAATAAAAAAATGTTCACTTATCATCCCATGTTGGCCCAGCACTGCTGCCAAAAAGGACTTATGGCCTATTTCCACGGGACACTCCTCCATGCTCACAACACATCGTAAATTCTCGTAGCTGCGAGACCGTCAACTCGCTGCAAAAGACCTCGCCGTGTACCTCTGTATAACGACTAGGATGCGCTCTGACTAGACATAATACATAACTCACAGCTTAAAAAAGACGGTTGTAAGAGTAAGTAAATGAAGGGCTTGGAATTGTTTTTTTCCCCTAAAATAAAATCTGCGTGATGCTGAAATGAAAATGATGTGCTTTCTACAGCATTTACAAATTCAATACCAAACGTGTCAAGACTCATTTCGAGGGATTCAGTCACAAATGCTACTTGAGTAAACTGCAGTATGCTTTATACTACACTCGGCTATGAGAACTGTGTAGTCTTTTGTAGTATTTTATTGTACCCCAAATGATATGAAATGCCTCATGATTCAGCCATATCACTCAGTTAAAAGCAGCTGGCATGGTCTTGGGTCGATATCCCGCCGTACATTCATACGCGCACATGACCAGGCGGGTGTTTCAAGGCCTCTTGTTGTACTGTTGAGTGTCTGATGTAACATCATCTAATTAACCATTTTAAGAAAAAGAAAAATGGAATTTGTGTTTGGTTGATTTTTAGAAACGTCTAATATCAAATAATAATAGCAGTTTTGCAGCTTATGCGTAAGGCATTATACTTGTGTTGAAATACTAAACCTAAATAAACCTATTTTGAATCTCCGAAATTCATTTCCCCATTTTAATTACGTGAGTGAAGAATTATAAGATATCTTTAAAACTACATAAACATTAAACACTCACAATAATTACTTCCAAAAGAGGAAAAACAATTCTCCAAAATACTAATTTTTTTATTTTTCAGAGAATTAGAGCGTGGGTGAGGAATTATTGTAAGATATTCTTTCAAATTACATTAAACCTAATAATAATCGCTATATCAATCTAATTTTCTTGTACAAAACCTGAACAACCTACCAAAGAAAATGACAGTGGACAAGCAAATGCAACGGCAAAGGTTTAGAGGAATTTGTTTTGTATTTATTTCGTCCACCTGTCTACTAACACGAGGACTGGGCATGATGAGATTTTGCATTTAAAGCAGACACGGGCCTTAGCAGCTGATGTGATTTTAACAACATATTTCCAAAATCACTTCCAAATGCTCTGAATTTACATCAAATTCACATCAAATTCACATTCTGGGTAAGGTCGTTAAAATGCAAATTCACATCTACTGGATGTGAATTTGGACTGTTAACCCAGGATGTAAATTTGGAAGTGGATGTAAATTTGGAGCATTTTGATGTGATTTGTATGTTATTGGATGTGATTTAGATGTGAATCTTTGGTTGAAATCACATACTGCTACTGGCCGTGTCCGCTTTAAAGGCAAAAATCACATTATGCCCATTCCTAGTGTAAAATCATGGTATGGTTATACATTGCAGAGATCAAATTCAATAACGCGGCTTCATCCCAGTGTGCAAAAGAATAAAGAAAATTCCTCGTAACACATGACTTGAGACACCAAACCTGGCCAGTAGTGTCGTGAAGACCCCGCCGATTATGTGGAATCGTGTGTTTGCTGTTTGAGCAAAGTGGTTTGATCTTGTTTTAAAGTATGAATCACCACGCAGCGTAAAGCAAAGGAAAATCGTCCTTGTCCACGTTGTGCCTGAAATTATCTTGCTCCAACAACCGTTTTGTTCGCTTCAATTAGGCACGGAACATTTGTCTTCTGCGGACCTATTCAACTGTGCGCATCGATCGTTGTTTCAACAGTGACTGTCAAGGTCAGACGCTAAAACAATAAATATGATGATGTTTCCCAGACGCATGGACCACAATGGCGTATTGAACCTGTTTGTTTAGGCACAAAAACCCTTGCTTAATAAATCAGGTAAGGAGCCAAAATTCCATGCGATTGTTATGCTAAGCTAACAACAGCCAAGTACCAATCACGCATCCATATACATCACATGGAGTTGTTGCTGGTAAGCTGGTTTTAATAAGCAAGAATGTTTTGTGCTTGAGCAATTTTTTGTGAAATTGGCCTCTTATAAGATAATAGTCAAGCCGGGCGTGCGAGAAAGCTATATTGCTCATCATGGTTTTTAGCCCCCTGTTAAAGGGATAATTTCATCCTGGGAGCGCCGAATTGGGCTCTTAAACGTGTTTTTAACGAAATGATGTTGCAGCAGTCACATGGTGTCCCATTTCCGCCAATTAGTGACAGATTTAAATTCGCTAATGACATGGGAAGTTTTTTCGTTAAAAAGATATCCCAAATTCACAGTAATCTGGATAGTTTATTACCAACAACTACTGCACCCAATCAACTTTACCCAGCTACAATTATTGCCTGAAGAAAACCGACTGGACAGCTTCACTCTCCTCACTCAAACTCAGGTGAAATAGCTCGTCATGAAAGCTGCAAAACAATCATGTTCCCTGGATCCCATCCCAATTAATTTGGTGGTTAAATGTACTGATGTGTTGCTTCCAGTGCTTACTGATACCATCAATCTTTTCCCAAAATCGGGCGTTTTCCGGGAGAAGTGGAAGGAAGCTCTGGTATCTGTGGAAGAAGGAAAATCTTGATCCCATTCTTGCAAACTATCGCCCTGTCAGTAATCTTCAGTTCGTGTCAAAATTGACTGAGCGGGCGGTGTCTGATCAACTTCATAGCTATTTAACCAGAAACTCAATGTACCCGCTACTCCAGTCATCATAATATGAAGAACCACAGCACGGAGACGGCCCTTTTAAAGGTGAACTCTTGTTAAAGATGAACTCTCGGCACGTTATCCTGCTTGTGTTATTATACCTGAGCGCCGCATTTGATACGGTTGGTTCATATTGAATCGTCTTCAAACAAAAGTCGGACTTTTCGGTAAGGGCCACGAGTGGTTTACATCATACCTGTCCGGTAGGAGCCAACGAGTGTCTAAACAGGGGACCCTAGCTGACATATTTCATCTGGACAGTGGTGTTCCTCAGGGATCCTGTTTTAGCAGAAAGGGTGCGCAAAATTAAATACGGATCCTTAACACCTAACCTGGTGAAGGTGTTTTTATACCGCGAATGCTGCATATTCCGAGAAAACAATTTCCCAGGATCTTGAATTCAATTCAAAAGTGTGTACCCAGCACGAATGAGACAGAGGGAATACCCCTCCCCTATAAGTCCCCTGTACATATACACTCTCTAGACTATTGCTACCTAATGCAACCCCTCCCCCTAAAAACCTAAAACGAATTCTCGAGAAACCACAACATTCCGCGAACGGAATAGACCGTGTAAGTCTAGCACAGAGGTCACGATTGAACTTCCGGGCACGACCAAGCCGCCAGCTATATAACTTTTACGTGTGGTTTATTTTGTTTTCAATAATACTTAATGTTTTTACAGATATATGAACCGTGAAACGGCCATAAATATGGATGATAAATTCAAACTTAATTTTACAATATATAAAAAAAATGCACGACTGTCTAAATTATTGAAGAAAAATAGCAAAGACTTACATGGTCTATTGCTCCTCAAAATTAATCATCATGGCCAGTAAGTTTCCATTCAACCAATTGTGTGCGTCGTGTCAACGCACGCACACAAGTGTGTAAATGCCGTCAATCGGGGACCTTGGCAAAATAGGGGACCCTATTGTCTTCTATTGTTATACGTCCCCTATTTCAATCAAAAACAAACTCAAATACGCCTCCAATCATGGACCTTCTTGTATCCCACTTTTGTTTGTACTCCCATAGGTTTTGTACACGAATCGGAATCGGGGACCTTTGCGAAATAGGGGACCATTTTGTCCTCTATTGTTATACGTCTCCTATTTCAATCAAAAACAAACTCAATTAGGTTTACCTCACATACGGACTGTGGACATGCCTTTGTCTTCGTGTAGTTAAAAAACGTTGACTAAGTACATGTACTAATTTAACAAAACAAATTTAACCTCAAGTGTTGACTCTGGGCCTTACAGCTGTTCCTTCTATTTTTTGGTATATATAACCCCAACCCGTTTTTTCTCTAGCGCTCTTTTTCGGAGACTGAAACCACAAACCATAACCTCTTTCTGCATCGTGTGGACCTATATTGTTCGGAGTTCCACAGTGCGTATGCAAGACTAACTCAGACCTCAATATCAATTAATTTCGTACATGACGTTATAGGGACATTCCATAGGGTTCGTGTGCTGAGGGAAATCTCTTTAAACTCAAACTCAGACATATTGCCCAACCTAAAATGTTTAACATCACCCTAATTTTAAGTCTTTTTTTTGTCATTATACCCTAACCCAATTCTACTTCTAGGCCCCTTTACTGGAGACCGTAAACGCTATGGGGACACGAAACTGTCCCCACAACTCGGTGTACTGATGAACACAAGTGTGTATACGCCTCAAATCAAGAACCTCCTATTGTCCCTCTTGTGTTTGTACTTTTAAAGGCCTCCCATATATGTTTTGTACACGAATCGGACTTGATGACCTTTCCGAAATAGGGGACCCTATCGTCTTCTATTGTTACACGTCCCCTATTTCAATCAAAAACAAACTCACACGTTTGTTTATAGTTTAAATCGAGGAATTTTTGTTGTCCCTTTCAACAATCTCCTTTGTTTGTACTTTTGTTTCCGACGGCTCTCATTGGTTTTGTACACGAATCTCAATCAAGGACGTCCTCGATTACGCACCTAACAGCGTTTCACTGTCCCATGTGTGTAAACACCTTACATCGTGGACCCCATATTGTCCCTCTTTTATTTGTACTCATTTGAGACATCTCTTTGTTCTCGTGTACAAAATGGTTAGAAAGTCGAGCACGTTTTTCAAATTGCTCCTATTTCAACCACAATAGATTTCCTGGGTTGAAATTTCGACCCAATATACCTATTATTATCCTAACCATAGTTTTTGAGTAATTTGCGTAAAATCCAAAAATCTATTTTTGGATTTTGTTTTGACTTATTCACCTACATAAATTACCATGTAGATACCTTTTGACTACCATTGTTCCATTGTGTTTAGGTCTTCACCGGGTACCAAATTGAGAAACATAACACTTTTGTAACGCCGTACATAAAGAGGCATTGGTGAGGAATCCATCAATGAAGCAATTTCAATCAACGCTCCTTCGTATCACGCGGCTCAGTCCAATAGCTCATCCCCCGTCGAACGGCACATCCGCTGATCCCAAATCACAACACGAACCTCTCGCCCCTTGATATGTCTACCCCTGCAAAACCATTGTGCCGCCTGTCACAAATCCCCTAATCGTTCGCACATCATTCTAGATTTCGTGGAGGCTCTGGACCGTGTGACGCGAGGTATAATCTGGGCAGATTCCCAGGTGATTCACCTCGCGGTCCCATCTCCTATATACAGACTTAGTCGTGTGACTCATTGTTATTGTCAATAAATAGCCTTGACCAAATCCGATGCCGGATCGGTTTTGAAAAAAGTTATTAATTTGGTAATATTCAGAATTTCCTAATATTTTCGTGATTCCGTTATTCTAAATGTATGAGTGTTTGTTTGGGTCTTCCAGGCAGGCGCGGATCTGGTGGAAAGGGGGGGGGGGCGTTATGAACGAGAGACTTGCTAGAAAGCATCAGTAACAATGTGCTACATGTCCGCCTGTCACCCCTGCAAACACTCCTGTATCCGCCCCTGCTGGGGTACTGAAAACAAAGGTTCAAGGGAAATTCCAGGCTCAATAATATTTTACCTATAGTCTAGAAGAATATATGGTAACATACTGACTCCGCAGAGAATTTGTTTTGATTTGTTATCGAGAACGACTCACGCGCCTATTATATTCACGATTTCTTGCCATTCAGGAGTACAAGGGCGCGTCCATATTGTTCAAATTTTCCGCCTCATCCGGGACATTATGACGTAGTGGTTGCACCTCAATGCACATCGCTTTTTTGCGTGTTGTTCGCACTGGTATCCTACCTTGACGCGGCCAACTACATTATGCATTCGTATGTTGTAAGGCGCCCGACTATTGCGAGTACATAAATTGCATATCTGTGCAGAATTAATATCGACTTGGCGCGCCACAAACTATCGTTTATTTTTGTATTTTCTGAGAATAGAAAATCTGTGAGCTAGTAATTATGGCATCAGGTCCTCCTCCGTATGATTTTGAGCCCACTTTCACATGTACAGTACACATTATGTATACACTATTCCGGACACAAAATGGTTCACTTGCATTCCTTGCGCGTGCAGGGTGGACGGTTAAAAACAATTCAATCGTGATTATCGCATCCGATCGTAATGGATCGTAACAAAACGCGACAGATCGCATCTAATCGTGCTTCCAAATCGTGGTGATCGGGATCAACCTTGGACAGGACAAACACCACCTCTGTTGAGATGCGCTGCGATCTGAGTGGGGGTTGTAGTCTTCACTCTGTAGAAGTAAAACAACCACAATGAAGTCCATAGTCTGTCGGGCTGTATATATACCCGTCGGAGTCCAATCGTGGCTCAAATCGTGATCACTCTCGATCCCGATCGTGAAAGACATCGCGACCACAATCGTATCCGATTGCAACAGAGCGCATCGGTTTGTGATGATCGTATCGGAACGTATCGGAACGTATCTGCATGTACCAGATCGTCCCAAATCGGGGACCCCGATCGTGCTGATCGTGTCAGATCGGGACCCAATCGTGGACTCAATCGGGACAATCCTATCGGAACGTATCTGATCGTATCTGAACGGGAGACCAGATCGTGACAGATCGTGTTACCTGAAATTGATCAATCGTGACTATATCGCATCTAAGCGCACCAAACCGTACCAGAACGTATCGACTTGCATCAACTCGTATCCAAACGTAAAATTTCAGAAAAGGAATCAAACATTCTACGATCAGCTACGAATGGCCAATCGTGGCGTTCGTAACGGATCGCACGACAGTGGGAACCTAGCACAACAGACTCAATGTGCCCTATCTTATTTGTTGTGTTAATTTTGAATTTCCCTTACGGTGCGCTATATAAAAGTATACCTATAGATTTTTAAAAATCCAGTATACCTAAAGGCCCAGTCACACCGGGCTTGCGAAAAATGTTGCAATCGCGGAAAAATCGTACAAAGAGCGTGCGACTGGTCGTAGAGGTCGTGGGTCATCGCAGCAAGGTCGATGGTCATGTTCAAAACTTCTGACCTGCGATTCCAAATCGTAAGAGGTTGCAGACAGGTCTTACATGGTCGTACCACCAGTCGTGCATGCTCGCACCACCATTCGTGGATGGTCGCGGGTCCCACAGTCGCACGATTAGTTGTGCAACTGGTTGTAGGTATACACGACTGATCGTGCGAGTGGTCGCAGGTATACACGATTGCTCGGACGATCAATCGTGGGTGCCTGGGACTAGTCGCACAATTACCTACGACTGATTTTGCGATCATTCTTCTCCAATTGCTTGTGATCGCACGACCAAGCGTGCCACCAATCGTACATACAAGTCCTAAGAGCAATCACAGCATACGACCGCTATGCGGAGATCGTCGCAAACATTGGCGATTGGTCGTATCTCTGCCAAATCGCACCAATCGCACGATCCAGAAATCGTACGATCTGGTGTGACTGGGCCTTTAAGGTTGAATGTATTCTTAAGCGGAATCTTAAGCTGGATTATAACAGTTATGTATAGTAGTGGCTTTCTAACATGCTGCTCCACCTAATAAGAACATTGACGGGTAATCTTTGTCATGAAATGTTGTAAACGCAACTCATTAGGCAATATCTGGTCAATGACCCGAGACACACGAGGAAACTAGCTGTGACAATATTAATGTATAATAGTAAGTCGGGGAGGGGGTGGGGGTGGGGGGGGGGGGGGGGGGTAATCATCCTTACTCTGAGAAGCTGAATTGCTAAGCACGCGGCTGCAACGTAGTCGAGTATATGCCATGTAGACAGCCCACTACAGCCGCCATACGACCTCTGTTTGACTACTGAGCAAACCCAGAGTTCGATTGATGTTGCTTACAACTATCATTATCCCTGTTCAGCGCATGTGGTATCTACCTTCACAGATACCCATTAGTATATACTCCTGGCTGAAGAGAGGTAATTGTAGTGAGTTATCTTGCCCAAGAACAGAAGAACTAGTCTCGTCAGGATTCGAACCCGTGCACCATAATTTTACCATTGTACACGAGTCGAACAGTTATTAAACATATTTGACATTTGTTCACAAGCAAATGTTATAGTGCAACCTTTTTATGGCTATTCGGATGGTTTAAATGTTCCCTAAATATCCCAAACCTTGTGGTACTTTGTTTATGCAATTTTCTCCAAACAAGAACAAATCCAAGTTTGGAGCTACTAAGAGAAAAAAAAAGAAAAAAGCAAAAAGTAACAAATGAAGAATATTCTTGAAGTAAGATAGATCATAAAATCTATAAGAAAACATGCCCCAGGCATAGAATTCAAAAGAGCTTTGAGGGTGAAAGCTATACATTGGCATAGCTTTTTGTTCTAGAGGAACGGCTATATAATAGTGGGAACAGGCAGAGAGCCGAGTTTCACGCTCAAACACCCTAACTAAAGGGACCAAGCTGGACAAGCCGGTGGAACATTTACCATGAAAATACCTACATAACAGACTAAAGCCGTGTTCGCACTAGATAAACATTTTGGGTAAATTGACCATGACGCCGGGTAACATTCCGATGGGTTGATCTTCCCCCCGTCCGCACTTGGATTAAATTGACGCGGGTAGAATTGCCGAGACGATGGGTAAACTAACCGAGCTGGCTCCAAAACAATAAAGATGGCGCCCTGCGTGGCCTATGACCGCGACTTGACGACCGGATCGTCTGTTCCCGACGCTATAGCTCTCAACATTATTTTCTTACATTATGCGTGATGGAAGATTTAACCGAGACGTCGCGTCCGCACTGGATTTTCTGGCTCGGTTAAATCTTCCTGGTCAATCTTCCTGGGCACCTTTTGCTCGGTTAAACTACCCACGCGGCGTGGGTTAGTTACCTGTGAGGAAAGTTACACAGGCTGTCCGCACTGGACTTGAAATGGGCAAGTTACCCATTGGCTCATTTAGTTTGCCCGGTGTGATTGCAAGCATGAGCCTAAGCGCTTATGTACTATATATAATACAGATAATTGAAAAGCAGAAGCACCAGCCCAGATATGAGAGCAGTACTAAGAGGATGGATAGTTGTCTAATAAAAGTAAAGGACAGCATCAGGAGGTAGATACTGCCGAGATCGATGAAGAAAACTGACTCGCATGGAAGCACTCTTGCCAATACCTGTGATATACTTCTCCCATGTTGATTTACACACAACTTTTCCGGTTTTCTTTTTTGTCCACAGCGAAAGTCCAATCTCCAATGGCGAGTCTTCTAGTCGGTGCTTATTATACGACTCCGGGGGCGCCTCCGAAGCTCCTACAATCTCGACCTCGGGAGAGTCCGGGAGCTCTTCTGAAGAGTTAACAATCTCTTCAGAGGAGTCCGGGGCATCATCGGAGGAGTCCAGAATCCCCTCGGAAGATTCTGCGGCCTCCTCCGAAAATTCTGCTGGGTCCTCAGAGGATTCCGGAGCCGATCACCTGACTGGCATGGACTCGGGCTGCGTCTCTGACAGCGACCGGGGTTCTCCGACATCAGCCGGCAGCGAAGCCGATAGCAGCTCGCTGGGAAGTGGAAGCGGTAAATTGTAACCTTTAGCATATGGGTCATTCCACCGATTGGGAACACGGCGTTTCTATTATATTATATCTAGAAACGGTTGTTAGGCCCTTTCAGTACATAGTTTTGCTATGCATGTTTTAAAGTAAAACACTGAAAGGACCCGATACAAACTTACCTGAAATATATGTACAAGTGAATCAGTATAGGTATACAAAAACAACACTACATGTATGTACCCTTAATTGTGTGACATTTGTTACGTTGGGACATATTTTGTTCAACACATCTCTTAGAATTTATCTACACTATCCTTATACAAATACGTGTGGTCAGTTACTATGTTTTCCGGCTATTTAAAAATAAATATTCAAATTCACTAACTCTCACATTCAGTTTCGTCCAAGAAAATGTCACAGGCATTTACCTAACCAATTTTGTCATTTACCATTCAATCTCAACGTTTGGTCGCTCTATATGAAACATTGTTCCGGTAATGGTCGTCATTACAGATCAAATTCGTGTAAGATGTTGCCGAATTCGATTTTTAAACATTGCCTTTTGGCAACGGCTTAGACGAATTTGAACTGTAAGATGAATATCCTCAACCCAGTGTTTAAAAAGTGTGACCAAACGTAGACATTGAATGATAAATGACTAAATTGGTTTGATGAAAGCGTGTGATTTTTTTACAGACGAAATCGAACGTGAGAGTTATTGAATTTGAAAAAAAAAATTGTTTTAAAATAGCCAGGAAAACCTATACGCAAAGGTTTGTAAAATATATCTTGAAAAAAGAAAACAACAATATATAAAAAAGACCAAGCGTCCCCTTCTACACCAGGCTATTAAATTTTTCATGAAATGTGAAATTTATAGGAAACTTAATATGTTCAAATGGTACAAAACTTTCCCGATTCTGGCCAACACACAAACATCAGGAATAAATATTTAAATAATTAAGTCGGTAGATGACACATAACTACACAGTAAACCTATAATTCAAAGGCGGGTTCTGTCTCGTGTAATGGAGAGTTTTACTCTCGAATTCATAAGTTTTATTGAGTGAATGTCGCGTTCATTCACTACAGCAGTCAATGTAGTTTCTTGCATAAAGTTCCATACATAATTTCACAAAGACCACCAAGTATTATTCTCTCCTTGGAAAAAAATTGATTGTCGTGGAAAGACTATAATAATACAATCAAAATTGTCTATACTGGGAAGACGTTTTGTCAGAGATATATAACCAAACTTGAAAAATCATTTCATTTGAGGTTTTTGTTTTTATTAAAGCAATTTTAGTTCCCAATCCAACCAACTAGGAGCATGGTTGTAACGAAACTAGTAATGCACATAAACTTGGTAATGACGTCAGCTCACAAGATTTGTTTAGAGGTAATCTCGAAATGATTTAGAGACATCACTAATACAGATTTTTCGAAATAATTTGAGATATCTCCAAATAATTGAAGATATCTCGAAATAATTAAAGATAAATCTATATCATTTAGAGATGTCTTCAAAAAAATATAAAACGTCGTCGCTTAAATTGTGTTAAATAGGCTTGCCATAGACAAATCTTGTGAACCCACGTCATTATCAAGTATCGATGCATATAGTTTCCTAGCAACAGCAATTCCTTATTATTGATGTGTTTGCAGAACAAGGCTTTGACAAACTTTTGCACGGTCACTTTGTGATAAGCAGCCGTAGGTGTTTTTTCCCCGGTAAATGAAATAGATGTACATTGTACAGCCAACCCTTCCAATGAGTTGACCTCAGTTGTTGTTGTTTTTTCGTATCATTTATAAGTATCCGACGAGGAATCGGCCTGGCAAGAGGAAACAAACAACAACAATAACAACAACACCAACAACAACAACGACAACAGCTGCGCAAACTCGGCACTGACCGGCGGTCTAAACAACGCTGATTGGCTGATCAAGTTGACGCAGGTGCAGAAACACCTGCTGGAGACGGAGGTGGAGAAAGGTCAAGCGGAGGGCAAATTCAAACAGGTAAAATGAGAGCAAATGCGTGCCACTTTTTGCATATGAAGCACGATATGAAGCACGATATGTGGCAGAGATACCCCCCCCCCCCCCCTCTTTTGTGTTGACCATTGTGTTCCCGAAATCTCAGCAATTCCTTTTAGGTTTCAAGGGGGGTGGGTTAGGTTACAATAGTGTTGAGTGCGTATAAAGTATAGGGATAAGAGGGGGGTACCCCTCTGCCACATATCGTGCTGGGTATATATTTTTGTGATGCAAATCGCCCACTACAAGGCCAAAGGCTGCACTCGAGTAAAGTGTGGAAGAACCAGTCCCTGATCTCTTAACATTATGAATATGATTGGGGTGGGTAAATAAACTAGTCCATTGCAAATCAATAATAATATATCTATGTACCCATTAGGCTGGGCACGAACCCACAACTTGCAGAATTACCCCTCAGACCACGAATTAAATTGATCTAGACCACGAGGCCATGGTTATTTCAAAGAAACCGGTTATTTTAAAGAAAACGTGCCGAAATAGTATCTTAAATATAAAGCCCACTTAACTGAATAGGGTTTCATTTAATTTCCTTTGCAAGACCGGAGTGATTCATATCAAAAAGTTTGTTAATGGTTGGTTTAGCTTAATTGCATAATCAAGGTCCTCGCATTAGAAATCGTTTAGCCACGCATGAGGCTATGGACCTTTCTTCACGACATTTTACCTTTTGTTTTAATAAAAAACAAGGGACAATTGCTAGGAATTTGAACCATGGGTCAGTTAATAAGTATACGGGAATTCAAGAGGTTGTTTTATTTTTGACAACTTAAGAATATAATGGGCAGCGAAAAAGAGGTCCCATTTCAAATACATAATTATGGGGCAGGTCTATCGAACCACGAGACACCATTCCCGGATCAAAGGGCAACAAGAGACAGTTCTGTGTGTGTTAGAGAGTATGTGGCAATTAAACAAGCCAGGAGACACAACTTTAAACGTACGAGCAAAACGTCCGCGTACGATTTATCACTGTAGGTTGAAATACACACGAACATGCATCTCGAACGTTCACAAACGATTGACGCGCAAACCAATTTGATGAAAATTGCAATTAATATGAAGACCCAGAAAATGGAACGTTGTCCGCCAGTCTCCTCCAAAAAACTGGTGCACCTCCTTTCACTGGCAATGTGAGTCATTTTGATGGGAGTATTCAGCCAGTATTCCAGACTCCTTTCCCCGTCTTACCCGATCCCCTCGATCCCCCAATGCACTCACTGCCTACTGTAGCTACGAGTGTGGACACCGTGTGATCGTTGGCAGTCGCAACTCATGTTATTACAGTTCTGCAGGTGCACGCGGGTTGGTCAATAGGCCGAGACGACGATGTGTCAAGAGAGCATATAACTTGACTGGGTGAGACTTTCAAACCCCGTTCTCGTGTTGAATGAACACAAAAACAGGATTCCGAATGACGAAAAAAAAACACGTGAACGGTGTTTGCGAACATGATTTTCGTTCTCCACTCGCTTTTTTTTTTATTTGCAGCACACATCTTCAATGGATCATAATTATTCAGCAATAGTTCGATGTTTATTTAAGACAAATAAAAATGACGTCACACATTGATATTAATACTCAGTCATTCATGTACATTAAAGCTTTCAAATAAGTGACTACGTCGAGCTGTCATAGTGGCTAATGGATAGTGGGTTGGACTATATGGATAGCAGAGTCCCTGGTTCGAGTATCCAATCGAGTATTTTGGTTCTCCGATAGTTGGGATAGGTTTAAATGACGGGAAAACACTCAGAGAACTCCAATGCAGATCTTCCATCCACACAGCGTGTTAAATAATTGTATAAACATGTTTAATTACGGTGAGTGATTATGTGATTAGTTAAAATACCGGACGTATGTTGCAAAAATGCATGCTCCCCGCTCATCCGTAGGAGCAGATTAAAAACGTTAAGAACAAAGAATGGCAGAATTTAGGCTCCTCCGACTTGCGTTAATAGAAGCAGTCCCAGTACAGTAGCAGTGTAAACGAAAACAAATACAGTTGTACGTGATCATAGAATTGGGATTATCTTTGTTCGTTTTTACTTTTATTCCGGGATGCAAATTACTTTCCTAAAACCATTCAGTTTCTCTCCTTTTCATTAGCAGTATTAGTTTGGGGGTACCATCTTGAATTTTGGGAGTTCGTAACCAGCAACCACCTAATATGGTTAAACGCCGCGGCAAACCGTCGGCTTATTTTCCACCTGAGGAGATCGGAGCCTATTAAAGCCAAGGATTTAGAAGCAAAAGGAAGCCATCACACTAATGCATGAACGAATTTAAAATTAGCATCAAAAGCAAAGCCATCAATCGAACCATTATCAGAGGTCTAACAGCCGAAGCGTCAGACAAGGGCCCACTACGGAGAGCCTCAGTTTAGACGCAGATTTTATATTACAAATACATTTAGTGTGAATCTATACCCATAAGACTCTCCGTCGGCTGGGCTGAAAGAGGGATTGCATAGCCAATCTCTAGCTTCTTGTCTCTGGCATTCATAATTGTTACTGACGTCATCATTTTGTAGAAAATCACATACGACGTGAAACATTATCCTCTTTTGTAAGTGCAACTTTCCACTGTCTTATTGGTCAATCATAATTTCAAAATCATACCTCACCCTATAATATGTTCATTTTTAAATAACATTGTCGTTTGATGTAATTATTAGATTATCTTTCTATTGTATTCAGAAATTCTAAATAATATATTTAATGGTGCAGTCGCGTGACGTGCTTTGGCCTAGTGGTCTGGAGCATTGGATTTGGAATATGTATAGGTAAAGCTGCATGTTGTGGGTTCGAGTCTGGCCTATGTTGCAGTGTCCCCTTGGGCAAGGCACTTTGTCACTTATTGTTTTCTCCACTAAGGCGTAATAATATAATACTGACAAATGTGGAGGGACAACACTGACAGGTTTTCCAACACATGAATGTGGTGTCACTGAGAAGCTAACCCCATAACAGTCCTCAATCCTCCAAAATCAATACGATTGTTCACACACCCCAAGGAGTTAATGTTAAAGTGGTTATATTGTTAAAGTGGTTCTGTCGGTATATTCGGGCTGCACATATTTTGTTTGGCCAAGAAAAGGGGAAATGTTGAAATGTTTGAAGCAATTTATATTTAACTTAAAGCTAGAGAATATAATTACTATTCAAAAGGTAACCAACCAAGCTTAGTTGATGTAAATATATTAGTGACTATAAAACTCCCTGTAAAATTATTCCTTGTGGCATGCTGACATTTTGAAGAAAATTCTAAAAGAAGTTTAAAAAAGCGTCTCAGAGACGCTCAAAACTGTAGTGTTGAATCAACATTATTGGTGTGCGGTCAGTGACTACTCTTTAAAAGTTGGGATTTCAACCATTAAACTGAATCAAAATCGAAATCTTAGTATATTATTTTCTCGGAATATACAGCATTCACAACTTTGCCAGGTTAAAACTTTGTCATGTTATTCGTCAAGCGCCAATCTGTAGATTTTGAGAACTTTTGACAATATTTAATACCTCAGGCACAACCTAAAATGATAACGGGACGGTGACTGATGATAATTCTGTCTTACTGTACTTCAACACAGAGGTATCCCCTTTCACCAATCATTTAGTCCAATAATTAGGTACATTATTATGAACCAGCGGCGGGGAGTACGGGCAGGATCAGTAATTCATTATCAAATGCATCATCGCCGTTTTATATAGGAAGCGTCGTGTCGTGTGTAATAATAATAATAATAATAATAATATTAATACATTTATTTATAGCGCATTTCTGAACTTGGAGAACATCCAATGCGCTTTACATCTTACATACATCTGTTATACACAAATTGAAGATTACAATGACTTTCTTTACAATCAATAATACATGTAGCAACATTATATACGATTACGTATACGATTCCCGGAACAGGTGTGTTTTTAGTTGTTTCTTAAAAGTTCAGGGCTTGTTACACTCTAAAAACAGATTGGTTAAAAGACCAACCAATCTAATTGGTTGACCCAATATTGGTTGTTTTTAACCAATGTGTTGGTTAAAGCGTAACCAGTGCGTTGGTTGTCCGTCAACCAGTCATATTGGTTGAAGGTATCAACCAATCTATTGGTCATTTATAACCAATTTATTGGTTGTCCGTCAACCAGTCATATTGGTTGAGCTTGCAACCAAGGTACCAACCAATATATTGGTCATTCATAACCAATATATTGGTTGTCCTTCAACCAGTCATATTGGTTGAGCTTGTAACCAAGGTATTAACCAATCCATTGGTCATTCATAACCAATATGTTGGTTGGCCTTCAACCAGTCATATTGGTTGAGTTTGTAACCAAGGTATCAACCAATATATTGGTCATTCATAACCAATATGATGTTGACCCCAAGTAGACGTGGTAACACTTGGTGAAACAATTTTGTCACTTTTTTCAACATGAACGTTATGTTTCGCGTAATAGCGACATGTTTTAGGGTGTTTTCATAGAGATAATTGTGTAATATTTAATTACTCCAAGTCTCGAAGGAAACAAATGCCGAAAAAGGAAAACAAAACAATTACAAACACAAGTTAATTGCAAACTGTGATTACAGACGGCGGCGATACTGGGTACATATATACCATTTACGTACCGCTAATATCGTAGGAGTGGCAAGCTCATAAGAGTAGTATTGTAGTGTTGTAGTATGTATTAGTAGTAATAAGTAGTAATAATAATGTATTAAATAAATGCATATAATTACTTGAGCAGTATTTCTAACATAATATCGCTACACTAATTGCATAAACGATTACCCACTAAATTTAGGAAACGCTGTTTTTAACATTTTAAAAATATGTCTAATAACCAATATGAATTGGTTGCAGCCCTACCATTATGTATTGGTTAGTTCTATAACCAATATGGATTGGTTACGTGGTAACCAATACAAATTGGTTGGAGTCCTACCATTGTGGATTGGTTAAATTAACCAACATTGCATTGGTTGGTGTTATAACCAATGTGGATGGGTTAAAAAGGTAACCAATATCAGATTGGTTATTTTAACCAATATTTTGGTTATCCACATATCTACCAACTGGATTGGTTGAAATCGACCAATATATTGGTTATTTTCAACCAATCTGTTTTTAGAGTGTAGGGAACGAATAACGCAGGGAGAGAGTTCCACACAGTGGGTCCACTGTAAGCGAACATTCTTTTGCCGTAGCTCCTTGTTCTCCGTGAAGGTACTTGCAGAAAATGTTGCGTGGACGATCTGAGCGTTCTACTCGGTACGTATGGGGAAACCAGTTCAGAGATGTATGGTGGGAAAGACCGTGAACAGCATTGGACGTGAAAAGTAAGATATTGTACCTGGCAGCACCCAGAGTGTGACTGCAGTAAACTGGGTACGGTTATTAGATTGCCAGCCAGCTATAGTCTGCTGATATTGCTTAGACAAATCGCCCTGTCGTCGCGGGTCTATACGCAAAATGTAAACAAATATTAAACAAATGTGTAGGACTTAGCCTTTAACTCGTAGGGCGAGGTAGATTATGAAAAGGGCCGAATCTGGAGCACATTCCTTACAAGTTTTGCTTTTTATGTTATGGGCACTTCCGCAGTATCATCCATCTTTTAAACAATGTACTTATGGTTTGCTTCATATATCTTGATTCTTAATTTTTTTAAATGTGATTTTGGTACTGTGGAAATAAACTGAACTGAACTGAACTGAACTGAACTGATATATAAGTGAACATGAGAGTTGTTGAGGAGGGCACTATCCAGCAGTGTATATACAGATACCTTATACAAAAGACCTCGGTTTCGTCCTACAATATAAGTGCTATACTTTTCTCAAGGTCCGCTCGATAGGCCGATAGTTCGAAGGTTTATTGATCCGAAGTTTGATAGTCCGAACACACACATTTCCCATAAGCGGGGGTTCATTAGTCCGAAATTAGTCCGAAATAAGGTCCCTTATTACGAACATTTGATCTTATGGAGGTACTGACAAAGGGTAATAACAGGAAGAATAATACACCCTGCAAGTTTGACTTAAAACATTTAACGGGCCCATAAGCGTATACGCTGTTTTAGGAACAAATGAGAACAATATAATGGAAGTAAGGATGAACAACGGAGGTACCCCATAACTACCCATATTTATGTGCAGTTCTTTGTAGCTGCATATACCAGTATACACTTGGTCATGCATGATGACACAACGGACATATTCTTTGCTGTCCTCGGAAGTTCGTCTTTTATTAAAAACTGTCCTCGATCGTCAAATTTTCTTTGAGACCAATTTGTCGAATATATAGTAGTGTTTTACTGTTACTGTTAGTAATCTTTCTCCGAACGTCATGTCATTGTATGCCCAATAGAGAATCGATCGCATAGCCTTGTCCGCACAATGTCTGCGGACTACTCGAAACAAGCTTGTCGTTTGAAATGTCACTGCCTATATTATAGTCTTTGCCATGAATTTGTATTTTTTTGCAGGTCCGAGCCGATTTACTTCATGAGCTGAACGTAAAACTGGATGAAAACGAGAAGTACCAGACGGAGATCCAGTCGCTGGAGACGGAGCGAGTACGGCTGTCTGTCATCGAGTCCACGGTGGGAGATGTCATCACTCTACTGCGCAAACTCCGTAACCTTGTAAATATGACCATCCATTTCAAAATGACACCTTTTTTTCAGTGGACTGTTCTCCAAACCCCACTTCGTCTCCGTCTCTGGCTTCGTTCATGCGGTTTGGCAATGTTGAAGTAGCGCAAACGGAGTCTAAGGTGGGAAAAACGACCCTGGTGTCGTCATCGTTCAAAATGCATTAACCAATTTAAAAGGTTCATGGTTGTATGTAGGTACATGTATATCGTCGTTATTTAAAACGGGGCTATAGTACCGGTTTAAACTCTGATTAGTCTGAATATTCAAATAATTACTTGCAACAAGCCTAATAAATAACGGAACATTGTTGACAGTTCACTGCAGGAAAGGGTAATGTAAAGAAAAATAAGCGTCTCGCTGGTCTTTTTTCGCGCAGTATTTCTAGGGCGCGTCGCGTGTCCGGGTATATAGCCAAGTGCGCCTTAACTAAAGGCCAGTAAGAACGTTGCGGTAAATTATTGTAGTGGTGAGCACATCGTAGGGTAACTAGGGTGGAATAGGGGGGGGGGGGGGGGAGGGGGGCATTTGGGGGTACACCCATTTTTTAAGCGGCACTGAATTGGAACATATAATAGTTACGTCACTATTTATTACAATATAAAGCATAACTTTCTTGTTGTCTCTAACTGAAACCTCGAACGTCGTTGTTGCAGGTTAAAGTCAAAACAATTAGTGAAAAAGACACTTCACTGATGCTTGACCAAACTACAATTTTCCCACAATACCAACATTCGTGAGCACAAAGTGATAATTCTACACTTTACTAAATGTCAATTTATGATTCAACGTATATCTGCCACATGTTTCCAGACTGCGATATCACATTAGAGCAGCTTTAATTTTAGGATATTTTAGCCGCCCTCCAAAGAAAAAATGACTCATAGATTCTAGGTCAGTGATAAGAGATCACTGATTTTTATTTTTATAGGTCAACCTTTAATTTCACTATACTAACCCACAGCACACACGCCGCATACCTTTACACGCCAACCTCCGCTTAAGGAGCCACAACAGCCAAATTAATTTACAATATCAAAACCTAATCCTGCGCGTTCCGCGCTGGCAAATCCCTAGCCTGATCTCGTCTGCCCCGTGAAAGCAACTCACGATGAAATTGTACGAGTCACTGGAAGCCCAGGCTAATTTATTACTTCACGCCCGGGCGTTGCGATTTTAATTCGGGATCTGTTCAGCCGGCGCGGCCTGGCAAAACCCCCGAGCGAGCCGTAGACTAGAGAGATGGCGAAGCTGTTCCGGCGATATTAATTTTATCAGCGAGGATCGGTGTGGCTTTTTACCGGGGGCTGTTTGGGCTTCTAACGGTGGGAAAATTAGGCCATCTCACGGCCCGATTGCGAGACGGAAAAGTGTGCACGGGGAATGTTGTGCGAATTTTGCTTCAGGGCAAATTGGAGGACTCGAGACGAGTGAAAATGTTCTTATGCGGGTTGGAGAAAGCATCACAGCTTTCAACTCAAATAATTATAAGCCTACAAACGTCCTTCAAAGCTTGAGATTCTAAAAATAATGATTTGAATCACATATTTTGATTTATAAAGTATAGCTACACGTAGGCCATAACATCCGCAGATACTAGGGGCGGAACTAGGTTTTAGTTTAAAATGATCCAAAAATTAACGGCCCGAAAGGTATGGATTAATCGAAGCACAACCCAGTGCATATTGTGTTCTGCGTATTTTGACACCTCGATTGTTTAGATACGATGTTGCTGAGCGGAGTTATTGTCATTGCAATGGTCGTAGATCCAATTTCAACAGTGACAATCATCCCTATACATGTAGAAGCAGGTTTGTATTGATCATGTTGATGTTAGAATGATCAGCCAATAAGATAATCTCTACAAAATATGCCCGCCTTTTCTTTTGAATTTAAATCGCTTGTTTGTTGCATGTTGGATCGATGGAGATGACCATCGCCATTCAATGACAATATAAATGCAAATATAGGGGGAAAGATGGGTTATTTGCTTCGATTAATCCATACCCTATTGGGCTGTTAATTATTGGACCATTTTTAAGAGTCTCGATACTTTTTGTGATGAGTTTACATCGATACTATCGATTTTCAGGGATTTCGGGTTGTTTTGTTTTGGTTTTTTTGGTGGGGGGGAAATAACAAACTTTGCTCAGCAGCCGTGGAAAAGGTTCATAAAAAACAATCCTGTGTCTGGGTCTGGTCAATGTTAAAATAATCCCGCCTCGAACTATAGTTTTAAGATGGCGTTATATACAGTGACAATTGTCAGGTGTAGTTTAGGAAATGTTTAGGAAATGAATTTGTGACCTCATCTTTTAAACAACTTAGCAGCTAAGATGTTTGCACATAATTGTGCGTCAGTGTAGAATTCACTTACAGCTTATTTAAATGTAGGGTACACCATTTGCAGATATCGAAACATTTTACTACCGATTAAGTAATATCCTATTTATTTGAAAGTAAATAATGATTCTAGGCATCCAGCAAAATGATTGCACTAGATATCCTGTAATTGTTGCGAAAAATTGAATATTTTTTTTTTTTAAATCGCGATCGCCGTTGTTCTTGTTTTGTTCTTCTTCTCGGCATTCATGATTGTAAAACTTTTGACAGGTCTGTTAAACAATTACTATAAAATACACCCCCCACCCCCCAAAAAGGAAGGACAAATCAAGCCATTCATGATAATTCAAGCAATTACCAAGGATGTATCCTACCTTTAAAGCTAACGAGACATGCCCATGCAACTTCACAGTGTTTCCTCGGTAATTGCTTGCTCGTTAGGAAGCTCATCTCAGGCCTTTGGGTGTTTAGCGATTCTTCTTATCGAACAAAACAAAATAGACCGAGCTTTTCACGAGGGGATAATACGCCCTAAATGCTCCGTAAATATGCCGCTGAGGCATATCCCGCTATAAAAAACGAGCGTTTTAACAGATATTTGAACAGGAAAGAGGCTGCACGTGTTTTCTTTGGTAGTTCCTCCCCCTGGCTATTGGGTAAATAATTGATCAACAGAGTTGGGGCTAGAAGAGTTTCCTTCAAAAGGAAAAGTTGTTTGTGAAAACAGAGCCCCGTGAATTCGAGAAAAACGACGAAGAGTGCAGCATATCGGCTGCAGTATAAAACAATTTTAATTGCGGATATTTTATCATCACGATATTTTAGTCATTACTAAGATGACATATAAAACTAATGTTACTTTCGGCGTATATAGGGGGCCTGATGAACATTTTGTATTCCATGAAGTTGAGACACAAAGTGTGATATTTTGGTATATTTCTAGTTACATGCCACCTATCAACTAAATTATTCGGACTATTTTATCCTTATGTTTGTCTTGCATGTTCGACATATTTGGGCAAGTTTTGTTACAATTCAAACATTGGTTTCCTGAGAAATTGGGTATTTAATGAAACATTTAGGACTCGGATGGAACATGGACACCGTATCTCTTTTAGTTTTACATCTTTTTGTCATGTTGCAAGATTTGTACAGACCAGCCTGCTTACTATTAAGTGACCACAAATTGAAAATAAACATGTTTTTATAAAGTTATTGTAGATACATAACAAGGGATATACAGTCCATCGATAGGAGACTACGTTGCGGCAGCGTGCGTGCATTGAGTGCAGGATGGCTGAACATACTATTATGCCTCGATCGGGACTAAAAGTTGCAACATTTTAAGTGATGTAATACAAGCTTGTTTTTATTTAAGGTTTGCATTAATTATTAATTTCGTTGTTGTCTTTGTCATATCACAAGTTTTATTTTGATGTAGGGCCTATATATTAGTATAATTATTTGTATACATTTTAAGTTTTACAAACGGTAATACACACGCACGAAGCATAGCTTAAGCATTCTAGAAATGCGCACCAGAACCCGATAATCGCGCAAATAAATCGCGTCAAACCTTGTGACCAGTCGTGAAATTTGACGTCAATATTGTCGTCAATATTCACGACTTTGGGGGCAAGTCGTGACATTTTTCGCGAATATTAACTTCAATGTTCAAGACTTTGGGTTAAAGTCGTGGAATTTGACGCGATTATTGACGTCAATATTCATGACTTTGGGGGAAAGTCGTGACATTTGACGCAAATATTGACGTTAATATTCACGACATTTTGAAAAGTCGTAAAATGTTTTCACGATTTTGGGGCAAGTCGTGAAATTTGTCGTCCGGCATTTTAAGTAAGACGTCATCGCGTCAGTGTAACAGATTTTCAAATTTTAACTCGCAAATGGCTTATTAAAGGGTTAATGTAATGTGTTTTTTATAAGCTTAAATAGAAGATTATATTTGAATGAGGGATTTCCAGTATGTAAAAGTTATTAATTTGATTAATAGGCCTAAATATGAGTAAACAAACCATAAAGTGTTTTGGGAAAAAGGCCCGCCCCTAGAATGGTATCTCATTAGCATATACAATTTGCATAATCGTGACGTACGTTCGGGAACTCATTGGCAGGCCAGTAGCTGAACTACAGCGGCCGTGCTGCTACGCACGTGCACAGTCGATGCAGAATCATTCATTTCACCGCAGTCAGTTCGATCATCGATTAGTTCTGGATTTTCTTCATTAATCATAATGATGCACACATTCATAACTGACCCGATGTATCGGCAAATTTGGACTTCTGCGGTCTAGACGACCAGAGCGAAGTGGATAGGTCCGACACCGAGCTCCACGCTATATGCAGCGACCACTTCGAGCAAACCTGTTTTGAGGCAAATTTGAAAATGTACAGTTCGTTTGGCATGAGCACCAAAAAGTTGTTAAAACCAACTTCTGTGCCAACAATGTTCTTGGGTACGCAAAAAGGCAAGACACCTGCCAAGAAACGAAGAGCAGCTTTTGAAAAACGAGAAAAGGAAAAGGGTATGAATTGCCTCCATGTTTTCACACGCCGTGGGTATATACGCATGGAAAATGGCTTGTGATGACACGAGGGCCGCATTATACGTTCAGTTTGTACAATGCACCATGTTTTCTTTCCTCCATGCATGCACGTAGGTTCGCATATGTACGTGTACACTGTGCGGAGTCTACATGTACCACTGTGCCCGCCGTCCAGACGTATAGTGCTGTCTATTGTTTCGGGTTCCCAAATTTACGTCACGAACAGCGCCACCATTTGCCAGTGTTTGGACAGGTTAACGAAGGGGCTAATTACATTTTAACTGATTAACACAAATTAATGTCATTTTATACCATTTGATCACCCTTTGTCATGTTACTTAAACACCAAAGCACATTTTTATACTATTGAATTTCAATTATTCCATAAAGGTCTGCATGAAAACTTTAATGCGTGCGCGTTATTGGTTATCCCGAATGACCCGTAATCATTTTGCACGTGCGTAGTTAAACATAGCTGGCTTGGGCCTATTGCTGAAACGCACCGGCCACGAGATTCAGACAGGACGGGCAGACAAACAGAAGGCCCACCGCACCAAGGGACAAACGGCCCAAGATAGAGAAAACAAAAAATACAGACTATATAGACAGACGGAGCAATGCTAGAGGATAACAATGCACTCACAACCAACTTTGCCCATAGCTTTACAGTCTGCCACAAATCACTTTAAAAAAATCAGCCAACATTGGGACAAAGAGAATAACGATTTCCGCGTGGCGGCAAACGAGAATTTGAGAGAAAACGGCCGCGTATCGTAGGGCATCAAAGCGGAATAAACAATTTAAAAATAATAATAATAACGTCCAAACACCATAAAGCCGATATCGTGGTACCTGAAGAACTACGGTAATAGCGAGCGAATTAGCAAATGAGTCATATTTCGATTGAGTTATTGTCTCCATTGTAGAGTGCTAGCTTGTTTGTTTAATTTCTTTGATATGGCAACGCCTGCAGGATCTTTTTTCGAAGCAGGCGGGGAAGTGATAAGGCGAGAGACTGGGTAATGTTGACATGCATTAATGCCATGACAGAAGCAAAATAAAAGTCGTGTACTAAATAAAAATATAAAAAAAGTGAGCGAATATTAAGTCAAACCGTGAGTTTGTATTTCTTGAGAGGGTAGTATATACACCTCTTGCCTTTGCTTTAATTTTCGAAAATGGATGGGTTTAGGGGATTCATATTTTATAGTAAATATAGTGTGCCGCTGATCTGTTTTAACTAAGTTGTCTGTTCGTAGATTCTCGAAAAACCAAGGAGTAAATAAATGTGTTTTCTAGTAGTCTGGTTTTAGACCATGCATTCATTACAGAGCAATGTATAGATGTATATAGACGCCAGGGAATTATTAGGTTAGGAAACCAGATGTTTCATGATTGTGTAACCGTATTACAAAGCTCATTACAGAATGTTGCAATTGAAGTTATACTTCAAAGGTTTGCACCCAATGTATTGCTTAATTTGTTCACATGTATCTAATAAGAAAAAATAGACATGTATAACAATATCTAAAGCTACAGGGCGACAGGCGATTTCATTTAAGGGGCACGGAGCTGCATTTTCTTTGGGGACACCTTAGTTTAATCAATTTTTATACAACGGTTTTGTAAATGTTTATTACTGATAATTCAATATCAACGGTTGGATTTTAAAGAATGTGTCTATTTAAACCCCAGTATAATTTGCAAAAAGGCCTTTGGATGTTTGTTTGTTAGTTCAGGGACTACAACCAATGGAGAGATTGTCAATGCATGTATGTTGTCAACACAACGTTGCATACCATTTCTTTTTACAATCACCACTTATTTTTGCAAAAAGCCAGAATTACTTTATTGACACTTTCTTCTGAATATTATATAAAACATGTCTGGGGGTCATTTATTGTCTCTAATTTGTCAATAGTTCGACATTCTAAAACAAATCTGCAGTCTCTGTGCAATAGTTTGCAAAAACTGGAGCGACACGGAATTCGTGTTAAAGACAAAAGACAATCTTCAAACACAGACGTCGCTACTCGAAATACGCACATTAGGTCCAACTTTGTTTCAACGATAACAAGGTATTCTCTCCCGCTGTTTTTTAATCGCATCCTATAATATTTAGACGACCTTTTACGCTATACTAGTTAATTTTGAAGCGAAGAGAGAACATTCCTTTCGTCAGAACTGTGTCAATATTTACACCTTGCATAAATATTTACGAAGCATTGAGTGCGATATTCTCTCATACGAACTATTTCCCTTCAAATGAATATTTTACATTGGAGCTGTCTTAAATCACCCGTACAGGCATAATATAGGTGTATACTGTCGTCCATAATAGCCATTACAAACATTATTTGAAAAAAAATGCATTCCAAATTGCATTAATTGCAGTTGAATCTACCGTTTGGCAGAGAGGCTGGGGAGAAATCATTTGCGTGTGAAATTCTCATCGCGTTAATTGCATTTCTTGCCTGCCTGGTCGTATAGGGGGATTATATCACAGATCACCGGTGCCGAGGTTCACGACCCAATATTAATGATTAAAGACCAGGGATCATATTCATGGAGCGTTATTATTAGGCCTATAGTTGGTTACTAAAAAGGCCTATAGTTGCTTACTAAGCCTAGTTGCAATTGGTAACTATAGTAGTTTGTAACTATTGGTATTCAGGAAACATTACTTCGCAAACATGTTTTCTTTTGTTTGCCACGTATGCATAACTCTCTCGGTAAAATGAATATTCATGAGGCGGGACACCATATTTCACAACTCGTTTTCCCGAAAACGGGTCTTTAAAACAACGATTTTATTTAACAAACAGGTTGAAAAATACTATCGCCTTATTGTTATTGGAAAGATTAGTCAAGTTTTCACGAACAATTTGTGAAGGGCAGGGTCGGAACTATATAACCGTTCTTGTAGTGAATTTAAGGTCGGTGAAAACTGCCGTTTTTCTTCACAAAACAAATCTCGGCAGAATAATCTGACAGTTTGGTTACAAGATATATTCTTTACTTAGGCCTACCTATCTACAAAATTATGGTTCGGTTGGTTACCCGAAACAGTCAGGGTCACTAAAAATTGATGTCCATTCCAAAACAAGACTTATACAAATAATGCCGCTCAGAAAGCACGTAAATGCCACGAGTGCACTGTCATACCCTCAAACGACCTGGTATTGGCCAATCATGCATTGCTATAATAAACTATAGGGCACTTTCGCATGTCGGGTCTCCTGCTAATTATGATTATGTATATCTACCATACATGTATTTCACTAAATAAGCACTTAGGGAGACAAATTTGAGTAAGTTCTGTATAGGAGAATACACGAGAAGGTGTGGATTCGTAATTACGAATTCACGAGGCGCGAAGCGCCGAGTGATTTCGTAAATTACGAATCCACACTTACAAGTGTATTCTCTGACTTAAACCATTGCGTCAAAAGAAGTAACCCAGTTGAGTGGAGATGAAAAGGCATGTATGTATCGTGGCCATAGACGTAATTTACATAAGGCCAAATACACAAATATATATATGTTTAGCATCACCGCCCGCTTCTTTTTTTAGAGGCCGCCGATTTTTTTCCCATTTTTTTTGGACAAAAATAATACATTTTATTATCTTAAAAAATAATAATAATAATAATAATAATACATGTAACTAGGACTACTTCTGTTCGAGGAACATAGGGCTTTTCCGCATTTTTTACCCCCGTAAAAACCATTCAAAAGGAATTTTAAACACATTAAAAGTAATCAAAACTAATTCAGGTTATTTAAACAGATTAAAGGTAATTTAAAGTGATTAAAACGATAACGTCACACATTTTGTAAACTTTTGGTGAACTACCTAATGGCCCTGTCACACCAGACCATTTTAGGCCAACGCGTGAGTAACGTGTTGTAATTTTGGCAACACGCTGGCAAACGCTGACCAACGCTTGGCCAGCGTTAGCAACACGCTGAGCGCGTTACTCACGCGCTGGGACATGCTGTCACACGCTGAGGAAAACATATTTTTTTTAACATACATACAATTTCCAGCGTTTGCCAGCGTGTGACTGCACACGCTGGCAGAGCGTTGGAGGTTTGTTACTCACGCGTCGAACACGCTAGACGATCGTTATCAACCCGCTACTCACACGCTGGCGCACGCTGGCGTACGCTGGCATACTCTGGCGACACGCTGGTTATGGCCCTGTCACCCCAGAACGTTTGAGGCCAATGCATGAGTAGCGCGTTAAAAATAGTTGATACGCTGGCAATCGCTGAACTTTCACAGAAAAAGTCAAGTGGAACCGTGATTTCAGCGTGTTCATACAGGTTGATAACGGGTTCATAGCGTATGCCAGTGCGTGAGTATCGTGCGAGGAACGCGCTCAGCGTGTGAGGAACGTATCACTGATTTATAGTAAAAACACGACAGCGGGTCGCCAGCGTGTGAGTAGTGGGTTGGTAACGATCGTCTAGCGCGTTCGGCGCGTGAGTAACGACCATCCTGTGCGCCGCCAGCGTGTGCAGTCACACGCTGGCAAACGCTGAAAGTTTTAGGTATGTTGAAAAATGTATTTTTGCCTCAGCGTGTGACAGCGTGTTCCAGCGTGTGGGTAACGCGCTAAGCGTGTTGCGAACGCTGGCCTAGCGTTGGTCAACGTTTACCCGCGTGTTACCGAATGATTCCAACACCTTTGCCTAAAACGTTATGGTGTGACAGGGCCATTAGTGTAGTAGCGCGTCGGCTTTTTATACAACTAATCATGTGGTCGTTGCAGTACGCTGGCGCGCGTTGGAACGCGCTACTCACGCGCTGGGCAGTCGTTCATCAGTCGTCGAGCGCGTTACTAACGCGTTACTCACGCGCTGGCGAACGCTATGAACCCATTAAAAACGCGTTATGGACACGCTGAAATCACGGTTCCACTTGACTTTTTCTGTGGAAGTTCAGCGTTTGCCAGCGTATCAACTATTTTTAACGCGCTACTCACGCGTTGGCCCAAAACGTTCTGGTGTGACAGGGCCATAACCAACCGAATACACAATTATTTTTATTTTAGCATGATCCGTTGCTGAGATATGGCTTCAAGGTCCTAAAACGTAATAAATCACATACAATTAAATGATGGCTTCAAGTCTTTTCATTCTAACTTCCGGTCTGGGGACGTCATATTTCTTTCCCCGTCAAATTGTTTCTTAAGCCGCGTTCGCATTGGACTTTTTTTGGTAAAACCTACAGAGAACTTAACCAAATTAAATCCAATGCGGACAGGCGGTAACATTGTCAAATTGTTCATTTTACCCTCTGCAACAGTAAGATCTACAGGCCCAAGCTTCTAGCGGAGGATTTAACACCGTGAACTTTGACAATCACGTACCGTAACATTTGACAATATTAAGTCCAATGCGAACGCGGCTTAACATGAAGCTATTATATACATCAATTATAAAATGATTTCAGCAAACTTCGCCACACACATCAACTGAATATTAATTTTGAACCTGCCGCCAGAGGGCGCTATAACATGCTATGGCGTCGCCGGTAATTTTTGTGAAAAGTACTTCTAGCCAGACACTAACATCGTTTAAAGTAAGTTCATATCATTTTTCACTTTCTAATTATAAGGCACTTTCGGTTTGGACCGAAAGGAAGGGTCACGTGATTTCTCGCACACGAGATAAAAAGAAGATCCTGGATTATCCTATCAATTGCCACAAACCTAAAGTCCCGGTCTTTTGCGGGTGATTTGTTATTGATTTTCAAAGATTAAATAAATTACACATTTAATATGACGCTAAACATTTTTTTTTGTTTTTTGTTTTTTGCCTAAAGGGAGGTTCTTGAGGCTCTTACGTAATGAGGGTTGGATTAGGGTTGAGGAAATGAATAACCGTGGATTCGTAATTGTTATAAATGTAGGCAAGATAAAAACCGTTTCGAATCCACACTTATTGTCCAAAGCGTTGATTCGTAGATACGAATCCACACTTTTAACAATAGCGTGACGTCATAGCAATGGTTTTATAGGTAATAAGGAAAAAGTGACACTTAGGGAGACATTTCAGTGTCTCCCCAGCTACCTTAACAAAACGGCATTTGGGAGTTATTTTTGCTCTAGAACGACAGATTGGGGTCTAAATAGCATAAATCTCGAAGATCTTATAGAGAAAAGGGTTAGGGTAAACAAGTTAGGACTGTTTTAAGTGTCGGTGTTTTTGGTTAGTACATGTACATCTACGTGTACATAATCCACGTGAATGATGTATTGAAACATACATTTCCAAGTGCAACAGTTTACAATTCTTGTAAATTTCGCATCCTAATAAAAATTGCCGTTGGGACAGGCAGAGATAGGAATAGTACGAGTCGAAAGCATAACTTTTCAAGTTTGTAGCCATTGAGAAATGTTGTCTCAAAACCTCCAGAAACAGTCAGGGTCACCAAGCATCGTAAATAACCTTCAATGAAAATACTGTTATTCGACACAGACAATAATTAGGTTTTCACTTAACACAGTGTTGGCCCAACACTGTTGCAAAAATGAACTTACATATGGCCAATTTCCGCGGGGCACTTCTCCTTTCTCACAAAACCTCGTAAAATCTCGTTGCTGTATGCGAGACCGTCAATTCGCTGCAAATAAAACGTCGCTGTTCGCCTCAATAGCGAGATTTCGATTCGGGACGGGAGACCGAAGAGGACGGTAAGCCAAGCGAAAACATCGATCAGCGCATGATATGCCCAAAACCGAACATGTCTCCGTCCTCACGCGGGTTGCCGGTGGCGTGATCATGTGACAGTGCAGTGCAAACGCCCTCATTCAATCGCGATTGTAATAATATAAACATGGCGAATCTATGGAGCAGAATCAGTGTCAAAAAGATCGGACGTCAGCACATACGACGTTTTGAAAGTTGAACCACGACGTTTTGAATGTTATGATGTTCTAAAACGGACAGGCAACGTCGTGGTTCAACTTTCAAAACGTCGTGGTTCAACTTTCAAAACGTCGTACTTCAACTTCCAATTAACGTCCAACTTTCGCGCGCTTTTAACTGGTTCAAGGTAGCCGCGTATTCGGCCGGTTCTCTCCGCGCGGATTCAGTCCGCATTCACCAAAAGGCGACAAATATTTAATACATGCTGCAAAAGGTGATGCATATTCTAAAAAGTTTTTTGTCAATTTATTTAAAGAATTTTTCGAAATAAACCGTAAATATAACAATACTTTTTCAAACCCTTGTAGATCATACAGCATATTAGCCACACTTGTTTAACCTTTCCTGTAATTTTGATGAAAAATTACAGTTAAACTAGCTGCCTAATGAACTAAGTAATCCTACTTCGAGTTATTTTTATAGATTTGGAAATGAGAATGAAACATTTAAAACAAAATATACCTCACATGTTATCAAAAACTCATACTTTTATTTCATAATCTACAAGATAATGTTACTGGGCATGTGGGTATAGGCTTCAGCCGAACAGTAATTAGTGCACTCGCACTCGGGCTTATTTGCAATGTTCTCGGTGAATCAGTTTCGTCAATCAACAATTTCAACAATTAATTTCACCACGCCAGATTTTATGAGAATGATAACTGTTACTTTATTTAATAACACAACAGCCCTTCAACTATAAAGTTCTGCATCATTAGATGGATCCTAGTAGTTTGTCAGCTTAGAACGTTAGGTAAAATACGGTTTCAGACCGTGTCCATAATTTCTTTTTTATTTCCACCTAATATCGCCCCATAATAATTTCTTTGCGATATATAGCACACTTGGGTCAAATGTAAGTTTCTAAGGTCGAGTGCAAATAAGCAGATATTATCAAAACTACATAAAATGTAAACAAAGAACAACGGTTATATGTCAAAATTAGCATATAAAAGAATCTTGGAAACTACGTACTGCCACTCGTGCTTGAAAGAACACTTGCCAGATAGAAAGAGTGGGGCACGGAAAGATAGTCCTTGCAGGTGTGCTTTAGAGAAATGTACAATTGCAATTCATGTGGCAAAAGAAAAAAAGTACAGCAATGATAAAAGCAGGTCTTGAATTTGTAAAACCACACTGTTGCCGTATTGTTTGAAATTTCTATAAAAGGTTTGACAAATAACTCGAAGTAGAATTACTTCCATTAAGCAGCTAATTTAACTGTAATTTTTCATCAAAATTACAGGAAAGGTTTTACAATTACAGGAACAAGTGTGGCTAATATGCTGTATGATCTACAAGGGTTTGAAAAGTATTGTTATATTTACGGTTTATATCGAAAAGTTCTTTTGCAGCATGTATTAAATATTTGTCGCCTTTTGGTGAATGCGGACTGAATCCGCGCGGAGAGAACCGGCCGAATACGCGGCTACCTTGAACCAGTTAAAAGCGCGCGAAAGTTGGACGTTAATTGGAAGTTGAAGTACGACGTTTTGAAAGTTGAACCACGACGTTTTGAAAGTTGAACCACGACGTTGCCTGTCCGTTTTAGAACATCATAACATTCAAAACGTCGTGGTTCAACTTTCAAAACGTCGTATGTGCTGACATCGCGGCAGAAATGTGCACATAAATCTGTATATAAATCTGCTGTACGTGAGTGCGACATATAGCTGCGCATAATTAAATGTGCAATGAAAATGTACATGTAGTGCCCATCCGTGCGACATCGCACAAATTTGCGTACTAAGAAATCTGCGCAGAACTTGAAATCTAAAATAAAAATATGCGACTTTTCAAAAATCTGCCCAGAAAATATTCATTATCACATAAATCTGTGCAGAAATCTACAATAAAATCTTCCACATCTCAGATATATGCTTAGATATATATGATAACATATTTGTCATCGTTCAAATTCGCGCAGAATGCGCGAAATCGCAGAATCTGCGATGTGTGATGTCCTTTCAGGGCCACCCTAGTGCCGGATTGGGAAAGCATCCGATTTGCGAATATGTTCGGTTTGCAAAAAGCATCCGAGTTTACAAAAAGCATTCAAACTAGAAAAGCATCCGAATTAAAAAAGCATCCGAGTTTATAAAAAGCATCCGAGCTAGAAAAGCATTCGAATTAAAAAAGCATCCGAGCTAGAAAAGCATTCGAATTAAAAAAGCATCCGAACTAGAAAAGCATCCGAATTTAAAAAACATCCGAATTAAAAAAGTATCCGAGTTTACAAAAAGCATCCGAATTACGAATTCATCCGAATTACGAATTCATCCGAATTAAAAAAGCATCCGAGTTTACAAAAAGCATCCGAATTACGAATTCATCCGAATTAAAAAAGCATCCGAGTTTGAAAAAAGCATCCGAATTAGAAAAGCATCCGAATTAGAAAAGCATCCGAGTTTACAAAAAGCATCCGAATTACGAATTCATCCGAATTACGAATTCATCCGAATTAAAAAAGCATCCGAGTTTACAAAAAGCATCCGAATTACGAATTCATCCGAATTAAAAAAGCATCCGAGTTTGAAAAAAGCATCCGAATTAGAAAAGCATCCGAATTAGAAAAGCATCCGAGTTGTAAAAACACGTCCGATCTTTTTGACACTGATTCTGCCCCATACGAATCTACACAGAATTGGGCCATGTTCGAATTGTTAGCTTTGGCTGGGACTTCGGCCGTTGCTATACTGTTGCTAAGGGCGGACAATGACCGCCCATGGCGACCGCCCATAGCAACAGCATAGCAACGGCCAAACTCACAGCTAGAGCCAGCAATTCGGACAAGGCCTAGAGACACCCTTGTCAGTGTATATTTCTGCGACATTTTGGACGATGAAGATTTCATGCTTTTGTAAGACATCAGTGCACCGAGTAATCCGGATTTCAAGTATGAAAATGACGGCTATTGATTTTCAATTGTTTTCGCCCAAAAAAATACTATCAAGATGGATGTTTTTCAACATAAATTTTGGAGCATGTAAATGTATATAAATATAGCTTTTGAGGATCCCAAAACTGCTTTTATATCACTTGTAGGTCTTAGAAAACACATGCGCCTGTTTGAAATAGGCTCAGGTAAAATCATGGAAACCCCTGAAAGGGGCGTGGCCTTCTTCTTTTAGAAGCTTTTTTTTCAAACATAAAACATGAGTTATCACTATTTTCAAAATGTTGTGGAAATATTTCCATATTTGCATAACCATTAAAAACCATTGCACTCGTCGTGTCAACTGAGCTAATCAGCAGAGCACAGCGAGCTGCGGGGAGTGCGGATTTTCTAAGAAAAATATGCCCGTTTGTTTAACATAATTATTAAGTAATCCCCTGTGAAGAGAATGATGTACGACTAGACCACTATAAGGCCAGTAAACAAAACAAAGTTGTTGAGCATCTTTCTTTTTTTTAAGTTTGGGTATGGAGGGAGTTTTTTTTTTTTTTTTAACTTTCCATTGAGTTTTGTTGACATGTAAAAATAGGAAATAAAGACTACTTTCTTCTCATAATTGTTGTATTTTTTCACTCCAATAGCCTATTATGGGTACAGGCTTCGAGAGAGAGTACCGGCATCAGTAGAGCGCGTCTTCAGTCATGGCGGCATCATCATGCGCCCCCACCGTGCTCCACTTAGACAAAATGTTATCAAACTTGATATTCCTTAAATGCAACAATTTCTAAGGTGTGCTAGTACAAGTGTGTAGTTTTCCACTTTGGCATTTGACTTTAATTTAGTTTTCATGTGAATAAAAGGTCAGAGTGAATGAGCTCTGATTTATGGATTGAATTTATTAACTGGTCTTTTAATAGGTTTTTATTGTACTTAAGTTTGTCACAATCTCATTGGAGTGAGTTAATTTTTTTTTTTTTTTTTTTTTTTTCTAAAAGATTGTTTAAAAAAAAAAAAAAAAGTTAATGTCGGGCGTGTTTCGTAGGGTCCGGCGGGGACGACTAACAACTTTTTTTCTATCTTGCCTAAACATCAGCTAGGCAGGAACTTGTACACGGATGGATAAACAGCCGATTATGTTCTTTCTGAGTTGCGATTAACAGTTTATCCACACGCGTACTTCGGTTTTAGCCACCGTACAATAGTTGTACCTACTAAAATAATCGGGTGATCATCACCGTTTATGAATTCGGGCCTATACATCACTAGTTATAGCAACTATTATGATGTTATCACTGACTACCGACATGACAACATGGCCAGAAGAATCGTGGAATTGGTAGAACTTCGTCGTGCTAGGCTATAGTCTTGTTTGCAAGACAACCTAATCGCGGTATACAGCGAGCGTAGGCCACCGATGCGGGCGCCCTCTAACGTAAGCTGTAAACCTTCCAATATAGGTAGTCTTGTTCATCTCCCATAATCGTTCGGAAAATTAAGAGCAGAATTGTGTCACATTTTTGCATGCGCCTGTGACGTTGCGTGAATAATCGCTGACTCATTAGTCAAGTTTTTTGTACGTCCCGTAATTATGCACGCAACGTCACATGCGCATGCAAATCTATACTTTAAATAAAAAAGGAAAAATGCGCCATCTTGCCCCTGGGCACCGCCATCTCGGAACACGGGGCCGCGACCACTGACCTCTACACATGAACAGATCATCATTGTTTCACACTTGAAGTCGGCGCGAACTGAAAGTGCAACATGGTGGACCCACGACATCACTCTGTGAGCCAATTAAATGTCCAGGTGTAAGGTTCATCGTATGACGTAATGTTTATAAATAAAAAATGTATAGAGTAAATCCACTGACCTCTACACCTGGACATTTCATTGGCTCACGTCACAGAAGTGATGTCTTGGGTCCGCCATGTTTCACTTCCAGTTTGCGCCGACTTCAAGCGTTAGCACAGCAGAATATGGACAATATGGTCCGTCCAGGGGCCAAATTCACGGAGCTGCTAAGCACAAAAATTTGCTTAGCACACAAAAGTCTTGCTCATTAAAAAAAGGTTACCAGCCAAAATTCTACGTGTTTTTCATGCTAAGCAAAAAACCAGTTGATTAGCAATCAAAAACAGTAAAGATCACCTGAAAATTTAGTCTGTATCCTTGTTTTTGCCAAGGACACATTTTCATGCTAAGCAAATTTTTGTGCTTAGCAGCTCCGTGAAATTGGCCCCAGGTGTAGAGGTCAGTGGCCGCGCCATCTTGGCGCATGGGCGGCGCCATGTTTGAAAGACGCGGCGCTTTTGGTCGGGCGACTCGGCGCCGTCCTTGTGTGCCGCCGGCGTCGGTGCGGCGTGGTGCCAGATTGTTCGCGACGACGAACCCCCTTCCCCCCCCCCCCCGGGTATAAGATTTTAAAGAAACCATAATATTCGTCCGTGGTAAGATTTAGGAGAAACAAACGTTACTGATAAACGTGTAGTCGCTTTTCGATTGCCTGTTGATGTGTGTGGGCCTTTTTGCGTAAACTAATGCGTTATGTTTGCATTATTTTTGCATTATCCTTGCCGGAGTTCGGGCCGAAGCCTTCCTGAAATCGTATCCCGTTGCTCGGTTGCCGTTTTGTTGGCTGTTCGCGACTGGGCGGCAGCTATGGCGTTACACAAAGCCTTCGCAAATTGTATCCACTGACCTCTACACCTGGGGCCAATTTCATGGAGCTGCTAAGCACAAACATTTGCTTAGCATGACAATTTGTCCTTGGTAAAAACAAGGTTACAGACTAAATTTTCACGTGATCTTTATTGTTTTTGATTGATAATCAGCTGTTTTTTTGCTTAGCATAAAAAACACGTAGAATTTTGGCTGATAACTTGTTTTTAATGAGCAAGACGTTTTTGTGCTAAGCAAATTTTTGTGCTTAGCAGCTCCGTGAAATTGGCCCCTGGACGGACCATTGTCCATATTCTGCTGTGCTAACGCTTGAAGTCGGCGCGAACTGGAAGTGCCACACTGCGGACCCAAGACGTCACTTCTGTGAGCCAATGAAATGTCCTGGTGTAGAGGTCAGTGGATTTACTCTGTACAATTTGTATTTATAAATATTATGTCATACGTACCGTACCCACTGAACTGTACACCTGGACATCATTGGCTCACAGAGTGACATCGTGGGTCCGCCATGTTGCACTTCCAGTTCGCGCCGACTTCAAGTGTGAAACAATGATGATCTGTCCATGTGTAGAGGTCGGTGATTGTATCCCTTGCTCGGTGGCCGAGTTGTTGCCGAGTTGGTTGTTCGCGGTTGGGCGGCGCATCCCGTGTTATTTGAGCTGGTGTCCCGCTTTATACTCCCTTGGCTATTGCGGAGTTTCCTGGAAACATAGTACCAGTTCAGCTCCAGCTTCGTTTTCGGCTTCGAAATCCGTCCGCATCGAACACTTCAGTCACAGGTTTGAAACGTTAAAAAAATGTTTTATTCCTTTCGTTTTGCCTTTTGGGCGTGTTGCCTTTTGGGCGAATTTTGTTGCTTCACATTGTCGATACTTAAATATTATAACATTATCTCTCTAAAAACACTTCGAAACCTATCGCTACCGCGCAAAATGTAACGTTCATCGTGCAAAAATGTTCCGAAATTGTAGGTCGATGGTGGATATGAATATACAATTTAGAAACGTGACTGTGTCTTCGGCTTCGGCTTTGCCTCCGAATTCCTGGGCGTCAACCATTTTCAGTCACAGTTTTGGAACGTAAAAACAATGATTTATTCCTTTGATGGGGAAAATATTTGTCTTTTACATGAAAATACTCTTTTAACCAAATTCAGAAGGGAAGTGATACAAAAACATGATTTTCTCAGTTTCTTTATTTTTAACGTGCTGGTGTTCAAATTGTTGTATTTTTTTAACCAAAGGTCGTATTCACCTGGATTTTCACTGAAATGGAGCCTGAAGTACGCTACAAAAGAATATGTAAAAATCCCAAAAATGATTAAGGCCTACTTCAGACTGATTTTGCTTGATCGCATCACATATATAGTTTACGAACGTTTTTGACCCGAAATATAGTGTACATTTCTTAAAATTTTCTTAATTTCTTAAAACAATTGTGCTACATTTCCTGTGATCAAACCTGCACTTAATTTGCATTAAGTTGTGTACAGGGCAGTTCCGAATCCACATTTACTAAAGATTCGTAGATACGAATCCACACTTGTTGTCCAAAGCGTTGATTCGTAGATACGAATCCACACTTTTAAGAATAGAGTGACGTCATAGCAATGGTTTAAATACATACCTACTCCACCCAAAGTATGCAACTAAATTATCCTAGTATGTAACTAGTTAGCAAGTGTCTCAGCAACGTTTGATAAATTACAATTTAGTTGCAATTTCAGTAGTAGACCCTAGGCATTTTAGTCTCCTCGAGGCTTGGCTGCGAATGCAAGTTAGTACATGTACAGTTTTATGAACATGGCCCCAGTCTTGTAACGAGGTATCAAACAGAGGAACAAAAGTATATCCTCATTATTGCCGGAATAAAAACAGATCGGCTATTTTAAAACATTTACCATTTGGATTCACGAACATTCAATTTCGTCTGAGAGAATTTGTATACGCTTTTATCCAAACCATTTTAGCCATTTACCTTCAGTTTCAAGGTTTGTTCACACTCTTTTAAACACTGGGCCGATAATACTCGTCATTACATATCAAATTTGTCTAGAAGCTGTTGCCAAAAGGGCAGCATTCAGAGATCGACCAATCAACTCGTGTTTTAAGGAAATTAGTCTGGCGTGTGCTCGGGCATGTTTTTTTTTTTGTGTCATCAAACACAATTTTGGCATTATTTATTCATGAACATTAACGTACATGTATTTCGTTGTGATCAGGGTGACATCTTAACCGCTTTATGGTAGTATATTTGCAAACATCAAAAACAAAAGTATTGGGATTTTATGAAATACGTACTTGACTGTGAGTGAATAACAGTCTCAAGCATCTTGTGATGTGGTTTTCCAAAAAAGTGGAATTGTGTACATGTATCAATTTCAAACGAGTTACAGGCTGGCGATTGTTGTGAAAACCCGACTATTTCCAAAGACTGCCCCCAATTCATTGAATTTGTCTGAAGGGCGTAAAGGAACCAGACTGCACTTTCTTTTTTTTTTTTTTTTTTTTAGGCCTATAGCTTTTATGAACACAAACCATGTCAGCGTCACAATATCGAATATTTCCGAAAATTACTGCAAAAGCAAACGGCGCATGCAACTAAAATGAAAATTAAAGAAAGAAAACGTCCCGGCATCGATCCGTTTATATAATTGGACAGTGACATCCCGGGAGAAAAAAATCCATATCTATTATGTTGTACATCAACACATTTTTCTTTATTTTGCGCTGGTAAGTGTTTTAGGTAAGCCCCCAGGTCCTTGACCAAGCAAGAGTGTTCCCTGTAAAATGTCGTCCGGCGGGCAGATCGATGCTGCGTCCCCGTTGACTCGGGGTTGAATTTGAGCGTATTATTATAGTCTACGAGTATTATGCGCGGCAGCGTTAACGCAATTGCCATGGTATTCATGGCATGGCGATTTCGAAATGTCGAACTAGTATTTAATTAATTTTAATCTTATTTTAACCGGATAGCCCATTCAGTAGAATCCACTGATCTCCCATAAGACCAAGTAACCAAAAGGGAATGTGAAGAAATTACAGTTTTAGATGTAGGAAGAAAACCCCATGAGCCAAGTTTCAGGGTCAAAGCCGTGGAAGACGATGCCGCTACGTCATCCCGTATTAGCTGTATTGAGTTATACATTAAAATCTTAATAAATACTAGTCAAACGCCCGTGTCAATCTATCATAAGTTTTATTAAACCAATTCAATTCCTTCTAATCATATGAGACTAATATTAGAATTCTACAAAAGTGCAGAGACACTAGAACAGGTATTTAAATAGACGATGGCTGAAGACAGAGATTCAGTTTTAGTGGTTGTGTGGGTGAAAAAGACTGGCAGGTCCCCCCCCCCCCACCAACAAACGAACACTTTTGTTAAAAAGTACCATTGATATATTTGTAATGTACAAGTGACAAATGTAAAACAACAATTTAAAAGTACATTATTTCTGTATTACGGTATTTTTGGTATGCATTTACCGAATTCCTGCGATATCATTTGCCAGGTGACATAGACCCAAAGATGTATGTGTGTCAGTCCATATACATATAGGGGTCCAAAAGTGTAACTTGTTGGTGTCCTTGTTAGTGTTACACCTGTGCAGGTACAACATGTACATTGTTTCAGGATCACTCTTAGACTTAGAGATAGAAGGCATCAACGAATGTTCTGAATAACAAAAATAAATATAATAGAAACAAGAACAATTTGACACCTAATTTATTGAATGACCCACATGCAATGGTGGGAAGGGCTTAAAGGTGTTGACTCATTCAAAACACTGCAGGAACCTGGGAGTGCATTTTGTTGGATTCGGAATGGCATGATGACAGCTAACAGCTCAAAGCTAAATGTACATGTACTGTAGTATCCTAATCCTTCAACCCAAAGCAACATTTTGCACACAATATTTGGTTTTTCAGTCCTTCTGATTTTAAAATAACAGGCGTGCTGAAAAAAGACACCCCTGGATTTTTCTTGGAGTGTAAATTGTCAAGGCGTGTGATTCTGTGATTCAACCTGAGACTAAACAATACTTGGCATTTTTTAAATAATATTTATCTTGGTTAGTCTACAGTAAAGCCATTTTCTCTTTAATGGCATACTTTTTTTCACAAATTATGTAGTATAATTATGCCGTATACAGTGGGATTCAGGCGTGCGATTATTAGCACTTCTCAGGAAGCTTTTAGGCGTGCGATGGTGTGGGGTATTATCGCACGCCTCAAATCAGAAGGACTGGTTTTTGACTTTCAGTTATTTTGTTTTAGAGGAACTGTTATGTCAGCTAGTATTAAAGCTCACTGTTGGATAACAATGCACCCATCTTCTTGCCTACTGGACGGAGTGGACTCTGTGGTAGGGCTTGTGGTAGGGCTTGTGGTAGGGCTTGTGGTAGGGCTTGTGGTAGGGCTTGTGGTAGGGCTTGTGGTAGGGCTTGTGGTAGGGCTTGTGGTAGGGCTTCCAGCAGGGCTTCCGGCAGGGCTTCCGGCACTTTGATGGCAAATAATTGTTTTCTCCAATCTCCTCATTTTCGGTGGAGTGGTGTGATCCGTTGGTTTATTAGCACCCATTCGTTTTTGCCCGGGCAGCTGTGGTCTGCTTCCGGGCCCTGTGCTGGAGCCAAACGACACGAGGCTTGTCACAACTTGGGAATCCGTCTTTAGCTTCTTAATGTTACCGAGGAACATCTTCACCGCTGGGATGTATGAATCTGGGTGCCTCGTCATCTTCTCTTGCAACACAGAGACAAAGTCTTCTTGGAGGTGTACCGTCAGGCTCTGAATTACGGCCTTCTGAACCTCTGGATGCATTTTGACAATATCATTAACAGTGGCACCTCTAACCAAGGGTGCAGCTTGTGATGACTCTAAGGTTTCAAGCTTGTTATAGTAACCCTCGTGGTCCTTGTTTGGTGCTTGGGAATCGTCTGGCACTTTGACTTTTTTGTTGCCAGGGTCAAGGAAAAGAGGTTGAAGCCTCTCGGGCAAGCTGTTGCTGCCCGTAGCTATGTAGTAGAACCTTGCCTTGTCGGTAATGTTGCTAATAGGAATAATGTTTCCGACCTGAACATTATACTTCATAGCAACAGCATTGAGATGCTTGCATGCCTCTGCTGAGATTGATGTACAGGTGCAGTGTCCAAGCAGGGTATTAACAATATTGTCGGAGTCTGGCTTGGAGGGGATTCCAACTGTGAACGTGCACTCTGAAGTCTGCTTGATATTTAGGTCTTCGTTGGGTTCCTGCGGGAGGTATCGTGAATACCGGACGCCGTCGAATGACCCGTTGACGACATCTAATATCCTTCTCTCGTAGTACTTTTCCATTCTGTCCATGACAAAGTCGGTAAGCTGGACAACATTGTGCGCCTTCACCCGATTTAAGACCTGCTCCTTGATCACCCGAGTGGTGATCTCGCTGAATGCATTGGTGTAGCAGCCACTGTTGAGCTGCAAATCTTGCCTGCAGCACAGTGCCCAACAATCAGACTTATTGTACCACTGCAACAAATAGGTGGAGAATTGACTGTACTTCTGGACCAGAGTATTTTGCATGGCTTTCTGGTAGTGAAGCTCCATGTCCTCCACCGACTGACATTGAAGCAGGGATTTCAGGACAACAAACAACTCGGGCCTGTCCTGTTTCTCGATCTTCTTTCTTTTGTTCCACAGCCACCTCCAGGCGGCCTGCAGCATATGGAAGATGCACAGAAGCATGGCCGACTCAGGGAAAACCTCACTGAGGAGAGTTTGGAGAGCTTTACAATCTTCGGTCATGAAAATCTTTGGCCCCGCCCCATTGTTGAATGCACCGCGGGGTAACAAGTTCTTGTACATCTCTAGTGCTGCTTTGATTGCAGAGGTACTTTCGGACGTTGTGATCAGACAGCCGACAGGCAATCCGCCAACACAAGAGTGGGTCAGGAGAAGGTACACCTTCAGATTGTCACGATCCGCCGTGCTGCACCTATCAACGATGACCACCTCGTGACTCTCTCGAACATTGTTGATGACCCTCCTCATTAACTTCGAGCAAATGGCTATGAGGACCAGGTTCTCTTCTGTTACGTGAACGTCCATCTCTCTCTCGTCCCCTGTGTTTTCCGATTTCATCCGTGACACTAAATCTAATAAGGTACCGGTATTTTTCCCGCCCATTTCTTTATCTGCTACCGTCATCTTCTTGTGCAGCCTGGCAGAAAATGCAGACATAATTTTAAGAATACAGGTAGGGATGAAACAAATGGTATTTGGCAGTGTACTATATCATACATCAGGAATATCTGTACCACATCTGTACCAATAATTTTCCAATGCCCTAACCCTTAACCTTTAACCTTAACCCTCCACGGTATGTTGGTTAGAAACCATGCCAAACGCATTAGATTGCATGGTTTGTCAAAGTGACTTGGCTGCAGAGTGCGCAGCAAGATCCATCATCAGGCAAGTCATTTGATATATTCTAGATCGCATTCAGAATTTCTTTTTTTTCGGTTACCATGATTACTGGTATAATAACACCAAGTTGGACTCTGTTGGATTTAACAGCAAACCCCAAAATACGACGATCGAGTTGGGCTGTGTTGGATTGAGCACTAAAGTCATATGAGTTCAGTTGGACTTGAGCAGGCAAGTCCTGAGGAATAATTAGGGGATTAGGGATAAATTAGGGAAAATAACTTGATTGGAGTGTCTTCAGGTATCAAAAGCTGTTTTCAAGTACATGTAGTTAGAAATTACATAATCTACACGATGAAATGTACTTGCCTACGACACCACTGATCATCGGGGACCTGGGCCCTGTCACCGCAAATGTGCAAGTAGCCAGAGCCATGCTCCCACAGCAGATCCATCATGTGGACATCTATCGCAGAGATAGGACCGTAGCCGAGCTGGTACAAGCCCCGGAACTTCTTCCCAACGCTGGGCAGAACGTCGCGGAACCGCAGCACGGAGCTGGCCTTCACGGGGTGGTTGTGATTGTAGCGGAGACACACTCGCATGGGGTAGGCTGTCAGATGAGGATCAGTTGACCTAAATGTATGTGGGAAGAAAAACAGACACAGTATCGTAAGCAGAGGACCATTTAAAGGAACTCTAAGTCATGGTCTTACATTTTAGCAGGGCGGATAGCAGATATCTGCAGAACTGTTTAATTACTTCTGTACAGTTACTAACCTGTACAATTAGCAAAGTACAAGGAGTCAGAGAAAGGTACAAGGAGTCGGTGCAAATAAAATAATGTTTGAGCTACTGGCTATGATGAGATATGTATGCATTTATGTAGACCTGCAGGCTCAGGTTGCACCCTCAGGTTTAGTACATTATTCTTGAAGCGTGGTAATGTTGGGCTACAACGGACCGCATTATTAGGCAGCATATGTTCCAGGCAGGAAGTGTTTTTAGCATGGTAACAGTTCTTGGGTTACAAAGTTGTTTTTGTAGATGAATTTTCTAGTACTTTGGCATGTTTTGGGCTTTGACTGATATGAATCGTGGTCAATGATCTGAGATGTAAGATGTTGCCGAGGATGAGGCCGTGAGTTTCTTTGTAGACGACTTGTAACATGTGTAAGCAACGTGTGCCCTTTTCAGACCAATTGTCAAATTGCATCACGGATGTTCAGAACTGGATGACCACAAACAAACTCTAGCTAATTAACCGAGGACAAAACTCATCATTAAAAACACTTAATTGACGTAATTGTATTCTGCAGATTGGGTAACACAACAATCAAAGCATCTCCTACAGTCCAAAACTTGGGTGTTGTTATCGACAGTTCCACGACAATAAGCAAACAGGTAGCAAACATTTGTAAATTTAGCAACTACTGTACCACAGAAGGAACATATCCAAGATTCACAAATACATTGACACCAACACATACCACGCTGCTGTCCGATCACTTGTGTTTAGATTTGACTATTGCAACTTCCTCCTCAATAGTATTAACCATCACCGAGCCGAGGGGCGGGATTATTTTTAACGAAACTCGATACGAAGCGGGTTCAGACATTTCTGAACTTGAACGTGGCGTGTTTATGCGTCATCCGTTTTGAATTTGGGGAAAACTTTGCGTTTATATACGTCATCCGGCGCGAATTGGTTAAACAATATGATGTTGATCAACTCCAACGGCTTCAAAACAATGCCGCTCGTATCAAAACTCAAATACACACATTCCTTTTCACTCCTACAACAATTACATTGGTTACCATTTAGACAACTCATCAACTTCAAAACATCTGTTCTCATGCGCAAAGCCCTGCAAAACTCAACCTTAACATACCAGCCATCTAGTGGCTTCCGGAGTTCCTCGCACATTCAAAAAGGCAGGGGACAGGGCCTTCTCAATGTCTAGTCCCCGATGCTGGAATTCCTTACCACACAACATCTGCAACATCAGTTCCCTTGACAATTTTAAGGGTAACATGAAAACTCATCTGTTCTCGTCTTCTGGAGTTGTATTAATTACATGTAGCTACGCATTGTAACTTGCGAAAATGCGCATTATAAATCGTATTATTATTATTATCATTTATTAACATTGTAAGCAAGCTCTTGTACTTCTGGTTTCAAGAGTGTTCTACTCCAGACGATTGGGTATTTTGGTGAAATTGAATTGAAGGCTGTAGTCTTTGAAGACAAATTGTGCAGCACTTCTCTGATCTTTTTGATTTATTAGTGTCTTGGTTGAAATGTTGGTGTGGATCCAAATGGCTTGTATTAAAACAAGTACATGTACGTTTAAAACCGGTTAAGGGCCTAGGAGCAGATAATGACCCTCGCCAAATATTATTCGGGCCCAGGTCCTTGAGCCAATTTTAAACATACATGTACTTGTACACTGGCCCTGTGCATAATTGCAACGTATTCCCTTAATAAAACAAAACAACTAATTAATTAATGTTAGCCTTCAATTTCTGGAGACCCCTTAAAGGCCTGAATCCCAACAGTTCGGTTGATGGTCAACTACTAAAATATTCTGCACAGCCCTATAGTTCCATGCAAGTGTTTGAATTTTGACCAATGGTATAAAAAAACAATGGTAGAAAATGCAATTTCTAGCATTCCAAAGTGAAACCCACCTGCTTCTCCGGGCAAGATTGCCTACTTTCTTCACAGTGATCGTCATAGAGCTGACGCAGCCGGTTCCCTTTAGGCTCTTCTTTCTCTTGTTCCCACTTCTGGTGTTGTGGTGACATCTGTAGGATTTCTAAAAATTTCAAAACGCAAAGTGCAACGCACATTTGTCAGTAGTGCATTTTTGTTTTGTTTAAGGCAGCAAAATAATGCTCAGATGCTAAAGAAAGGTGCTTGACATACAACCTGATGAAGTTTAGCTCTGTGAATGCTTCCGAGAAAACAATATTCAACAATTTTTGATTTCAATTTTAAATTTTCACAGAGGTATCCTAGAGGTTGCATGTGGAAATCTTGCCCCTACATGTAGCTGTCATTTTTCTTTAATTTGTTCACTTTGAAAAACAAAACAAAACAAACGTAACCCTAACTTCCTACATAGGCCCTTTGTTTGCTAGGAACCATATGTGGCCCAGCACGAGTAAATGAGACACTTTGCGGCAAAAATGAGATTTTGATTTCATCATTTAAAGCTAAACAAGCTTTAAATGATGAAATTAAAATCTCATTTTTTATTTTTGCCGCAAAGTGTCTCATTTACTCGTGCTGGGTCACATATTGCATAATCCTCCAAAATCCTCATTCAATCAATGCTATGGGTTGAGTCGGTGCCAATGACATTTACAAGCATATATTTCGGGTGGTATTGAGCATAATAAATGGTTGCATTATGCATGGCTAAACATAAAGAATAGAGGGTAAGCCCTATGACCTTGTCACTTGTCCTATGTCACTTTTTGCCATTCATCCTCATTCCTTAAAAATCCTCCAAAACTGCAATGAGAATTTTGGAGTATTTAGGAGGGTTAGGGTTAAGGAATGAATCAGAATCACATTCTGTTAGGTTACTAGTACCGGTAAATAACACCAGGTTGGGACTCTGTTTTGAGGTAGGATACACCATTGGTAATTGCTTGAATTATAATGAATGAGTGGATTTGGCGTGTTGTATTTTATAGTAAATATGTTTACTGATTGGTTCTAAGTTTTAAAGTCATGGATGCCTAGTAAAGCAAGAAAAACGGCGTTCGTTTTCACCGCCGTCGCAACCGCCGTCAATTTTTCGGAACAATTATGGAATATCTGTTCACACTGGACTTATTTTGGTAAAACTTACTGAGACGATGGGTACTTTTCCCATTTTAAGTCCAGTGCGGACAGCCTAGGACGTTTTCCTCTCAGTTACTTTTCCTGAGTCCAGCGGTTACTTTTACTGGCCAACTGCTGCCCAGAAAAACTCCCCAGGAAAATTTCCCCGAGTCGATAAGTGCGGACAGCGCGAGTCGGTAAAAGATGCTGAGGAAAACGTTCATCTAGCCCGAGGGTGAGGTCATGCTACGCAAGCGCTTTGCATTGTTTACCGTGCAAGCTTGGTGTGCACACTGCGAAATGCTGCATCACATGTTGCAATTCCGCAAAAAAATCTGGAGTGTTGTTGTTCCTTTGGTTAACCAGTTCGCGCCGGATGACGTATATAAACGCAAACATTTCCCCAAATTCAAAACGGATGACGCATAAACACGCCAAGTTCAAGTTCGTAAATGTATGTCAGCAGCGAGTAAGGCCGGAAATGCATGGGTGTGCTTCCCGGCACTATCAGCCTGAACCCGCTTCGGATCGAGGTTCGTTAAAAATAATCCCGCCCGTGGGCTCGGCGATGTTAAAATAATCCCGGCGCGAACTGGTTAAAATCATGGCAGACATTATTGATACAATCGGAAGTTTGATTGGTTTGGATTGGTACCCGGTAGATCGTCGTACAAAAAAAAGAACCCGAACTAAAAAAGAACGTGTGCACAAACGTGAGTAGTCCAAGTGTGGACAGTGGTAACATTTGACTTTTTTTTTTTTTACCATCGTCTCAGTAAAACCTTCCCCCAAATAAGTCGAGTGCGAACACGGCTTTAATCATTTTCTTGGATGCCTACCGGTACAATCATTATGTCCAGTGCGAACACGGCTTTAATCATTTTCTTGGATGCCTACAATCATTATACTTTCCAATAAGTAAGATATTTTTTAATAATTCGCTAAGTAATAAGGCCAAATAAAAACAATTAGTTGGTGATCATCCTCGTCCGACTCTCCGAACGGGCCCCGACCCAATTTTATTTTAATTTTAAATTTGTCCCCGCCCGACTCTCCAAACTGGCCCCGACCCGTTTTTTTTTCCTTCTTTTTTTGAACAACCGCCGTATAAAAAAACGAAGAAAATTCCACCAACGTGCTTCTAGCGAGTACGCGCATGCGCTGTAGCCACACTTGCTGATCGCCATTGTCACTGCGTCATTATACGCCGACTAGACCACTTGTCGCGAATAGCAAAAAAATCACAAGCGGGCGCAGCGCCGCCTCGACTCCAAGGCGCGTGCGTGCTCCTAGATCGCTCAAGGCATGGTGGGAAAACATAGCGCAGCAGGATCGTAGCCATGATAACGAGGTTGGGCGCAGCGCTATGCCCTATATTTACCCATGATGCAATGCGGTTCAGATTAGCGATAAACGTTATTGTGTTGGCCAGGCATTCACGCAGGCATTGTTCTCGGCTTTTGTTCGTTTTGAGGTTGTTCAGTGATTTATCATGTCGTTGATCGTGATGACAATACATAGTACTAAATAATATATTGTTTGAGAACCTACATGTATCTTTGGTTCTTTGTTGATGGAAAAAACAACCCTCCCTCCGCACTTTTTCATGCCCCGAAAAAAACGCCTGAATGCCTTACTTTTTCACCCAAAAAAGGATGATCACCAACTCTTTTTTTTTTATTGGGCCTAAATTCGATATCTGCAAATGGTGTATCCTACCTTTAAATCCCAAGCGAAACAAAATAAAACAATAAAAACAGTTCGATCCGTGGGCTTTAGCAGGCAAATCATTATACATATTCAGGTACTTAACATTTTGGTGAATTTGAGTGTGTTGGGTTAAGCTGTGAAGACATGAGTCACAGTTGTACTCTGTTGGAATTAGCAGGCATAGGAACCATTAGAGTTAATACTGTACCTTGAAGAGATTAGAGCGTGGAGCCTCCACGTCCCAGCCAAAGGTTTTATTCACCCGCATGACCGTCATGGACTTATATTGGTATCTGACCAGCCACTCTCTGGCCTCCTCTTCTGTAGACACGGCCAGTCGGAGTTCAGCTGACCAACTGCCAGGAAAAGTTTCCTCCTGAAACGTGCAGACATTGTGGAGGTACTTGTCTGGTAGAACATCCTTTGCCCAACACACAAGAAAAATATGTCTTCTTGGATTGAAATGTCAGACATGTGTACAGTATATACATGACATAAAGATTTTGTTTCTATTTTTATTTTTATTTTTTGGGGGGAGGTTATGGAGGGGGGAGGTTATGGGAGGGTGGGGGGGAGGTTATGGGGCGAAGTTATTGGGAGGGGGGGGGGGGGGGGGGGGGGGGGGAGGGGGTTGAGTTTTGTATACGCATTCAAATAGTGGACGTAGAACAATCTAGGACAATAGGGGGCCACGATTTACAAACTGAAAGTTCACAATTAAAAATCTTGTACAAAACATGTTTAAACAAAATAGGGGCAATGGAAGGTGTTTACACACATTCTTGTGTTGGGGTGGCGACTGGTGAAGGTGTTGGGGGTTGAGTTTCGACTTTCCGGATGTTATGATTCGTATGTGGATCCCAGACTGAACCGCAATATTTAATGTTGGGACCAACTAAACTCTTGTCTTGTAGGCCTATTTGTAGGCCTGCAGCCGATTTCGCAAAACCTTATGCAAATTGCGTAAGTGCGCAACATTTTGCTTAAGACAGTTTCACGAAAGTTTGTGACTTACGTAACAAATTAGGGCGTAGCGTACGCAACAAATTAGGGCGTAGCGTACGCAACAAATTAGGGCGTAGCGTACGCAACAAATTAGGGCGTAGCTTGCGCAGTCAGATTTGGGGGCGTAAGAAATGGCGTAACAACTGAAAATGACTTTCTTTACCAGCAAATCGTAATTGACGTGGAGACTTATTAAGCTTGATGAAAGACAGGCACAGTTTCATGATTGAAGTAAAGGAAATACTATTTTACTTGCCGCATGATTTCGCGTAAAGTCGGACAAAACTATTTTCAAAATGGTGGGCAAAGAACACAAATGTGAAAGAACACAAATATACTCAAACAGTCGTCGTAAATGCTGTTTGAAACGTTGCGCAGCTACTGTACGCCAAGTTTTGTAAAATGCTCCGTAAGGAAATTGCGCAGCTACGCAACCTTTTTGTTGCGCAAGCTTAATTACGGCACTTTTGAAAATGACGCAAGCTACGCACTTTTCGTGAAATTTATTGTACACGAAACAGCCGTCACATCTCAACACGTGAAGTGCCCTCCAAATGACGTCAGGGTCGTTGGATTATAATGGAGCTTAAATATTTCTGCGCATTGCAGTTCAACTAAAAAAAGATACCAACATACCTCAAAATTTGAGGTAAGATTATAAAGCATCAATCCAGATAGTAAGAGCTGGGACTGGAATACATCCGGTATAATTGCGACTTCACAATTTTTCAAACCGAATGCGCACGGCAAAGCAAAGTTTTCAACTAATTTGAGCGTGTCCCGATGTGTGACCCTGTATATTAGCGCAGCATACCGGGGCACACTAGTGGGACTATACCAGGCTAAGCCTAGCCTTGAATACAGGGCTGCGCATATCCGCAACATGGGATCATCGTTTGCCATATTACCACACGTGTACATAGCCCGCAATGCATACATGTACGTACTCATCATTTTGGGCCGTACTGTACGCGTACATACCGTTGTGCGCGCCCCCACGCCTGCCGCCTGAGAGCCAGCCGAGTACGTATAATAATGCATTGCGGGCTAGACCGAGTTACTGGCTTCTAGTTATCGCTTTTTTAACATTTGGACATCATCTGGCGCTACTAGAGGCCGAGCCAGACTAATAACTAATTTTTGAAAACTCTTAAATGTGGTTCAAAATATCGCCAAAATCCACCAAAATACTTAACAAATTACCTCTAAATCGTCTTTATAGTCTTCCATGTATGTGTCCAAGCTGAGTTAACAAATTTCTAAGGTATTCACGATCAATTCTTGACCTGCAAATCGACGAAATTCGATGACAGTATTCGAGCGAGTACTGCACACTTGTTGTTCGCCATGATTTTGAAATAGTGCTTGCCGACCGTACCACTGTACGCGAGGGTGCTTTGCGATGTCACAGCACGTACAAACCTGTCCCATAAATCATGCGGGAATTTGCACGCCTGCGCACTTGCACTCATTTGACGCCCAAAATTATCAGTGACTTTTGTGAAGTAAGATTGTCCCGCCAATTTGCTGGTCCTTCCCCTTCAGTCATTCTATTTTTAACGATGCGCCGCCGCTCAATTTCCATAACAATTCATCGACGCGGGGGTCGACCGAGCCATCGATGTAACTTGATACGTTCCCACGCCGCGTGTAGTTTATCACGTGATCCTTTGAGAATTATTTGCAAATTTTGGGAGTTTCATCTAAAAATGGCCATGCATATTGCTCGCGACCATCGCGCTATCAATCCGACCACCCACGTGTGTAACACCATTCGACAGCTAAACAAATGAACTATTCGGAACTAAATCGCTTGATTTCCAAAGAAATTTCGTGAGAAAGAATAACATTATTACAAATATGGACTCTCTGAGACAGTAAGAACTTTGAGTTCCAAAAAAGGAAGACGCAAAAAGTTTTTAAACTGTCATAACTCACCCAAAACTTCACCGATTTGGAAGCTTTTTTCAGCACTAGACAGCGGCCATCTTAGCTTTTTCTCATACCATCACTACGCATGTGCAGTACCCGATGCATAATGATTTCATTCATAAAACTGAAGCGAGTCCGTACCCGGAAGTGGCCGAAGGCGATGACGCGCGTAAAGCGAGAACGTACGATGACGTCATAATGAGCGGCGCTGTTCACCTAATTATTTGCATATGGGAATTTCCGCGATAAGTTTGTACGTGCACAGGTCAGTGTGTATCGCGTTCACATGCGCGCGACGCGATACGGACCTGTGACATCGCAAAGCACCCCCGCGTATAGTGGTACAGTCTGCATGCACTTTGGCAGTGACATCACAGGCATCCCACAATGCTCGTTCAAAAAATGGCGAACAACAAGTGTGCAGTACTCGCTCGAATACTGTCGTCGAATTTCCTCGATTTGCAGGTCAAAAATTGATCGTGAATACCTTAGAAATTCGTTAACTCAGCTTGGACACATACATGTATGGAAGACTATAAAGATGATTTTGAGGTAATTTGTTAAGTATCTTGGTTGATTTTGGCGATATTTTGAACCACATTCAAGAGTTTTCAAAAATTAGTTATTAGTCTGGCTCGGCCTCTAGTACTAGCGCCTTTGTACCATCTATAAGGAAACAAATCAACTCATCCCCAACAACATACATGTAGCTCATCTTCTCCAGGCTCAGACTTCAACTATATAGACCAGACAATCTTCAGGCCACTTCATTTACAGTAGATTCCAGACAAACAAAAACTGTTATCTCCAGTCCCTATATCCGTGGACCATTCCTGAGTGGAATCTTCTTCCCGACAGTGCCAGATGTGCCCTGACCTTAGGCTCTTTCAAGACCCAGCTAGACAAAGTTGACATCAACCGCCTTACTAAGCTTGCGCACTTTAAAATTTAGTTTGCAACCAGCAGCTGTGACAGCGAAACCTGCACGTGATAGCCCAGATGGTGGCGGTTGTGCAGTAGCGTATACAGATACAGATACAGATGATGTCCAAATGTTAAAAAAGCGATAACTAAACTAGAGGCCAGTAACTCGGTCTAATTGCGGGCTATGTACACATGGGGTGTTTTGGCAAACGATGATCTCAAGTCGTTGCGGATACCGCAGCCTTGGAATTGAAGGCTAGGCTTATCTGACCTGGGCCCAATTTCTTGGCTCTGCTTACCGTTAGCGAAGAATTCCTGCTTACTATAGCAGAAAATTCGGTGCTTACGGTAAACGTATTTCACGCGTTAGCGAGGAATTTCGGTGTCTGAGCATGCGTACATCCCGTAACTAGGGATTCTGTGCTTACATGGTAAGCAAATAATTTTTCTGCTAGCGCGGTTAGCGGAGAATGGTGACCGTAAGCACGGAATTCTGTGGTTAGCAGAGCCAAGAAATTGGGCCCTGGATGTTTGTGGTATGCGATTACCCCTAGAACTCTGGGTCTCCCGACGCCCGTAGTGCGGAGCCCTATAGATAGAGAGGGTTTTTACAGGTTAACCGCCGTTAAACAATAGAAACCGTGCACAAATTCCGGGTAATAACTCCATACTGCCGCACGGTCTACCCCAAGTAAAAATTTGTATGAGTACTTTATCAACTCACCTAGCTGCAGTCAGTGCGCAGCGTTCGGAAAAGTCGTTTCTTTCATTTGCAGCGTATGCACGACAGTCGCAGTTTTGCATATATAATGAGCTTGGAGGGCACATTTTCAAAATATCATATCGTGAAAACCCAGCCATGTAAAAATATAAAAACGTAATAGTATGAACGAGGAATGCTTAATTGTAATAACAAACGTCATGGATGAATTTTTAATTGTTCAGAAATAAGAAATTTCGGACTATAAAAATGAACATCGTTGTACAAAAATAATGGTCTCCGAAAAAGTCCCTTTTGTAGCATTTAACGAAATCGTGCAGACAAACCTTAATCATGTGTGTTTAGGTACATTATTCATCTACTCAACCGCTACTGTTGTTGTTTCTGAATCCACTCGAAACAGTCGGGGGCACCCTAAGTATCCGTCGCCGTCAGCGCGAACATTAGAGAGGTTTCGCCTGCGAACGGATACGGTTAGCTTAACGGATACGTCATCAATTTTCGCGGACTTATGACGTCACATTACTCACTATCCGCTAACCATAGACATGGAGTTTTTTCTCCATGTCTATGTGCTAACCGTGCACAAGGCACGGATATCTCGCTCGCTACACGTAAGTATAAAACGCGTACGGATAGCTAAACGTACGCGTACGCCTATCCGTTCGTATGCGAAACCTCTCTATTCTCGGTAAAAAAATCCGCCATTACTCGTTGTTCTAATGTGAGCCCGAACGTGATTGGTCAGAACGTGCATCGAGCGTGCCAACTGACTAATCAGCTTCTACGTAACAAAACGCAAGGCACCCATTTTTGGCACGATTCCTTGCTCGTGTGATGCATTCACGGGGCTTGTGTTGACAACAAAGCGGTGCCGCCCTGACTATTATTCGTTAGTATGGTTTTTGGCAGGGTTTTAGCTTCAGTTATGTATCTGTATCTGTATCTTAGGGCGTTTACCAAACGGGGCTTGAGGCTTGGGGCTAGGCTCGGTCTTCATCACAAAGCAAAATGGCGGCCAAAACGATTCGTACGGTCAGGCTTCGGGAGGCTTCGGCTGGCGTGTGACTTCGGTTATCGATACTCGGCTCGGCGCGCATCGCGAACTGTAAATTGTTTTTTTTATCGCTGCTGATATGAAATTTCGTCTGACAAAGTTTATTCTTCGAAGGTTTTCAAAATATACAATGAATTTTAGTAGGTATTTTTTGGAAATACGGTGGGGGGGGGGGGGGGGGGGGGGGGGGGGTTGAAGTAGATGCCGAGTTGAGTGCTTCTAGATTTTGTCCAATGTATTTTTTAGTGTCTTGTAGGCCTATTCATATTTGTAGTGTCTTCGAGGTGGGGTGGTTGAGTATCAGTACTTAGTACGAAATACTTCGAGGGTCACGTCTGAAGCACCAATTAATAAACAAACCCCTGTGATAAGAATTCTCAGTTAACACAGTACTGCATTTCACTGGTGCAGGATTTTGTGAATTAATTAATACAACAATAATTAATTCCAGCAGTCAGTATCAATAACATTTTCAATGTCAATTTCAATATCTGTTTTCTTCTCTTTTTAATTAATGCTGTTTTATTCAATAAATACAATTTCAATTACATATTAATGTGTGAAGACAAAGGTTATTTGAGCATGACATGGTAATGAAATAATGTTTCTTTTTAAAGGAATACTTCATTATGAGGTAACTTATTAGCATATCTTCCCAATTAGTTTTGTTTATCCTGAAGTTTAGGAAAGGCGTTCCAATAAAGTGCATTTTTACTGTACATACATGTACTGTTACAAATAAGAACATAAGTTGTTCATTTTTAGAATCTTCAAAGTCATCATGGTTTATTCATTGGTCCAAAGGTGTGATGCAAGATATTCATTATTTAATGCAAGTAGTGCATTCACATTTCACAATAAACAATATTTTCATCTTTAAAATGACAAGGGACAGGAAATTTAGCAATGTGAAGAACACCAGTCCAAACCAGTAAATTAAATATATATTGTTTTACTTTCGAGCGGAGTTCTATACATGTAAAGAATATGAAGATAAAAACATAAACACAAATGTATGCCAATTGTGCAAACATGAGTCCAAAATTACCACATAGAAATAAAAGAGAGGAGCATGTTGTCAACTGTTTAAATATACATTTTACCATTCAAGTAGTATTTGCAATGACTGTCGTTTCCAGTCCGTTTGCTTTACTCCTTAAACAAGAGGACATTAGGGGTGATGCTTTTTCAGAGGTGGAGAAAAAGAATGACCCTTTATATACACTGTAATGTATAATTGTTGAGAGTGTAGAATTCAAGTTAACATAAATCTTGGGGTGATCATGTGCCCCCCCCCCCCCAATCTCCAGTACAGTCTTTGAAGTTGTGCTGCAATGTCAGCCCTTATATTGGATAAACTGTAAACATTTATGTTGAATGCCCTAAGATATTCCTTGTAGTATATTTGTGTATTAAAATATTCCTGTTAACTTGCATTTTTAAGCTCAATCTATTAAAATAGGCTATGAAAAATAAAGCAATGGGACAACTTTGCAAGTAATATTGTGGTGCTTTTTTAAACCCCAAGAAATATGATCTATCTTTGAATTGAGATTTCCAAAGATTTGAGAGATTCAGAGTTGCTGGAGACTGATGGCATAACCATTGCTTGTGTCATTTCTCCCTTGAACAAACAGTGGTACCATTGTAGCATGTCTCTCCATTATATGTAGCCTCATACAGCTGCCAGCCAGAAGGACTTCAGTGGTGCCTAGTTTAGGACTCTTGATTTCTGAAAAGAATATACAAGTGAAATGTTTAAATGATCAAAAAGTAATATAAAAGAAATGAATACAATGGCTGCTTGTTAGCAGTCTAGTTTTCAATCTTGCTGCAACAAAACGTAATCATCAGTGCTCTATTTTCAAAGATTTTCCATTCACAATGCTCTCATACAAGGGAAATTTTGTTTCGTCACTATAGTCGAATGATGCTAATAAATCAGTATATATACATGTACATATTTAAATATCATTGTTTTTTTTTGTTTCTTTGGGGGGGAGGGGGGGGGTGTAAAAAAATATGTAATATTATTTTTAATATGTTAATTAAAAAATGCCACAATGACTGAAATTTTTACCCTGCTGAGGTATCTGCCAGATTGTACAGGTGGGTTTATATTTGTGAATTTGTTTCTTCTCACGGAAAGCAGTGTACAGAGCTGACATACAGTGAGCACATCGCTAAAGTAAAGGGCAGAGCCCGTTATCTAATTTGCTTTATTCTGATGCAAAATTACATTAACTAGTGATAATTGTTACAGGTCATACCTGTGGTCATGTCATGGTGCATAGCCCTGTCTGTCACCAACATTCTGAAGTGCTGGCCGTATTCACTCCAAAGTCCAATTTCCACGTTTCTTAAAGAGAGAAAGTTAACTTAAGTTAAGTTAAGTTAACACAAACTATAAATCAAAAATTGACACAACAGTTTATTTAAAGACCATGGTCCTAGTCTGGATGGCAATCGTGTACATGTACTGTAGTTTCACTCCCATTTTTTACAAGTTCTATTCTAAAATTGCTTTTGCGTTTGAAAGCCAATTAAAAAGTGACTTTTCCAGCTTCAAGCAGTCATTGTTCTTCAGATTTGAACCCATTATTTTTTTATTTTTGATAAGTGGTTTTGAAGAAAATGTGACTCAGTGTCTTACCCTTTTTGCACAGTCATGTTTATTGCAATCTTGTGTTTTTGTGTCATGCCGGTTGTCGGTTTTTCCCCAAACCATAGGCCCAACCCTCTTTCCACGAAGTTTTGCTTGCTGGTACATGTAAATACTTGCATGATTCCAAATCATGATTTTTCCTACTTGTATCATCGTCAAATTCATCCTCATAAAATTGCCTTTTTTGTTTGTACTAAATTGTAGTCTTATTCCTACGTTTAACCGTACACTCACGCAGTGGACTTCCCTGTTCCCAGCATAGCGTACGACAGCGGAATCAAACACACCGACAAAAACGCCGAGTTGTGGCCCAAAATATTGGCAAAATTAACATGGCAAGTCACTTACATTGTACACTGGAATTTCGCTTTGCCTGGCTCAGCTTCTGTGGCTAAAGGGTTGTTCAATCGACGTCAAAATCCTTCAATATCAGCACAAAAGAGAAAATAAATGCCGCACACAGTGTTTTTCAAGATGGCGATTCGCTGAAAGTTTTTACACCGTGACGTCATCAAGCCCGGCGTTAGCCAGCTTTCGCGAGGCTTGGTGGGGCTTCGGAATACAGCCTGAAATCTAGCCCCGGGCTTACTTCGCGTAGCCTAGCCCGTCGTTTGGTATGAGGCTTCAAAATGGCGCCGCAAAAATCTAGCCTAAGCCTAGCCTCTAGCCTCCGTTTCGTAAAGGCCCATAACGTCTCAGAAACCAAAACTGGCAAAAAACGCAAAAGTTAATTGCTAGTTTAGGGTTAAAAAATAATGCTATGAATACAATATTTGACAGTTTTAAAATGAAATCTGTCTTTGTTTGTTTTGTTCCTGAACTCATATATATTTTTTGTTTTTGTTTTATAATACTTAATCTTTTAAGCATTTTTTAGTGAGTTTTACTTTTCCAACGAATGAAAGTTAAATTCGTGACCCTGCCCACCCCGAATCTATTTACTGTGAAATCTCACTTAAAAGCTGGGAATTGCAGTGAGCTCCAAATAAAATATATTAAATATACAAGGAAGAATAAAAACACAAGAATAAACCAAATGACATTGTTCTTTTCTTTTTCTTTTGTAAATAGTACAAAACATTTATTTTAAAGTTTTTCTCAGCTGCATACATACATGACATGACATCAACAAACATGACAAAATAAATGGCGTCGTAAGAACAAGTAAAAACACAAGGCCTTTCCCCCGACATTTGATGATGACGTCACGTAAGCTAAAACGATACGGCACAAATAATGATTTTTGCAACATTTTTGGCACTGAAAAAAACATCGACGGCTAAACCTGCAGAAGTATATGTGGTACCAATCGAAAGAACGATCCTTCGTCTATCAGAATATCGACTCCGTTTGTCTCAATCGTGCTCGAAACAGTCGGGGGCACCCTAAGTGTAAAGCTTATCAACGAAAAGTGTAAAACTTAAACCACATTTCAGACGAAGATTCACGTGTAATTGGTCTCTAAAATCTGGTAAAAATTTGTTTATTTTATGAGGAAAATGTTCAAGAAACTTAACACTCCATGCTTGACCCAACACTGCCTTCTTGCTGGGACCTCTAGCCAATGTTTCACATCGTCTCCGAGCGCTCGCGCATTCACGCGAAATCTCGAAGGGTCCGAGAGCGCCGCGCGGCTGCAAATGAAACTGGTGAAATATGCTTATTATCTCGAACGCTGCGCACTGACTGGCTGTGGCCAACCAAAAACCGGTCGAATCTCGGCCAATTTCTGTAAAAAAGGTGAAAACTTTGAACGTTCCGCAAACGCGATTGTTACAAGATGGCGGATAAACTCGTGCGTAATTTCAAGCTTCAGCCGCCGCGCATTAGCCGTTTTTGAAACACAAACTTCATCTTGCCAGGCCTTATTCATACAGTTAAGCAATGCGCCGGAGGCACAGCCACAAAAGACCGAAGCCAGGGTTTGGAAAACAGCCCTGTCATCGTCGTTCAGAGAAGCCATGTGATTGGTCCGCATTGACCCCGGCCGGGGTCACGGTACCAACTGTTCATTGAACGTCCTTATCCGCCATCTTGTAACAATCGCGTTTGCGGAACGGGCAAAGTTTTCACCTTTTTTACAGAAATTGGCCGAGATTCGACCGGTTTTTGGTTGGCCACAGCTGGGTGAGTTGATAAAGTACTCATACAAATTTTTACTTGGGGTAGACCGTGCGGCAGTATGGAGTTATTACCCGGAATTTGTGCACGGTTTCTATTGTTTAACGGCGGTTAACCTGTAAAAACCCTCTCTATCTATGGGGCTCCGCCCTACGGGCGTCGGGAGACCCAGAGTTCTAGGGGTAGTATGCGATGCCGTCCACTTTACCCGCCAGTACAGTCGCCGGTACACGGGATCGTAATCGTAAGAGAACCTAGTTCAACAATCTTATTCGTCGATGTGTACTTGTATCTCAGATGGCTTATCGAGTACTTTTGTGGCCATTTTGAGGGTGAAATCGGATGTTTTGGGGGGCATATAAATATATATGGGAAAAATGGCATTTTGATTTCAATGCAAAAAAATCAATGGGACTCCCTAGGATATCACCCGACCATGTCCAAATGTTGAAAAAGGTGATTTTGGGGTCTAAGTTACTCGGACTACCACGGCCTAAACTTTAGGCTAAAAGTGAAACCACTCGCCCATTGTTGTGCCCTAGACCGAGTTACTGGCCTCTAGTTATCGCTTTTTTAACATTTGGGCATTATCTTGCGCTACTAGAGGCCGAGCCAGAAGATATTTGAAATCCTATCAGCTCTAGAAAGTGGTTCAAAATGTCGCCAAAATCCACACAAATACTTAATAAAATACCTCTTAATTGTCTAAATAACCTTCCATATGTGTCCAAGCTGAGTTAACGAACTTCTAAGGTATTCACGATCAATATTTGACCTGCAAATCAAGGAAATTCGACGCCAGTTTTCCAGCGCGTACTGAACTTTTGCATGGCCGCCATTTTTATGATGAGCAAAACGAGCATTGTGGGTATTCTGTGACGTCACTGCCAAAGTGCGTGCCGACCGTACCACTATACGCGGGGTGCTCTGCGATGTCACAGGTCATTGTATCGTGCGCGCAACGCGATACTCCGACCTGTGACATCGGGGAGCACCCCCCCGCGTATAGTGGTACGGTCGGCATGCACTTTGGCAGTGACGTCACAGGCAATCACAAAAATGGCGGCCATGCAAAAGTTCAGTACGCGCTGGAAAACTGGCGTCGAATTTCCTTGATTTGCAGGTCAAGAATTGATCGTGAATACCTTAGAAGTTCGTTAACTCAGCTTGGACACATATGGAAGGTTATTTAGACAATTAAGAGGTATTTTATTAAGTATTTGTGTGGATTTTGGCGACATTGTGAACCACTTTCTAGAGCTGATAGGATTTCAAATATCTTCTGGCTCGGCCTCTAGTAGCGCAAGATAATGCCCAAATGTTAAAAAAGCGATAACTAGAGGCCAGTAACTCGGTCTAGTTGTGCCCACTTTTCGGACAGTAAAGTTAATGTTGTTTAAGTCACTTTCTGTCACTTTAAATGTTCCTGAGGTTTTTCATAGCAATGTTGTTCCACCAGATCTTACCTGCATACGTTCTAGATCGTCCTCTTTGGGTCGTTTTCTACCAAAGCAGCATTTACACGCGATAACATGCGCCATCGCCAACTACGCTGTACTTCCAAAAATGTAACTGTAGTCTGCGGTCCTACTATTCACCGACAACACACCGACAACACGCACAGCACCGACAACACACCGACAACACATCAAAAACGTAATCTATATTGACCAAAAAGGTATAACACTGTAATATACACGATACAAAAGAGTGTCATTGTGCTTGAGGTTACATTTCTTTTGTAAAAATGATGTTTTTATCACGCGAAAAAAATATCTCTAACCAGCACGGTCGTTGGCCGCCATCTTGCCTTCGCGTGGAGTTGGCCTATACCATTTTACGTACGGGTGTGCAGAAAATGAAATTTTCATGTCATACACAACAGAGGGCGCCCTGTACCGTTTTATGCTGAATTAAAGTTAGTTGAATTGAAAGGTGAGTTTTGATATGACATGGCCTACTAGGATAATAATGTTGTCTCCCCGTATTAAAAATTATATTACAGGTAGTAGGCCAATTAAGTCATATCAAATCTCACCTTCCATTCCAACATACTTTAATTCAGCATAAAACCGTACAGGGCGCCCTCTGTTGTGTATGACATGATAATTTCATTTTCTGCACGCCCGTACATAAAATGGTATAGGCCAACTCCACGCGAAGGCAAGATGGCGGCCAACGACCGTACTGGTTAGAGATATTTTTTCGCGTGAAAAAAACATCATTTTTACAAAAGAAATGTAACCTCAAGCACAATGACACTCTTTTGTATCGTGTATATTACAGTGCTATACCTTTTTTGTCAATATAGATTACGTTTTGGATGTGTTGTCGGTGTGTTGTCGGTGCTGTGCGTGTTGTCGGTGTGTTGTCGGTGAATAGTAGGACCCGTAGTCTGTACTGTACTAGTGTTGTTGTGTTGTGTTGTATTGTATTGTGGCACGGCACCCCACCAACTCGGCACCCCACCAACTCGGCACCCCACCAACGATTCATTGCGGCCTAGTATGATACCCGTGTAAATAAGTCTCGCATTATTGGACACGTTTGGGAATACGCGGTTCTAGATTTCGAACCAGAGTGGGCAACTCCGGCAATAGGTATTTTGCGGAACTTGCAGAACGTGCAGAACTCTGCGGAACTCTGCAGAACAACAACCAATACTCCGAATTACACCGATTAAAGTCACAATATCGACTTTAAAGACCGAAAAACGTTCAAACCTCACTAGTAACTGCCAAATATTCAACTTTTTTCGCTTGAAATAAATAATTGTTGCAGAACGATGCGGCTGGTCGTCCCAATCTATATTACGTGCAGAACACATACTGTAAAGGGATATCCTTTTACAAATCAAGTGCTCAGCCGTGCCATATGTGAATACGGTTTTGGAGCGGATTTGGTCCGTGCGTATATTGGGGTGTACGGCTGAATGTGACAGTATAGTCAGTTCGCATTAGAATGGTCCTATTCGCGCTTTGGGGAGGGGGAATGTTTACGGCTGCAGAACCAACCTTTAACATGATCGCAATATCTTAATTTTAACAGGGACAAGTGTCTTATATCCTCAATAACTCCTCTGATTATTTTAACGGCCAAATTCAGCCGACAAGGCATGTAAATATCAGAGTTCCGCGTTTTACCAGGGCAATTTTTTCCAGCTCGATTTGATGCGTGCGTTGGGCCGGGTGTAGGGCCGTGTACAACACATTCGAATGGGTCCAACGCTGTGGGGAAGGGGCATGTTTACGGCTGCAGAACTAACCTTTAACATAATCGGAATATCCTAATTTTAACAGGGACAAGTGTCTTATATCCTCAATAACTCCTCTGATTATTTTTACGGCAAAATTCCGCCGACAAGGCATGTAAATATCAGAGTTCCGCGTTTTACCAGGGCATTTTTCAGCTCGATTTGATCCGTGCGTTTTAATGTATAGGGCCATGTACAACACATTCGCATGGGTCCAACGCTGTAGGGAGGGGGCATGTTTACGGCTGCAGAACCAACCTTTAACATGATCGCAATATCTTAATTTTAACAGGGACAGATGTCTTATATCCTCAATAACTCCTCTAATTATTTTAACGGCCAAATTCAGCCGACAAGGCATGTAAATATCAGAGTTCCGCGTTTTACCAGGGCAATTTTTTAAGCTCGATTTGATGCGTGCGTTGAGCCGGGTGCTAGGGCCCTGTACAACACATTCGAATGGGTCCAACGCTGTGGGGAGGGGGCATGTTTACGGCTGCAGAACCAACCTTTAACATGATCGCAATATCTTAATTTTAACAGGGACAGATGTCTTATATCCTCAATAACTCCTCTAATTATTTTAACGGCCAAATTCAGCCGACAAGGCATGTAAATATCAGAGTTCCGCGTTTTACCAGGGCAATTTTTTTCAGCTCGATTTGATGCGTGCGTTGGGCCGGGTGTAGGGCCGTGTACAACACATTCGAATGGGTCCAACGCTGTGGGGAAGGGGCATGTTTACGGCTGCAGAACTAACCTTTAAAGGTAGGATACACCATTGGTCATTGCTTGAATTATCATGAATAGGTGGATTTAGGGGGTTGTATTTTATAGTAAATATCGTTTAACTGACCTGTCCGAAGTTTTACAATCATGGATGCCAAGAAAAGCGCAAAGAAACAACGTTTGTTTTCAACCGGCGTCGAGCAGTTATTCTTATGTTATCTTTGTTTTTTTCGCGATCACCGTCCGGCGATCGCGATTTTTTTTGTATACAATTTAATTGTTCAGAATAATTACAGGATATCTAGCGCAATCATTTTGCTGGATGCCTAGAATCATTATTTACTTTCAAATGAGTAAGATATTTCTTAATAATTCGGTAGTAAATATTTTCGATATCTGCAAATGGTGTATACTACCTTTAACATAATCAAATAAGTTAAGAGGGCCTAATATTTCGATCTTAACAAGATCTTCTTCAGAGACTAACATAATCGGAATATCCTAATTTTAACAGGGACAAGTGTCTTATATCCTCAATAACTCCTCTGATTATTTTTACGGCAAAATTCCGCCGACAAGGCATGTAAATATCAGAGTTCCGCGTTTTACCAGGGCATTTTTCAGCTCGATTTGATCCGTGCGTTATAATGTATAGGGCCATGTACAACACATTCGCATGGGTCCAACGCTGTAGGGAGGGGGCATGTTTACGGCTGCAGAACCAACCTTTAACATGATCGCAATATCTTAATTTTAACAGGGACAAGTGTCTTATATCCTCAATAACTCCTCTGATTATTTTAACGGCCAAATTCAGCCGACAAGGCATGTAAATATCAGAGTTCCGCGTTTTACCAGGGCATTTTTCAGCTCGATTTGATCCGTGCGTTTTAATGTATAGGGCCATGTACAACACATTCGCATGGGTCCAACGCTGTAGGGAGGGGGCATGTTTACGGCTGCAGAACCAACCTTTAACATGATCGCAATATCTTAATTTTAACAGGGACAGATGTCTTATATCCTCAATAACTCCTCTAATTATTTTTACGGCCAAATTCAGCCGACAAGGCATGTAAATATCAGAGTTCCGCGTTTTACCAGGGCAATTTTTTAAGCTCGATTTGATGCGTGCGTTGAGCCGGGTGCTAGGGCCCTGTACAACACATTCGAATGGGTCCAACGCTGTGGGGAGGGGGCATGTTTACGGCTGCAGAACCAACCTTTAACATGATCGCAATATCTTAATTTTAACAGGGACAGATGTCTTATATCCTCAATAACTCCTCTAATTATTTTAACGGCCAAATTCAGCCGACAAGGCATGTAAATATCAGAGTTCCGCGTTTTACCAGGGCAATTTTTTAAGCTCGATTTGATGCGTGCGTTGAGCCGGGTGCTAGGGCCCTGTACAACACATTCGAATGGGTCCAACGCTGTGGGGAGGGGGCATGTTTACGGCTGCAGAACCAACCTTTAACATGATCGCAATATCTTAATTTTAACAGGGACAGATGTCTTATATCCTCAATAACTCCTCTAATTATTTTAACGGCCAAATTCAGCCGACAAGGCATGTAAATATCAGAGTTCCGCGTTTTACCAGGGCAATTTTTTTCAGCTCGATTTGATGCGTGCGTTGGGCCGGGTGTAGGGCCGTGTACAACACATTCGAATGGGTCCAACGCTGTGGGGAAGGGGCATGTTTACGGCTGCAGAACTAACCTTTAACATAATCGGAATATCCTAATTTTAACAGGGACAAGTGTCTTATATCCTCAATAACTCCTCTGATTATTTTTACGGCAAAATTCCGCCGACAAGGCATGTAAATATCAGAGTTCCGCGTTTTACCAGGGCATTTTTCAGCTCGATTTGATCCGTGCGTTATAATGTATAGGGCCATGTACAACACATTCGCATGGGTCCAACGCTGTAGGGAGGGGGCATGTTTACGGCTGCAGAACCAACCTTTAACATGATCGCAATATCTTAATTTTAACAGGGACAGATGTCTTATATCCTCAATAACTCCTCTAATTATTTTAACGGCCAAATTCAGCCGACAAGGCATGTAAATATCAGAGTTCCGCGTTTTACCAGGGCAATTTTTTAAGCTCGATTTGATGCGTGCGTTGAGCCGGGTGCTAGGGCCCTGTACAACACATTCGAATGGGTCCAACGCTGTGGGGAGGGGGCATGTTTACGGCTGCAGAACCAACCTTTAACATGATCGCAATATCTTAATTTTAACAGGGACAGATGTCTTATATCCTCAATAACTCCTCTAATTATTTTAACGGCCAAATTCAGCCGACAAGGCATGTAAATATCAGAGTTCCGCGTTTTACCAGGGCAATTTTTTTCAGCTCGATTTGATGCGTGCGTTGGGCCGGGTGTAGGGCCGTGTACAACACATTCGAATGGGTCCAACGCTGTGGGGAAGGGGCATGTTTACGGCTGCAGAACTAACCTTTAACATAATCGGAATATCCTAATTTTAACAGGGACAAGTGTCTTATATCCTCAATAACTCCTCTGATTATTTTTACGGCAAAATTCCGCCGACAAGGCATGTAAATATCAGAGTTCCGCGTTTTACCAGGGCATTTTTCAGCTCGATTTGATCCGTGCGTTATAATGTATAGGGCCATGTACAACACATTCGCATGGGTCCAACGCTGTAGGGAGGGGGCATGTTTACGGCTGCAGAACCAACCTTTAACATAATCGGAATATCCTAATTTTAACAGGGACAAGTGTCTTATATCCTCAATAACTCCTCTGATTATTTTTACGGCAAAATTCCGCCGACAAGGCATGTAAATATCAGAGTTCCACGTTTTACCAGGGCAATTTTTTTCAGCTCGATTGAATGCGTGTGTTATAATGTATAGGGCCGTGTATACTGTAGCCTTTTGTCAAGGCCTTCGTGGCTGGGATCCCAAGCGACTGGAAAGGGAGACCACGCGCGCCAGTCGAGTGGCGAAGCCTCGTGGCTTCGCCACTCGCGTGCGTGGTCTCCGTTCCGGTCGTTTGAGATCGCAGCCACGAAGGTCTTGACAAAAGGCTATGTATACTGCAGCACGCGCTGTGGGGAAGGGGCATGTTTACGGCTGCAGAACCCACCTTTCAAATGATCGCAATATCCTAATTTTAACAGGGACAGGTGTCTTATATCATCAATATGACTCCTCTCATTTTTTTATTTTTTATTTTTTTTTTTTTTTGGGGGGGGGCTTATATCCAAACCCCAAAAGACGGGTCCCTCAAAGTCCGACGGACGACATAGGCATGTGGGTAGGGGGATAGCGTGATGCAGGATGATCAAACAAGTTAGCTTGAGGTGTCCCATGCCGTTTGAATATATTTATATTTTTCAGTTTTATCAGAGGATATTCCCTATGGGATTTACGTGTGATGTTAGTTACTTATGAAGTTAGTTACTTAATCCTATTCGTTTGCACTTGAAATCCCCACGCCCAAAGTCTGCCCCTTTAAGTGCAACGGACGGCATGCGCCGGGTAGAGACGGGGTAGGGGGATAGCCAGGACCCCAGGATCAGCCAAGTTAGCTTTGGGCGGCCCATGCTGTTTGAGTATTGTGAATGTTGCGTTTTCTCAGAGGATGCTCCCCATAGACTTTACACGTTAATCAAATTTGTTTGTACACCAAATCACCGCTCACAAAGGCGGCCCCTTTAACTTCGAATAAGACACTTTAAAATAAATTTGGTTAAGAAAGAGTTTAACCTAGGTTCGATTCACAAGTACCTGTGGGATACTGAAACCCAGTGTCAAAACGGAACATTGTTACCGTTAAATTAATTAGGAATCGACAAGTTTCGATAAAAAAGGATTTATAAAGGCTGTACTGTACATTATCAAAGATCTTATATAGGGTGTCTCTGGTCTTTTCAAATTTGAAAAAAGTGTAATAGGCAACTTGCTGATGAATGAAAGCAACAAATGAATGAAAGTGACTGTAACAATAAGTAAAGGTTCACAAACCACAGCGAAAAGCTTATATTAATCTGATATGCCTGATCATAAAATCAAATGGTTCAGTCATCACTGCTTAATGCTATGAAAAATGTTGAACGTCATTAATTAATTAAATGGACAAATCCCGACTGTTTCTGTACCTTCGTTTTTATTCAAACTTCAACTTAAAAGAAACATACATTCAATAATTATTAATACACCTTCAAAATGTTTGCTGCCAACGTTTTTTTCAGAACAGATACGTAAACATGAATGTCAATCAGAGAATAAAGGTGTCACAGACAGTAAACAAAAGTGACAGCCAATCTTTTAATAAAGGGTAAGTGTTTTTCATACTTTGAAATTAGTCCCCCACCAAAAAAAAATTTAAAAAAAATGTAAAAAAAAATAATCGTTAGAATTGTTCGGAATAGTATGGACCACCGAATTGACTTCTACCATGGATGCTTCTAGACGCTTAAAATTAAGTATTGACTAAACTCTATAAGTGTGCGTGTATTCACTTATTCTCCGTCAAAGTTTTTATTTTAAACCTTGAAGTGATGAATTAAACATTATCATTTTTACATTTCTCATTTTTATGTATAGAATACAAACTTTGAAAGAGTAGCCAATGAACGCTCACTTATAATGTTGATTACACATTTTGTATTTTTTGACGTGTAAGCGAACTACAACGTGTTACCGTTACAAACATCGAAATTATGATTTTCCAAAGTTACTTGTGTATATGCCGATTTTTACATTGGTATAAATCATCTAAAACTTAGGCATAACACTTGATACAAATTAAAACATTTCACATACATCTGCCAGCTCAGTTAATCTGAAATGTTAATTGTACTGTAAAGGATTAAAAACTAATTCAGAACGTCAGCAGAGAACTCTTATTTGGGAATTCGGAATTTGTTTTATTATGGAATATTCCAAAAGGAGGAGGCTACTTAAAACGATGTTATAAAAAAGGACATTCTGTTTGTTGCTAACATGTAATATAAATACAATAGAAAACCGCTAACAATGATTATCTTGCAGCACACGCGTGTGCAACTTTCAATACAGTAATGACAATTTAAACGTTTTATTTCAAGTTGCACATTATACATTGTAAATCGTATTTTTAGATAAATCTTTAAAATACAATGAAGGACATACCGTACCGGTACTGTACCACGTGCTGATTAATAGAGAAAAGGTCGATGCACACGGCAGTGTAGCCATAGGAAACCGGTGTTCCCAACTTAAACTGGTTTAAAAATACAATGATTAGAACTATTTTTTTAATGAACATTACGTGCGGTAGTCGTCAATGTCACGTGACCCAAAGGGGATGATTTCCTGCCGTTTAAAAAAAGGCAGAAGAACTTTTGTTCTGTTTTTGCAGGAATTCCCATTTGCTAATAACAAACATCACACAAAATACGTAACATCAATATTTACGACAAATGCAGGCGTTAGGCCGGTTTTGGGAAACGTCGTTATATTTTAAACAACTGCTGCCTGCAGTGCGTCATGATTTTGTTGTTGGTGGATACCTGACATACATGTACAAATATGTAGACGTCTGTGTTTTGTCATTTCAAGGAATCAGACTGTATGGTTGCCAAACTTTTGAGGACATTTAACACGTGACTTAATTAAATTTTTGTTATAGGCTTATCAATGGATAAATATTGACTCGGCAAAGTTATGTAAACTGTATTCGAGTGGTATTGCATCATTTGCACGGAGCAAATTAATACTAAAAACACAGAATTGTTCTAAAATACCTTGCTTTATTAACAGACTGTATAATGCTCACATTTATATTTACAATGAGCACCTTCGGGAGACAAATTAGCGTAAGTTTTTCGGTAGATGGGAGACAGTGACCGTTGGGGAGACATTTTAGTGTCTCTCTAAGTCTCTAGCTACTTTAACAAACGATATATATATTTTTTTGTACAGTCTAGATCGATAGAGTTGGGTCCAAAATGCATAAATACTGAATTTAGTGGAAAAAGCTCTATGTAAAAACGGGTTAAGTTACATTAAACAATGACAATTTTGGTGCACGTCTCTATTTGCACTGCGGCGCGTGAGGGCGCAAGATTAGATACTGTCAGTGTTAAGTCTGGTTTCGTCATGGCCGGACGTTCACGTCTTCCCGGCCGGACCGATAGCCAGCCTCGGGCCGTGTTTTACACCGCGGCATGGCAGCAACCTAGGATTTAAGAGGGGTCATTTCTGGGAAGGTTTTGCCATCCCAGTAAAAGTCAATCGCGCTTGTGTTTGTGAGTTTGGACATTTGTGCTAGTGTGAAGACCCTTTCTTGAATTGTATGGAGAAATGAGGTAGGATCAAACCACTTTTTAATTTATTTTGTTGGTGCAGCTCAAAACTGAAGGAGCCCCCCTTGAAAAAGGGCGTGTCGATTTGGTTTATGGAGCCGTGCTCTGAGACAATTGTATTCTTATAGAAGTGCAGGTATTCTTGTTTTACCTCACGTTTTGCGTTTGCTTCGGCAGCCAGTTTAGAAAACGTCTCCAGGGTGCGCCAGCATATAGGTTTGAATACTTGCTATGCTTAGCGGTATAGAGTCTTCGTACTAAAGACAACATTTTGCACGGTTGGGAGTGGCTCCACTGATGCGTGGCAATGGAATGTGAGAGCGCCACAATGGTCTATACAAAGGACTGGCCTATTTGTTTAACAATTAGGGCCAGGAATGCAGGTTTTAATATCGTGTCCAAATGAAGTTATGTTATTCAGGCTACTTAATGTTTGCATATACGTTTTCAGCAATGAATTTTCAACAACAAAAAAGATGAAGACATTGATCACCAGTAGAGGTATATCTCTTATCGCATTTAAAAATTCACTTTTGTATTGAATTCATATAATGCATATTTACGTAGAATTCGCCGTGCGATTGAATCAGGTGTATAGTATATCGCAGTCAGTTACATAACATGCACAATGGTGTAGGGGCAGCCCTATAGCACGCACACATGTTTGGGCAGCCGTCTTTAGTTGGCTTTTGTTTCCAAAATGAGTGTTTCCGATCATTTCGCTTATTTAGTTTCTGGTTTTCGGTTGAACGGGTCTGTTTCTCCGCATTCAAATGTCGTATAGTACTCTTAGTGTAATCAGTGGTCTTCGTTGATTGCTCTATTTCGGGGGTGTTTTTTCTACAGATCTGATTTGCTGGTTTAATTGAGACCTTTATAAACCTTTACTCGGCTAATTTTAGGTTGAGTTGGAAGTCTGTGTTGAAATAATATATTTCCGCTGCATATCTGTAGGAAAGCCCGTATAATCTAAATGTTGGGACTTCGGTGCTAATTCACACCATGGGAATGAAATATCGTAGAGCCTGGTGGGTGCTCTCGCATCGTATATGGCCAGTCAGAATTCAGCGTTGTCTTTATAATGAGGTACGCAGCGAAGTCTTAAGCGGGTTGACGGCTCACAGCCGCAAAATGCGAGGTTTTGTGTGCACGAAGGAGTGACCCGCAGTATAGTAATATTCATGTTGGCAGTGGTGTTGGGCCAACATGGTGACTCCGACTGTTTCGGGATATTAAAAAAAAATAAAAAAATAGATTCATAAAGTGTCTATTTTACAATGACAAAATTCAAGTGAATTATAACGCATATTTGTACCTGTTTTTATATTACTTTGCTTTATGCTCACGTTTTGCATGTGATGTTTGTTTTCGTTAGTCAGAGTGCCACATGTTCTGGTTGGGCGCCTTTGCTTTGCTCTGGTATGGGGCAGGGGTTCTGACATGTGATTTGCCTTTGAGTTTAGTATAGCAACGCAGGTTTGGTCGGGGTGTTAGACCGTTTTAACCTTTTAGGTCAGTACACTTTTAATGAGGCATTTATGTGTTTTTTGCGCGGCCTTATTTTTGTTAGCCTGCTTCCGGAATAGACGACATTTCGAGTGTTCCTAATTATTTTAAGGTAACTAACAAAAAAGAACCACACATTTCGAAGAAAGGTAACTAAATCACATATCTTGTCACCAAACCGGCACAGTATTCAGCACAACTTTGTTTAGTAAGAAAAAAGGGTATTTCTTACCGACCATAAAATCAGACAAGTCGTAGTTCTGTCCCTGTTTTAAAAAAATAAAACAATTGTTGATGAAAACTTGAAAAGTCTCTCTAAACAATAAGACGATATTAGTATTTTGTAGCCCTTTTGTTGCAAACAATCCTCGTTAAAAAATAAAAATAAATAAATAAATAAAATAAACCAAAAAAACCCAACAAACAACCGTATTGAAATTGAAGCTTTTGGTATTATTAATATTAGAGTCCAAGAACACTGCCGGTTATGTCAGCATGTCTTTACTTGCTATAAGTGCCTCCTTCGACGGTGGCAGATGCATTTCATTATAAATGTAAAATTAAACCCATGTGTAAAATGTGTTTGTATATAATAATGCGATGCAACCGTTTGCAATATTTTGGGAGAAAGCCAATTATAAATGTAAAATCAAACCCATGTGTACAATATGATTGTATATAATAATGCCATGCAACTGTTTTCAATTTTTTGGGAGAAAGCCAATGTAAGCGCTATTTAAGCAGAAACTTATTCAAGCCTTGCTCATAGAGGTTTAACCCGGGAGAAACAACCAAGGGGCTTGGCTTGTTTCAGGTCATTCCGCACAATACTATTGTGACCTAAGACACGGAAAAGCCGGCATGCGTAATCGCCATGGTTCGTCCCAGGACAGTGCTAAGATCCCGTATTTTGCATAAGTATAGGGGATCAGGCCCGCTCTGGGCAAACCTTATACGTTCCAATTACAAAGAAGTTCTCTATTGAAGTCAACTACATGTATTATTATTGTGGGCAATTAACTTCTTTGAGGACCAAGGCTGTTTTGATTATTTGATCGATCGAGATTTTGGCCACTGTCGTTTGGTCACCGCTTTTATATATAATACAACCCCGTTTATATATAATACAACCCCGATAATGTATGGCTGTCATTGCCTTGCTTTTCATTTCCAATCTTGTTTCGGTCGGAGATGAAATCTCACTATACGAGAGTGGTTTTTCAAGTTCAACTTCTGAGGTCAAAGGCCATCTGTGGTCAAGTTTTTAATTGGGCCGGAGTTTAAACACTTTTTTCATTTGAAAACTTGGAGTCCAGATTTCAATGAAGTGGCCGATGTTTGTCTGATTGTGGAACGTTGACTAGCTTCCTTGTCGATTGTAAATTTGTGGATGTCAACGGCTGCTAGATGGTTAGCTGCTTTGTAGACATGTATTGCTGCTTTATAGACAAGATGTCTTCCTGCAGGATGTTGTTATCTGCAGGTATGCTGATCATCCTGTACATGATACAGTCGCGTAGAATGAACATCACGGTAGAATGAACTTGCTTAGGCAGATCATTAAGGTAGACGACGAACAGGGCCGGTCCCAAGACGGTTCAGAACTATAATGCATTCTTGTTGGCAGCATTCGTGTTTTAGGACGGGCCTAAACAAACAAAAGGGGCCTTGTTATTCAAACAAAACGGAGAGTGGACCCTCAAATGAATTGTAGCGCCTTGAGCAGCGTGTGAACTTAGGCGGTCGGCAGCCTCGCGGCACGTTTCTTAGTGCTCGCTGGCTTATGAGTGCAGTCTTTTGAACGCCTTACGCGTGGAAATGACGCGCATTGTTGTTTAGCATCAGGTATGATGAAATGGTACAGCTATGATGAAATGGTACAGCTAGTACCCTTTTTATCACAATAGAACAGCCCCAAAGACAAGCCCTCATGCTGGACGGTTCGTTGAGTCTGTTTTTGTAGGGGGACAATGATCTCATGAATATTCTTATAATGCACAAAACCAAAACAATCTGTGATTGGACAGCGCCCTCTTGTGTTTTAAATTGGACAATAGATTTCCGGTTTTAGGCATACTGAACAGCCATGTTTGGTGGCACGTATAATGCAAGAAGGCGCGACCGACTGTCGGTCGAGTTGTACTAAAATGCAAAATTTTACGTTAGACTAGCGTGGTTAAGATCCGTCGGAGGACGGGCCTCCGCATAAGAGAGAAATAGTGCATGGATGGGCCCTGTGTGTTCAATTGTAATCTAACATGGTTAAGATAATAGGTTTTGCAGCGGACGGGCCCTGCGTTTTGGATTTTAATCTAGTGTAGTTAAGATCAAAGGATGAGAGATAGTTATAAGTTACGCAGCAGACGCGCCCTGTGTGCTGAATTTAAATCTTACATATTGTTAAGATCAGACGATCAGACGATAAGAGAGAATATAAGTTATGCAGTGGTCAGGTTCTGTGTGTTGAACTTAAATCTAGCAATGGTTAAGATCTAAGCATAAGAGAGAATAGAAGTAACGCAGTGAATGGGCCATGCGTGTTGGAACGTAATTCTAACATTGTTAAGATTACAGAATAAGAGGTAACAAATGTTGCGCAGTGGATGGGCCCTGTGTGTTAAATTTAAATCTAACAATGTTAAGATCATAGGTTAAGATAGAATATAAGTTCCGCAGTGCACGGGCCCGGTGGGTTGAATTTAAATATAACAATGTTAAGATCATAAGAGAGAATATAAATTCCGCAGTGGGTAGGCCCTGCATCTTGAATTTAAAACCAACATTGTTAGGATCGGAGGATATGAGAGAACAAAAGTTACGCAGGGGACGGGCCCTGCGTGATGAATGTTTATCTTACATGGATATCATCAGAGGATAAGAGTTCATAAAAGTGACGCAGTGGACAGGCCCTGTGTGCTGAATTTTTAATATAACATGTTTATTTTTAGATCAGAGGTGGGGCCTCCGCGTGAGAGGCAATAGAAATTCCGCGTGGACGGGCCCTGCGTGTTAAATTTGAATGTATCTGATTAAGATCAGAGGACGTGCTTCTGCATTTGAGTCATAAGGAGTTCCGCCGTGGAAGGGCCCTGCGTTTTCAATTTGAATTTAACTGATTAAGATCAGAGGACGGGCCTCTGCATTTGAGACCAAACAATAAAGTTCCGCAGTGGATTAGGCCCTGCGTCTTAAAGGTGGTATACACTATTGGTAAATGCTTGAATTATCATGAATGAGCGAATTTGGAAGGTTGTATTTTATAGTAAATATCTTTAAACTGGCCTGTCCGAAGTTTACAGTCATTAATGCCGAGAAAAGCACGAAAAACAGCGTTTGTTTTCAACCGGCGTCGAGCTGTTATTCTTATGTTAGTTGTGTTTTTTCGCGATCAATTTGCTGGACGCCTAGATCTTTATTTACTTTCAGATGAGTAAGATATTTCTTAACAATTCGGTAGTAAATGTTGTGTTTTTCTCTCTCCATATCTGCAAATGGTGTATCCTACATTTACATTTTAATGTAGCTGGTTAATTCAGAGGACGGGCCTCTGCATGAGAGACAAAAGTAGTTCTGCAGTGAATAGGCCCTGCGTGTTAAATTCGTATGTATCGGATTAAGATCAGAGGACGGGCCTCTGCATGAGAGACAAAAGTAGTTCCGCAGTGGATAGGCCTTGTGTGTTAAATTCGACCGTGTATCGGATTAAGATCAGAGGACGGGCCTATACATGAGAGACAAAAGTAGTTCTGCAGTGAATAGGCCCTGCGTGTTAAATTCGTATGTATCGGATTAAAATCAGAGGACGGGCCTCTGCATGAGAGACAAAAGTAGTTCCGCAGTGGATAGGCTTTGTGTGTTAAATTCGACCGTGTATCGGATTAAGATCAGAGGACGGGCCTATACATGAGAGACAAAAGAAGTTCCGCAATAGATAGGCCACGCGTGTTAAATTTGAATGTAACTAATTAATTATTCTGAAATTATTCTCATGTAGGGACATGAGAGACAAAATAAGTCTCACAGTATGCCCTGCGTGTTAAATTTTGAATTTAACTGATTATGATCAGAGGACGGGCCTCTGCATGAGAGACAAAAGTGTTCCGCAGTGGATAGGCCTTGTGTGTTAAATTCGACCGTGTATCGGATTAAGATCAGAGGACGGGCCTCTACATAAGAGACAAAAGAAGTTCCGCAATAGATAGGCCACGCGTGTTAAATTTGAATGTAACTAATTAATTATTCTGAAATTATTCTCATGTAGGGACATGAGAGACAAAATTTGTCTCGCAGTGGATATGCCTTGCGTGTTAAATTTTGAATTTAACTGATTAAGATCAGAGGACGGGCCTCTGCATTTGAGACAAATAGAAGTACCTCAGTGGATAGGCACTGCGTGTTAAATTTTGAATTTAACTGATATGATCAGAGGACGGGCCTCTGTATTTGAGACAAATGGAAGTTCCGCAGTGGATAGGCCCTGCGTGTTAAATTTGAATTTAACTGATTAACCCTAACCCCCTAGGCTTTACTCTGGGCCGGCTAAAGAACTGAGTACTACATAATATTACTTAAAATTTTGTAGCTCGGTTCCTTTCTCTACAGTCTCTCCGTGACTGATGATTGGGTGCGTACTGTCAAATTACAGATACTGCCAACCACAAAATACTAATAGTGGTTATACAGGTCAGTAATTCTTACCTGGCAAAAAATGCAGTAGTTCAGCCTTGACCCATTGCCGTGTCCCATGTGACAATCTTTGCTGTAGAGGTTAGAACACTCCACGCAGTATACATGGGCCATGAACACTCAGCAAGCAGAGGGCTAGGGACCCAATGCTTAGTACTACGAGTGCAATTAGGGGTGTACATGTACCAAATACTAAAAATTACTATAGGCATTGTACACAGGTAGGTGAGAGTTCTGCATACTACTTTTTACTGCTAGTCAAAAGCAGCATTAGGTAGGGTTAGCGTTAAGATCGGAGGACTGGCCTCTGCAGTTGAGGCAAATAGAAGTTCCGCAGTGGATAGGCCCTGCGTGTTAAATTTGAATGTATCTGATTAAGATCACAGTATGGGCAGTTCCGCTGTGGACGGGCCCCGCGTGTTAAATTTTAAATTTAACCGATTAAGATCAGAGGATGAGCCTCTGCGTGAGAGGCAATAGAAGTTCCGCAGTGGTTAGGCCCTGCGGGTTACATTTTGAATGTAACTATTTAAGTTCAGAGGACGGGCCTCTGCATGAGTGACATAAACAAGTTTCGGCCAATCCTTGTCTATTTTTTATTTTGTGGTCATCTTTACTCCACTTCTTAAAAGTCTTATTTTGGGATCGGAACTTTTGCCTAAAGACCTCAAAAGAATTATAAAAAAGGAATAGCGGCACGTGAAGTAGTTGCCATAATAACCAGATTGGCCTAAATTGTTTTTAATCGAAATGTTCTTTTGTTTTTCCTTTCCGTTTCCTAAATGACGTTTAATGATTGATCGAAGTCATATTTTTCTTCACAGACCCTAAGAACCATTTCGATGGTGAAAAGCTATGTTGTTGTTTCCACGGTCGCCGCTGAACTTGGCGAAAATTGCGTGTCGACTGGTCTGCAACGGTCCATCGGTGCAGCCGTTCTGCAACACTGCCCGTTTCCAACGCATAGATGAATCCAATCGAACATGCATGGCCATTCAGGGGCCAGTAGCCCTGTATCCCTGTAGTAAATTAACGTCTCATGGTCTTCAGTCCTCAGAATGAAACAACCTTTTCTTTGTATTGTTATCTGTTTGTGTGTGAAAAAGTGCCTGAGTAAAGTGGTAATGGCAATAATTACAATAAAATAGATATTAACTGTACACAGTTGCGGTAGGCTTTTCCCCACAAGGGGAAATTTGAGGAAACGGGGCGCTTTATGCATGCAATTCGGCGTCGAGAAAAGTCCCACACGCAGCACTTCTGTTTGTTGTTGTCCTGCGCATATTTGCGGACTTGTGAAGCTCATCTGCAAAATTAATTTATTAACTAAATGAACAGCGTTAAAGGTAGGGGGCGGTCTTGTAGGTTCATTCAGGACGCATTTCCCAGTTCCGCGCTATTTTTCTTCCCGTGCTCGTTTGGCGTCTGCAAGTCTATCGAGATGTTCCCGAAAGCGAGGGCGGAGTTCTAAGCGAGGAGTGACGACACGAGACCCCATAATAATATACCCGTCATTGACGCTCCTTGGCACCGCGGAGCATGGAAAATGTACATGTACGTTTAAGATATCTTGAAGGTCGCAATTGCGCCGGATGGTTCGAACTGTCGCTCATTAGGTAGTATTCCGCGCCCTAATAACTCTCGGCTTTTGATGCCCCGGTATGTAGGGCTATCCGCCCTCTGCCCACCTACAGTGTCAAACTGCAACGCGCTACTCGCAAACTGAATGTAGGATATTCTAACTCTGGTGCTGGTCCTTCAGAACCTGCCTCCGCCGATCTGGTTAGCATCGATAGTCTGAATGGCTACGCGCGCCCCCGTCTACAAGGGGCGACTTTCAAATACAAGTTGGTTTTCATTGCACGCATTTCCACCGCGTCTGTCGAATAATACGCTATAGCATTTACGGCAAACGCCATCAGATAGGCGTATAGTTCCCGGCTATACCGGTTGGATGGCGGCGTCGCGTTGTGCGTGTGGCGTCGTGCGGGTGGCGTCGTGCGAGTGGTGTTGTGCGGACGGCGTCATGTAGGCGGCGTCGTGCGTGTGACGCGTTGCGACGCGGTACGGGCGACGCGGTACCGGCGACGCGGTATGGGCGACGCGGTACGGGTGAGGTACGGGTGAGGTATGGGTGAGGTATGGGTGGTATTTGGGGCGAGATATATTGGGAATGGGTGAGGCTTCGTGGTCCCGGTTCGGAGCGAAGAATCTCCCCATATCTAAAACTCAAGTATAGATTCTGGGGCCCGAACAAAGCAGCAGTGCAAATAGAGTACTATTTGCACTGCGGCGCGTGAGGGCGCAAGATTAGATACTGTCAGTGTTAAGTCCGGTTGAGGCAAGGATGAACGGTGAGGTGAAGCCGGTACGGTAGGTGCAAGTAAAACATTATGTGTACTTCTATACATCCGGGCCTAGACTCGAGTGGACAGCAGCTGTTACTTACACTTTTTTTTTTGTTCCCCCCTCTTTCACCACCCTACACTGTTTAAAAAAAAAAAAAAAAATTGTTAATTAACGGTACATTCTATTGTCAATTGGCATTACAGAAGTTACTGTTTTGTAACAGTACATTCTACTGTTGTTTTATCTCTGTTTATTACCAGAGATTCTACTGTATTGGGTACTGTACACCTACAGTGATTCCCCTGTTTTGCAACAGTGATTAACCCGTTGTTGTTTTGTTAATATAACAGCAAGTTTTATCCAAAAACAAACGCTCCTGTTGAAGTACAGTTTTCTGTTACGCGTATTGCGGCAATTTACATCGATGAATGAAGTGGGAATACCAGACCTATTATAAGTAACTAGTTATTACACATTACACAATACTACATGTATTACGTATACAGATATATAGTACAAATGCTACGATAACCTACTAAACACTTTAACCACGGTCGTGAGTTACTTTTATATTCAGCTTTTCCCGCAATGATGAAGTCACGCTTTCAAATGAATAATTTTAATATTTCAATGCGGAAGGAGATGGGATGCAATTCTTCAGCTTTATTTGCTAAAAATCAAAATTGTATCAGTGAATTGCTTTAATAATTACAAAAAGTGGTCAAAAAGGTGTGTTTTGTGGTATAACAACACGGTTTAGCATGACTTTTGTGAACACTAGTTTCCTCACTTCTGGTTGGTCAGTTCCTGCGTGGTGAGATTCGTGTAGGAGAACAGTAGATTCTCTGTAAATAAATACTTCGTTGTCGTTGCTGTATATTTACAGCAAATTGTGTTGTTATAAAACAGTAATGTTGATGTGTCTTAACATAACGGAAGAAAATGCTTGTTCAAAAGATGATGTTTCTTGTTCCAGTACAAAACTTTAATTTAACAGCGAACATTCTGTAACCAAACAGAGAAATTCAAAAATGTGCATAGACAGTACTAGTTTTGTTTATACGCATAGAAATCCCAACAGTAATATCTACTGTTATATATTGACATTTTTAACAGAAAAACAACTGTGAAGTTATACAATTTTTTTTACTGTGTACCGCCTTGCCTCCCCACGTTGGTTTGTTCGGGCTCCGGTTTCTTCTCTTGAATCTCCCCATATCTAAAACTCAAGTATAGATTCTGGGGCCCGAACAAAGCAGCAGTGCAAATAGAGTACTATGGAGATGTCTCTGTCATTTAACATTTTCGGTTCCGGTATTATCACCAAAAATCAATGTTGCAAATATATTTTTTCCCCTGGGAAATGAGATATTTCTGTACGGCGAAAAACGGACAAAAATGGCCGCAAAAAAGGGAAATTGTGGTAAATACTGCACTGTGTAAGAAACAATCTAGTCAATCCACGACGTGTTACATTATACCAACCGGGGCTTAACCCGAGTCTGGTTTGCTGATGCATGCCTCATAATTATGTACACTTTGAAAACATTTGTTTTTACACCGACGGTTAAAAATGAAGGCCGGGGTTTCCTAAAAAATGAAACAGAATTAGTCTTAAATATTAACCTTAAGTCACAATTAACCTTTAAAATAAATTAATTGCAAATTTGCGTTTCATAAAATCAATCTTAGCCTGAGATTGATCGATTGTAAAATAAGATTGATATTATTTGTATCTTTAAATTGTATTGATTTTGGCTAACAATTTGTTTTGTCAGAGTGGGCGGTCTTGGCGGTGAGTGAGATGATAAGATTTATAGGCCTACACGAAATGCCAAAACTATCACAGCAGAAATAATTGATCTAGATTAAGACAGTGTGAGGCTACAGTGATGTTGAGGTTATGATTGACCGTAACTTTCTTTATAAAACAGAGATAAAATTAATTTTTAATTTCAGTGTTAATTGTTAATTTCAATTTGGCGTCAAGATTAATTGTAAAGCTTGATGAAACACCCTAAGGAATCCTTTGGATCACGGTTTTTGTTCAAATTAGTCAAACTACATTTTCACCAAAATGTAGCAGAAAGGATGTTTATAAATGTACAAAAACAACATTTCAAAAGAATAACAGAAATTGAAGGAGCCCAATTAGTATCGGTGACCACCCAATAAAGTTATTTTTGTAGTGTTCAGTCTCTTTTGTTTCAACAAGTGTTTTAATTGACGGGTATATCTGTGAATCGCCATCGAAATGTGAAAATTAGCAGATCTACAGTTACATCAATAGGGAACAAAAAGCATGACAAATCTAAAAGGCTAATGTAGCAGTCGATAGCCCACAATGACAGATCTAAAGCCCATATCGGGGTAGTGGATCATTCCATGTCCCGCCTAGGCAGGCAGCTACCCGTGGTTGAAATCAAATATGCAATAATGTATGTACAGGTCGATACTAATGTAACCCCTCCTCCCTTATCTTTCAGGCCAACCGTAGACTAACCTCAAGACTGTCTCTGGTTGTTGTTGACAAGCTGTTGTTGTTCTTGACAGGCGGCTAGCTTAATACTACTCAGATTACAGACAAAGGGTTTCGGCTCAAATAAAGGGTGCTGGGATATGATGAGAGCTAATATACTCGAGCATGGATCGAAGGGTCAACGAACCCTGTGTAAAAATAAATTTACAGCATACAAATAGGAAACAAGGATAGTTAGAAGCCCAAAATTCCGCTGAATTTGATCACAGATTTGTTAGTAATACACAAAAGTATCAAAACGTGCCTCACAGATGAGCCACTCGGTTGGACGGAGGATTAAAAGTATCAATAGATTTGATTCATTGATTGTATATTATATTTGTATTTGGGTGTGAACTATTTTGTTATTGTGTTAAAAAATGTACATTATTAAAACAAATTCTTGTGTCATTGAGACGTAACATTGCCAATGTGTCAAAAAGAAATGCAGAACCCGCTGTAGTGTATTTGGTGACAGATGCACTACACAACACCACACAAATGTTGTTATGATAGCCAATGTACAAATACAGCAAGAACAGTCAGACCAACAAATTTGATTGTGGATGTAACAGTTTACACTGTGTCAATGTTACGTGCACACTTGCATTTTTTATTAATGATGTCACTGCTATATATGTAAACTGACTACCATACTTTTGTTGCAATAGTGCATCTTCCCTAAAAATTATATAAAGAATTCTAAATATTCTTGCTTGAAAGGGTTGAACTTACACGAAAAAGCCAATATCCAGCTAAAATTAACACGTTGCCAAATGTCAAATGACATCAAATGACAATGATTAATTTCATCATTTTGGGGTAAATTTTTGAGTTAAATCATTTCAAACCTTTTACACACCCAAATACAGATGCTACATACAAACAAAATCGAATGTTTAATCATACTGTTGAAGATAACCTTTCATTGTCACACATTGTAGAACAACCCCATGGAATCACCCACCTCTAGAACAAGTTACTATGAGTGCATTTGGGACAAAGCCAGTTGGACTGTGAATGCGATGACTGCGCACGCACGCATTCAAAGTGGTACCAGTCAGCGCAGCCCTCACAATAGACCATTTGGCGCATTGTAGTCTTTGGTTTGGAACAGTCCTCTCCCATGAAACAACGAGACCAAGTTGCCTGGATAACCTCGGTACGAACCCTTCCCAGGTATGCTAAAGTGTTGTCAGATTGATGTGGTGGAGTCAATAAAACTCGAAGTGTTGACCTTGTTTTCCCCTTTTTTTTACACAACGGCCTGACTGTTCGATGTGCTCTTTGTGAACGTCTGATTTCAGTCGGTTTGTTTGGTTGGCTCATTATGGTGCTCGCAATCCATTTTCGTATTTGGATCATGTCCGAGTGGGCGTACTTGGTATTTTTCCCACTCACGACGGCATTGGCACAAGCCGATACGAAAACACCACAGTCGTCTGAGTTCATCTGTTTTGGTGTATCACATGTGGAAAAAAATTCCCAATTGGCCATTGAGTTTCTTTTGCCAAATGCAGCTTCAAACAATGATTCGTACATATCGACGAACGTTTGAACGATGTTCAAATTGATTCCGTTTAAAGAATCGACCACAAACAACTGTTTCAAATTGCGAAGAACAATCACAATAATCCAGTGGTTGCCGTGTATTATAATCGGGCACAACCACACATCACTTTGAAATATTGAATTCCTCGCCGCCCATCTTTCAATATATGCCATGTCCCCATTTTCCCATGCCGAAAAGGCATGAGAATCGAAAACCAAAAACCGCACATGACTTTCATCATCCGCAGTTTCAATTTTCCGTGCCTCTATGAAAGACATGATGACATTTTCAGTCAGCCACTCACCACGAGAAAGGGAGGCTAAGTCTGACATATTGACCGGAATACCATTCACAATTTTGACGGTTTGGGCACCACGAGATACGCCTCGAAAATCAAAATCTGCAATGCTCCAAGGCGAAACTGACACCTGACCTGGTTCTTGAACTTGTACCGGTGATGAACATTCAAGCGGAACATTTGCTTCGACTTCGAACGCTTCTGAAGTCGGGTACTCAGATTGCATGTTTATAGGAGTAGATGTCATTGCTGGAGGCGGCATGTTTTTCACCGAATGAGAGGATGTCGAGTCGGACAACTCGGAAACGTGAATATTTGGTGAAGAGACTGGGGTCGGATAGTTATCATTGCCTGTGTGGTCTCCCCAAGAATCAACGTGTGTACCCTCTGCCAAAAGAGAGTCTGGTGCAGCCGTAACATCAAAATCTACGTCTTCCGCCCTAGGTTTCTTTCGACCAGACTTTTTCCGTCGCCTCTTGTTACGCTTCAACAAACCGAGGTTAACAGCACGCTTAATGTGTACCCCAGATGGCAACCCAACAGCCATTCTACAAGCTATGATGTGGTAGCAAGTTGTTTTTGAGATACAGGGACAATATTCATCTGGAAACAAGACCACAGAATAACATGTTCCCTTTGAACCCCGTACCATGAATGCTCCACATTCGGGAACGCAAGTGACTCTGTGGTTATCAAGGAGCATTTGAGCCATACTCAATTGTCCACGCCGGCCCTCTTCAACATCAGCTATGTTCTTTGGGTTCGACTTCACAGATTCCTTCTCCATCACCAGGTCTACTACTGCACTTGGATTACCAAGCATGAATGGAAAAACTGTGTTTCCAAAGGATTTCATCCATTTATCATGATCAGATTTCAGATGGAAATCACCAATATTACAGTACCCACGCAGTATTTCATTGAGATAGAAATTTGAGAGATAGTACATGCAGATAACTATGCAATCGATCGGCATTTCCTTTCTCTCAACAACTCTTTTAATGACAGCGTTAAAACTTTCACTACTGTTAGTTGTAACCCCAGAGTCGGGTGTGTACACATCAAGTTGCTCTAGAACCCATCTCCCAGAAGACAGAATGTCTGGCTGAAGATCGTCCTCAAAATATTCCAGAAACGCCTGGCTCCATTTCACCTTGACACAATCAAGCAGCACGTGGTATTCTCTTTTGGTTCCACAGTTGAGAAGCTGTTTAACGTCTTTTCTGTAGACTTGCCTGTCTTCACTTTTACCCCTGTGGTTAATGACCCACTGCTTAACATCACCCAGCAGGTGATTCCAACAAAAGATGTTGGTTGCAGGCAATTCAACAGTCAGGGCGTTTAGGATAGCTTTTTCCCTATCTGTGATTATCACAAAGTTCTCCTTTTTGAGGGAGGGGCACTTGTTGTGGACAATCCTGAACAACTGTCGGTGACTGCTTTTATACTTTTTGTCATGTATTAGGATGGCCACCGGTACAATTGGGTCTCCAATAAAGTGTGAATGTCTCATGATTAGGACAGATACATAAAAGTCCCCCAGATTAAATGTAGTATCATAGGAAACGTACAGAAATTTCTCCGTCTGCGACACCTTTATCATTTCAGAAAACAGGTCATCTAACCCAATACACAAAACCAACTCTGGTAACAGAGTCAACTGGTGAATAAAATGGGGGAGTTGTTGTTGAAGTTCGTAGACGTTGTACAATTCGTCATGAGTTAGCCGGTGTTTGCGTTTTTCGGTTTTGCATTTGTTACGAACCTGTTCAGTGTTCTTGGGAAGGAGAACAGGGATATGTTCAGCGGGAACAGGCAGGGTAGACAACTTGGCATAAACAGCGTGTGGAGTTTTGTCTGAACTTTGGGCAATTTTGTCAAATACTGACGGGCATGTTCGGACATGCGGTCTAGTATTAGTGACCTGTGCATTCCCGTGAGGGGCGCTGTAAGTAGCAAGAGTGCTGTCACCGATATACTGAATGAGAACAAGTGTACTTGGACCTTCATGCAGAGTGTACGCATGGCGGCTGAAACGCCTGTTGGTATTACCATCATTGTCGATACAATGATGGTAAATCTTCTTCACTGTGGGTTTATCTTTGGGTAGGAGCCTTACCCCAATATTCCGCCACCTGTATTGATCACACCTCCAGTCGTCTTTGGTATCCGGGTCATCGGCCCACGAGAATAAAAACACCTCCCCGCCTATGGGCTTTACTGGAGGTCGCCGCGTTACTTTTGATATATCGGCATGATTCAAAAGTCTTTCGGCACGTTCAAGAGAGAACACGCGATCACGTGACATATACTTCGACATACTTCCATAGCTACCTATAACACTACAATTAAAATATACATTTTGGACACATATCCGTCAGTATCTAAGTAGATGTTACAGCAATTCTATGCAGTGCAAAACAACCCAATATATGTTGCCAAACCTATACTTGCGCACTGCACTTGTTTACTAAAAGTATTAAAGGAAAATAAATGAACTCTTTAGTCAATGGAATACAATGTCTACTATAATCTGTAGGAAAAACCAAACCGGTGCAATGATCACGACCAAAAAATACAAAAGTAAGTTTATAACCTTCAACCAAACAACGGGGAAACACGTGACCATTCACAAGTACCTGTGCATAGATTTAGTTAAGAAACAAAGATTTTTCTATCCAATTTATCGATTAGATTTACCTCTTTCTTGAGTATGAAAACTCAAAGGGTATCAATGAGTCAATGTTGTCAAGGCGGCAGGTTCTTCGGTTTGGGGTTCCACAATGTTCCGTACTTGGCCCCGTTTTAACGACAGTAAGACGGAGATTGTATGGTTGTCCTAACGCTTTCACAAGTCTAGTCTCCAGAATGCTAACACTAAACTGCGCGTTGGAGATGTCCGTATCGTGGCTTCTAACACGGTGCGGGATCTTGATGTGATATTGGACTAGGCTGCAACCATGGAAGCTCACATTTCGAGTGTGTGTAGGGTGGCTGGCGTACTCATTCACTTTTGCGGATCTGTTGGATTAATCACATACTGAGAAACTATATACATGCATTCGTTACTTGCAGGTTGGATTACTGTAACAGTTTATTTGTTGGTTTATACGATTATCAGTTCAAGAAATTGAAGCACATTCACAATGATTGTGCGCGACGAGTTAGCAGGATAAAAATGGACAGTCATGCAGATATGACACCCATACTTCAGCAACTACATTTGCTTTCGGTCACGGTGCGTGTTTAATTTCAGATCTTTTGTATTATTTTTATCCGCCACGGTGAGTCAGCGCCACAGTACCTCACTGAATAATATCCGTTTATTATCATCATGTTTCAAACATTCACCTTAAAATTGTTGATGGGGTTAAGCTCGATTTTTAAAAGTACTACTTTAAAACAAATAGGTTTATTTGTTATGTAATTGTTGTAACTTTTAAAGCGTTTTTCGATTTTTATGTGATACGCTATATAAAGAATACATTATTAGTATGTTTTATTATATATTAAAGTGTTGGAATTAATATATTATAAACTACACTCACCAACCCTCGCGGACGACGGACAACGGCGAAACAGAAAACACACAGTTATCCAATAGGCCCTTGGCCGAGTGACTGCGAGAAATTCTAAACCAAACCGAAAACATTGAAATGCTATTTAAAATAATAATAATAATAATGAAACCAAAGGACGATGCACTCGACCATGCCGGAGTTAGAGCGTGTAGTACGCTTTAATAAGGGAAACGGACGGCTTATATTTTAAAGGTAGTATACCATTGGTAATTACTTGAATGTTCATTTAGGATTAATTACAGGACATCTAGCCAATCATTTTGCTAGATTCCTAGAATCGTTATTTACTTTCTAATGAGTAAACTATTTCTTCAGAATTCGGTTGTAAAAGTTTGTGAGATCTAAAAAGGGTGTATCGTACCTTTAAGTTAAGTTTATTGGGTACATGGTGTGTGTTAGTGTACTATAAACCTGTGAATATACAATGTACACGCAACAGTTATGACTACGTAAAACCTTGCTGGTTTCAATGGTGCGCTTCGAGGTAGCGATCTATACGTATTTACTGTGTGAGATGTGTGGCTCAAGAGCGTGGAAGAATGAATGAGATACATTTCAACGTTGGTGGCGCACTTTGTTCCAGATGGTGCGGTAGTCGACCGGTGCGCGTGCGATGGGCTGCATCTGTTTCGACGTCCGGCATGTCGAACCTCTCGGCCATAATTTTTATGGACCTTTTCGTACGTGTACACAGACGGATTTCGACATGTACTATGGCAAATAAGTGATGAACAAAATGTGTACATTGCCAAAAAGTACAAATATTTGGTGTGTGGTGTCCAGTAAACTTATACATGTATTAATATGTTCACACCATTATAAAATAAATTGTACCATTCTCAAGGCTACCCGTCACGAATTCTGCATTGAATATCCCAAGGAATATTCCAAGGGGAGGGAGAGGGGGGGGGGGGGGGTGGTAGTCTCATATATTTGAACCAAATGGCAGAAAGGCATCATACTTACAGATCATAAAGTACACAGTGTGTACTATTACTCTTTGGGAAAGAAAGTGGAACTTGCAGAACCAGCTGAACTCTGCACAAACTAGTATCTACCAATAAAGAAAAAAATACAAACCTCTAAAAATTGTGGGGTTTTATACATCATTGTTTCATTATTAAATTGGTGGTGGGGGATTGATATGCCCTTTTGATAGCGGGCTGAAAGGAGAAAACAAAGGAATCAGCAGTCGGGTAAAATATTTCAAAAGAGCACTTTTAAAAATAAAATGAACAAATGAAATATTTTTTCGAAAATCAAAAGAAATTACTATAAAATTCTACATCTAATAATACATTTAACTAAAGCTAAACCATGACAAATAAACGACAAAACAAACTAAACTATATACGCCTTCGAAATATAGGCCTACAGTAAAATATAACATGAGTTTAGCATTTGCATATAACTACTACAAGTACAAGGATACAATCAGGGGGGGGGGGGGGGGGGGGGCGGAGGGGGGGGGGGGGGGCCCTTCGAGACTGTGATTGCGAAACGCTGATGTATCGTCCATTCTCAAAATAGGGGGGAACAATTTTCTCACGCGAAAAATAAAGAGTTTTTGGCATCCAATCTTAACATCTTGTCTTTTGTAGTTGTAATATTTACCTTAATTTTTATCATCCAGTGACAAAAATTGTATTGAAAATGAAAAAAGCAGTCGAAAAAATTAAGCGTTGACGTACCGTTGATGCGCGTGGAGATTGTGCACAAATACTCAAACGACGTTAACAAATACCTCCCCTAAAAAGGGCAATAATAATCGATAAATTGTGAAAAATCGTGCTTCGAACCCACTCATTTTTTTCCATGGATACGTTAAAAAAGGATGTAGCAGTGATATACTGAATTTTTAAAAAAATCTGCCTGTGAACCCCTTGCGTTTTATCGTGTTGTTTTCGAACGAAAATGGCAGAAAATTACATCGCCCCAAAAATAATTCGTGTAGATCGTGCCTGCGTACCTGGCTTTGCGGACGTTGTATAAATCACTGAATTCGGGGAGCGAGCGCGAAGCAAATTTGTACGTGTTTCAATGGTGCGCTTCGCGGTAGCGATCTATACGTATTTTACTGTGTGAGATGTGTGGCTCATGAGCGTGGAAGAATGAATGAGATACATTTCAACGTTTGTGGATACAATATTAAAAAGCGACTGAATGTTATTACACACAAAAACATGACTCAGTACAATAGACTCCAGCCGGGACTTGGCAAGTACAATTTAACATGGATTCTCTCCTTCAACATTGGACTCAGACCTCAAAGCAAACGGGTCTGCCCTGGTCTGGACATGCTCATACATTCTATACTGAAAACTTTTTGGAGGAAATTCCACAAAAATGCAAAAGTTTCTCTTAAAAAATACATGTGTTAGAAAAGTCAAAAAAACAAAATCCAATACAAACATAATCCTGTAAGTCTGAACTTACAGGGAATGGACTGAAATATTCAAAATATCCTTCAGGTAAAGGTGAAATTCAACGACAAAAAGAATCTCTATTAAAAAATGCGACAAAGTTTGGTCAGTGTGACCAAAGAACCTAATGTGTGACCACGACGAGTTCCACACAGTATAAAATAAAACAAAGGCTCTAAACTCTTGACAAGTTCAATCGACACAAATCATTGATTTCTGATTTGAAAGACTAACAAAAACCCTATTAATACATTCGAAAGACATTTTACGACTGTATAAAACAGTGTCATATTTCTAAAAATGTCAACAAATTAATGAAATGTCCTACCTGACAGAAGGACAAAGGCAGTAGCAGCTTATTCTTCTATGGCAGCAGTCAGGGGAATGTTGAAGCAGATCCCTGCGCCAATTACCCCAACTATTATTCACCCTCGTGGTAAATGGGTCATTCCACTATCAGGCAAGGGTTGGAAGTGGCTATACAACTAATAAATCAAACATAACTCCGGACGTCGATCGCGAAAAAAAAAAAAAAAACATAAGAATAACTGCCCTACATTATAACGCACGCATCAAATCGAGCTGAAAAACGCGATCTGGTACAACGCGGAACTCTGATATTTACATGCCTTGTCGGCTGAAGTTTGCCGTTAAAATAATCAGAGGAGTTATTGAGGATATAAGACACTTGTACCTGTTAAAATTAGGATATTCCGATTATTTTAAAAGTCGGTTCTGCAGCCGTAAACATGCCCCCTCCCCACAGCGTTGGACCCATTCGAATGTGTTGTACACGGCCATACATTATAACGCACGCATCAAATCGAGCTGAAAAAGCGATCTGGTACAACGCGGAACTCTGATATTTACATGCCTTGTCGGCTGAAGTTTGCCGTTAAAATAATCAGAGGAGTTATTGAGGATATAAGACACTTGTACCTGTTAAAATTAGGATATTGCGATTATTTTAAAAGTCGGTTCTGCAGCCGTAAACATGCCCCCTCCCCACAGCGTTGGACCCATTCGAATGTGTTGTACACGGCCATACATTATAACGCACGCATCAAATCGAGCTGAAAAGGCGATCTGGTACAACGCGGAACTCTGATATTTACATGCCTTGTTGGCTGAATTTGGCAGATAAAATAATTAGAGGAGTTATTGAGGATATAAGACACTTGTATCTGTTAAAATTAGGATATTCCGATTATTTTAAAAGTCGGTTCTGCAGCCGTAAACATGCCCCCTCCCCACAGCGTTGGACCATTCTAATGTGTTGTACATGACCCTATACATTATAACGCACGGATCAAATCGAGCTGAAACAATTGCCCTGGTAAAACGCGGAACTCTGATATTTACATGCCTTGTCGGCTGAAGTTTGCCGTTAAAATAATCAGAGGAGTTATTGAGGATATAAGACACTTGTACCTGTTAAAATTAGGATATTCCGATTATTTTAAAAGTCGGTTCTGCAGCCGTAAACATGCCCCCTCCCCACAGCGTTGGACCCATTCGAATGTGTTGTACACGGCCATACATTATAACGCACGCATCAAATCGAGCTGAAAAGGCGATCTGGTACAACGCGGAACTCTGATATTTACATGCCTTGTCGGCTGAAGTTTGCCGTTAAAATAATCAGAGGAGTTGTTGAGGATATAAGACACTTGCCCCTGTTAAAATTAGGATATTGCGATTATTTTAAAGGTTGGTTCTGCAGCCGTAAACATGCCCCCTCCCCACAGCGTTGGACCCATTCGAATGTGTTGTACACGGCCATACATTATAACGCACGCATCAAATCGAGCTGAAAAAGCGATCTGGTACAACGCGGAACTCTGATATTTAAATGCCTTGTTGGCTGAATTTGGCAGATAAAATAATTAGAGGAGTTATTGAGGATATAAGACACTTGTACCTGTTAAAATTAGGATATTCCGATTATTTTAAAAGTCGGTTCTGCAGCCGTAAACATGCCCCCTCCCCACAGCGCGCGTTGGGCCATTGTAATAAGTACAATTAGACCACAGGGCATGGCTGCAAAATGTGCTCAGAAATTGATTTTCTTGGCGCACCTCTTGAATCTAGGTGGAATCACTGCAGTTTGTTAGCTGGGATCATGTGGATCACGAAAAACCAAAATCCCCAATCGCAAGTTCACCAGTTAATTAGATATTTGCATTTTTAATGACCTGTATATAGAGGGCGCCCTCTATTGACCAGGATTGGAAAGCTGTGTACATTTTCAATGGGAATTGATTGCTCATTGCTGTTGCTTGCTAAAAAGGGACTATACAGAGACAGAATTCGACTAGGAGAAATTAGGGTGTGGTTTGATGTCCCAATACAAATTTTCATTTTGTTATTGCCATATTTTGAACTTTTGAATAAAGTGGTCATTTTCTTTTTTCTTTTTTTCTTTTTTTTAGTATTTGTTTGGTTTTTTTTTGGTTTTTTTGGGGGGGTAAAAATCGAAATCTAAATTGTATGAAAAAAATATATACACGACCAGAGGGTTTTCCAGCTTTAGTCTTTGATACATGTTTATTCTTAACGGTAAAACTTAAATTTGTCTTTAACAATGTACATTTGAGTGGGTGAACAACAACTCATACTAATTTACATACACAATTCTGTTATAACAAACATTTTGCCCATTTCCAGCTGAGTTTTTATTAAGGAGAGTCGGATGGAAAGCAGACTGTGTGATACAATGTTTCTGTGGTGACAAGATCCTTTCCCTCGATCTGTGAGAGCAGCCACTGATCTTTTTTCCTCGCTGCTTCCAGAAGCTTTCCTGCAGTTAGCGTCTGGCATTGTGAAAGTTTGTCAAGGACAGTTGTTCGGGTCTTCTTGTCCAAACCTCCACCTCTGTCTTTTTGCAGATGATGCATATACGTGGCAGTATTGTGAAGTTTTTGTTGGTTTCTTGGAAAGAAGCCAGAGGTTGAACGCAGTTTTCTCCTTGGGGGCTCATAATGCATTCGCATGTGTCTTTTTCCGTCGTATCTGTATCTGAGAATATTTGGAGGGGGGGGGGGGGGGAGGGAAATGAGAATATTTATAATTAGAGTGCCCGATGAATTGAAATCTGGAGATAAATTAATAATGGGTAAAATTATACATACAACAAAATCTAAAAATGTTGGACAGATATGCTTCACTCCACTCTATATAAAGTGGAGCATATCTGTCCACAATTTATTAAAGACACAGGTATAAACACAAACATGAAATGCATTTTGTTTATGAGAAAAACATTCTTTCCAAAGTACAGGTTCCAGGAATGCCGTATTTTTCACATTGATTTAACTTTAAAACTATGGAACCCTGACTAAACCTTAAATGTGTAGAGGAAGACTACATTGTATCTCCTGCCGACCCCTGCTCTATGTATTTTTATTATATTTTTCTTGCTCCGTCATGCAAAATATACTTCATAAATGTTGCATTCTTGCTTCGTCTCGTAGAATGTAACATTTCCTCTTTCAACTCGTACTATTATACTATTCTGGACATTGTGTAATCACAGGAAAGTAAATAAATACAATTGGAGGGAAAAAACGAAATTTAAACAAAACATAAATATTGACAGTGAGGGGGTAAAGGAATACAATTAGACAAGCAGGCAGGTTTTTTGTTTTGTTTTTTCCAGGAAAAAAAAAGCAAGGAAATACAAAATACTGACAAATAAGACTAAATTGTTGTCCCCCTATTAATATAAAGTAATAACTGCCTTCAGTACTAGTGACAAGTTACATGTATATTTGTGTTCCTACCCTAGTTTCAATTTCCATGTGACCAAGTTGCATGCCTATTTAGAGCTGGAAGCAGAACTATTTTATTTTGCCCTTGTGGAATTGAAGAAGATCGCTTGAGGTATAAAAACCCTCTAAGAATTATGGGTTCCGAATTATGACCCGACAGAAATTGTCAACAATGGTCATAACTCTTTTTAATCTCCATTTAAAACATGTTTAGTGCAAATTACACAATCTATGGGGACATAGAAGGAATAGGTGGTTCTTGGATTAAGACAAATTAATTCTGAAAAAGCCCTATTCCTTTTTGTTAACGAAATCTACTCAACTACATCATCACATACCTTTGACACTGATTCCGGCCGTACATCAACCAGTCAGTGCGTGTACGATTGGAATGCCGATGATCATCTCCGCTTTTTTCGGCGATTTCTGCTTTGGTAGAAGTAGAAACATTCTTCCACCTATCGGCACAAGCGTGGAATTTGTTCCCACCTTTTTCAGTAAACGACAAAACCCTAGAATCTGCATCTGAAACGTGCATAATACACTTTTTCGTGTTCGAATCGCTGTCATCTGAGCAGCTCGTGTCGTCGGCCATCTTGCTGTAAACAGCGCCTACGCTCGCTCTATTTTACAGCGCCCGCTATTGGTCCATTTTCCCACTATTCGCACAAACGTACCGCACCACGACAGAAGGGCCTCGTTGATTGGTCGTTGAAAAATAATGACGTAATTGTTCACTGGGCATTTTTGTGCATCGAAACGGGGAAAACATGAATTTTAAATGAAGATTTTATGGAGTACTGGTTCGCAGATCGTCTGGGGATTTTATTTGTGAGTTTCCCAACAACTTGCTAAGTAGTTTAAAGTAAGATTTATATAGATTCACGATATGCGTCAAGAAAGTGCAAGATAATCGGCCATGCCCTGTGGTCTAAATAAGCGGCCGTACAGTATACGCACGGCACATTGGCACATCTGAGCACTTGATTTGTAAAAGGATATCCCTTTACAGCATGTGTTCTGCACACAGTTATACCTAGCGTATTAGTTCTGCACTGACGTGACCGAAGTGATAAATGCTTACAAATCTTGAATTTAAGAAAAAACAAAAAACAATTTCAGCACATATTAGTGAGGTTTGAAGGTTATTCTGCCTTTGAAGTCAATATTTTGTATTTATTCGGTATAATGTTAGTTGTTTTGCACAGTTCTGCAGAGTTCCGCAGAGTTCTGCACGTTCTGCAAGTTCCGCAAAATACCCACACCCAAATATCAGGCTGAATACTGTTTACAATATTCGGCCCGAGATTTGCCAACTTGGATTCGGCCCGAGATTTGCCAACTTGGATTCGAAATCTAGAACCGCGTATTCCCAAACGATATGCGTGTTCCCATTTGGACGGGTATCATGCTAAACCGCAATGTCGCGTTGCGGAAAACTCCGTTCAAGATGGAAACAACTAAATATTCAAACCTAGTTTTGTTTATCACTTGCTGGGTTTGCTCTTTCGAGCTCTTTCGAAAACACATGATTCAAAGAGATCACAATCTGCTTTTTTATACTAACCATTTGTTGAGTTTGGAAAATGTCATCTTCACTGTTAAATTTGTCCTGAAAACCCTCCTTTCCTTAATGACTAACGAAATTCAAAATCATGTACGTTTGTTAAACGTCGGCTCCAGTGCGATATGGATCCAGCTGCATTTTGTAAACTACGCATGCGCGCGTGAGACCAGAACGCACACGAAGCCGGGATTTGAAAAAGAGACAGCGTTAACGAATCTGCGTGCGTGGGCGCCGAAATATACGGAAGTGTAGATAGGACATGGTTAAAAATAAAAATAATTCGTACGTACGAATTACTAAACCGTACGTACGAATTGCTAAACCGTACGTACGAATTAATAAATCGTACGTACGAATTACTAAACCGTACGTACGAATTACCAAATCGTACGTACGAATTAATAAACCGTACGTACGGATTACTAAATCGTACGTACGAATTAATAAATCGTACGTACGAATTATTAAACCGTACGTACGAAATACTAATTCGTACGTACGATTTACTAAATCGTACGTCATGGCATCGAATGCTGATATAGCTGCTGAAAAAATGTACGAGTTTTTGAGGGGAAGAGGCGTAGAAGAAACCACTTTGTCAAAGATGAAAGCTGAAAAGGTAGGAATTCTGGGTTGCGTTTGGGGAGTGTGGTCCGTTACGTTGACATTGTTTCTCAGTCTCACCCTTATAGGCGCAAAGGCTTAGGTCAGGTCAAGCATTGGCGTTGCCATTGTCGGCGCCTGCCAGTTGGGGAAGCGGGTGGTATCATCAAATTCGAAAATCGGGGGGGGGGGGGGGGGATGGGTGGATGGGGGTTGGTGGACACCATTATGACAAGGTCGGGCGCTGTTCATTGTACACATTATGATAACTTGTGTGTGCCCGTACTCTTTAAGAAGAATTAACTTTCGATGCATGAAGAAGTCAATATGAAATTCTGGTTATAACAAACACAAAGCGTTGGTCCCGACTGTGTGATATGTACACGCTGAATGACTGGCGCTGTGTTATTCTAATTATAACACACACTTTGCCCAGGTCCGGTTGAGTTTGTATCAACAAGAGTGAACTGCATTTATCTGCTAAATTTGTAATGTATAAGAGAAATACGTGTACCGGAACTAGAGCAAGATTTGTGTATGTTGTCTCTTACAGATCGACATTGGTGTTGTGCAGAATCTCAGCCAAGATGATAAAACTCTCGAAAGTTTTCTCTGTATCGGCGACCGACTGGCACTCATGCAACACTGCCGTAAGGCCAAAAATGCCAAGAGAGAATTTGCCAAGAATGCACAGAAACGCAGCTGTTATGAAAGAATCCGCAAGAAGCTTAAACTTGCATCGGGCAACTTGTCAGACAGTGAAACAGATGAGGAGGATGTCAAAAGCCAAAAAACTACGTGGAAACCAAAATGCCTCCAAATCTACACGTAAAATAGAGTTTGGCTGGGTTCACAACGGCACTGGAGCCCGCAAAATAACTGGTGGGGGCACAAGGAAAACTTGTGTATCCAAAACGGCAAATGCAAGTGCCTTGTTGGAGGAGGGAAAGCCCCTTTTTTTCCCAAAAGGTATCTCACGCAAAGGCGTGAAAGCTTCAGCATGCAGGTTTGACATTCGTGATTTCACCCACTCTCCCCTCTCGGATGATGATACTGTCGGTTCTTTGTATGAGGCAGTGCGGATGTCAGGAAACTTGAGGTTTTTTCTGTATTCAACCGGGCCAAGCGTAAACAAAGATGAAACCTGCACCCCTGAGGAGGACACTGAATTCCCATGCTGTTCCTCAAGCTTGCCACCACTGGACCATTCGGCAGATCCTCCTGCAGAAAATGCCTGTAACACTTCGTTGTCCAAGCGTCTACGCCGCAACAAGGCAACAGCTGGTGGTGGTCCAAAACCTTGCACAGTATCACGGCCTGATTACGATGAGTCTCAGTTGGCGGAACCTGTCACATTTGTCAGTGTCGATGAAGATCTTTTGCAACCATCATCAGAGGTCACTATTGAAGTTGCAAGTTACGATTTCGCAGATGAGGATATCCAGTTTGGACCACGACCCAGCACTGGCAGTAATTTATCGGATACTTTGCCGCTTGTAGACTTCCAGAGAGATGGCACCTTCGAAGCTTCCTCACCGATTCGTTCGCCCCGTTCACCCACACCACCCGCGGCATCCCAGGGACGTTTGACTATAACTTTGAATCGAGTGAGAGTGCAACAAGAAATGGTTTCAAGATTTATGGATCCAAACATTGTGCACACACCAGTACGATTTGGTTTTATTGACGAATCTGGAGTGGATCGCGATGGTGTTGCACGCGAAGCGTATTCCTGCTTCTGGAAGGAGATGTGTTTATCATCAATGAGTGGGGAAAATGAAAGGATTCCGTCACTATTAAACAAGTACGGAGAGGAGGAGTGGTCTGCTGTAGGGCGTATTCTTGCAAAAGGATACATCGATCAAGGATTCTTCCCTACACAGCTAGCCGGCGCCTTTGCAGTGGCATTAATCAATGGGTTGGAAGCAGTCACACCAGAAATACTGATGGACTCCTTTTTGGCTTTCATTCCAGAGTCAGAAAGTGTTGTGGTGAAGAAGGCATTGGCAGGGGATCTCAACGATGAGGATGACAAGGAAGATTTGCAAGATCTTTTATCCAGGGTTGACTGCCATTCCATTCCACGAAGAGAGGAGCTGAAATCGGTATTGATGAAGGCAGCTCACAGAAAAATCGTACAAGATAGTAAGTTTGCTTTGGATGGCATGGCTTCAACTGCACGCGAGTTATTGCAGTTGTATCTGCCAGATGCATCTGCCACAGTCACTATGTTGAACGTCAAGAAGCCAACCACCCGAAAAGTACTGAAACTGTTGCAGTGCACACCAATGACCAATGACGAGGCCAACTCGCTGGCCTATCTGAAGCAGTATATCAAGAGTCTTGACCCTTCCTGTCTGAGGAAGTTCCTCCGTTATGTAACCGCATCAGAGGTCATCTGCGTAGACAAAATCTCTGTTTAATTCAATAAAGTACGCAAAGGGTTAAGCAGAGCACCCATCGCCCACACATGTGGACCATTCCTAGAGCTCCCATCGACTTACTGCTCATACAATGAGCTACGAGAAGAGTTCACCAATCTTCTAGAGAGCGGTTTTCTCAAGATAGATATTTTGTAGGAAGCATTTCTGTAAGGCAAGCCATTGCTCAAAGAGGCAGGAAATCAGTGGTCCCTATAGTTATCTTCGTGCAAGCATTTGTCTCAAAGCCAGCCCACTGCCAAAAAGCAGAAACTGCATGAGCGTCTCCGTATGAGGGGAATCATGTTAAAGTAGTCTTACGGAAAGTGGCCAACCTTTTGGACAATTTTTGTCACTGTACGTGCGTTTACAACACGATACGTGTGAGATTTCCCACGGTCATTTGTTTAGACCAAAGATTGACTGAAATACCAAATGTTCGATGTTACTTATGTAACTTATGTTCGCTTTCATCGTTTGTAAGACACTCACTGTGTTCCCTTTACTATTATTCCCTTACTATTCCCTTTTATAGTTATATTCCATATCGTTAAGTATATCAATTTTCTGATTATGATCGTGTACACGTGTTATCTTTGTTGCAACCTATTTAACAGTTTCCTAATGTTTTCTTGCTTATGCATCTTTTAATATCTTGCCTCGAAAAAAGATGAAATGACAAAATCATAAGAAATAGGCAGAAGAATGAATGATGTACCATGATGGTTCTTTGGTTGGGTCGGGTGAAAATATGCTTCTTAAAATTTGTAATTTTTGTGTGTTTTTATTCGGGTACTTTTACAGTGATCTATACTTTTTATTTAAAGGGGTTACTTAAGGTGATCATCAGTATCATTTATGTCTGACAACGCTCTGTAAGCTTGTTTACAAGCAAAAAGGTGTTATTTTTTCTAGCTTTCAGTAAAAGAGCTTGTTAAAGTTGACATCATTTGGTCATTAAAGGTAGTATGAAGCTTAAATTAGTTATTAAAGCTTAACAAAAGGGCAGATATTAAATCATTTGTTAGCTGTTGATAAACCGGTATATCACGCTGAGATTGGTCTAACTGATCAGGGCTTTTAATAATTGGGGGTACTACCTATTCTTCCAGAACAGAAGTCATATCATGCTACCATAATATTGCATGCTTATAAATTCTTAAAATTTGTGACATTGTGTTAACACATCAATGCAGGATGAAACTACACATTAACCAGGTTGTTTTGGATTACAGTATACATACATGTGGTAACTACTTATTGATTTCGTCGGATATTTTGTAACGGTAATTTGTTTGTCTTACAATGACCCCACACAAATCAGTTTATCTCTGTCAATCATGATTCATTTCCGACTTGGAAATAATATCTTTGTGATTTCAATTCAGCGGTTTTTCATTATTAAAGGCAACGGAAGAGTAATAATTACCACCAAACTAAATCTGGGGCGTTTGTATCACTATTATACTGTGGCGATTTTGTTCGAATGTGTGATTCATAATCTAAACTTTTAACGGGTATACAGCCAAACTAGTTGACACCTTAACCTGGTCTCTTTTCTGTCTACTTTATGGCGAACGTCAACTGGTTATTCTCATTGAGCGTTTGTATAGATCAATGTTATACTCAAGCGACATTGGGTTGGTTAATTAAGTCAACCCAAGATCATGGTAGATTTCTCTGCGTAGGCGAATGTACAGGGATGCAGCTTCGTATCCATAACCGGGAGCGTTCCAGTCATTGTCCTCCATCAGAATACATGCCACATCAAAAATGTCCCGGTCGCATGGAATGGAACGTTTTGGCCTGATCTCCGTCATGCAGACTTCAACTTCATGCATGTCCACTTCCACTAGTTTATCTTCATTACCCTGCAGCTCCGGTAAGGTATACTTAAGAATTGGACGACCTCCGTTACTGTTGATCTTGTGACCCGGTCTCATTCTATGATTGTTCCATGATGCCAAGACCTGATCCAGATTATCCTACAAACAGAAATAAAACAATCAGCAATTTATATTTGGTCTGGAAAAATTCAATTAATAGGTTGCCGGGTTGGTGGGGCTGCCATCATTGCAGGGAATGTGGTGCCGGTCGTTTGTTTTAATCCATAATGATCTACATGTCCACACCGCCCATTCTAAAGTTTTTCTTTAAAGGTGTCTATATTCTTGCCCGTGCGCTCAATTTTCAAAGTTGGGAATTTAAATACGGACATCACTTGACACCTTGGACTGAACAAAATTATTTTCTGAGTAAATGCTCCTACCATTTTCCAGCTAAATGTCACTTTTTTGGACATTGTTATCACTTCCTGGTGGGTGATGTTCCAATTTAGGGACAAGATCTGTGATGTCTGAGTACATGTATGGTACACGTGCAACACATTGTTTTTTCTTTATTTTTTTAGAACTATATAATCGAGAGAAATAGGCCATACCTGTACTATTCTCAGGAAGCAAAGCTGTATCAAGTTCTTATCTAACACGTCACCGTTGAACAGCCCGTCCTCTTTGAGCGTGTGGAAGATATCCATCCAATATTGAGTGCAGTGCTTTCTGAAAAAGCTCCACCAGGCCTCTATCCTTTGGTTAGTGGTGCTCTTTCCATACAGAAAGCTTTTAGCACCAGCCATGTTGTCTTCGTCGTCTCTTCTCAGAAACGTCTGTACCTGCTCAACATGGCCATTTTCGGTCCCCATATCTGCCCGCACTACGCGTGGACATCCGTGCCTAGAAGAAACTGCTGCCATATAGTAGCCTAGTATTAGTTTGGGATCGTTATTGGTGGTGTATGCCTCTAACCAAATCAAATGTCTAGAATAACCATCTATGCATCCGCTTATCGCAATGCCAAACGGCTTCAACTTATCATATTCATCCGTCTGGTTGGGTCCAGCACTTGTGTAGATCCTGCGTGTCAAACGATGTCTCCTCCTTGCTGCAACACCTTCAGGGTCTAGCAAATGTTGTATCATACGAATAGTGTTCTGTGAAACAACAAACCCCTCCTCAATGCACCTAGCGTGCATCCAGCGATATCCATAGCATTGAGCAGATGTTTTCAATTGTTCTTCAACAAATGAAGCAATCTTAAGGATATCTGAATACCCTCTCCTCCTATACAGTCCTCCTTTCCTTAAAATTCGGCGTAGATGTCTCTGACTGATAACTATTCCATGGTTCAGAGCAAGGCAAGACAATATCTCCTTCTGACTAAAACCGAGCTGAAAATATAGCTTAATAATCTCTTGACGGTCCATTTTGAAACGTTTGTTTTTTGGCAAGTAAAAGGACTAACTTTCATATCGGTCTATGTCAGAAGCACTGTTACTAATCTGGTCCAGGAGTGTAACTACATGGCGACAGCGCCAGCACTACTGAAAGTGCCGTATCGAATTGGTAATTCGTACGTACGGATTGGTATTTCGTACGTACGGTTTAGTAATTCGTACGTACGGTTTACTAATTCGTACGTACGGTTTACTAATTCGTACGTACGATTTAGTAATTCGTACGTACGATTTAGTAATTCGTACGTACGGTCTAGCAATTCGAGCGATTCACAATACCTGGAAGCTGCCGTTGGAGGCGCAAATCCCGCTATACCCGCAGTGCATCTTGGGAAAAAGTCGGCATCAGTTTGAAAAACTGTATTCATTTTGCATGAACTCATCAGTTTTTACGTCTTTTTGGACGCGCACGATTAAAGCTCCAATTTTGTTCTGCAAATAACAATGTTTTAATCAACGACGCTTCCGGATACATTTATGTTTGTGTTGTACCTCGCGTGAACAATGAAGAATAGATATTTCACTACAGTATGATATACGGAAGAAGTCGACCGTAAAGTTGAAAAGTGGCTCTTTTGAGTCAAACGCTTGGTGGCGCACTGCATTGTGAATCGCCCGAATTCGTACGTACGGTTTAGTAATTCGTACGTACGGTTTAGTAATTCGTACGTACGGTTTAGTAATTCGTACGTACGGTTTACTAATTCGTACGTACGATTTACTAATTCGTACGTACGATTTATTAATTCGTACGTACGGTTTAGTAATTCGTACGTATGATTTATTAATTCGTACGTACGGTTTAGTAATTCGTACGTACGAATTAGTTTTATTTTTAACCATGTCCTATCTACACTTCCGTAGAAATAACACAAGGGTCTAGGGCAGGGGGGTGCGGAGGGGGGGCCCTTCGAGACTGTGATTGCGCAACGCTGACGTACCGTCCATTCTCAAAATAGGGGGGAACAATTTTCTCACGCGAAAAATAAAGAGTTTTTGGCATCCAATCTTAACATCTTGTCTTTTGTAGTTGTAAAAGGTTGTTATTTACCTTAATTTTTATCATCCAATGAAAAAAATTGTATTGAAAATAAAAAAAAGCAGTCGAAAAAATTAAGCGTTGACGTACCGTTGATGCACGTAGAGATTGTGCACAAATACTAAAACGACGTTGACAAATACCTCCCCTAAAAAGGGCAATAATAATCGATAAATTGTGAAAAATCGTGCTTCGAACCCACTTACTTTTTTCCATGGTTACGTTTAAAAAGGATGTAGCAGTGATATACTGAATTTTAAAAAAAATCTGCCTGTGAACCCCTTGCGTTTTATCGTGTTGTTTTCGAACGAAAATGGCAGAAAATGACATCGCCCCAAAACAAATTCGTGTAGATCGTGCCTGCGTACCTGGCTTTGCGGACGTTATATGAATCACTGAATTCGGAGAGCGAGCGCGGAGCAAATTTGTACGTGTTTCAACGGTGCGCTTCGCGGTAGCGATCTATACGTATTTACTGTGTGAGATGTGTGGCTCATGAGCGTGGAAGAACGAATGAGATACATTTCAACGTTGGTGGCGCACTTTGTTGGGCCCCCCCTCCCCCCCCCCCCCCCCCCCCTGGGTCTAGGGCTAGACTAGGCGGGCGCTGGCAGCTGTCACTCTGGGCCTTTTCGAAACCTTTGCTTCGTCTTCGGCTTTGGCTTCGCCTCCGACTCCGAATTCCGATTTACTGAGAAGCAAACAGAAATTAAAGAAAATAAATAGGCCTAGTCTAACTTTTGGGTTCATATCAGTATATTGAATGTTTATGAAGCACAACAGGCATCAAACTGTGGCAGGGGATCTCGCAGTTGGGAATCTAAAATCGCCTTAAGCCAAAGACGAAACGAATCCAGGGATTTGCAAAGGCCCTATGACTCTAGTAATCTGGGCTGTGATTGGGTACGGGTGGCCCGGTGGCGAATTTGTTTTTCCCAAACAGGTTTGCAAAATTTCAGGAATTATTCAGTAGTTTGGATGAGAAGTTATGTTTATTCATCGGAATAAAACATGACGTCACAGCATTGTTGTTATTAGTTAACTAGTTACAATAAATCACTTTAAAGAACAGCTGTCGTCGAGCTGCTATGCGTAGTGTAGTGGATAGTGGGATTAGCTATTTTTTTTACCCCAAGTACCAACTACCAACGTACTGTAAATCGAGGCGAGTAGATAGTGCGCCCTCGCTTGACCAGTTGACTCCTGACTTCCGCGTTTTTTGCTGGGGAATAAGCAGTTGGGAATAAGCGGCGTTTTTTACTGGGGAATAAGCGGCGTTTTTTACTTGATTGATCCAAAACAATCTGACAAATAAAAAGTACATACAACAAAAATAAAAACAGTTATTTTAAGATAGTATTGGTAGAGGGGCTCTTAGTTGCACCAATCTTTCAAAGAGGGCACTGAATGAATGTGCAATTCGAAATGTCCAAAGGTACGGTGGCAGGGGTTTCGACTTGAAAGGAGTACCCAGAAAGGGAGGGAGGTGCCAGGAGAGGGGGCGGGGGGCATGGACCTCTGATGGGAACATGTCGGCTTTAGTTGATACTTTGTAATAACATTTTGTCTTGCTGGTTTTTCTATTTCAGCACAGTTGTTTTGTTGGGGTACGTATGACAAATCAAGTTGACCGCCGAGATTTTGCTGTGATAAAGACAGGTTTAACTAGTGTTAACAATCCTGTGTTCTTGTCTTGCATTACGATCGAGGATCGAAACACAAAAGAGAACAAAGGGAACAAAGGATCCTCGATCGACGGTTTGCTTGTCCGAATTCTGTCCTCGATCGACGGTGCAATGGCAAAGCAATGGGGATTGGGTTAAGTAAAGGAAGAAAGGAAAACACAATATCGATCCTCGGTCGTTATGTGGTTCACGACTGGGTGTCTGTGTCTACTGCAGCGTTTGCGAGATTTGGAGGACAATAAGCCAAGTTCACGCTGCATTATGTTTGATGTTTTGGAACATCATTATAATCATATTAATCAAACACTCTAAGCTCCGATCCTCAGTCAGTGGTAAATACCCCGTCTTCAGAAATAGCCGCGATAATAAGATAGTCACTAAAGAGGCTCACATCACAATATTCAATATTCATGTAGTTCTACTAAAGTGTTTCACATATATCCGTGCTATCTCCAACATGATCCACCCCCATGAAAACGACGAATGCATTGGTGAGCTTGATCCAAGTTCCTCTATCTACAAGGACAAGAGCCGATTATATAGTAGGAGACCAGCCTGTAGCTAGGTCCCTTGACCAAATTCTGGGAACAAAGTGTTTGAAAGAGGGGGGTGGGGGGGGGGGGGTGGAGGGGAGAGGGGGGGGGGGGGGGGGTGGAGGGGGGGGGGGGGGTGGAGGGGGGGGGGGGGAGTTTACGTGTACAAGTTTCAAGAGAACCTCTCCATGTCTTTCTTTCTTTTGTTTGTACGTTATCTAGTGGTTATGCCAAATAGTGGTTGTTTGACTGGCCTCTCCAGAGCGTAATTCGTAACTCCCCCCTCCCCTTTTTGTGTGTGTAAGACACGCATCGGGGGGTAGGGGGGGGGGGGGGGGGGTGGAGGGGGGAGGGAGTTTACGTGTACAAGTTTTAAGAGAACCTCTCCATGCATGTCTAATGTCTTTCTTTCTTTTGTTTGTACGTTATCTAGTGGTTATGCCAAATAGTGGTTGTTTGACTGGCCTCTCCAGAGCGTAATTCGTAACTCTCCCCCCCCCCCCTTTTTGTGTGTGTAAGACACGCATCGGGGTTGGGGGGGGGGGGGGGGCAGTTCTAGCCACATTATCACAGTCAGTGGTTGGAGTCCGTGGACGGGCAAATACATCAAACGTCTGCAGGCCAATTGGGTTAGACATTCCCTAAAAGCTGGAGTTTTAAACTCTGATTTTGTCGACGCGATGGCTGGTTTTTGTATTGCAACAATGGTCCTTTGTTTTCAGTTCACTCAGTGATTGATTATTACCGGTGAAAGAGTATGATGACGAACAGTGCAACAAAGCAAGAAAAGCATCATTGGACATTTGTTTAGAAATAACTGTGTTATCGTTGGCCAAAAGTCTCGATTCGAGTCTTTTGGTAGCCCTTTTGCCAGCCATTTTGAATGTTCATGGTCAAGGTAAGCACTTTTACTTTTTAAAGTTGTATAGTTGAATTTGCCATGTCAGAAAACATATTATTAGGCACTAAAATCATTAAAATCATTAGAATCGGACAATGTTAACTGACCACCAGTCAAAAGTGCGTTGACCTTTCGACAGTTTTGACCCATAATGAAAACTTACGGTCATCTGCTCAACCAAAACAATGCACGCGCGCTTCAACACGGGAAATGACCCAAAAATGCAGCATTTGTTTTACAAAACCGAAGGTATCTTTAAAACTAAATGAGCTGTAAATTTCTGGTGAACGGTTTCTAAAAATAGACACATTACCCAGGTGAAAATTCCAGTTGAAACCAGTTAAACTTTCAACTGGTTTCAACTGGTTTCAACTGTTTTGAACTGGAATTAACTGGTATCCAACTGGTACGTGATGGAATCAACTGGCATCAACTGGTAGCTCAACCGGATTCAACTGACAAAAACCAGTTGAAACCAGTTGTAAGCAGTTAAAGAACCAGTTACCAACTGGTAATTTGTGTGGCGACAATAGGAACCAGTTGAAACCAGTTGTAGGAACATTTACCAACTAGCCAATCTTTTGGCGACATTAGGAAACAGTTTAAACCAGTTGAAGGAACCAGTTACCAACTGGTCATTCTTGTGCCAACAATAGGAAACAGTTCAGACCAGTTGAAGGAACTGCAGTTACCATGCAACTGGTCATTCTTGTGCCGACAACAGGAAACAGTTCAAACCAGTTGAAGGAACATTCTTTAAAAGTCGAATTACATCCCCAACAAAATCAACAGACAGCACATTTTCTCCAACTTGATTTATTAAAAATACCTATTGCCAAGAACTAACATCCCCCTCGACTTCCGAAAAATCAGTGGCAAAAATTTGTGGCAAGAACCAGTTGCAAGAACCAGTTGCAAGAACCAGTTGCAAGAACCAGTTGCAAGAACCAGTTGCAAGAACCAGTTGCAAGAACCAGTTGCAAGAACCAGTTGCAAGAACCAGTTGCAAGAACCAGTTGCAAGAACCAGTTGCAAGAACAAGTTGCAAGAACCAGTTGCAAGAACCAGTTGCGCCAAACCATGTATTTGCCCAAACCATGCATTTGCCCAAACCATGCATTTGCCCAAACCATGCATTTGCCCAAACCATGCAGTTGCCCAAACCATGCAGTTGCCCAAACCATGCAGTTGCCCAAACCATGCAGTTGCAAAAACCATGCAGTTGCAAAATCCAGTTGCAAAAACCAGTTGCAAAAACCAGTTGCGCCAAACCATGCAGTTGAAAAAACAGTTGAAAAACCAGTTGCAAAACCAGTTGCAAAACCAGTTGCAAAACCAGTTGCAAAACCAGTTGCAATAGTTGATGTTAAATTGTGGTATTTTGTCCAAAAATGCGCTTTGGTGACATTATATGTAATTATTCAAACGATTCCATGATTGAATTTATATTTTTGTGCAAACATAGTTAAAAATTCCCATTACATTCAATTCGTATTCAAATTTTGACATTATTCATAAAAACTAGCTGTGACTATGTCGTGGACAAAAAAGTGTAGTATAAAACTAACTAACGACAATGGCTAAGTGTGTAGTACGTATTTAGTAGGTAATATATAATAGGAGTAGGTTATTATTGTATGTATACCCCCTAGTAATGTTTAATAAGTAAATTCCATTGGTATTATTTCATTGCGAAATTCCACGCAGTTGTATATATTACGTTCATTGAAGTTGTTTGGTTTCAAAACCAGTTAAACCAGTTCAATACCAGTTCAATACCAGTTACCAATTCCCAGTTGAACTGGACCAGTTCGACTGGTTTTAACTGGTCCCAACTGGTCCAGTTCAACTGGTTTCAACTGGAATTTTCACCTGGGTATGCTTTTTTAAAATCTAACTCTCGATATCATGATACCTTCATGGCGGGTCCCGCCAAATGTTAGGGAAGTGTGTGTTTTAAGCCACGTTTTAAATGGGACGCGATGACATTTCGCCCTTTTGGGTACACTTTTTTACGTTCAGCAGGTCGTATATCAATAACCGCTTGTCGTACAGACTCCTGGTGAACGGATTTGTGTAGCCGATTTCAATAGCTTTCCAGTGATATAAGACATACATTGATTGGTGGTTTAGTTCGGCCGCCCATTCTTGATAAAAAATAGTGTCCAATCACGCATTTTCTACTTCGGCACCCGGCTTGGTGACCTTTTGAATCACGCTAGGACTACTGCATTCTCCCCGTAGGTTTATGAAAACATACACACGTATATGTACGTGCACACGTGCTGTTGATTTTACGATCGTGTATGTCAATGTTCATTTCTATCGCTTGTTTGTTTTACATTACAAATTAGCATGTATTTCTTTCTGTTTACTGTAGTGAATTAAACATGTTATAGCCTAATGCCTAACAAGAAGTTCAAGGGTAATTGTTCGACTCTGTACAAATGTACATGATGTACTATTTGTCGTTTAAACTCCCCTATAAATCGTAATGGAATAACTCACGTGGGGAGATTTCCATGGTCTGTGCGCGCTGCGGGTGTTATTATAATTAGAAAGGTCAACTCTCCCTGCTCACTGCACACACACAAACCAGTCAGAGCTTTTGCTTGAAATCGGGTTAAGTTTTCATTATGACAGCGCCCTTATTTAAGGTCGGAGGTATAGCAAACTATACATTTTTGGAATCCTTATGACTAGACGAGTAATTTGATATGCATATCGACACGATTGGAATATATTTAATATGCCCGGCATTTTTAAGGGGGCAGCCCAAGTCAAACTTGTTCGGTATTCATCAGGGAACAAAAAAACACTTTCAAACCTTTGTTCCCAGAATTTGGTCACGGGACCTACAGGCTGGTCTCCTACTAATATCCTGTGTAACGATGACCTGGACGTTCGGGTGGGGTTCCGCAAAACAAAGGAATCAACTTATTGTTTTTGTTCTTTGTTGTTTCAATTTCTGTTTTTGTGTGTTTGGTTTTCATCTCAGAATCTATCGCGCCGCTCAGCTGGCAAGATGCTGATGGACACGTTGGAAGTGTGTCTTCAGGATAACTACAGATCAGACTCAGGTAAGGGAGATTTTTCGAGCCTGCATTGCGAATCCTATCTAGTACGGCCCTAGTCTTGTTTGAAGACGACCTAATCGCGGTATGTAGCGCGCGTAGGCCACCGCCGGATGCCGTCGCCCTCTAACAAACACCGTACCACGCCATGACCTTCGATAAGATCGTCTTGTATTATCTGCTGTAATCGCTCGGAAAATTCCGAGCAGAACTGTGTTGCATTTACATGCGCGTGTGACAGTGTGTGTATTTTACGTGACGTAACAGAAACTTGACCAATGAGTCAGCGGTTATAGGAAACATGTAATAAGGTTTTTTTTTGCTTAAATCAATAAAGTATCATATTGACAACAACATTATGTGTGAGGTTGTGTTTATTTTCTGTGATAAATGGGAGAAAATAATTTTTGAAAATGTTTAGTCATACCACTCCGCCCCTCAAAGGAAAGCCTCATTAACATAAAACTTCGCGTGGGGTATGACAAAAATCGAGGCAGAGAATTGCCTCGCTGCGGGGGGGGGGGGGGGGGGAGGGGGGGGGGGGGGGGCGCTGCCCGGGCCTGGCTTGCATTATGCGCGCATTGCATGCAACAAGTCTTTGTCTACGAGTTTACCATGCCGGTTTTTTATTCTAAATCAGGGTAAAAATACAACTGTTTTCAGTCATGCCGACTAGATGTGTAGCTGCTGGGTGTAGCAAAACTACCAAGGATGGAGTAAGCCTTCATTTGTTTCCGGCTGATCCTAAATATCGGAGGATTTGGACAGCCAAAGTAAAGCTTACCAGAGCGAAGTGGTCCCGCCGGGCCTAGTGATTTTTCGGCCCGATCTGCAGCGACCATTTTGAGCGGTCGTGCTTCGACACTGGTCTGTACAGCAACTTTGGCATGCCCTTAAAAAACATGCTGAAGTCAGATGCTGTCCCAACGATATTCCAATCAGACGAATCTGTACTGTTTTCGTCAGATTCACTAAAAACCGACGAAGAACTTTCACGATCGTCCATGTTTAGTCCGCGCCGATTACTGTACATACGTACATGTACTTTGTACGGTATCCTTTGCTTTGGACAGCGTGCGTGTGGGTGATCGCGTTTGTACGTACGTGTGCACAAGGCGTACGGGATTTGTACACTCTCGTACACACAACAATGTGTGCGTACGTGGCCACGCGAACCCGTCTCGTACCTAGACTTCGCGTACCGACTATCGATAATTTGTCCGGGTTCTGACTCGATTTACGTCACTCATTTTGAGTGGCCGCGAAATTTAAAAAGGGGGGGTCAATTTCTGGACGACAAATTACCACACTAAACGTACACTAGAACCAGTTTTGCTTTTTATTCACATTTTATACACATAAATCTATTGATTTAAAACAAAAAATGCGTAATGAAGATGTTAGACTGCTTGTTTCCTTTATGCATGTTACGTCATGTAATTATACAAGCAACGTCACACGCGCATGCAAATGCGACACAGTTCCGCTCGGAATTTCCCGAACGATTATAATAATAATAATTTATAATATAATAATAATTTGGGAGGCTAATCATCCTTACTCGCAGCTGGTGTGCTGAATTGCGAAGGATGCGGCTACAACGTGGTCGAGTCGCTGGCACGTAAAGGCGCCTACGGCAGCTGGCTACATCGACTCATATATGACTACGGAGCACAGCCTGAGATCGAAAGTGTTTGATTTTTTCAGGAGGGAGGAAAACCGGATGACCTGGAAAAAACCCTCGTGGCAAAGGAGAGAACCAACGCACAACTCTACTCACATATGGTCCGGGCCGGGAATCGAACCCGGGCCACATTGGTGAGAGGCAAGCGCTTTACACACAAGCCACCCATGCCACCCAAATTATAGTAGTCTTGATCCAAGACCAAGCTAGTCGTTCGTTCGGCGCGCTGTCCGTATAATCCGGGCTTATTGAGGGCGCCCTTAATTATCGCCAGATTCGTTCCCCAACTTGGTCTTGGCGCAAGTGTCACGTGAACCCGGAAAATTCCGAGGACATTCCAAGCATAGCTCAAATAGCTACTCGCCCCCGCATGCGCGCTAAGTCGTTTGTGTTATATTATTATAGTCTGGTTCCCAGACCAAATATTTCTGACTATTTGGGATTTTTCATTTATTATTTAGCGGCCAATGTCACGTGACCAAAAACTGGAGGAATTGCTTAACGTTCGCGATGTTCGAGTGTTTACAGGTTTTTATAAAATAAAACTCGCATTGGCAAGTCAACACCAGACGAAATGCCTAATAATATCACAGTCATTGTAGTCGTTGTGCTATTTTCTGGTAAGAGCCGTTAACATTTGAATTGTTGCGTCGTCATAGCTACCTGCTTGTATCGCGTCATTATCTATTTGTTTTGTCGCAATTCCTCCAGTTTTTGGTCACGTGACATTGGCGGCTAAATAATAAATGAAAAATCACAAATAGTCAGAAATATCTGGTCTGGGAACCAGACTATAATAATATAACACTACATTAAACAAAAACGACTTAGCGCGCATGCGGGGGCGAGTAGCTATTTGAGCTATGCTTGGAATGTCCTCGGAATTTTCCGGGTTCACGTGACACTTGCGCCAAGACCAAGATAGGGGAACGAATCTGGCGATAACTAAGGGCGCCCTCAATAAGCCCGGATATACGGACGGCGCGCCGCGGAACAAATGAACGGCTAGCTAGCTTGGTCTTGGATCAAGACTAAAATTATAGCAGATATACAAGACGATCTTATCAAATGTCATGGCGTGGTTAGAGGGCGACCGCATCAGTGGCCAACGTGCGCTACATACCGCGACTAGGTCGTCTTGCAAACAAGACTAGAAGAGTCCTTAAAGGGATCGTCTACGTTTGGTAATTACTCCAAAAATTAATGGCAATACAAATTTACTTAGTAAGAAGTACAGCAGCTTTGGATAGTATAATGCATTTTTAGAAACGTTTCACTTCGAAGTACTGCGGTTATGGAAAAAGATATCACTTTTAGCCCAACAAAATTGAATCTGAGAAGCGTTACTGCAGTGACGTTTCTCAGACTGTGTATCCAAATGCAGATTATTTTTCCTGCGTGGACATAACCGCTCCAGATTTTCTGCAATATTTCAAAATCGCTACCCTCTTTTGAAATGAAAAGTTTGCAGGTTAGTTTTATTGCATATAATCTATAATATATAGAATTGAAACAAACAGTGGGTTCCAATTACCAAACGTATACGATCCCTTTAAAGGTAGAAAACAACATTTGAAGATGTACTACAGAATAGTTAAGAAATATCTTAATTTTTTGAAAGTAAATAGTAATTTTAGGCATCCAGCGAAATGATTGCGCTAGATATCCAGTAATTGTTCCGAGAAAAAAAAATCGAATTGAAAAGGAAAAATTCACAATCGCCAGACGGCGATCGCAAAAAAACCCAACAACATAAGAAACACTGTCCGACGCCGGTTGTAAAAGGAACGCCTTTTTTCTCGCTTTTCTCAGCATTCATGGTTGTAAAACTTCGGACGATATTTTCTATAAAATACAACCCCCAAAAATCCACCCATTCAAAAATTCAAACAATTACCCATGGTGTAACCTACCGCACGGTTTCAGTAGAATGGGTAGAGTAAACTGATCACTTGTACCCACCCACCTACCTTTCCTTACCCATCCACTTTGTAAAAAGAAAAGGGGAGCTGGGTTTAAATGAGGTCTTAGAAAGGACAATCTACAAAGATGTATTATTAGGGACATGGTAAGACAAAAATATGTCTTTCTTCAGCTAACTCGTATATACATACGACTTATATGTCGTACGTACGACATATAAGTACGTACGAGTTAGCTGAAGCGAGAGATAATAATAATTATTTTTCACCATGTCCCTAATACAGCTAATAAGTAAAAATCGATTGTAAACACTTCCAAATTCTCAGTGTTCCCATACTGAGGCAACAGTCGACACAACAGTCCACACAAGGGTGACACAATACGGATACAATAGAGGGTTCGGGTGTGCCCAAGTTACACCACAAATGCAATTGAGCCATGCCATTATGATTTCGTATTTGTTCTCTTTCCCGTTTTAATTCGTGCAAACAGAAAACGAGGTCAGAAACTTCTTAAACTTCCTCCACAAGCAACTGATGCACCACGATCTCCTGCGACTGGGGAGCCCGAGGTCCGACCTTCGAGGCACTCAGTCCACTCCTAACAGCCCCCTGATGCAGCGCCGGTCGTCGTCATCGACCGGAGGCAGCGGCGCGTCGACGCCGTCAGCCGCCGCCGTGGGCGGGGGCTTAAGGCTCCTCAGCACGGACTTCTACCGGTCTGCTGACAGCGTGGCCAAGAAGGTCTGCCGTGAAGCAGCACCGCAGCAGCAGTCGTCCGCTGACGAAGTGGAAGACATGGTGTGCAACGGTAACGGCGATAGTCCAACATTGGAAGTGTGAAAGGCAGACGGGATAGAATATTGGCCCCCCTTTGTGGGAGAGATGGGAGTCCTATGTTCGTTCATTATGCAGGTTGGCCCAAATAAATCACCACCAAACAGACCAGGGGATTAGCTCAATGGACAAGCATAATTAGTCCAGGCAAAATACATAATTGTGTTTTGTTGACCTCAAACAAATTGCAACAAATTGTTTTTCACCACAGTGCACTTCTATAAGGTTCCTAGAATTACATACTAAAAATCTACAAAAATCCAAGTGGTGGAAATATGTCTATCGTTAATCCCTTGTTCAGGTCTCTCACCTTAGGCAACCCTTCACCTACTTGTTAGCCCAATTTAGGGACACATCATTTTTCCCCAGTTTTTATTTGCTGGGCTAAATATCACAATGTTATTATTGTTCATATGATTTTTCATGAGGTTTTCGTATGATAACTGTGCCAGTATAACAAACATCAGAGGATCCGCAGTTTTTGTTCGGTATATCGACCGTTCATATAGCGATTTTCAGCCGCTGGTCCATCAGAAGATATCGACTTTTCAAGACGGCGTCCGACCCAGTAGCCACCCGTCACTTTTTAAAATAAAACCTGGCTCTACGATGTTCTGGAATTTAAAACGGCCCAAATAGCGTTCAGCATACCCACAAATCTGTTGACATATTTTGTTAACAACAATGTTTGGTATGTTGGGAGCCAATAGTGGTGTATTTTGTTAATCCGTTTTGTTCTTTTTACACAAAATGCAAGAACCAAGGATAGTGTTCGCCTGTAGCCAAATGTTCGGTATAGTGGAGTTCCACTGTAGATGGAGAATCTTTATAGAAGAAAAAAAAGATGCCAAGATATCTTGATTTGGGCTAGAAGTTTTAGCAACAGACCCTATTTTGTGAATTTAAGTCAGTCGTACTTTTAATTCGCACTGAGTAATATAACCAAACCGAGTCATGTTAAAATAATTCGCAGGCGCGATGTCATTTCTCGGTGCGAAAGGAATCCTGATTGTACTTCATAAAACAGGGTCTGGAGCTAAAACTACTAGCCCAATATCTTAGTACCTAAAGATTCTCCATCCAAAGACATTGGCCTCAGGGTAGTGAAAGTATGCTTGTCCGTTTTTGTATGAATATATACACAACAATTATGTTGTTTTACTAACAATAATACACCACAATCATGACACATTGTTAACAGGTACATGAACTAGGTAGCCCTACTACTACCTGGGCCCAATATCATAGAGCTGCTAAGACTAGAGTCATGCTTAGTATAAAAAAAAGAAGATTACCAGCCAAAACACTGTGTTTTTTATGTTAATTAGCAAACAGTTTAATACAAATCACACCCTGTATACCAGTACATCACCTGAACATTTTGGTCTGTTACCCGGTTTTTGCTAAGGAAGAATTGTCATGCTAAACAAATTTGTTTGCGCCTAGCAGCTCTGTGAAATTGGCCCCTGTTCAGAATGTTAATTTATTAACTTATTTATTAACTTGTAAAGTAGCCCAGAATGTAATTGCCAGTCTCCCGAGGTAGAACAAAGCATATTGCTCAAAACGTTTTCTCTGATAACGACATAATTCAAGAGAGATTACAATCTACACTGTGTTACTGTTTTCAGTGGCAAATTGTTATTGTATATAGCGACTATACAAAACTAGGTTGTTCAGAAGTTTGACTGGTCAGTTTTAAATCCTACACTGGTAACTGTAATAATTAATAAAACATTGACAAACTACATGTTTTGTATAGCGTCGCAAGTATTGTATACACAGTCATCTCTAAAATTAAGCATTCTGTTCATACTAACGAACAGAGTGCAACATTCTAATACAACATTCCGATAACATTTTTGTCCGAGTTTGTCTACAGATTTGACTGGAATGATTGGCAGTTAAGAAATGCCACATCAATACAGTAGCAAAAGTTCAATTGGTTTTGTGTTGGACTGTAAGCTAGGCCGTGTCCGAAATACTTGGCTGCAGCTTGAATTATACACAAGAGTCTATGATAGCGGCTGCAGCCACTTTTAATAGACTCGTGTGTAATATCAAGCCGCAGCCAGGTTCGTTTGTTTATGGTGTAAATCGAGGAGTTTCCTTTGTTCCTCTCGAAAATGTCCTTTGTTTGTACACTTTGTAACTTTTTCCGACGGCTCTCATTGGTTTTGTACACGAATCTCAATCGAGGTCGTCCTCGATTCTAACCCTAACCCCAATTCACCTTCGTGTCGCCAGGTATGTGTCCTCCATTTACACCATAAACAAAGTAACGCAAGTAACTCAGACACAGTTGGAAAAGTACACTGTAAAAATGTTTGTAAAATGTACAGTCGAAATGCCAGGATTAGTAATTTACCGTAAACAAAAATACAATTTAAGCAGTATAAAACTATACGGTCCGACCGTGCAGTCAAAAACTGTAATCTCGCTGCACGACTTTCGACCGTAGATTGTACAGTACTTTTTTTGTTTGGTGTAGGAATACTTGAAAACCTGCAATTTAAAGAGGCTACAAAGACTGTCTATATTATACACTATGGTAAGCTTGCGATTTTGTTTTTTTCAGATGGGAGATGATAAAAAAAAAAAATTTTAAGCTAAAAGCCAGAATCTTTGTCAAATAATAAACATTTTCTGCTTGCATGGGAATAAATCAATGCTTAATACTTACCAATTACTTTTAATTAATAAGATCATGGTATTAATTATCTTTATTGTATTTTGTACTTAGATACGAGGTAGATTTAGATATAAATGTATAAATTAATCATTTAAATTTGATAAGCGGAAAGAGGCTGAAAGAAAACCTACTTCCGCTTGAATAAAATTAAGCAATTATCAACTGAAGTAGTTTTTTGGGGGGATCAGTAGCAAACAATCATGCAGTTATTAATACCGTTTGCACGATCAAAAAAATAACCAGCAAATATACTATTGAAAAGCAAAACTATACTTGTTGTAAAGACAGTCATGACTCTAAACACCCTGTGAATTGTTTCCGTCTGGCACGCTGTCATTTTGAAGAAAATAACAAAAGAATGCCATTTCTAAATATGCGTGTCAGAGACCATTATGGACATTTCTGCAAATAGTGTTCGAACGACCGGCGGCGCACACGTTGGTGCTACACTATAATCAGTTTATGTTCAGTGCGCGCGTGACACGCGAGTAGCTGCAATCCGCTTGCTGATGAACGCGCCCTTAACCAGTTCGCGCCGGATGACGTATATAAACGCAAAAATTTCCCCAAATTCAAAACGGATGACGAATAAATACGCCAAGTTCAAGTTCGGAAATGTATGTCAGCAGCGCGCAAGGCCGGAAGTGCGTGGGTGTGCTACCCAGCACTATCGGCCTGAACACGCTTCGGATCGAGTTTCGTTAAAAATAATCCCGCCCGTCGGCTCGGCGATGTAAAAATAATCCCGGCGCGAACTGGTTAAAGGTAGGATACACCATTTGCAGATATCGAAAATATTTATTACCGAATTATTAAGAAATATTTCACTCATTTGAAAGTAAATAATGATTCTAGGCATTCAGCAAAACTATTGCGCTAGATATCCTGTAACTATTTTGAAAAATTAAATGTTATAAAGACAATTTAGCGATCGCCGAACGACGATCGCGAACAAACCAAAATAACATAAGAATAACTGCTCGACGCCGGTTGAAAACAAACGCTGTTTTTCGTGCTTTTCTGGGCACCGTTGATTGTAAAACTTCAGAAAAGTCAGTTAAACGGTATTTACTATAAAATACAACCCCCCGAATCCATCCATTCACGATAATTTAAGCAATTACCAATGGTGTATCCTACCTTTAAAGGGGTCGTATACGTTTGGTAATTACTCAAAAAATGTAGGCCTATGCCAATAAAAAAAACTTACTTGGTAAGAAGTACAGCAGCTTTGGATAATAATATAATGCATTTTTAGAAGCTTTTCACTTCGAAGTACTGCGGTTATGGAAAAAGATATCACTTGTTAGCCCCAAAAATTTCAATCTGAGAATTGTTACTGCAGTGACGTTTCTCAGATTGTGTATTCCAATGCAGATTATTCTTTCTGCGTGGACATAACCGCTCCAGATTTTCGGCAATGTCTCAAAATTGCTACCACCTTTTGAAATGAATTTTTTGTAAAGTTAGTTTTATGGTATCTATAACTCTATAGAATTGAAACAAACAGTAAGTTTCAATTACCAAACGTATACGATCCCTTTAACGCAGATTGTGGTCGCAATTCAAATTGTGTCTCGGCAAAATGTTGAATTGAAATTCATTGTTGTCGAATCAATTACAGGATATCTATAGCGCAATCTTTTCCCTGGATGCCTACAATCATTATTTACTTTCAAATAAGTATTATATTTCGTGAAAATTTGGTAGTATAATGTTTCGATATCTGCAAATGGCGAGTATCGAGTGAAATACAGATATGCGTCAACAAGGCACCAGATGCCATCTCGTCAACATTGGATTGTGTTATAGAGCCGATAAGAGCAGTCGGCCTAAACTAAGCCTAAAATATTAAATTATAAAATGGAATAAACCGATTTAATCCTAATCTTGTATTAAATGTAATTGAAGTTAACAGAAGTATTTAATCCCGATGACGCCAGGTCCGTTCCGAGGTTATGGTACTTAATGATGAAAGCAACTGTTTCTTCATCTAAACACATACTTTTTTATTACTAAATTAAACAAAATTAAACCATAATGCAAGTAACTTTTTCTACACTGCATCGCGATATGCCGCGTTTCTAGTCGAAGGAGGGTGCTGTAAGATGCTATTTTCTGGGCACCAACACGAGCAGAATCACATTGATTAAAGTAGTGTAGTAATTATAGTAGAGTGTATAGTAGTATCTAAAATAATATTAAATAATAAAAACATGACATTTTGGAGCTGTATGAATGCGTAAACTAAGATAATAGAATTGTGTTCGATTTACTCTTGATTATATTATACGACCAGAGTTGTAGTCGAGTATTTTCCGAGTACATTGTACCAGATATCAAGATATTTGGTAATGATAAAGCTGTACAATGTACTATAAGACTTTGGACAATCAGAATCTTGAATGAACTAACCGTTTAAGACAAAAGCATTCGGTAAGTACACGAGCATCTGTCCCAAAACTTTGATTAAAAAGTATATATCTTTATGCATCCAAAGTCCTAACCTATTTTTTGTTCTAACTCTGACTCCATTTGTTGTCTACTGTCAATGTTTGGCTCATTTTTAGTTTATAAAGTACTCGACTACAACACTGGTTATACCCCCCAAATACCTTAATTACAGCGCTCTCTTCCGTTCAAGAAGCGACCAATTCAAATTTGGCCTCAAAATATAGATTCCGTTTATTGTTTGTTGTTTTGTTCATGCGAAGACAAAGGGGCGATTAGCTACGTACCAGTGCATGAAACCATAATGGGGCCTGATAGTGTAATTTGAACTTGCCTGCCATTTTAGGAAAATACACATTTACACAAAAAAGGTGCAATAACCATGACTTTTTTAATGTCTATTAATTTGGTCTATAAAACAATTTTTCGAGTAGGGTGAGATCTTTAATGATCGCTAGTTTTTGTACCAATAAAACAGTTTTATACATTTGTACTGCTTGTCAGCTGTTTCCCTATAATACGTACATGTAGCTTCAAAAGCACGCCTTCTATCAAATGGTGCAATTTTTGTACTCCATATTAAGAAGATTTTCAGAAAATAATTATACCTTATGCATGTTGCTAATTATTAAAGGTAGTGTACACCATTTGCTTTGGTTAGGGGGATTCTTTTTTTGGAGTAAATATTTGTGACATTGACCTGTTGAAAGTATTGTTTCCATAGATGCTTGAGAAACCACGGTAAACATTTTGTTCTTGTCGTCTGGTATCTCGACGTCTTTTGGACGAAATAGGTCATTTCATAGATGTCGGGGAATTATCAGGTTAGGAAACCAGACTTGTTTGCTTGCACCCATTCACGGATGTGTAACCGGACTATTGCAAATAAAATGTGGACTCGGTAATTTTAATACATTTGAGGCAGTGCTTGAAAAAAGTCGGGTTTTTCCAACGATCGCCGGAAAACCATCGTTGGAAATTGATACCGAAATTTCACAGGATGCTTAAGCCTGTTATTTACTAAGTATTATTTCATAATAATTCAGTAGTTCGGCTTTTTGTCTATGTTTGCAAGAGGTGTATACTACCTTTAAAGTCGTATTTGTATGCGATTTATTCATTGTCCATGCAGCGGATTAGAGGTCTTTCACAATGGTGCAATTAAAGAAGACTTTTTGCATGAGAAACTGTTGTATTTGAGCTATAGTTTGTGAAGTTGATTTGACATCTTGTGAATTCTTCTTTTATGATATGCCATATACATTCATGTTGCCAAAAGGAAATGTTAATGTTTTGTTAGGAAATATCATGTTAAATGCAAATTTCAAAAATGATTTTGTAATGTTTTGTTATGGTATCCTCTGTGACAAATTTGTAGTAGATTCATTTCCAATGAATTATAATATAGACGATAACAGCATTACCCGTTCCACTATTACTAGTTTAGTTAACAGTCTTTTTTACATATGTTGCAAATGTCTTTTCATGTGTAGTTCAGCCTTGTTAGAGCTGATATTTGAATAAAACAAGATCACCAGGTACAGTTTAAAGGTTCGATACACCATTGGTAATTGTTTGAATTATCATGAATGGGTGTATTTGGGGGTTGTATTTTATATTAAATAACGTCATTAACTGACCTGTCCGAAGTTTTACAATCATGGATGCCGAGAACCCCCTCCCCCCCAAAAAAACAAAAAAAAAACCAAACCCCCCCCCGAAATAAACCCACAAAAACGTTTGTTTTCAATCAGCGTCGGGCAGTTTTTTTTTTCGCCATCACTGTCTGGCGATCGTGATTAGTTTTAATAAAATTCAATTGTTCGTAACAATTACAGGATATGTAGCGCATCTATTTGCTGGATGCCTTTAATCAGTATTTAATTTCAAACAAGTAAGATATTTCTTAATAATTCGGTTGTAAACATTTTCGATTTCTGCAAATGGTGCATCCTACGTTTAAGTGTTTTTTTATCCATATTAACCCTAACACCCTAGGGTGATTTACTAGGAACCTTCCCTTCCCTTCCCTTGCACATTCCAGCACCATATAATGGTGAACTCTACACCTAAACTGTTGGACTGATTCTGGCAGTGTCCTATGCAGTATCTTCATTTCAACAAAACATGCCATTGGATTTTGATGGCCGGGTTGGGATCAGATCATCATCAGGACATCCTTCTAATCAAAGCATTAAAGGGATTGTATACGATTGGTAATTACTCCAAATATTTATGGCAATAAAACTTACTTGGTAAGAAGTACAGCAGCTTTGGGTAGTATAATGCATTTTTAGAAACTTTTCACTTCGAACTACTGCGATTATGGAAAAAGATATCACTTTTTATCCCTAAAAATTTGAATCTGAGAAGCGTTTACTGCAGTGACGTTTTTTAGAGTGTGTATTTCAATGCAGATTCTTCCTGCGTGGACATAACCGCTCCAGAATTTCGGCAATATCTCAAAATCGCTACCACCTTTTGAAATGAAATTTGTACAGGTTAAGTTTCATGGTATATATCTATAACAATATGTGACCCAGCACGAGTAAATGAGACACTTTGAGGCAAAAATGAAAATTGAGATTTTGATTTCATAATTTAAAGCTAATCAAGTTTTATATGATGAAATCAAAATCTCAATTTTCATTTTTGCCTCAAAGTGTCTCATTTACTCGTGCTGGGGTCACATATAGGATTGAAACAAACAGTGGGTTCCAATTACCAAACGTATACAATCCCTTTAAAGTCGCCAATAAGAAATCACCTTTATAGATAAATCATCAAATATTGGTGAAATACACTGTAAACAAGTAACAATGGGTTTAGCGCCAAGTCTAGTAACAATAAATTGTCATCGTTAGTGCACCTGTTCCTTTGTTAGATGTTAATAGTGACAGTGAGGGGATATCATACGCCGCCGTGGTGTAACTGGAGGGGGGGTTCCATATATAAGCTGTATTTAGTTTCCTCTTGAACAAAATAGAGAGAACTTATTTTTGAAAGACTACTCTTGCTTTAAGAATTTTTCTGTAAAGTTAATATTACATGACAATTTAATTGTATTTTTACTTTGAACGGCACATACATGTACAATAGAGTCCCATGTACATAAGGCAAAAAAAAAAAAAAAAAATGTTTAGCGTCATGCCTTTTTTGTTAATGAAAGGAGAAGGCCCTTTTTTTTTTTTTTAAATGTCCGCTCGACACATCTCAATTCGAGTCATGCAGTAAACATGTCACACCCTATCTTCCAATTTAAAATTGTGGTTCACCCACGATTACAAATTTATGTGGGTCGATCAAGTATGCACCGTACACGACTACACGTCACACCTTAGCCTTCCTATTAGAAAAAATATATTTCCAGCGCATGTACACAGTGATGCTAAAGTCTAAAATACGATCTTAACAATTTATTATCTTAAAAAAAACCGAAAAAAACCAAACATTTTTTTATTCTACCAAAAATGGTCAAATTTATCATTTTTTTCAAAAAAGAAAAACAAGAAAACAGGAGGCGGCTCCCAAAAAGGAAGCGGGCGGTGACGCTAAACATTTTTTTTTTTTTTATTTGGCCTAACAGGTTCTGGGATAAACCTATTTATTTTTTCCCCTGCAAAATAGTCCACACAAAAATCCTGTTTGACTCTAAAAGGACATTTTAATGTTATGATAAATTAAAATCTTCACCCACCAATTGGATCGAAAGACTGCATAGCAATTGGTCTCGCATCTAAAACTCATCACTGAATTTTACTAGAACTGTTCCCGGTGGTCATAAAAACTGTAATGCTAAATGTCAGTATAGCGTTAAGAAGCACTGCGAAATAAAACTGCAAAGCTTGTGTAAGTTCAACATGTTCTCTGTCTGTCTTTTATTGTCCCACATCAAAGTTATTATTAATTGAAAAAAAGACAGGTCAAAGTTATATAAAAAGAACAAACACAAGTTTATTAAATTAAAATAAAAAGTACAACGTTAGAGAATCACAATTGGTTTTTTTTAAGTCACGTTTATGACACGAAACAATCTTTCTGCCCGTCCTGTCACATTGATGCAGACTATGCCGACCTACACATTTCCTATCCAGACCATATTCCTGTGCTCCAACATCATTTCAGGATTTGCTAGTTTTTATGGTCGTGATAGGGACAGGGAATTATGGTTAAAATGGGAGCATTTTGAAAAACGTGCTCGACTTTCTAACAATTTTGTACACGAGAACAAAGCCATGTCTCCACAGTGATACAAAAATGCGAATACATGTACAGCTCTGTGTGACCGGGACTTTATTACTAGGCATGATATAGAACAACTACATGGACATGTTTGAAAGAGCCAGCACAACATGACCCCAGGCAAGTTTGTCATAAGGAGTCGCATACATGTACACCGGCCCCCATTGCTATATGTGACATCAATTATGTAGTTTATGTTATTTGATACCGGTCACTCAATCTAGGCAGTCTTGGTCAGCTATTGCCGTTCATACATAGTCTTCATGATGGCATAACTCTCATTGTAACGGGCCTGGTTGTACTGAGCACTAGACTTCCACCTGTATCATGCAACAAAGAAGACGGAAGGCAACGCCTTTCAGCTGTAGGTAGTGTGGGGTGATAATCGGGATGAAAACCAACAATTTGGAATATTATGATTACGTCCACTTCAGGGGTTATGCATTGGGTCATTTGGGAGATATTTTGCACAGGAAGTGGGTATCTAGCATGAAAATACCCCTCCCCCCCCCACGACTTAATACCGACTAGGCATGTAATACTGATCTTCAATACGGGTTTCGTAATACAGTGCGTATATAACGTATATAATACAGATTTCGTTTTTTGGCTGGGGTGGGGGGTTATTTTCATGCTAGATACCCACTCATTGTGCAAAATATCTCCCAAATGACCCAATGACCCCTGAAGTGGACGTAATCATATTCCCAAATTTTGGTTTTCATCCCGATTATCACCCAAATACTACTGTAGGTTTGCATTTCAAAAGTGGAATACATGTATATCATTTGCAACTATCTAAAAAGTAACCTACCAAAATACTCTTAACCAGTTCGCGCCGGATGACGAATATAAACGCAAAAATTTCCCCAAATTCAAAACGGATGACGAATAAATACGCCAAGTTCAAGTTCGGAAATGTATGTCAGCAGCGCGCAAGGCCGGAAATGCGTGGGTGTGCTACCCAGCACTATCGGCCTGAACACGCTTCGGATCGAGTTTCGTTAAAAATAATCCCGCCTGTCGGCTCGGCGATGTTAAAATAATCCCGGCGCGAACTGGTTAAAAAGCTTACTTGCAGCTGAAAAGATATTAATGATTCTAAACTCCCTGTGAAATAATTCCGTCTGGCATGCTGTCATTTAAACAAAAAATGTCATTTCCAAAGATACGCCCGAGAGACGCACTGTTGGAAATTTCCTGCAAATTGTGCGCACACGCGTGGGTGCTATTTTTGGTCTGTTCAGTGCATGACATGCCAGGAGCTGCAATTACCGTAGCTGTCTGAGAACGCGCCATTGTGGTCGTAATTCAAATTGTGATTCAGCAATTGTTTTAATTCAAATTGAAAAATCTTCGATTATATTGTTTCCTCGGTATATGCAGCATCCTCAGAGCTAAAAATGTCATCAGGTTGTTTATATTTTGAGCACTTTTGCTGCTTCAAACGATAAAATGCACAACTGACAAATTATTCATTAACCCTAACCCCTAGGCTCTCGCACTAGAAAGCATACCAAACCTAACAAACTTCAACAGCTCACACAGGTTCAGTAATTATTGGTACATGTACACTGTACTTAATCTAACTAGTTCTAAACCTGCCAAACTCCAGCAGTTGAAGTTTGATTGACTTAGTACAGATGGGTCAACACATTGTTCAGTATTGGTGAACTGATGACTGGCCAGTGGTATACATGTGCTTGAATTGAGTGGGGACACACAGGATGTTATAGCCTCCACCTAGTTGTCGGGACAGGTTCTTTTGTTTGGAAAAAGACCAAACCTAGTAGTGGGGACATTTTCGAGTCCCCATAGCGCGTTGGGTCTTTAAGAGGTTTAGAGGTAAAATTGGGTTAGGGTATAATGAAAGCAAATGTAGAAGAAGACAAATTAGGGTGATCACGAAGGTTCTGAGTTTGAGTTTAACAAGATTTCCCTTAGCACACAAACCCTATGGATTGTCCCCATAACGCAATGTACGAATGTACATCTTACAGTTACAGTTGACCAGGAACTGTGCCGTGACCAGACATGGGTCACCCACCAATAAATGCCTGTGCATTTCCCTAAACTCCAACATTTTTACAAGTCTCGTGCCTTTCTGCCCTGAACCTCACATAATTCAACAGGGTCTCCCTGGGCCTTTGGTACTAAGTCTTACAAAGTCCAACAACAAGTTACTATGGTTTGGTACCAAACCTGCCAAAACCTGAAGTTGGAGTTACATGGGTTTGGGGTAGTTAGGGTTAATAAACTGGTACTGCATGTTTATGCACTTTGCAGTGAGTGACGTATAATGTGAGATGGCAAAATCGTCACTGACACCACAAGTAACATATGAGTGCGAGTGTACCCCACGCGCGTGTATTTTACATTGTGTTTCCTCACCCAAGAGTCACTGCATACAAATTTCATCAAAATCCTTTAAAGCATACAAAGAGTATAATTGTTGTTTTAACTCAACCTGAAACTTTAACATACCGGTAGGACTGATTAGTGCCCCCAAAACTTTGTTTAGGCAACACAACACAATGTCGCAATAGCCATCTCTGCTTTCACGAGTACCCATTTACTCCTGGGTGGGGAGAAGCAACAAGTGACCAACTACCTTGCCCAAACTACCGGGCACACGCGCACCACAACACCGGAAGGGGCTCGAACCCATAACCTGTGGAATTACCCACAGACCACAAATTCAATGCTCCAGACCACGACACTCCACACAAAAGGGGCATATCAAGGAATTATGTCAGAAAAGTAGAGGGCAAAATGTTAAGCCACGGTACATGTACCGGTATGTCTTCCTATTTCCTTAAAAAAACCCACACATTTGTCCAGGCATGGATACCCGGCATGGACATTTTGAAGGCTCTGGAAAGGGTAAATATACATGTACCGGTATGTACCAGAAATTTCAGCTTGAAACAAATCCTAAGTTTTGTTAAACTCACGCCGTTTTGATCTTCTTCCATCTGACCATGTTCTTCTTCAGCAGCTCCTCCTTGGAAGGTGTTTGATTGGAGTCCTGGGTGGACATAATTGCAAATGATCAAGAGTGAGAAGCACATGATCGGCACATCAAGGTGCCAAATAACAGATACCGGTATTTTAACCCAATTCCAGTCTAACTCCAACACCAGGTTTGGTTGGGGAGGCATCATTTGACTTACTATATGTGACCGGCTCTACAAAAAAGGATATTATGTCGCGCTGTGCATTATCATGTAATGGCCAATCAACTTGGAGAGGGTAAACAATTTCATCAAAATGTGATTTTTTAGTTTTTTTTAGTAATGACATCTTTAATACCAACCGGTACAGTTTCAGGTTTTATTCAAAGAAATGTTGATTTTGATAGATTATCATAGATACAGTGGAAAAAACAATGTATTACAACAGAGCCAGCTATTTCAAAGCCTGTTTTCTCAGTTGTGTAATTTGAACTTCATGAAAGTAATCAACATTTGTAACACGTCATATCCAAATTCAAATTTAAAGAGCTATGGAGCTCTTTAAATATACCAAATGAAAGCTTGCAATGTGGGCTTTGCGACATAATACACCTTTTTGTGGAGTGGGTCACATACAATATACGCCAGCAGGTTCTCATCATTTGTCATGGGTAGCGGTATCCTAGGGTCTTGGCCCGTCTTCTTTCTGACATGCAACCAGTGCCACGTACAGTCACTGTACTTCACTCAGATAGGGGAGTGGATGGGGGAGGAGGAAGCATCATTTGACTTCACTATATACTTCTGCAAGTTCTCATCATTTGGCATGGGCAGTAGCTACGCTGGCCGGCGCTGGCCGGCACTCCCAATCACAGGCCAGCACTCAGGGTGAAAATTAAGCTTGCCAGTCGGCATTGAGAAATTGTTAGCTACAACCCTGTCCCTGACATGCAATCAGTGCCATAGTCACTGTACTTCACTCAGACAGGGGAGTGGGTGAGGGAGTGGGTGAGGGAGTGGGTGAGAAAGTGGGTGGGGGAGGGGGAAGGCATCATTTGACTTTACGTCTGCAAGTTCACATCATGTGGCATGTGTAGCAGTATAGGTCTTGGCCCGTCTCCTCTCTGACATGTAATCAGTGCCGCAGTCACTGTACGTCACACAGACAGAGGAGTGGGTGGGGAGGGGAGGCATAATTTGACTTACTATACATCTGCAGGTTCTCATTATTTGGCTTGGGCAGCGGTATCCTTGGGATTGGCCCGTCACCTCTCTGACATGCAATCAGTGCCACAGTTACTGTACGTCACTGTACGTCACACAGACAGGGGAGTGGGTGGGGAGCGAGAGGTATCATTTGACTTACTATATACATCTGCAGGTTCTCATCGTTTGGCTTGGGCAGCGGTATCCTTGGGTCTTGGCCCGTCTCCTCTCTGACATAAGACGCCAGCTTGGTTGGCCTCGGCATGTGGTAAATATTGGGATGGCTGGAATTCTGTAACAGAAAAAAATGCATGGAATCGAAAATCGAACACAGTTCAACAATTAAATTATTATAATTTTCTAAGAGACTTGAGACCACAGAAAACTAAAAACCAAATTTCACGACTTTTCCAGACTTTTTCAGGAATAAAATACAACAATTTCCATGACATTTAATGCCCTTTTGCAGAGAAACAGTTCTTTGGTATAATGATACTGATAAAACGCTGATGTTGGGCTTTTTTAGCTTTTGAAAATACATTTTAATAATAGCCATTATTCTGACATCACATCAAAAATGCCCCTTCAAAAATAATCCTTGCATCATCAAATTTTTCCCAATTCTCCATTAACTTTTTTCCACAGGATTTTCTAGCATTTTTCATGACCATTGAAACCCTTGTGCATTTACAGGTAATACATTTACAGGTACCTGGTTACCTGTCAAAGAAACATATCCCCAAAATTCCAGTCTTGGAAGTTGCTGCTGACTCATCGCGGTATTTGTTATTACTACACCTCCAAAATATTCATGAGCAAATTGGAGTGCGTCATTGGCCGATTCTCCCGCACGTCCGGGTAGTAAAAATTATACGCTGCCATGTGACGTCATCCCTATGAGTATCCAGCTTGCTGCAGTGCGGTATTCTTTTTGGTAGCACAAACAATTCTCTCTGGAACCCGCCTTGTAGACAAGTAGTCTGTGGCATGTAATCTTTACAGAACCAGTCTCAGTAACGTTACTAGATTTTCGTCAAGGACTAGACTGACAAAAACTTGCATATTTTGTTCTGAATAAAGATGTAAAATCTACGAAGGTCAATATCAACAAGGCAGTGAATATTTATGAGGTGTAGTAAAACAAATACAGCATGGTTTAATTTCAAAAATACATGTAGTGGGAATTACTGGTCCCGAGGTTTAGATCAGCTCAATTAAATCCATCCGCTTCGCGTCGGGATGCAGTCAAGCTGACCTACACCTCGGGACCAGTAATTCCCACTACTTTCTCTCAAACCAAGCTGTATTTGTCAATACCGACAAACTAAACATACAATTTAATCTTGATCGAGTTGGCACAGTTTATGTATTTCAAATTCTTATGTGTTAATCAGTGTGGAATAATCGAAAAAGAGAGGCTAGGTAGTTATCCCTCATTTGCAGGGGTGTATTAACCCCAACCCTTCTGGGTATGTTGGCTAGAAACCCTGTCGGACGCAGCAACATGCAGATTTTGTCAAAGTGACAACCATGCCCAGTGCAGCAAGATCAATCAGATCAAAAACCTCAAAGTCAAACTGCCTCAGAATCTCTGATCACCCAATGCAGCAGAATCCATCTCTGACATTGTTTAATGGTGATTATAGCTCTCAATAGACTTAGACTGTGGTCGTTTATGTACTGGTGTTGACAGCCGAATGCTTCAAAGTGCGCCAGACTTTTCAACCTGATGCAGGGTGCTGCGCTGGCAGGAAATAGAGTTAAGGTAGTTGAGGTGATCATTGCGGAATATAAATATTTTGGAAAATTATTCTTTTTCAAGAAGTTTAAACTTTATTAGAAGTTGTTTCGGGTACTTGATTGCATAATCTGGAAACAGTTCCTGACAACAACGGTCGGGTACCCGGGTGATGCACACTCCTAAAACTGTACAACTCATCTCCTTCTACCTTAGGACATGAACTTATTAATCACCTCTCCCACAACAAGTTGATCCCTGTATGTTTTGTGTTCTTAACAAAATCGAATTTTGTGCATGATGATCTTAGTAATCCAATGGAGAATTGTTGCCTCGCACCCAGTGGTCACTGCATCCAAGTTTCATAAAATCTATGAAAGCATTAAGAAGTTAAAAAAAAAACTTAACCTGAAACGTTAACCCTAACTTTTGGTGAGTTACTAGGAACATTCCTAAATCCCCACACCTTGTGCTATGAAACTGTGCACTAATAAACAGCTGGACTCCACCAAACCCTTGTGTTGGAGTTTGGCTGTATGGAGATCGTTAGGCTTAACGTATATATACAAAGATGTAAGTACGGTCATACAGAATTTAGGATACCCGGTAAGTGCCTCCAATACAATGTACATGTACTTCATTTAGGCGACACAATAAAAGACCAAAACCTACATCGTCAGAGTCATCCAGTGGTTCAGGTGACGGGGTGCGGTCCCTGGATGCCCGCTGGCCAGCCGGTCTGTTGACCATCCACTCCCGACAGACTGGGTACAGGGAGGACGTGGACCTGAATTGGGCCAGGTCAACGCTGCGGTCAAACAGCTTCATCACGTAGGAATCTGCAGCGGGGTTGGTGTAAATTAAGTTAGGAGTAAATAATGCAGTTAAGTGAGTTAACACTGAAAAACAGATAACGCCCTTGGACTCCCCCCAGTCTGTCCGATTGCGTCTTAGAAATGGAGTTGAAAACAGTGGTACAGTTTTTCAAGTTAGGTCTAATTAATGTACAATAAATAGTCTGGTCAACCTGCTCATTTTTACACATACGAAAGTTGCGCCTTACCAAGCCAGCCATATAATTAACTTTCTTAACTAAAGTGATTAACATGTTCAACAAATGTAAGTTTACAGTCTCTATAAACTCTGCGGGCTGGGGACATCTGCGGTCGGCGATTTTTGCTGCATTTCATGTCGGCTCACTCAAAGGATCTAATAGTTTGTTGAACCTTATTTATTTGGGAATAAGACGTGCCATTGTAGTCGTGCAATTGTTGGTAGTGGCAAGTCAATTCATTTCGCGTCAACCAGAAGTGTGTTTCTTGTCAATTTTGTGAAACAAATGTGTATAGAAATAATACGATTGTCTGAACTTCAAAGCTATTTATAATTAGGTTGCCATGGTTTTATCACTAAATCCTTCTCCGAGGGGAGATAGGGTGGGGGTACATATTAAAATGATATTTAACATCATTTAAAAGCTGAGAACCTAGAAAAATTGAAAAAAGCTAAATCTAAAAAAACAAATATTGTCAACTTTGGCCGGGTTTCGTTGGAGCAGGTCACACTCTCTGATTTACATCATTGCTTACTGTCCTTTTGTCACTCTTTGGAGCTGCGGTCTTGGTGTGCATTGCGTTTGCCAAAACTATCAGTGCCTCTAATGCACTGAGTTGTTCTAACATGCCATGTGTGCACTGGTTGAATTCCTCTCTTGAGACAACTTCAACGTAACAGTGGAATCCTGAATTTTTGTCCCGACAACCACCTTGCCTCTGTTTATCAGAGTTAATGAACGATTTATCAAGGGCGGCTTGTATCGCTTCATCTAACGACTTGGAATGGGCTCTGAAAATTCCAGCGCGCACATCTGCGTCTGGAATTGCATCCATGAAATGCCCGCGGGCAAGTTTTTCCCGCGACTCTCTCAGAAGTTCTGGGTATGCCACCACAGTCAGCAACCGAATGCTCTGTCCAAATGCTTGAATATTTTATTAACTCCCATTGTCCTACTTCGCAGTTCCGCCAAGAATACTTTAGCCTGTTCCCCGGGATCAAATCTTCACTCCAACCTTGTAGTAAGGGTGTTGTAGCTCAATTGTTCGCCCTGGACCCCGTTTCCAAGCACTTGCTGGGCCTGCCCCTTCAGGCTTGCTGTCAAGAAGAATGCTCTTTCTTTCTACAGAGGCCCATGCGTTGATTGTGGCACAAGACTAAAAACGGGCCTTGTAATCCATCCAAGGAATGTCCCCTGAGAATCTGTCTGGAACAAAACTCGGTTTTCGATGTGCTCGGTGGATGTTCTCGTTTCCTGCACCTGTCTTCCCCTCTTTTTCCATTGTAGACCCCATATTGGTAACAAAAAATGAACCCCACGTGCTCGTCCGTTCACTCGAAATCTGCACATACTCGCTTCCACCTCTCTATTGCGCTACCTCATAAGGTCTCCCTTGAGTAGATGCTTGCTCCTCTTGCCGACAGCCCGGCTGCTGCTGCAAACCCTGGGGATGTCCTCATTCCTGCTGTCATGGTTGTGAACACTTCCTTCAGCATCTTATAAGGGGTCATCTCTTCGACCTCTTCCATCCTATGTCTCCCCGGTATCAGCCCTGCTTGCTCCCGCTGCTCCATTTAGTTGCTTCTGTCCACCAGCTGCTTCCACTTAATTTTTCTTCTGGAAGATCCCACCACTGCCACCAATGTGATATCTGTCGGCGTACCAGTTCCCCTGCATCTGTCTGACTGGTTCGTTTGGTAGCGTGTCGCCGGGCGGTGTCGTATCCAAGCGGTGTTGGACCACAGCACCAGGCTATCTATCTCCTTTGCTTAGAGGAAAGGACCAGAAGACTGGTGGAAGCAAAGCCAGTGGGAATGGGGAGTCGGAATGAGGGTGGAGTCAGAATGTGGGAATTGGGAATGTAGGAATAGGGTGGAGTCAGAATGTGGGTGGAGTCAGAATGTCAGAATGTGGGAATGTGGGAATAGGGTGGAGTCGGATTGTGGGAGGAGTCAGAATGGGAATGAGTCGAAATGGGAATGGGGTAAAGTCGGAATGAGGGTGGAGCCGGAATGAGGGTAGAGCCAGAATGAGAGTGAAGCCGGAATGTGGGTGGAGCCGGAATGTGGGTGGAGTCGGAATGTGGGTGGAGTCGGAATGTGGGTGGAGTCGGAATGTGGGAATAAAGTGGAGTCGGAATGTGGGTGGAGTCGGAATGTGGGTGGACTAATAATTGGTGATCAGAGGTTTCTCATTGCCTTTAAAGGAAACATGCAGTCTAACATTTTCATTACGCATTTTTTGTTTTAATTTAATAGATTTATGTGTATTAAATGTGAATTAAAAGCAAAACTGGTTCTAGTGTACGTTTAGTGTGGTAATTTGCCGTCCAAAAATTGACCCCCCCTTTTTAAATTTCGCGGCCACTAAAAATGAGTGATGTCAACCGAGGCAGAAACCGGACAAATTATCAATAGTCGGTACGCGACATCTAGGTACGAGACGGATTCGCGTGGCCACGGCCGCTGTTGTGTGTACGTACCCACGGTTACAAAAATGTATCAAATTTCACAAGGACGATCGTGAAGTTCTTCCTCGGTTTTTGGTGAATCCGACGAAAACAGTACTGATTCGTCCGATTCGAATCACAGTATTTCTTATTCAGACACGGACTCGAGCGAAGATAAAGATGGGGCCCCTCTAGGCGCTCTAGGTCGAAGCACGACCGCTCAAAATGTTCACTGCAGCCGAAAATCACCAGGCCCGCCCGGACCACTTCGCTCTGGTAAGCTTTACTTTGGCTGTTTAAATCCTCCGATATTAAGGATCAGCCGGAAACAAAATGAAGCCTTACTTCATCCTACATGTAGTAGTTTTTCTACACCTAGCAGCTACACACCTAGTCTGCATGACCGAAAACTGTTGTATTTTTACCCTGATTCAAAATGAAAAACCATGTAAAGACGGACACTTGTTGCAATGCGCGCAGTCAGTATACGATAGGCCGGGTATAGCAGCGCGGTGAGTCTCTGCCTTGATTCTCGTCATACCAAAATTTTCAAAAATTATTTTCTCCCATTTATCACAGAAAATAAACACAACCACACACATTATACTTTATTGATTTAAGCAAAAAAATCCTCATTACATGTTTCCTTTAATCATTCATCATCATTCACCGTTCTAATCAAGAAACCTTATAATTAATTTATCCTACTCATTAGAGAATCAAGCCATCATTTGCCTAAATCCTAGCCCTGCATCGCCGTTTATACATTTTGGGACCCATAGGCCAAGCACAACTTCTCTTTGCCATACAACAGTGCATAAACTCAATTGACCAATCAGAAACAAGGATTTCTAATATGAAAATTTTGGGTGACTCGCAAAGTGTGGGGGACTTACAAAGCCTTTGGTATTTAAAACGTACAGTTGGTGACTTTCTAATTCTCATTCCCTCACAATATAACATTATGTTATTTTTTCTTTAATCGATAAATGCTTTCAGATTTTAATATTTAACAATCTCTTCGGGTTTGTACAAATTCCCTATAGGCCCTACCTAACCGAGGGATAAATTTGCACATAATTTGTATTTTACAAATGTTCACTGCAGCCGAAAATCAAAATGTTCACTGCAGCCGAAAATCACCAGGCCCGCCCGGACCACTTCGCTCTGGTAAGCTTTACTTTGGCTGTTTAAATCCTCCGATATTAAGGATCAGCCGGAAACAAAATGAAGCCTTACTTCATCCTACATGTAGTAGTTTTTCTACACCTAGCAGCTACACACCTAGTCTGCATGACCGAAAACTGTTGTATTTTTACCCTGATTCAAAATGAAAAACCATGTAAAGACGGACACTTGTTGCAATGCGCGCAGTCAGTATACGATAGGCCGGGTATAGCAGCGCGGTGAGTCTCTGCCTTGATTTTCGTCATACCAAAATTTTCAAAAATTATTTTCTCCCATTTATCACAGAAAATAAACACAACCACACACATTATACTTTATTGATTTAAGCAAAAAAATCCTTATTACATGTTTCCTTTAATCATTCATCATCATTCACCGTTCTAATCAAGAAACCTTATAATTAATTTATCCTACTCATTAGAGAATCAAGCCATCATTTGCCTAAATCCTAGCCCTGCATCGCCGTTTATACATTTTGAGACCCATAGGCCAAGCACAACTTCTCTTTGCCATACAACAGTGCATAAACTCAATTGACCAATCAGAAACAAGGATTTCTAATATGAAAATTTTGGGTGACTCGCAAAGTGTGGGGGACTTACAAAGCCTTTGGTATTTAAAACGTACAGTTGGTGACTTTCTAATTCTCATTCCCTCACAATATAACATTATGTTATTTTTTCTTTAATCGATAAATGCTTTCAGATTTTAATATTTAACAATCTCTTCGGGTTTGTACAAATTCCCTATAGGCCCTACCTAACCGAGGGATAAATTTGCACATAATTTGTATTTTAGTCGGGTGCCGCCCAAATCGCAAAATCATCATGTAGTTTTGAATAGGACCTGGCTGTCTAAGCGTTTATATGTATACATGTGGTGGCCATAGAGCTATATTAAATTACTAGAGCACTGGCTCGACGTACAAAGAGATGCCTGCTGGGCGCATCCATGTTTGAGCTCAAACCTATATAAAGCTATTTGCATACTGCGTTTGCATTCTATACAAAGCGTTACTGAAGGCGATATGCCCAAATCTAAAACACACGAGATGCAAATTAGCGTTTCCTTTTTTCTCTGCGCAACATAGCAAATCATTTGCGTGCGCGTACTTATCCGCTGCAAATGATTTTGCCGTAACTTTTTTTAACTGGCATGATGCCAGTTGGTTGCGTTGCGTGTTCTGCTTGCACGCGTGTTCTGCTTGCATGCGCGTTGCATTTAAATTAGAGTACACTGTCAACATTCAATCCATCTATTTTTATTATGTTCTGCAACACGCACATGAATTCAAAATGTCTGCATGCAGGATGGATTAAAAGTATCTCCGCGCAAAAAAATGAGGAGTTAGCACTCTAGTAATTTAATATAGCTCTATGGTGGCGGCCCACCAACGCAACAGGACACAGCTCTCATGGCGTCATAAGTGGCTGTTGACTGCTGAATGCATGCACCAGATTGTTACGCCTGATGCACTTTGCTGTATCTGGCAGGGTTTGGTTTAATTTTTTTTTTAAATAAACAACAACAACAACTTAACAAACATTTTTGGAAGTGTCGTGGCCTAGTGGTTTGCATCATTGAATTTGTGGTCTGCAGGTACATGTACATGTAATTCTGCAGGTTGGGGATTTCAATCCAGCCTGGGTTATGGCACTTCTGCATGTATGTCTATTAATGCCTTATTAATGCCTTGTAGTGGACAAGCAATACCGGTAAGTATCCCAACCCTATTCATACTGTGAAGAGATCCGATTGTCTTGTTTTAGCGCGACAAACTACGGTTTTTCCACACTTTCCTCGGTAGCCCACACCTCAACTGGCCTTTGGCCTCGTGATGATGGGCGATTTGCATACAAAAAATTATAATAATAATTATAATAATATAAACACACACAATCACAGATTCTCGAACAACCACAATGGACTGTAGACGAAGGGATGACTTACGCTGCAGCCTTGTCCCATCTAGGAGATCGCTGTCGACCTGGGAGGGTGGCAACTCTCGCTTCCTTCTCTTCCGGGATTGGCTGATGTGTCTTTTGGCCGGTGAGGCAGTTTCAGTAGTTTCACTGCACGCATACAATGTAGTCAAGATGAAAATTGTCATTAATCCTAACGCCCTAGTGCCTCTGCTAGGTACTGAACCAAATCCACCAAAAATCCATCAGTCCATTTTCTTTTTTTTACATTTGATCACTACATTTGGTTGTGAATTGATCACCACCACTGAAGTGTTGGTTGATGTTGATGGACTTGGTATACATGCCTTATATGACAACAACTCTACTGGATTCTAGGTTAAAATGCATAAATTGCACCGGCAATGTTCCAGTCCTCCTAGATCAAGCCCATCATAATCCATCAATAGTTTTTCACCCAGACCTTTATGACTAAGTCTACCACAATCCAACAATTTTGGCAGATTTGGGACGGTTAGGGTTAGGCGAAGCAACCTACATTCATTATATGAGGTAAGGCCGTGCCGGGTACCCGGGTACCCGTAACCCGACCGCTGATTGCGGGTACCCGGCTCCAATTTATCGAATTTATTACCCGAAACTGCCTTTGTAAATGTTGACACATTATTTCAGAAAGGCAAGCGTCTTTTATGTTCATTGCGTGCCGATAAATTGTTAGAAAACATCTGAGTAAAACGTCTTTACCGACAATTTCCCGATGTCTAGATAGCAGCCTAACGGATGATTGTGCTTTCTTTGTAGTCATTGTGATAAAAAAAATGCCTTTGAAGTCTATTTACCGACAATTCTGACAGCTGCTAGTGTTTTGTTACAGTTGTCCTTTGAGTAAGTTTTTCCGAGGTTTACTTTTTGGAAAATGTGCTGAATTAATTCACGATCCCACGGACCCGTACCTGGAATGTGGTTTTGAAACCTGATACTGCAGGAGAGGTATTTGGTTCTATTGTATCAACTCTGCGGCCAGCCAGGAACTGCGGTCGGCTTTTTTGCTACATTTCGTGTCGGCTCACTCAAAGGATTTAGTTCATTGAACCTTATTTATTTTGGAAAAAGACGTGCCACTGTAGACGTGCAATTATGGGGAGCGGCAAGTCAATTCATTTACAAACATTTATTAAGCTGAGAGTAAACTCCACGCAATACGGGATCGCTGTTGACAATCTGGCTCTGAAAACCACGCACTTAACTTATCTTGTTTTTGTTTTTTCACTGGACCGCCGGACTACTTAGAAAAGGGTTTTGACTAGACCGCCGCTGTTTTGAGTGACTATTATTTTTTTGCGTCGAACCCAGAGTTGCAAAGTAGGCCCGTGCATTTGTTTAGTTGCGGAATGCAGGGGAAGTAAGCACGCCATGCCAGCGCGGCAGTCGCGCTGCAGCTTGCTAGTGGAGTGAGCGGGGATGTACATGCACGTGCCGACGCGGTGTATACTTCCGGGTTTTTGTTATGATTCTAATAATAGTCACGGGTACCCGGGTACCCGACCGTGACGGGAATAGGGTACCCGGGTCCCGTACTACCCGTAAACGCACACCCTTAATATGAGGTGATTTTGCATTTAAAGCGGACACAGAAATTTCAACAAAAGATTTTTAAAATCACATCTAAATGCTCAAAATTCGTATCCTTTTTCATTACAAAACAGTTATGAATTATCCAGACCATCACACGATGTCCAGGCCAGGCCAAGCCCTCACCGCGAAGTGTCATTGTCAGACTGCCGCAGCAAGCCGACCGCCTACTCATCACCATGACACAAGCAAAAACAACTTCAGTAACACTTTCAAGACCATGGAGAACTAAACGAGATTTGTTACATTTTGCTGATAGTGTTGTCCCGAGAACAAAAGTTGTTGAGATTTATATTTTTAGCTAGGAGACATGTATCAAAAACCAATTTTTTTGATCGAAAATTTCCTTGAAAAATTCAGCTAACGTTTTATTTACATATTCATTTTGTGCCCAGGGGTGCTTTATACAAATTTGAGGATTTGTGACTTGGGGTTTAAAAGGGCATGCTGGCAAACTTGGCCGCGGCAACTGTAAATTTTAAAGGGCATTGTGGCCAATTACATGTAAATGTAAGCAAGATATGCGGCCGGTGGCCGTGGTTAAGATTGAGGCCTGAAGCTCTCTTGAAAAATGTGCAAGAGCATGAGCAGTGCTTCCTAGTGCCCTCAATCCTGCAAAATTCTGCATTTTGCAATGAGGATTTTGGAGAAATTAAGATGGTTGAGGTCAAGAATCTAAATTCCCCTCCACTGCTTTTCCCTACCTTTCCAGATCAGGCTCTGTTTTGATGACGGGACTAAGTTCTATCTCTGCTGGAGAACTACAGAAAAAAAAGATGAGTACAACAGATGAGAATTAAAGTTAAATGTAAACTAAATTGACAAATAAAATTAAAAGTAACAAAAAACTAGAAATGTGTTTGTGGACAACCCAGTGCCACAGATATATTGGTTGAAAAAATGTTTGTACAAATCCTATGGGAAAAACTGACCTTTAATGTGACGTCACATGACACCTGATGATGCCACCATGACATCATCTTAATTTTCGTCTATAACATTTCCTGGAATACTTGCATACCAAGTTTGACCCCAATCGGACCTGTACTTCCAGAGATAGTAGGTCTTAACAAAATCCACAAACCTAGACCAACAGTATAGTCCGGGAGCCCAGCCAGGTTTAATCATAATTTTGAGTGCAAAAGGTTTGAAGCGTGGGATATGTTGGGGTGACTGGGACAACTGCAAAATGGGTTTTCTTAAGTTTGGCGAGTGGTGCGTTGGGTGGGGGGAGCCCCTGACAGACCCCCCAAAATTTGATTTAATCATAATCTTGAGTGCAAACATCATTTCTTCACGAGTCGAAAGTTTATCGTGTACTGAATAGGATTTGTATACTTAAGAACAATATAATTGGTGCTAAGCACACTTAAGAAGGTCTTTAATTAGTGCTAATTACACGTTTAATCATAATTTTGAGTGCAAGGATAAAACAAGTGTCAATGTTTAGCAGACACCTTGCTGGAGCAAAATCCGCCACTTAAGAAAGTTTCAAGTGGTGCCATCCCTAATTAAGAAAGGGTCAAAGGTCACCAGGGGTATAAACTAAACACCAACCAAGAACAATGTAAGTGCAACTTGCATTTCTAGGTGGATCAACCGTTTATTATGGACCAATCAACTGATGTCCTAGCAAAAAGTCTGATTAATAATATGATTAGAATGATAATTGAAATCATAAAACGAGCGTCAAAATGTACTTTACCAAACGCAGGAGCAAAACCAACCAACCCTAACCCCCTCACTGCTTTTTCTAGAAGGTATCCTGAATCTGCCACAGTCCACCAATTTTGGTTTGCAAAAACTGCTGGAGGTGTCCGGAGTCCATCAGACTCCACCAGTATGCATTCTGGAGATATCCTGAGTCCATCAATAATCTATCAGCAAAAGTTGATGAATTCTGGCGGATTCAGGATACCATGGTGGCATACAAAAAATTGCAGTGTGTTTCTCCATAGAGTCCATCACAGTCCATCACCTAAATTTCTGAATCCTGAATACATCAAACTCCTGCAGTAACGCTAGGCTTAAAATCCTCAATCCATCACACTCCCCCAGTTTGTTCATCCCATTCCTGTAATTGGCGGTTCCTCCGCTGTTGGAAGTGGTTAATAAATAAATAAATAAATAAATATGGAGGTATCCTGAATCCGCTAAAATCCTCCAAAACAGAAAATGGATTTTGATGGACTCAGGGTGGTTAGGGTACAAATGTATTTGGTGGGGATTGAGTTCATTGTGTTCGATTTTAGTATAGAGAAATGTTAAATCAAAGGCGTTAAGATTATAAAAAAAAAGTTGAGAAAACCACTGATGGGTTTGGGATAGTTCAAGTACATGTACCAAACCAGTTTGATGGGCTTGGGGTAGTCATGGTTGTTAGAGTTAATTTAACCACTGACCCCTCTTCGTCTGCTCTGTCCACTAGATTCTGTAGCACCCCTTCTAGCTTGCTGCGTGGGTCTGCCATGTCTGTCTTGTCTTTATCCTCCAGCAGCTGTGGGTGGTGATGGTGATGCTTGCTACGCCCACTCATCCCGATGCCAAATCACACACTGTGAAAAACAAAAAGTTCACTTCTTTTCTTACTTGAGAAACTCCAACCTCATTCAGTCGTTTTAGATGTGGTACTTTACAGAAAATAAAATAATCATTCTTTTGATAAATAATTTGCTAGAAGATATGGAAATATATTGTTTATTTACAGTTAGGAAACAACAGTGTACACAGAACCAGTCTTCACTGTGTGATAATGACCGGGTTGGGGGATTATAACGTACGCATCAAATCGAGCTGAAAAACATGATAATTTTGCTGATAAAATAATTAGAGGAGTTATTGAAGATACCGTATAAGACACTTGTCCCTGTTCAAATTAGGATATTGCGATCATTACATGTAGTTCTGCAGCCGTAAACATGCCCCCTCCCTACAGCGATGGACAATTATAATGTGTAGTACAGGGGCCCTACATTATAATGTGTAATTAGGTATCAGTGCGAGGACCCGGTTATTACTGCGTGATAATGACCGGGTTGGGGATGACCGCTGGTAATGGATCGAGCCTAAGTCCATTACCAGCGGCTGGCAGCGGTCATCCTCCAACCTGGTAATTATCACGCAGTAATAACAGGGTCCTCGCAATGTATTAATACCTTTAATAAATACCTTTTTAACAAGAACAATTTTGAAAATGCTCAAAATTTCGTTTAGGGGCCATGTTTTAGCATATGCATGGTACCCTGTCTCTTCAATATGTGTTGTTATTATAACCCATACTTTGAGACCAGACTAGCTGACCACTGATGCCCACCGTGCATAGCAACGCGCTAGCGTTAACAGACGACAAGCGCATTTTGAAAAATGCCGCGCGTATAGAAACGTTCTTCGCGTACATTTATAGCGCGCAGTATTAAGATTTGACGCGTCCTTGTTACAAGTTACCGTAGAACTGTTGCATTCGGCAAATCATTGGCTTACATTACATGACATTTATCTGCTTGATCAATGCTGGTTCAGGGAACATTTTTTCGCTTCTTCTTGAAAGCCCATGATATTACTACCTGATAATCCACTCCACGTGATCGAGTCTCGACCAATCAGAAGCCATCAACTCTCGTACAGTAGAGGCACGGACCAAATCCGCTCCCAAACTGTATTCACACATGGCACAGCTGAGCACTTGATTTGTAAAAGGATATCCCTTTACAGCATGTGTTCTGCACGTAATATAGATCACCGTGGCTATTCTTACGTGACCGTAATCCTACGTACTTTTCCTATTTTTACGTGAGTTTCAGTAGCGCATGCGCGGTCCCTAGTTAATAAGCCGATTCGCTATTGCAACTGCGCATGTCCGTTACATGACCTGACGACTGCTTTTCGTAGATAAACAATACAATACCTCCGCGTACCTTTTAGCATTTTTAAACAGAATCGTTACCGTCGCCGTATTTTAGAAAATTTGTTGTCATTTGTGGAAACAAACGTGCCTACTGTCTCTTCTAATGTAAGATTTTCCATTCTACATGTACTGTGTACATTTACAAAACAAAACAAAAATATCGCATTTTATGCCCAGAAATTGTCACACTATCGTTAGTTTTTTGCAAGGGAGTTAATACGTTACCGCTGACAACGCAATTTGTTTATATCCCGTGACCTTTGACAATTTACCCAGCATGCCTTGCACCTCGGAAATAGTGAATCGGCTTATTGTATACAGTCCCTAGTTTTTCGTATACAGTCCCTAGTTTTTCGTATTAGGGCTGCAACAGTTACACGGTTACACGGTTAACAGACCGCGCCGTTCAAACGGTTACACGGTTACATTTTTCAGGTTCGGTTTTAAAACCTTTTTTTTTTTTTTTTTTTTATACATTTTTTTTTTTATAAATTACAAAAAAACCTACCAATTGTCAACTTTGTCCGGGTTTCGTTGGAGCTTTGGTTGGGAAAAGGGATGGTTTCGTTGGAGCAGGTCACAATGAAATAGTACAACTGATTAAATTGTGTATGGACTGATAGCTTTTCTAACATTATAGTCGGCCTACCGGTACATTACACAAATTATGCAGACAATTAGCAATCGCAGAACTGCGCAAACTAGCAGCGCTAATTAGATATGCATTACAGGCCCGTGCATTTTGTTTTAATTTATTTAATTTATTTTTTTATTTATTGATTTATTTATTTTTTTCAATTTTTTTTACATTGGTTACGGTTACGGTTAGCTGTAACCGTAAAACATACAGTTACACGGATAATTTAATAACCGCAAACTGACAGGCTTATTTCGTATACAGTCCCTAGTTTTTCGTATACAGTACCTAGTTTTTCATATGTACATGTACACGACTTTTATACCTTTTTCTATAAGACCCTATCTTGATGAGATTATTAACCAATAATTTTAGTTAATAAAAAAAGGTTACATAATGAAATAATACCAAAAAACAATAGAATTTACTTATTACACATTGCAATTACGCATACATACAATAATATTACCTATTCCTAGTATTACTAATATTACCTACTGAACACTTACCGGTACATACGACAAACTTTAGCTATTGCCATTGTTAGTTTTATAGTTTGCTTTTTTGTCCACGACGAAGTCACAGCTATTTTTTTATGAAAAATGTCAAAATTTGATTACGAATGAAATGTAATGTAAATTTTTCACTATGTTTGCACAAAAATCTAAATTCAATCACGGAATCGTTTGATAAAACAAATTTCCTTGGTGGTCTTCATACGTTCCGCGCGTATTGAGTTTCCCTTGTCTGTGTCGGGAACCAGTTAAATCACGTAAGAAGAGAAAAAGTACGTAGGGTTACGGTCACGTAAGAATACCACAGCGAATATAGATTGTGACGCATCGTTCTGCAACAATTATTTATTTCAAGCGAAAATGGGTCTGTCCACAGTAAACGTTACAACTGTGTGACATTTAGAAGAAAATTTTAACTGTAAAATGTTTCAATTTTTGGGGGCTTGCACATATCTTCCCCCTATATCCTTGTTAGTTTAGAAAGGTAAAGATAACTTTAGCAATATTTAAGAAGTTATTGATGGTTAATCTTTAAGATGTAACGTTTGTCACATGGACAGACACTTTTCTTTTCCTAACCATAACTCAAAGCAAGATGAACAAATTTTGTAATTTTTTGTTTTAGTATGATTAAGTGAACTCATTGATATTATTTAGAACATTTTTTAAGAAACTTCATTCTTTCTTAAGAAATTATGGGAAGAAGTATGCCATGAAAATAACGTACGTCACTGGGACAGACAAGACGGTATCAAATTATAATTATTTGGATTGATAAAAGAACTTTTGAACAACTGAGAATAGTAATTGCCCTGAAAACCCCCCAAACAAATTCTTTAGACTGTTCAACCATATATTAAACTGGAAATGAAGAAATACTGACATCTTATCTGAAATAACGTTTGTTACATGGACAGACATCAATAATCACGTTTGTCACGAGGACAGACATTTTTTCCCTTAAATTAACAAATAAAAGTCAAAACCATGATTGATAACTAGCCTAACTTATTAAATATTCTTTCAAAGTTAACTTGCAGAAAGAAGTTTTAATTTAGATTTTAAACTTGTAATTTTATTTCACTGAATAATGTTTGTCACTGGACAGACATCACGTTTGTCACAGGACAGACACGTGCATTGTACAATGTAAGATCACGTATGTCACTTTCCCATGAGTTGGGGACAGACATACATGTACTCTTCATTCTTCGTTCAGCAAAATGCACAAACCTTTCTAAGAAAATAATGGCAGTTGCATTGCACATATCTTTGTTATAAATGTATGTGCAATTTTAATAATAATCCTTAAGGATTTTAACAGTTGGCAAGAGATTAACTGATGTGACATACATGTACGTTACAAACAAATGGACAGAAATTTGCATTTCCTTCAAATGGATCTGTGTTTTGTTACCCAACGAATCCAAATGCACAAAAATGGTATTCAGAATAAAAGCCAGATGATTTCTCAGCAAGATAAATATATTTTTGTTGAAATTTATTGTTGATAAAATGTCAGTACCAGCCAGTATCACGTTTGTCACCAAATGGACAGAACCGTGACGTACGTGATGGCTGAATTAGCTGAACCCTAAATTCTCGATTATTAACACCTTCAATAAAGAAAGGGCTTGAAAAATGATCAGATTTCTCATATTTGATATCTTTGCCAACCATAATTTAACATGTGAATTGTTTTTCTGTGTAATAACACCTCTTATATAACCTGGAGAAAAACATGAGTTGCCATGGTTTATGCATGTCCCACCAGGACCCCCAAAACTTTGCTGGACATTTTTATAAAATTTCTCATTTTTTTATTAACCAACAACCAAATCCTTTATAATTGTGTACACTATCTCTCAACAATTGTACAACTACTATTACCATCATTAAAGTTTATTTTCTGAGTTTCAACACACTTTAAATGAGAGCTATTAAATTGGGATGTTGTGCAGTTGTAACATTTAGTGTGGACAGACCCAAATACATGATTATTTGGCAGTCACTAGTGAGGTTTCAACATTTTTCTGTCTTTAACCCTAGTATAAACGGTGTCAGGTCAACTCGCCCCCTGACCGACTCGCCCCTTACCTACTCGCCCCTTTCCAACTCGCCCCCTGACCGACTCGCCCCCTGACCGACTCGCCCCTTACTAACTCGCCCCCTGACCGACTCGCCCCCTGACCGACTCGCCCCCTAGCCGACTTGCCTCCTGACCGACTCGCCCCCTGACCGACTCGCCCCCTGGTTTGATTTACATGTACATGTATTTTTAATTCTATAATTTGTATCATTTGCCCTCGACTGAAAAGACGATGTGGGTAAACTTTTTCCTTGATTATTCTCTTGCATAGGCCCTAATCTCGATTATTTTTATCTAAGTTTTAGAAAATACATTTTGATGTTCGTTTTGGGGGTGGAAATTAAAGAAAAAGCAGTAGACCTAAATCCTCCTCGAAGCCAAAAAAGTTAAACTCATAACAATTTATTTATACATTAATTTTATATATTTAAAGAAAATTGGGGGGGGGCGGGGAAATAATCATGTTTGGTTCTTGTTTTTCTGATTTTTTTTTTAGGAGCGCGGGGGGACAAGTTGATCGCATAATTTGATGCGATTTTGTTTACTGCTTTCTAACCCAATAGGGCTTTTCAAGGAAGCTATAGATAGGGAATCTGTCAATCACTCCACCATTCTTTGTTACGAAAACCAACGCTCTTAATGAGGGATTGAACTGGGTGTTACGACGCTCAGCTCTACAAAACTGTCGGCTCCCTCTGATCAGTCCGCCAAACGGGATGAAAGATGGTGACCAAACAAGATCAAAGAGCTGACAGTGAATACAATAAAGTCGCTAATTTGACCAATGAGGTTGCTACTTTTGGAGAAGGGGGGACTGTTTTTGGTATTTTGTATGTCTGATTTTCACATTTTATAAGACGTTTGGTATGTCGTGTTAGACCTGAGAATATTCAAAAGATAAAAAGCACAAACTTTGTAAAGACACATCCATAGACCGTTTTTATGCATGCTTTAGGGTGGGTTTTTGCGGGGCACGCGAACGATTTGCGAAGGATGCGAATGCAAAAAAAATTGCAAAGTCAACATTCGTATTTTTAAGTTTCCAAAAGTTCGCCAAACTTGAACATGCGCGGGGGTTCGGAATCGCCATCATTTATTGTTCGCGGGAGTCCAGTCCAGTCCATCACTTTGTAGATTTCTCCTTAATTATAATATTTGAATCATTTCTTTGTAGGCCTATGCCTAATGTAAATAAATTGTACACAACTTTATTTGAGGAAGAATATTAGAAAGACGATATCCATGTCCGTTTCCATTGATTTCTTGGAAGTCGCATTTGCAGCCTATTTTTTGCTTCCTCTGATCAGTCCGCAAAATGTCTAAGTTGAGAGTTCGTTTTTATTCCTCAAAATGACGAATTTTATGGTAACGAATATATACATGATGTTATGTACATCGATCGTACAAGGTCCATAAATCAAACGAGGGGGCGAGTCGGTCAGGAGGCGAGTCGGTCAGGAGGCGAGTCGGCCAGGGGGCAAGTCGGCCAGGGGGCGAGTCGGTCAGGGGGCGAGTTAGTAAGGGGCGAGTCGGTCAGGGGGCGAGTCGGTCAGGGGGCGAGTTGGTATGGGGCGAGTAGGTAAGGGGCGAGTCGGTCAGGGGGCGAGTTGACCTACAATCTAAATTTTAAACCACCCTGAGTCCATCAAAATCCATTTCCTGTTTTGAAAGATTTTAGCAGATTCTGGATACCTCCATATTGAACAAACTGGAGGAGTGTGATGGATTGAGGATTTTAAGCCTATCGTTACTGCAGTAGTTTGATGTATTCAGGATTCAGAAATTTAGGTGATGGACTGTGATGGACTCTATGGAGAAACACGCTGCAATTTTTTGTATGCCACCTAGTCCGAGTAACTTGGACCCAAAAATCTTCTTTTTTATCATTTGGACATGGTCTGGTGATATTAGGGTCCAAGCAAGAGCCATTTGAATCGCTGTACAAAATGTCTGCACATCGATCTTCCATGACCTCCCACACTTATCCCCCAAAATGTCACAGAAAACGGCCACTTACAAAAATGCTGCTTGTCCCCAGTAGGCACTAAGGATCAAGGAAGACAGTAACACTATCGAGTATCGGTGTGTTCTTACCTTTCAAAAAAGTGAGAAAATCAGGCCTCAAAATGTGGAGCAATGTTCGCCGATTCAAATGCACGTAGCCAATGTTTGAATGGACCAAACATTGCTCCACATTTTGGGGCCTGATTTTCTCACTTTTTTGAAAGGTAAGAACACACCAATAGTGTTAGTGTCTTCCTTGATCCTTAGTGTCTACTGGGGACAAGCAGCATTTTTGTAAGTGGCCGTTTTCCGTTACAAGTGTGGGAGGTCATGGGGATCGATGTGCAGACATTTCGTACAGCGATTCAAATGGCTCTTGCTTGGACCCTAATATCACCACACCATGTCCAAATGTTAAAAAAGGTGATTTTGGGGTCCAAGTTACTCGGGCTATATGCCACCATGGTATCCTGAATCCGACAGAGTGCAGCAACTTTTGCTGATGTGATGGATTATTGATGGACTCAGGATATCTCCAGAATTCTCGCAGTCGGCATGACGTCACGAAGGGGCGAGCCGTCCATAACAACATGCGTTTAACCTCAAATTTTCCCCTACATGTAAGTGCATAAACAATGGGAAGATAAACGAAGTTCCCGGATGTCCGACCGCGAGAATGTATACTGGTGGAGTCTGATGGACTAGCAGGACAGAGCGTATTGTCTCATCCCGCATCTCTGACCACATTCAAGACCATGAGCTTTCGGACGTTTTCCAGTCTGCATACAAGCCATTCCAAGGGAAGGAAGTTGCGCTTGTTAGGGTCAGTAATGATATCCTGTCTTCGATGGATAATGGCGATATCACTGCGCTGGTTATGCTCGATTTGAGTGCAGCATTCGATACCGTTGATCATGGCATCCTCTTATCTCGACTTCAAAACTATCTCGGTATACATACACGACACGGCTCTCGAATGGTGCAGGTCCTATCTCTCAAATAGAACCCAGCATGTCAGCATTGGCAATGCAATATCAGATCCTGTTGTTTTAGAGTACTCTGTACCACAAGGGTCTGTGCTAGGCCCACAGTGGTTTACTCTTTACACCTTGCCAATTCGTGATATCATCTTGAAACATCATCTGAACTACCATGTCTATGCTGACGATACTCAACTCTATATCCTTCAAGTCTTTACAGGAGCCTGCCGATTCTTCGATTGCAAGACTGGAGCAATGCATCTCTGAGATCCGATGCTGGATGAAAAACAACTTTCTAAAACTGAATGAGGAAAAAACGGAGTTTCTCTTGTTTGGATCACGCCAACAATTAAAAAAAGAGCCTGTGCCATTTATGACAATCGGTGATGCACAGATAGCCCCATCGTTGCAAGCCCGGAACTTGGGGGTTATATTTGATTCCGCAATGACATTTAAATCTCACGTTGCTAACACTGTCCGTTTGGCATCATTCCAAATTAGAAACATTGGTCGTATTCGCAAGTATTTGAATAGAAGTGCTACCGAGCACATTATCCATGCATTTGTGACTTCACGACTAGACAACGGCAATTCACTACTCTACGGACTCCCTCAGAATCAAATATACCGTCTTCAACGTCTTCAGAATACTGCTGCCCGCATCATCACCTTATCTAGGAGGAACTGTCACATAACCCCCATTTTGAAGGAACTACACTGGCTTCCTGTCTCCCAAAGGATTGTTTTCAAACTCATGCTTCTGGTCCACAAAGCTCTAAACAACAAGGCTCCCTACTACATTAAGGAACTACTACATGAATATTCTCCAGCAAGAACTCTTAGATCAAGTAACCAGCAACTTCTCAAGGAACCAATTGCTAAACGAACATGGGGCGCCAAATCTTTTTCTGTTGCAGCTCCTCGACTTTGGAATTCATTGCCACTTGAACTCAGATCATGTATGGAATTCCATATGTGCCACTTTAAACGTCGTGCGTCGCCCTTCTTTCGTCGCCCTTCTTTCGTCGCCCTTCTTTCGTCGCCCTTCTTTCGTCGCCCTTCTTTCGTCGCCCTTCTTTCGTCGCCCTTCTTTCGTCGCCCTTCTTTCGTCGCCCTTCTTTCGTCGCCCTTCTTTCGTCGCCCTTCTTTCGTCGCCCTTCTTTCGTCGCCCTTCTTTCGTCGCCCTTCTTTCGTCGCCCTTCTTTCGTCGCCCTTCTTTCGTCGCCCTTCTTTCGTCGCCCTTCTTTCGTCGCCCTTCTTTCGTCGCCCTTCTTTCGTCGCCCTTCTTTCGTCGCCCTTCTTTCGTCGCCCTTCTTTCGTCGCCCTTCTTTCGTCGCCCTTCTTTCGTCGCCCTTCTTTCGTCGCCCGTCGTGCGTCGCCCGTCGTGCGTCGCCCGTCGTGCGTCGCCCGTCGTGCGTCGCCCGTCGCCTTAATTGTGTTTGGCCTTTGACCTTGACGCATGCGCATATGTTTGTCATATCCTACTTAAGTTTATGCCTGTCAACGTGTGGTGCGTGTGAGTTTATTAAACAACTGTGGAAAGGTTTCAATATTTTAAGATTGAGATATTTAGCCCATCAAACAAAAAGAGGCAAATATTAGACGTCTGTAAATTGTGCTGAAATGTCGGTGAAGGGTTGCCTAACGTGGGAGACTGAAACAAGTTCAAGGAAATCCCCCAAATAAAAGTATTATTGCTTATAATTATGTCGACGTCAACATGTTTTCTTACACACAATTGTAGTGATTTCCTTGAACTTTGACCACTTTTTAGCCTAATTTACGGACACCTCATTTTCACGTTGTTGTTCGCTGGGCTAAATATTACAATCTTATCATGATTGTTCATATGATTTTCCATAAGGTTTTAATATGGTAACTGTGCCAGTATGCAACTTGGTGAATTTGAAGCTTATCAATACTGAGGTTTTGGCAACTAAGACTACCTGATGATATCCGGAGACAAGGTAAATGCGCGCAACTTAAGGGTGTACTTTTGTGTCATTTCGATCGTTACTATGTTCTCATAATTATTCAGTCATTTGCTTTAGAAAATGTTATGGAAGTAAAGTAAGTAGAATCACCAAAATAAACTTTTACAATTTAGTTTTTTTGTTTTAATATACCCAAACCTGGTAACAAATATGTAAATGTTAAAAAATTTCGAAGGGCTCTGAGGCTAATATTAATTACTATAGGCCCCAAGGTTTTTTTCATGCCAAATATGGTGCTTTTATTTGCCCGGTAACGGTAATTGCACTAAGCCACCTGACTTTACGTTACGTTTCGTGGTTTTTATTTGTTTAAGTCCTAATCAATATCAAGTACATTTGGCACAGAGCTGATAGCACAATTCATTGGGCTGACTGGTTCTGATTTGCAAATAGGGACGACAGACACAGTGGAAGGGAAACGACTGCTGTAGATTATTACGCCATACACCCATACAAAGGTCACATTAAATTCTGATTATGAGCCTTAAAATATTAAAACCTTTCCATATTTTTTTTTAATAAGTTCACACGCACCACACGTTGACAGACATAAACTTAAGTGGGATATGACAAACATATGCGCATGCGTCAAGGTCAAACACAATTAAGGCAACGGGCGACGAAAGAAGGGCGACGAAAGAAGGGCGACGAAAGAAGGGCGACGAAAGAAGGGCGACGAAAGAAGGGCGACGAAAGAAGGGCGACGAAAGAAGGGCGACGAAAGAAGGGCGACGAAAGAAGGGCGACGAAAGAAGGGCGACGAATGAAGGGCGACGAAAGAAGGGCGACGAAAGAAGGGCGACGAAAGAAGGGCGACGAAAGAAGGGCGACGAAAGAAGGGCGACGAAAGAAGGGCGACGAAAGAAGGGCGACGAATGAAGGGCGACGAAAGAAGGGCGACGAAAGAAGGGCGACGAAAGAAGGGCGACGCACGACGTTTAGAGTGGCACATATGGAATTCCATAGATCATGCCATTGTTTATCGCTTCTTAAGACTTACTTGATGTCACAAATTTTCAAGGATTAATTTACTTACTTACTTACTTTACTTGTTGTTGTCTACAGCGCCTTGAGCACCCTGCAGGGTGGATATGTGCGCTTTACAAATCTCATTATTAATATTATTATTATTATTATGACACCAGCAGTTTTTGCAAACCAAAATTGGTGGACTGTGGCGGATTCAGTATACATTCTAGAAAAAGCAGTGAGGGGGTTAGGGTTAATAAAGTCGATATTGTGACTTTAATCGGTGAAATTCTGAGTAACATTTGTTGTTCTGCAGAGTTCTGCAGAGTTCCGCAGAGTTCTGCACGTTCTGCAAGTTCCGCAGAGTTCTGCACGTTCTGCAAGTTCCGCAAATAAATACCTATTGCCGGCCATTGCCTTTTGAAAAAAAACCACTAGTTTCGAGGACAAAAGTTGCCCAAAACAGGCCAAATACTTGACAAAATATATTGGAAAGCGCATACTGGCTTCTATACATGTTAAAGACAAACTATGGCTTCTAGTTTCATGGTAGTACTCACGATTATTTGGGGAACTTGCAAATCCGAGCAATTTCGACCAGCTTTTCAAAACAATGTTTTCCTCTGTTTTCAAAATGATTGCTGCCACCAGTGCCAGCTGGCGTATAAACTCTATGGACTCTCTTCATAGCTAGCTCCAGGGGGGGGGGGGGGGGGGGGGGGCGGAGGGGGGGCCCAACAAAGTGCGCCACCAACGTTGAAATGTATCTCATTCGTTCTTCCACGCTCATGAGCCACACATCTCACACAGTAAATACGTATAGATCGCTACCGCGAAGCGCACCGTTGAAACACGTACAAATTTGCTCTGCGCTCGCTCTCCGAATTCAGTGATTCATATAACGTCCGCAAAGCCAGTTGATGCACGTAGAGATTGTGCACAAATACTCAAACGACGTTGACAAATACCTCCCCTAAAAAGGGCAATCATAATCGATGAATTGTGAAAAATCTGCCTGTGAACCCCTTGCGTTTTATCGTTTTGTTTTCGAACGAAAATGGCAGAAAATGACATCTCCCCAAAAAAATCCCGTGTAGATCGTGCCTGTGTTCCTGGCTTTGCGGACGTTGTATGAATCACTGAATTTGGAGAGCGATACACGGAGCAAATTTGTACGTGTTTCAATGGTGCGCTTCGCGGTATAGTCTAGTGGGATTTTTGAGAAAAGGCCTTGTATAAGGATCAAGGGGCATTTTGGGGTAAAAGTTGGGAACCAGACTTTTTAGAATAATTCAGGTATGCTGAATCCGATAAACCCTGTTCCCAAGCGAGATTGTGAGTTTTTAACCGTCTAATTTGCATAATTTGCATAATCGCAAGTATGCCAAATTTAGACACTTTTTGAACCATTTTCTGCAACAACTCTGTAACCAGGCAGGTGAAAATAGCAAATGAAGTGTTTATACCTATTTGTTGAAGGTCAGAGATTGTGATAAATGCATTTTTAAAGTAATCAGTGGTAACCCTACTCCTAAATATGCAAATTAGCCGCCGCCATTACAGAACAAATATGTTTGTCCAATATCTCTGCAACTAGACAAGTAAATTTGACAGATGAGGTGTATATATATATGTTTTGAGAGTGGGCGATGAGGTCAACTCTTAGGATCGATAGGATCGAAATATGGTTGATTTAAGGCATACAAATCACCTTTTTTAAGGTGAAATTCCTGAGAACATTCAATTTCTGATTGTTTCCAATTCGTATATTACAAACGCTAAGGAATCTAATTTTGCGGTATTTGTACATACCCTAAAAAGTAATTAAATATCAATTATTTTGTACAAATTACCACATTTCCCACCAACAGTTTTTTCCAGCAACGACTTTAGGCCTATAGGTACAGATATTTTAAAAATAAGTACGGGACAAATTCAGAAACTGTGTCAGAGAATCAGCCAATCACAACAGGTTTTTACATACGGTAGAGTATTATGAACCACACCTACACATATAAACTTAAATAAGTTAATCTGGAGTGTCGTGGCCGAGTGGTTAAGAGCGTGTGTTTTCTGTTCCACAGAGCGTGAGTTCGAATCCCGGCCGGGACACGTGTGTCCTTAAGCAAGGCAATTAAACCACTATTGCTTCGTCCTTCGGATGGGACGTAAAGTTGTAGGTCCCGTGTGTTGTATAATTTATAATGTGTGTATATATCTTTCACATTATAACATTGTATAATGCACGTAAAAGAACCCAGAACACTTATCGCTAAGAGAAGGGGTTTCTTCTGGCTTACGAGCTACAGTGCCTTGAGCACTTTTGAAGGATCCTTGGTTTCATTACCAGAAAATAATAATAATAATAATAATAATAATAATAATAATAATAATAATAATAATAACTACATTTTTGAAAGTTAATTTAAAAGATTTGTGTAGATTTGTTATATATGTTTTTCTATTAATTCGATCATTTATGCATCCATTTATGCACCACATCTGTTTAATCAACAAATACTAACAAAAGAATCTCTGTACTTTTAATGCCAAAGAGTTTTTAACGAAAAGCCTTAAAATACGGTCAGTTTTTGATCTGAAGATTTACCAAGACCAGAGAAAATGGCTTCACCTAAGACGTGACTGACCTAAATTAGCTGCCTAGGACGTCAAACACCATAGTAGCAGAGTAGTTCTTACCCAGTTACTTCCATTTAGTCTGGTTCCCACTTTGTTTATTTTGTACACACTACTAACTATACTATAGTACCGGTCATTGCACAATGTTACTATAGAAAGACCTATTTTTCGTACCTTTCGACTAGAACAATTATAGTTTGAATAGATGGTGAATCTTTCTAGATGAAAAATAATACAAAGATCACCCAGTTCAGTCAAGACAAGTATAGTTTTCATTCAAGGAACTTTTTTTTTTAACCACGTCGGTGGTCATTATTGGATACGCCGTCAACGGAAGCGCCATGGCAATGAATAGGCTTATTGAGCGTAATATTGAAAGGGATTTATGCTGCGTAAAAATCAATAAAATGTTCAATTTAATAACAATAAAATGTTAATTTCTAAATTAACATAAAATTGCACATCATATCAAGTGACTAAATAATCACAACGTTTTGTTTAAAAATGTGTTTAAATGTATTGTGGTCAATTGGACAGGCCGTACCGTATTATGCTGCCTAAATACAACCGAACATACAATTTTAAAATCAACAATGAAACTGAATTTTATTTTCAAGAGTAAAATTAATGGGCACACCCATTTCTGTAATTGGCAGTTCCTCCGCTGTTAGAAGGGGTTAATAAATAAATAAATAAATACATATTGGCTAAATAATCGCAACTGTTGAGGTATCAACATTGTTCAGGTATCAACATTTTTCAGGTTTCATCGTATTTTATGGCCAAGTTTTCAATCTACTGTCTCCCAATGCGTCGCTCGACATGATCTTCTCCTTCGTGAATACTAACTTCTGGTCTGTGGTACATGTTCATCATTGCTCGAACAATCATTTCTCTGTGGATATTCTTAAGGGTCTTCTCTACTCGTTGTTGGAGGGTGTTAAGATCTCTTGCAAACGGTACAACATAAACGATGGATTTTACATAACCCCAGAAGAAGTAGTCCATTGGTGTCTGGCCTGGTGACCTTGGTGAGAATTCAGTAGGGTGTCATATGCCAACCACTTTACCTTAGAAAACATACTGAAGACAATCGCTAACCAGCCTTGTACAGTTAACTGAACATCATCTTTAAACCACCAATGGGTGGCTATATCTAGCCTACTCCTAATAGCTCACATTCTGGAATTACAAAGTCATTAATACGTAGTATTGCTGCACATTTAAGTTTCCCTGGATAAATCTTGGTCCAAGAAGGTCACCTTCCATGGAGAGACTACACATAACATGCAAGGCATCTTTGACATCCATAGGTACATCTGCATTGAAGTCAAGTGGCGGTTGTCCTATCTGGGCGTAGTCTCGGATGTTCTTGGTGTTGACCTTCCCACATTCAGAGGAAACTTGCTTTCATCTACTACAAGAATGAACCTCCTGTTGTCCTGAAGAATAATAATATGACAATAATCGAGGGTGCGCTGTGGATCTGTCGGGATGAGGCCATGTCTGAGCTGCATTTTGTAAGGATGGAAGTGGAGCTAACGAGACAAACGAGTAAAAGATGTAAAAGTCACACCAATATTGTTGGTCGAAATTAAGCAATATATTCGTGTGAACGAACCGACTGTGCGCGGTCTAGCTCCCGGAGTTCCTGTTATTCCTGTTTAAACTATATAGTTCCACGATGCCTGTACTTTGCCTGTTTTTTCAGCACCATACCTTTGCTTGCCTTGCATCTGGAAAGTTGTTTTTTTAACAATCTGAGTATCTCAGGAAGACCATTTGTGTTTAAGTATTTCAATCGGCAACTGTTGTCTAGGCATCTTCTCTGTGATTTGTGGTGACGGTAATAACTACCACAACCATTATACTTACATTATGCTTTTGCTGTGTAACTTTAACCCTTTTTGAGAAATAGCCCTTTTTGCAATCGCTAGAACGAAAACTACTGGACCGAATCAGGTGATCTTGGTATCATTTTTTAGGTAGAAAGAGTCCCCGTCTATAAACTGGGTTTTTTTGTCCGAAGGTATTAACAGTAGGGCATTCCGGTTTCTTTTCGGGGACAACCCTGTATAGTACGGGCCATTTGTCAACATGTAATCAATGTTTTGCCGATATTGCCATTGCTTCCAATATAGCACAAGTGTTGTGCCAATGAGCAAAACCTACGTTGTACCAATGTTGGTTAAGATTGGCTTTCAAGATTAGCCTATTATTGCCACATTTGGCCCAATATGTTTGTGCAGGATAATGAACACATTAAACTTCGATGACGCAATGTTGGTTCAACGTTTCCCAGTAGACTGGGGCTGACAATAGTGGTCTAAACGTTGAGCTAACTGTATTGTTTAGCCAACGTCAGGCAAACCTAATTTGCATATTTAAGAGTAGGGTTACCACTGATTACATTTAAAATGCATTTATCACATTCTCTTACCCTCAAAACATAGGTGTAGACACTAAATTTGACGTATTTACTCATATAGTTGGAGAGATATTGGAGAAAAATTATATTTCTATAATGGCGGCGGCTAATTTGCATATTTAAGAGTATTGTTATCACTAATTACTTAAAAAATGCATTTATCACATTCCCTGACCCTCACAACATAGGTAGGCCTATATACACTGTAATTGCCATTTTTACCTGCCTGGTTACAAAGTTAGTCTAGCAAATAGGAATAAAAATGTCAGATATTGGCAAATTGGCGGCCATTATGATTATGCAAATAAGACGGTCAAAAACTCATAATTTCGCTTGGGAACCGGGTTTATCGGATTCAGCATAGCCTACCTGAATTATGCTGAAAAGTCTGGTTTCCAACTTTTACCCCAACATTCCCCTTAGCATTCACATTTTTAAGAAATCCCACTAGACTAGTAGCGATCTATACGTATTTACTGTGTGAGATGTGCGACTCATGAGCGTGGAAGAATGAATGAGATACATTTCAACGTTGGCGGCGCACTTTTTTGGGCACGCCCCCCCCCCCCCCCCCCCCCCCCCCCCCTGCTACAGCCATTGAAATGTACAGAAAACCAAAAAGCTGATTTTCGAGAAGAGTGGGGATCCTACAATCCTACACCATTATACACAGTATCCTACATACAGACTAGGGTAAGAAAATCCTACAGCCATTGAAATGTACAGAAAACCAAAAAGCTGATTTTCGAGGAGAGTTGAGATCCTACAATCTACACCATTATACACAGTACAACAAATCCTACAGAGTTTCCACTTGGGTAAGAAAATCCTACAGCCATTAAAATGTACAGGAAACCAAAAAGCTAATTTCTGAGGAGAGTGGAGATCAAACAATTCTACACCATTATATACAGTACAACAAATCCTACATGGGTAAGAAAATTCCACAGCCATTGAAATGTACAGAAGACCAAAAAGGTGATTTCTGAGGAGAGTTGAGATCTATACAATCCTACACCATTATACACAGTACAACAAATCCTACAGAGATTCTACATGGGTAAGAAAATCATACAGCCATTGAAATTTACAGAAAACCAAAAAGCTGGTTTTCGAGGAGAGTGGAGACCCTACAATCCTACACCATTATACAGAGTATACAAAACATTCTACATGGGTAAGAAAATCCTACAATCCTACAGAAAACCAAAATGTTGATTTCTGAGGAGAGTGGAGATCCTACAATCCTACACCATTATACACAGTACAAAAAATCCTACAGAGATTCTATACAATTTAAAAAAATGTGTGTTTACACCTGTGACGAATAATAAATATAAACATCATTAATAATTTTCTTCCATTATTTACCACACTTCTTCTCCTGTCACAATCATGACAATTAAAGATTATATTTCTTAACCTTATTATTCAATGGTTAACAACGGAAAGAACTAACTATAGCAATTTACTTTAATTATATCCCACATGACATCAGAGAAATTTCATTCCGTTAAATTGCCATCAACAGATTACAAATTAATGCCATCACAAGCCCTCACCTCGATCGGGTATACTTCTTACTCGGGGAGGCTTAATCGATGGCGCATGGTTTGAACAAGAGAAAGGAATTATTGGAATAGCAAGTACATACGGTGTCTTCGTTTGGTGGAGGGTTTTACGAATTCTTAGGAGTTTTACCGAGGGTGTAACTTAGTGTGTCCTTTATGATTTATAGTTGATACTTAACCCAGTTTTATTTGTTGACTTTAAATGGTCCTTTTAAATACCCTTAGTATTTCTTACTTAGTATTGCTTTTAGTCCAGTTTTCTATGCCGTGATCTATATAAAGTTTAAACAAAAACATTGCAAGGCTCTCTACCTCTTACCATTTGCCATTTCTACGTTTAGCCGTGCTACATTAACTTTTTGATGCTTTTCTCGATTTGTAACCTGATAAAGGCCGAATGGTCAACAAGTTGTTTTAAAAATAAACTTAGCCGTGTTTTAAACCAGAACATCTTGCCCTCTTTCCTTGTATCTTTTTATTCTGCCTATATATATTAAATAATTGTTTTTTTCTTTTTTTCTTTATTTTTTATTTTTTTTTCTGAGTGGAGTTCCGGGCCGATATTCATGAAAGCCTGCTAAGCCTAGTTTGCTTCTAAAATGGCCTCTAGTTGACAGCTAAGCCAAGTTGGAAGCTAATGATATCCATACAACTTTGCTAAGCTAGTTGGTTGCTAAGTAGGCTGCTAGCGTTGTAGGGTTGATCTGGGGTGTATCTAAGTCACTAGTTGGCAACTAAATAATTTGTTACGGGATATTTCACATTGAATAACATGGTTCTTGGATTCGGATTTGTGTATTGAGAGCCTATTTTTTAGGTCTCCCAATGCTCTAATGAATCTAGCCCTATGCTGGGGTGAGGATAACTCCCCAAGCATCTTTCTTCTTGCGATTGGTGTTGACATCTTTGTGCTTACTCCCAAGAACGTCTTTCAATTCATCAAACTTTTCCGCTATAAAGTTGTTTTTCATCACTATATATAATTGGCTTTACGTTTCTTTCCTTTACCATGGGCCTTTACTGATGCCTCATGTATCAGATTTACTGTCGTTCCTAAAAGTCATTTGACCCATCTAAAACATCACCATTCTATTGACAGTCATGCAAATTCACATTTTCCGGTTTGGGGGTTTGACGAGCTGCCAAATGTCTCAGCTAGCTGCGTGCTTAAAATATCTAGCTGCCAACTATAGCTGGCAACATTCTTAGCAAGATTTTATGAATACAAAATTTGTTGGTAACCACGGAGCAGCAAACTACGGATTTAGCAAGCTGCTAAGGCCTAGTTGGCTGCTAAGTTAGCAGGCTGTTATGAATATCGGCCTTGCCAACTACATGTAGGTGGCAACATTCTTAACGAGGTTTTATGCATACAAAATTTGTTGGTAGCCACGGAGTAGACAACTACGGTTGGCTGCTAAGTTATATTAGGCTTTTATGAATTAAAGAAAATCAAAGAAAATAAACAATCAAAAGGAAAAACATACAATGTACAGATTATACCCAAAATACACATTTTTGCCCACAAAATGCAAACAGGACTCGCAGTAACAACATGTTTACAACAAATCAACGGGGGGGGGGGGGGGGGGGGGGGGGAGAGGGAGGGCAAAATGAAAACCCCCAAAAGATTTCACCCAAGTAATTACTTAACGTAAAACAAAACGGGGGCCAAAAGACAAGTTAAAAAGGCCAATTTAAGATTCTTCTCCTCGTTCAAGGCATTATTCTTAGTAAGCTTGAAAGGACTCGGTACGTATAGTCTATTCATTTCCAAACACAAAAAGCATTTCTAGTTCTGTCTAAAGTGAGTGATGATATCATCGTGGTCAGAAACATTGTCAACTAGAAATGTATTTGTGGACGAACACAATTTGGTTTGTGTGAGTATAGGTCTACGGTTTGGTTTGGTAATGACTTCAAAAGTGCGCCGAACTCTACAAAATGTGTTTTTTTTAACAAAATTGAATGAACCGGGTATTAAATTGAATTTATTTTTGTTAAAATTGGTCGGGAGAACCTATAATTTGATAGTAACCATCCATTTTAAATGTGGGATACACCATTGGCATATTGTTAAATTATCATGAATGGGTAGAATTATTTTTTATTTTTTTTGGGGGGGGGGATTCGTTCCGAGAAAAGCACGAAAAATTGAGTTTGTTTTCAACCGGCGTCCGGCAGTTATTCTCATTATTCCGGGCAGTTATTTTTGTATTTTCGCGATCGCCGTTCTGCGATTGCGAATTTTTTGTTTATAAAATTTCATTTTTCGGAATAATTACAGGATAACTATAGCGCAATCATTTTGCTGGATGCATAGAATCATTATTTACTTTCAAATAAGTAAGATATTTCTCAATAATTCGGTAGTAAATATTTTCGATATCTGCAAATGGTGTAACACGCGCCTCAAAAAAGCTCATTTGAATGCTGTATTGTTGAACTTGTTAAATTTGATGGTTATTTTTTTCAAATCTAATAACACAACAGCACATTTGCTTATCTTAATTTAATATTTGGAATAATCTCCCCGAACAATTGCGAACATTGCCGACTCTTTAAGCACATTAATTAAATCAGAGCTGATATTTGCCAATTGCGCTGATCTACGGAGTTATTACTTGGTTGCCACTAAATGTGGAGCCGGGTGGGCATTTCCCCTTCTCTTTTTCTCCCCGAAATGGTGTTTTTAATAACCAATTATAATGTTAAGTACATGTATGTCAATCATATTCAGTACACGATAAACTTTCTCTCCATGAAGAAATTAGGTTTGCACTAAAGTTTATCATTAAATCGAATTTTGGGGGGTCTGTCAGGGACTTCCCCCTCCTTAAGGCCGGTTCATACTTCATGCGAATGCGTAAACGAACCGAATTTTACGTCATCATCCCCTTCGCAACTGCTTCGCTGCGTACTTCGCAGCAAAACATCGCCCCAAATGTAGCCTTGGTCAAGGCGAGTTCGTCGTTATCCGTCCGTCGTTATCCGTCCAAAAATACACGCCACGCGCGCCCAGCATAATGCTGCTAGCTTGCGCCCCGTGCAAAGATACAGCGCGAACAGCGACCTCATACGGCCACTATTTATGCAAATCTACCGAGGCTACTTTTTCGCCTTGGATCATTGGGTTTTTGAAATCTTATGTTTTTCCTATATTTTGCGCCACATTTGTAGCGCATGACCTCGTATGCGAATACAGATAAGTATAGGCGGGGCTAAGGTGTGAAGTGTCCAATCACAACGCGGTTGAATCCTGACGTCATCAAATTTGATGCAGCATGACATTTAAGACAAAATGGCAGATATTCACCGTCATCTGTCGTCCTAAAATCTGTCGTGTTGTTTGAATTTTGCAGCGAAAATATTATCCCTCGAAGATTTTGAGACCCCAGCAGCGAAAGGCCATTAGAATCCTTTCTTCGTGGTCACGGTGTTTTTGTGAATTTGCCGGCAGGTTATGGGAAATCCGTCATTTTTCAGGCAGCCTGAGCCCCATTTTGCTCGGAGCTCGCACGTACGTACGGCCAGGTACTCAGCGTCAGTTTTCAGCGTGTTCGGTCAGTTTCTTATCGCCGCATAATCGGCATTAACCCAGGCATGCTGGTCTGTGCGTTATCGCCACATTGTATGGTCCAAGCATGGTCCAACGATGTGGGGAGGGGGTATGTTTACGGCTGCAGAACCAACCTTCAAAGTGATCACAATATCGTAATTTAAACAGGGACAAGTGTCTTATATCCTCAATAACTCCTCAGATTGTTTTCTTGGCAAAATTCAGCCGGCAAGGCATTTAATTATCAGAGTTCCGCGTTTTACCGAGCCACGGTTTTCAGATAGGCTGGATTAGATGCGTGCGATATAATGTAGGGCCGAGTTCGACACGTTTCAATAGAGTCGCGGCCGCGCAGTTGAAAACTAAAAACTAAGCAGCTAAACACAACTAGTTTTGACCATAACATTGTCAACATTCAAGAAAATACCCAGCAAAACAAGCGAAAATAACTGCGACCCTCGCCAATCAAGCAAGACAGTTCATGTGTAATCCCTACAAGCCTTCGTAAAAATCACTCAACTATCTCCGATATAATGATGTCAACGATGGCGGTGTTCGTAAACACTTGCGAGATAGCTATGACCTTTCACCGCTAGCTCAAATTATGCAGTTTCTACGCAACGATCGACCAATAAGAAAACGACTAATAAAGGTCAGCTTAATCTATTAGCATAATGAGCACCGCCCCCAAAACCTCAACTTAACCAATGATCCAAGGCGTTCAAGTATCTTCAGTTACTTTGCATATAATAGTGGCCGCGTGAGGTCGTTGTTTGAGCCCTGATTATCGCTGCGTGGTACGTACGAACGGGTAACGATGAACGCCTTGACCAAGGCTACCCCGAATGCGAACAATATTCGCTTCGCAGGCAGTTTCGCACGAGTTGTGTTCAACTCTTGTGAACATTCGCAAAGCCGAAAACCAATCAAATCGCAGTATTAACTATTATCTACCGCACCACTAGAGGGCGCACTTTTAGGGCCTTTTTGAATGCCTGGCTTCGGACTCTTCTTCGTCTTAGGATTAAGGGGATGTTAGGCTACTGCGAGAAATCCAGCGACATTTTTGTGCCTGTTGTGCTTCAGAAACATTCAATTAGTTTACACGAACCTATACAAAGTTTAGATATTTTTATTTCCTCCATTTATATCTACTTCTCAGTGTTTCCAAAGTCGCAGGCGAACCGAAGCCGATACGCGAAGCAAAGGTTTAAAGTACGCGTAGCGAACGACAACATTTGCTAGGCGCAAAAGATCTTTGCACGAACATTTCATGCATTTATATTATTAGTGGTTGTGCATTCATTTTATCATTACTAAAAAAATATATTCTTCACTTGCATCACATAGAAACAATAACATTTAACTTCGTGGACATTTATCTTAAACACTGAAACTTGGTGGACTTCGCATTAAACGATTCGCAAAAGGTATGAACGTCCTTTTCGCAACGAATTAATTCGTCACATCGCGCTGCAAATTATTCGCACCCATTGTACGAATTCGCACAATTAAAATTCGCATCGCATTCGCATTCGCATGAAGTATGAACCGGCCTTAACGCACCACTCGCCTAACTTAAGAAAAAACATTCCACGCCTCAAAACTTTTGCACTCGAAATTATGATTAACCTGGCTGTGCTTCCGGACTAAATTAATTTTTGCACTGTGCATGCTAATGTCGGATAATGGAAATTTGTCTTCCCTATTTTAATCTTATAAAATTGTTTATACCAAGGAGAACCAACCATCTGGTTGTAGTGCTGACAAACCAAATTCCAGGGACTGCTCCTCAGAGTCCTTTTGCTATACACCACATAGTGAACTATTGTGACCTTTGTCAGACCACAGTTTTAATCCCTACTTAACTTAACTCTTTGTTTTAGAAATACTTTCCCATGCTCTTGTCCAGTTATTTTTAGTAACTTGTATGTCTGGTTTTATTATTGGGAACACAAATCAACCTAGTTTTGGATGTTGGTTGAGACCTGGAAGAAATTTTGGTGGTCAGCAGAAAATAAGTGATCTTAGTAACAGCCCAACCAATCAGAAGACTTACTCTAATTTCATAATTAGAAAGGAGGGGTTAAGATTTGAATTTGGCCAATCAGTAAATGGTCGAAATTGGTCGATCACCCACTTTTGGGGTGTACTTCTGCTGCACCGGGTCTGGGAGAGCACTCTCAGCTCCTGCCATCCAAGTAGATGTACTTCGTATGGTAGCCAGATTGGGGTGAGTTGTGATATTTTGTAATTCTGACTTGTAACAGCCCAACCAATCAGAAGACTTACTCTAATTTCATAATTAGAAAGGAGGGGTTAAGATTTGAATTTGGCCAATCAGTAAATGTTCGAAATTGGTCGATCACCCACTTTTGGGGTGTATTTAATCTGCGGCACCGGGTCTGGGAGAGCACTCTGCTCCTGCCATCCAAGCAGATGTACTTCGTATGGTAGCCAGATTGGGGTGAGTTGTGATATTTTGTAATTCTGACTTGTAACTTTGAAACTTTGTAGCGAATGTTAATGTTGTGTTTTACTTTTAGTTTTAATGTCAATTCAAGCTTATATTTTATTTAGGTCTGAAAGTTATTGATAAATTGTATGCATGTACTTGAATTAAGAAGCTTGACTTTTTGGAACTTCTTACTGGCAGTTGTATTTCTAAAGGATCTCGATTGATACATTTACAATGACTGAATTGAAGTTTATCTCGATCTTGGAGTTGGAATCCAATCATGACGAAACAATTGCACTTATATTTTCTGTGATATGAATTTCTATATTAATCATAATAAGATTGAAAAGTTGCTGAAGTATAATCCTTTTCCTCTTTTATAATAGCTCCATATAGTCAGCCGAAGTATGCTGAAGTGTTAGTCGGTTAGTTTAACTGCCAAGAATATCTAGGTTAGCTCTTGACTTATTGTGTTCTTGATTCACAATTAAGTTCCATAAATTGTAAATATAAGAGTTGACTCTGAATACTGTATTTTGGAAACAATGTTCACTAAATTGGAAACGACGAGCACAAGATAGAATATTATGTGATTCTGTTGCCCAAGCATTGTGCTATTGATCTGATGATACAATCAATGTTTTGCTTCTTAAACTTTAAATGCCTTGAGTTAGGGACAAAGACATTTGTGTAAAGTGTAACCCATCAAGTCCCATTCACCAGCTGATATACTGTTTAGTGTTCACCACTGAGAGTTACACAAATCAGAAACTTTAGGAAAGTTAAAGGAAACATGTAATAAGTTTTATTTTTTGCTTAAATCAATAAAGTATCACATTGACAACAACATTATGTGTGAGGTTGTGTTTATTTTCTGTGATAAATGGGAGAAAATAATTTTTGAAAATGTTTAGTCATACCACTCCGCCCCTCAAAGGGAAGCCTCATTAACATAAAACTTCGCGTGCAGAGAATTGCCTCGCGGCTGCGGGGGGCGCTACTTGGGCCTGGCTTGCATTATGCGCGCATTGCATGCAACAAGTCTCTGTCTACGAGTTTACCATGCCGGTTTTTTATTCTAAATCAGGGTAAAAATACAACTGTTTTCAGTCATGCCGACTAGATGTGTAGCTGCTGGGTGTAGCAAAACGATCTGCAGCGACCATTTTGAGCGGTCGTGCTTCGACACTGGTCTGTACAGCAACTTTGGCATGCCCTTAAAAAACATGCTGAAGTCAGATGCTGTCCCAACGATATTCCAATCAGACGAATCTGTACTGTTTTCGTCAGAATCACTAAAAACCGACGAAGAACTTTCACGATCGTCCATGTTTAGTCCGCGCCGATTACTGCATATGTACATGTACATGTACTTTGTACGGTATCCTTTGCTTTGGACAGCGTGCGTGTGGGTGATCGCGTTTACATGGGGGTGTACGTACGTGTACACAAGGCGTACGGGATTCGTACACTCTCGTACACACAACAATGTGTGCGTACGTGGCCACGCAAACCCGTCTCGTACCTAGACGTCGTGTACCGACTATCGATAATTTGTCCGGGTTCTGACTCGATTTACGTCACTCATTTTGAGTGGCCGCGAAATTTAAAAAGGGGGGGGTCAATTTCTGGACGGCAAATTACCACACTAAACGTACACTAGAACCAGTTTTGCTTTTTATTCACATTTGATACACATAAATCTATTGATTTAAAACAAAACATGCGTAATGAAGAATGATGTTAGACTGCTTGTTTCCTTTAAAGACCCACACAAAATTATTGTTTGTCATTTTATTCTTGTCAGCACTACATATTCTTCTGTACTCACTTATTTTTTTGATATGGGACATTGCAAAATGACATTAAAATAAATAGAATCACACTTTATAATTTTCACAATATGTGGCCCTGTACCGACTTTTTTATTGTTTTGCCCCACCCTACAGTTTTATTTGACACTGGATCTGTAACCTTAATGGGAATACTAAATTGTTTGTGATTAAAGTCAATGTTGCAATAGCATTTGAAATGACAAAAATGGTGAATTGTATGCACAATTTGCAAAATCTAATTACATTTAAATTTGTGTAAACGCCTATTTTTAGTACAATATTTTCTCAAAAAGAGGGATATTCTACTCCATAATGGGTTTCAACTAGGTTACACTTTTCAATTAGAAAGAGCCTTGAAAATAGTTGTCATGTGGAACAGGGAAAGTGCAAGTTAACGGAATGAAAAGAATGAAAAGTGTCTTAAATATCGTCAGTTAGTACACAAAAACCAGTTCGAGCATAATTCTCTCAACATTTTCATTAAAATTAGGAATTACACGTATATCAATCTCAAAATCAGTGAAGTGAGCACATTAATGTTACAATTTTCACAACCCATGCGATTTTTTGCAGATAATGCACATGGCTGGTAAGACATGCTTCTTAACGTTGGGGCTTAGATCATGGTAGGCTGGCACTGGTTCCGAGTACGGTCCTTTTTTGAGGTCTGTCATCATCACTGCTTGTCTCCTGATTAGCATCTGCATATATGTTGAATATGGAGAGAAACGAGAAGGGAAAAATACAATCAATGATGGATTTTAGCGAAATGACTCAATACAAGAAAACAAATACAAAATAAAAACAAGGTCAATATAACCCCACTTTGGGCTTCATTCATGCAGTTTGGCAATGGTGATGTAGCCAGACGGAAACATAGAAGCCGAGGTTTACAAAAAAAAGCTTTCGGGTTACAAAATGACAGTTACCATTGCACTGCACGGTGCATTTCGTCCAAGTAAGAATAGATGCCAACATTTCTCTAAATTTTTAAGGCGAGATTTAAGCATTAATTCAGATAGTTAAAAAGCTGAGCGATTACACTACAGAATACATCCAGAGTATAATTACAACTCTACAGTTCCTCGGACAAATTGCGCACGGCAAAGCAAGAAGTTTAACCAACCAAAGTGTGTCCGAATGTGTGGCCCCGTATAAAGCACAGCTTACCGGGGCCGGGCCATAGTGAGGCGAAGGTCAATTGTTAAGAGAATAAGGACTGTGGTCTTATCATATTAGAGTGTCAAAATCTTGAATTCTTAAAGGAAGAAAAACAAATCATAGAGAGGGCCTAGGCCATAAACGTTTATACAAATGCGACATTTACCGGTTTCAGAGATTTCCCTTTGTCGTTTCTCTTGGACAGCTGTGACTTTCTCGATCTTTTGTATATCCTTGAACCAAGCGTAGCAAGATAGATGATTTCCAGCATTTTTTGGTGGTCTCGAAATAACTTCTTTCGTGAGCTCGAAATGATTTCGTGCCCACGAAATAATTTCGTGCGCTCGAAAAAAAAATCTTTTCGTGAGCTCGAAATCATTTCGTGCGCTCGAAATCATCGTGCGCTCGAAATCATTTCGTGCGCTCAAAATCATTTCGTGCGCTCAAAATCATTTCGTGCAATCGAAATCATTTCGTGCGCTCGAAATCATTTCGTGCGCTCGAAATCTTTTCGTGCGCTCAAAATCTTTTCGTGAGCTCGAAATCATTTCGTGCGCTCGAAATACTTTATTTCGTGCGCTCGAAATCATTTCGTGCGCTCGAAATCATTTAGTGCAATCGAAATCATTACGTGCAATCGAAATCATTTCGTGCAATCGAAATCATTTCGTGCAATCGAAATCATTTTGGGCGCTCGAAATCGGTATTAAGCAGGTACATGTAGTAGGCTAGTCTTGCTCCAAGACCGCGTCGTTCATTTGTTCCGGGCGCGCCGTCTGTCTAAGCAGTTCACCAATCAATCATCAATACTCCGAGCGGCGCCCTTAATTATCACGAGATTTGTTTCACAGCTCGGTCTTGACCATAGAGCTATATTAAATTACTAGAGCGCTAACAAGATTTCATTCTTACGCGCATAGATACTTTGAATCGATTCTGCGCGAAGACATTTTGAATTCATGTGCGTGCTTGTAGAACATAATGAAAATAGATGGATTGAATTTTGAAAGTGTATTTTAAATGCAACGCGCGCGGCAAGTAGAACCGACGCAAACAACTTACGAGCGTCATGCAAGTTTAAAAAAAAGGCAAGGCAAAAAACACCTGCAGCGCGAGGATACGCACACGCATTTGTGCTGTTTGCGCTCATTTGCTAATCGAGCGTTTCGGTTTGGGGCTTAAGTCGGCTTCGGTAACGCACTGTATAGAATACAAACGCAGATATGCAAATAGCCGTATAAACGCCGCACACAATTGGTGTGTAGTACATGTAGTGCAATTACACAGAGTACAAAGTGTAATTCCACGAGGCCACGCGTACTATACGGAGCCAGAACATTATAACATCCAAGGTATTGATGTATGCGTTAAATTACTTCACGTTTTATTGAGGAAATAGCTTTAACACTACAGAATTGTCATCAGCTTTTGTGACCACTACCTCTTGTGACCACTACCTCTTGTGACCACTACATATTAAAGTTATTAGCAAACTTAAATCCTTGATGATGATTAGTCAAAATATGGAAACAAACCATGCTACACTATCCCTTATGTAACACAAACCCTGGCCGTGAAGAATGCGTGAACGACGCTGACTGGCTTTTGAGTGCGTACTGCGCGCGTGTTTAGTAAACTGCACGCCCTAAATGTAATGCGCGCGCGTGTTCCTGAACGCACGTCACATATGATTTTGTTTTTTCAAGTCTGCGCCTTACCTGTACAATATGGATTTTGGAAGTCTCTTTTGTTTGGCCTAAAACCCGTTTCTAACGTTATAGATGGACGACAGAGGTGTGTAAATTTAATATAAAATATAATGAAAATGACTTAGCGCGCATGCGGAGGCGAGTAGCTATTGGAGCTATGCTGGGAATGTCCTTGGAATGTCCTCGGAATGTTACGAGTCACGTAACCCTTGCATCAAGACCGAGTTGTGAAACAAATCTCGTGATAATTAAGGGCGCCCTCAATAAGTCCGTTTTCGGAGTATTGATGATTGATGAACTGCATAGACGGACGGCGCGCCCGGAACAAATAAACAACTCGGTCTTGGAGCAAGACTAGCCTACTACATATACCTGCTTAATGCTGACACAACGTCATATTTACTTAACCGATTTCTAGCAAACGCACAAAATGATTTCGAGCGCACAAAATGATATCGAGCGCACGAAATAAAGTATTTCGAGCGCACGAAATGATTTCGAGCTCACGAAAAGATTTCGAGCGCACGAAATGATTTCGAGCGCACGAAATGATTTCGAGCGCACGAAAAAAAGTATTTAGAGCGCACGAAATGATTTCGAGCTCACGAAAAGATTTTTTTCGAGCGCACGAAAAGATTTTTTTCGAGCGCACGAAATCATTTCGTGGGCACGAAATGATTTCGAGCTCACGAAATAAGTTATTTCGAGTGCACGAAATGATTTCGTGGGCACGAAATGATTTCGAGCGCACGAAATAAAAAACTCAAATTATTTCGTCACAGTGATTCACATTTAAGTCCACAATGACAGTATATTAGACCGAGTTACTGGCCTCTAGTTATCGCTCTTTTAACATTTGGGCATTATCTTGCTCTACTAGGCCGAGTGAGACGAATATAGACGAATGATTATCTCTCAAATGTGGTTCAAAATGTCGCCAAAATCCGCACAAATACTTAACAGTATAGTATTAGGGCCTACATGTAATACAATTACAAAGTAGTACGCCGCTGAGTCGCTGACATATGGGAGGCCGAGAGTTTATCAGCCATTTGCATTGATTGCGTGATTTGCGGCATTGACAAATTTCATACCATATCGGCTCACCAAGACTGCAACTTAGTTACATGTACATGTATAATCAAGCTTGTAGTATAATGATTATAATCGTGGTTGACAATTTGTGAAGTCCGTCTCGACAAAGCTTGACAAAACGTCCGTAGATCAGTAGCATTACGGAATTTTGACATTCTAGCACTATGTCCAGCACGTTGCGTGGGTTATTCTTCAATTGTTACCATTTCCTAGCTAAAAAGTAAAACAAGTTTGACACAAAGTCAGAAACGGACACAAAATTCGTGTCGTGAACAAGCTCTCCCATTCAAAACACACACGGAACAACAATGGCCGTATATAGAAGCCTATTACTATTACATTAGCCTCTGTCATGACCTTTCTAAAAGGTCAACGCGCGGAAAATTGTCAAAATGGCGGCGCTTACCAACAGCAACACGTGTGTCGTCGATGTCAGAACTTTATGGCTTACGACGGAGCTCTAAAGGCTGTGGTTATTTCGAAAGGATAAACCGTAGGCATAAGGCTAAATGTCATCCAAAACCGTAAAATTACGAAAAAGAAAGAAACAGCGACTGAAAAAATGGTCAGTTTGTGAAAGCGTGCTGCGCTATATACGTACGTGCGTAGCTAGCGGATGTCAGACAAGTCGACCGTTGAGACAACTCGACTCGGGACAAGTCGACCGTTGAGACAACTCGCCCGTTGAGACAACTCGCCCGTTGAGACAACTCGACCTTTGGGAGAGCTATAGCTGTACTTCGACGTTTACATTGTTTATAAACAGTTAATGTTGGGCCGACTTTCCTCATGCAATGTTGCCATACTTCTTTGTTGACAAACTGCAAATTCATTGTACCTTTACCATGTTAATGTTATTAATGCTTGCTATTTACCCTCTGTTAACAATTTAGGTGTAAGCTTAGTCCGAAAAAAAAACCAAAACGGTGGCGTCCAGAAATTGTGCACACACAATCGACCGAGTGCTCCCTAATTGGTCGTGGTGCAATTGAATAATTCTTGGAAAAACCAAGTTTAATATTTACGAACTTCTTTTAATGTCAGGTTTCAGTCAATAAAAGGGTAAAATATTACTAGATTTCACAGGCGTCTGTATACATTTAATGTGACAGTATTTAAAACTGGTTTTTAAATTAACATTGCAGGATCAGGAATGTTGAGGTTTAACGTCCATATAGTAATTATGTGAACCAAGTGCTTGTGTGTAAAGCCCCAAATTTATATTTGATGTCAAAAAATAATTAAAAATACAAAAATAATATTGCTTGTACATGTATCAAGTTGTATGAATTGGCCCCAGAATTTGTTTACTGTATGGCATTCAAATATGGCTTTCAAATAAAGCTTCAGTTCAGTGCCACTGAATTTTTTGTTTTGTTTAAATGTTAATTGGGCCTAACCGGTTTTCTAAGGAGCATAAATACACGGCGGGTCTTTTCAAGTGCAGGAAAGAAAATCTAGTTTTATGATTGGCCATTTTTTATTAAGTATTTCCCCGCAATTCACTAACTATCTGTTGTCTTTCCTCCATGGTATAGCTAGTTACGTTAGTCTTACGCGAGAGCTCGGAAGCCATATTGACAAATTTCCGCAAAACGCCCTCTTCGGTTGATTTTCGTCATTTCATGACAGAGGCTAATGTACATTAGCCTCTGTCATGACCTTTCTAAAAGGTCAACGTGCGGAAAATTGTTAAAATGGCGGCGCTTAACAACATCAACGCGTGTGTCGTCAATGTCAGAACTTTATGGCTTACGACGGAGCTCTAAGGGCTGTGGCTATTTCGGAAGAATAAACCGTAGGCATAAGGCTAAATGTCATCCAAAACCGTAAAATTACGAAAGAGAAAAAAACAGGGACTGAACAAATGATCAGTTGGTGAAAGTGTGCTGCGCTATACGTAGTAGACTTGATCCAAATCGGGATTCTGTGGTAACATTGCTCATGGTCATCCACACCGTGCGCCTCGCGTCACGTCCACGCTCATCAGTAGCGCGCCCTCATGCGCCGCCCATGCTTATGTGTGGTTCAGAAATCCCGACTTGACGTTTGTACACAGCCTACGAGCTCATATCTACCGAAAACGGTAGCGGCCAATCAAATTGCAGAGTTGTATAAATTAGCGTATATCTGCAATAATATGAACTTTGACCCAGTTGTGTGACGGGCGTACGTAGACATTGTGATATACAATGTACACAATTATGTACACACACATGTACGGTACCCTCTGGAGACATGAACACAATGTGTATAATGGAGACAAAACGTCTCCGGAGGGTAAATTTCTATAGATGAATAGGTCTCCATTGGGAATTTCACGAATCATATTGACCATTTATGCAAAATAATATCTAGAAATATTGGTGTGATTAATAAGATAAAAAACTTTGTAATTCATTAATTTTATCATATCTTAACTATGGAATACTTACTTGGGGAAACAGTTCAACTACTAAATTGAACAGGCTGTTACTTCTCCAAAAGCGGGCATTACGCACTATTAATTTTGCTGACTTTAATTCACATACAAATCCCTTCTTTTGTAAACATAAAACACTTAAAGTTAAAGATATGTATTACTATCAGCTTGGGTCTCTCATGTATCAATCTACCCATAATACTTTACCATCTTCAATCACAAATATATTTACCCACAACCGTGACATTCATTCTCATTTTACTCGCCAAGCCGCCAATTTTCACGTGTCATATGCTCGTACTTCTCTTACGCACAAAACAGTCAAATATGAGGGACCCAAGCTTTGGAATTCGTTAAATGAACAACTTAAAACTTCGAAAAATCTTCCCGTTTTTAAACATGTACATTAGTCTACTTTGAAATCCTATTATTAATTTGATGATTTAATTAATTTATCATGCACATTGTGCCTCCATTGCTGACCTGTCGTAGTATACTGTTTATGTCCGTTGTTATTTGTCACTTTTTGTGTTAATATGTCCATTGTTAGCAGCATGTAGGGGAGATGCGGGAGAGTTGAGCCACCGGGAGAGTTGAGCCACCCCCTATAACTCGAAAAGTAGTAACTCACTAAAATTTATATTTGCATATATTGTTTATAGCATCAATACGACATTCTTAGTGTTAAACTCTACTGTCATGTGTACTCGGTATCAAAGATACCTAATCAAATGGGTTTTTTTCACTTTTGAGTGAAAAATAGAAAAATAAATGTTTTGTCTTATTTCCCATAGCAAGACTTAGACTATAATAGCGGTAATTTGTTTATTGAAGGGGGTATATATGACCATTATTTTAGAGAACTATTGTAAACTACCAAAAGTTCTACACCAGACAGGATTGGGTTAATTACAAAATGGTCGCAATGAGGAGAGTTGAGCCATTGGTCATGGGGAGAGTTGAGCATAGTGAAAACATGTAGTAACATTTTGATTTTTGGACTAAAGGTGAAAAATGTATAATAAATGAGAGAAAATTTTATTTTGTGCCATGATAATAACAATTGAGCACCATATTTACTTTAATAATTAATAAATCAAAAGTTGAAAAAATATGATTTTGTTTTTTCACCAGCCATTGACTTATCATGCTGGCTTAACTCTCCTGTAATAGTGGCTCAACTCTCCCATATTGTAGGGAGAATTGAGCCACTTTACCAATTTTTTTCAAACCTTTTATATAAATAAGCCTTAACTGCTATCTCAACTGTTATTGTTTCAAAATGAAAACAACACTCTAAAGTTTATCTTACACTAATTTTTTACAGGTTTGTACTTTTCTTCCGCATATGGTGACACAAAATATAAAAATTGGCTCAACTCTCCCGCATCTCCCCGCCCATATTCTGGGGATCAATTACGAGTATGCGACACTTGTTTCCTAGTCAACAAACCCACATCTACTCGGCTCAATGTACATGCATACTTCCAGGAGCCCATTCCTTACAAGCTTTGCTTCTTTATGGGCTCCTCCGCAGAATCATCCATCTTTTTAACAATGTAGGCCTACTTATGTTTTGCCTTATCTATACCTTTAATCTAAATGTTTTTCTATGTTATTGGTACTGTGGAAAATAAACTGAACTAAACTGAATTAGATTTTTGGATTTTACTTAAATTACTCAAAAACTAGGATTAGGATGTGGGTTAGGGTGTTTGGGTTAGGGTATAATATAGGGTATATTGGGTCAAAATTTCAACCCAGTGTAGGGTTGGTGATGACGAGCGTCGGTGCATCGGATCGGTTACAGCGCCTGCTCGTGTTGGCGTCCGAACATTGTTCTGCTCGCCTCACGTTGCTGGTGCTGGCCGATTCGATCACCATAATACAGCCAAATCCGAATCCACCGTTGTGAATTAATTGTCATCATTATTCACACCCCAGGGGAACCTCACAAGTGTCAGAAGTGGGATTTAACTTAAAACAATTCACATTTTGGCGTGACTTGAGCAGTAACAGTAACTACTTTGAGGGAGCAACCGGGCTGTCGGTCGATATTGACGGAGCGGAGGTTATCCTACCCCAATTAGATGGTATGATACTACCACCAGCCGGAGGATGGGGGGACCGAGTGTATGTGCCAATACTGCACACAAAACTAGAGGGAAAGACACCCACCTACAGTAGTGATGGCACCAGAACGGAAGGTTCCCATTTTCGGTGGTTCCGACGATTCAGGCAGTAAAACCACACCTGTTGATGAGTTTGTCACTTCCATTCGACATGCCTTCGAAAGATATAGTATTCCCATGTCACAGAGGGGACAATTTCTCATAGAGTCCCTGCGTGGAGGCCCAAAAATTGAGGCGAGATCTCTTCTTGCTACAGGAGCTGAGGCGGAAGATGTTTTAGTATATCTTAAGAAGTCTTATGCTGAAACTCTCACCAGCAGTGAACTGCAAAGACAACTGCTTGGCCGCCGGCAGAACGTTGGTGAGTCAGTAAGGGATTATTCCGTAACCTTACAGCGCCTATTCACCAGACTGCAGAAAAGGGATCCGGAGCTCTACAAAGAACCCGACACATTATTGAAAGACCAATTCGTCGATGGCCTTGATCACGAGGGATTACGCTGCTCCTGCCGTGATCTGCTGGATAGGTCACCGCCAATGACGTTCGTGGAAGTCAAAGACTGGGTAATAAAAAGAGAGGAGAGGGAGAACGCCCGTATTAGGGTTGGGAAAACTCACCACATTTCAGCAGTAGATGTCAAGGAAGATGACCGCTACGCCAACTTAGAGAGACAGGTAAAATCCCTAACAAAGTCAGTTCAAGGGCTATTAACTTCTTCATGGCCGAATCTAGTGGAACAGCCTTATGCAGCACCGTCATATGAAGTTGGTCAATCAAATTACCCACCAACTTTCGACCAATACTCATCACGAGGGGCAACTACTGTGACAACTAGACCAAACCAGATGTCAACACCCTTAAACACGTACCACTCGGGGGCATCACACTGAGGACCCACAGAGATACCGAGACGTATTGTGTTACAACTGCCACCAGCCAGGGCATTTTGCTCGTAATTGCCCGATGTCTAGATACAGCCAAACCAGCAGCCATTATCCAGATAATCAGTTGCGGGAACAGCGAAGGAACCAAGCTAGCAGAGGTGTGTGGCAACATTCCAATGGAAACCATTCGGGAAACCAACAACCCCAGCTGCATGGAGTCGGGCAGTCAGGGGGAAACAAGATGGCTCCCATCCCCAGATAACTCATTCATTGGCAAAGCAGTAGCTGATTGTTACGGAGTAGATGTAATGTTGGGTGAAAGACAAGTCCCGTGCTTACTGGATACTGGATCCATGGTGACAACTATAACGGAGGGGTACTACAATACCTACTTGAAAGGAGTGACAAATTGTCTGCAGGACATTCCCGAATATTTCAGGTTGCTGTCAGCCGATGGTTCAAGTATCAAGTATGTGGGTTGCTTTGAAACTGATGTCATTGCCCTGTGTGTCAGTATACCATCCAGAATAATCCTCGTCATTAAGGAAGCGCCAGGTGGAGCGACAATTCCCACACCATGTATCTTTGGGATGAATGTTTTGGGTGAATGCTGGGAAAGATTAACCACAACAGAGGGGACAGGTTTTCTTCAAAAACTTCTGACTTACGGACCAGGCCCAGTGTGGGAGAAAACGATGAAGCTATAGTTGAGAAACAGATACATTTCGCAGACGAGGATGGTCCGATCAGTCGAGCATTTCTCCCAAGAGGACACCCTATAGTCATTCCAGCCAAACAGACGGTTGTACTTCAAGCATCTGGCCGACCGGGCCCAGCCCATATGAATTACCAAGCTGTCCTCGAACCCCTTGTACCTTCCTCATTACCAGATTCCATCCAGATCGGCTCGTGTCTTGTGAAAGTAGTGAAGGGTATGTTTGCTTTGGCAGTAACAAACGAGAGTACACTTGATGTCGCGCTGTCTGGCCATGCGTGCATCGGAACACTTCACCATGCAGAACTTATGGAATCAAAGGGATCTTCCAGCGCCACCTGTGGAGGAGCACCATTCTGTTCTGCTATGACACCAGAATCCACAATCAATCCACTGCTGACGGAAAACCTTGAAGTGGGAAGCCATATTTCAGTGCAGCAACAAGAGCAGTTTAGAGAATTCATGAGGAAGCATGAAAGTGTTTTCTCTAAACATGATAAGGACATTGGGTACACTAACACCGTGGAACACACCATCCATACTGGTGATGCGCAACCAATTCGACAGAGGTATCGTTCTCTACCCCTCTCCCAATACCAGGAAGTCAGTAAGCACATACAGGAATTAGCAGAAGCAGGTGTAGTCAAGGAGAGCACAAGCCCTTGGGCATCACCGATTGTCGTCGTTCGAAAGAAAGACAACTCTATCCGACTGTGTGTCGATTATAGGAGACTCAATTCAGTTACCACCAAGAACTCATTCCTTTTGCCACGAATTGATGAAACCCTGCAGGCGCTTGGTGATGCAAAATTCTTCACTGTCCTTGACTTAACCTCCGGATACTACCAAGTGGCCATGGGAGAGAGTGATAGAGCAAAGACCGCTTTCGTCACCCCATTTGGACTGTGGGAATACACCAGGATGCCCTTTGGGCTCTGCAATAGCCCTGCCACATTTCAACGGCTGATGCAGCGTTGCCTCGGTGATCAAGCCCTCCAAAGTCTCCTCATCTACCTCGATGACATCATCGTGTTATCTACGACTTTTGAGGAACACTTGAGCAGACTGGAGGTGGTGTTTACTCGGCTGCAGCAACACGGCCTGAAGCTTAAACCAGCTAAATGTTCATTCTTTCAAACAGAGGTGAAATACTTGGGTCATTTGGTCACGGCGAGCGAGGGCATCAAACCAGACCCAGACAAGATAAAGGTTGTACAACAGTGGCCCGAACCAAGGACAGTCAAAGAACTGCGGTCTTTCTTGGGGTTCACGGGTTTCTTCAGGAAGTTTATTCGGCAGTACTCGAGCATTGCTTCTCCACTGTTCGCCTACCTTGAAGGAACTTCGGGTAAGGGAAAGACGAAGCCCAATCAAATTGAACTGGGTGACACCGCTTGTCTGGCATTTTCCACTCTAAAGGCGAAACTCACACAGGGTCCACTCCTCCGTTTTGCTGACTTTCCCCTCCCATTTGTTGTCAAAACTGATGCAAGTTCTGCTGGGTTGGGTGCTGTGCTGTCGCAACTACATGAAGACGGGACAAAGGCGGTGGTTGCCTATGCCTCCAGATCCCTGCGACCGGCTGAGAGAAATGATCGAAACTACTCTGCTTTCAAGCTAGAACTGTTAGCCGTTCGTTGGGCTGTATATGGGCCATTCAAAGATTACCTCTTTGGTAACAAGTCTGTTATATTTGTCGACCACAATCCACTCAAGTATCTGGACACCGCTAATCTGAGTGCAGCCGAATTGAGATGGGTGCAACAGTTGTCGGCATTCGATTATCAACTGGAGTACCAACCTGGGAAGACCAATCAGGCGCGGGACGCCCTATCCCGACTTGACCATGAACCAGCCAGTGACCGAGGTATTTATCAGATAGGGCCCGAACTACAGGTTTCATCAAGTGCAGTTCGTACTATGAATGGTTCTGTTCACTGTGGCTCTGATATACCTCCAGCTCTCCTTCATCACATTAGAGTTGAACACCAGGAAGGAAGTCGCAGCCTTCCGGGCTACACCCCTGAGGGTCTAAGATCTCTTCAAGCTGAGGATGTGATATTACATAGAGTTGTGAAATACTTTAGGAGGGGCCTAAGACCGAACCGTGAAGAAAGACAAACTGATCCCAGAGAGGTGTCCACAGTCCTGAAACACTGGAGTCGACTAATACTCCGAGACGGTGTACTATATCGCTCATCCGTTCTACAGGATAGGCAATGCGAACGTTTAGTAGTTCCGTCTCGACTGCGTGAAGTTGTCATGCGCTCCTTTCATGATGATGTGGGACACTTTGGTCCGAGAAGAACACTCAAGCTGATTCAACCACTGTTTTTCTGGCCAGCGATGGAGAATTCAGTGCAAGCATGGTGCCAGAAATGTGAGCGATGTGCAGTGGGCAAGAAGCCCAACCGTCACACGAAACCACCCATGGGAACACTAAGGGCAACGGCACCACTGGAAATTGTCTCCATGGACTTTACAGTGTTAGAGCGGTCTACCAGTGGCCATGAGAACGTGCTGATCCTCACTGACGTTTTCACAAAATTTGCTTGGGCAATACCGACAAAGAACCAACGCGCAGACACTGTGGCCAAATGCCTGGTCAAATATCTCATCACACCATTCGGACCTCCACTGCGGTTACACTCAGACAACGGAAAGTGTTTCGAGGCCAAAGTTGTCCAGGAACTCTGCAACCTCTATGGCATTAGCCATTCCCACACCACCCCGTACCACCCACAGGGGAACGGTCAGTGCGAGCGCTTTAATCGGACATTGCACAACTTACTGACCACCTTACCAACGGAGAAGAAGGCCAGATGGACAGAATACCTCTCTCCATTAGTGTCTCTGTATAACAACACAACACCACTCCAGTACCGGGTATGAACCCTCGTATCTGATGATTGGACGGACGACTCGTCTACCACAACACCTTCTGCTTGGTGTGGACTACACCCAAGTATGCGGAGAGACCACCATCAGTATGTCCAGAAGTATGCTAAGCAAATGGAAATAGCTCGAGAAACAGCGGCTTCAAATCTTGACAAGAACACCGCATACAGACAGTCTTACCATGACAAAGACATATTTGAGAAACCACTCAACAGAGGTGAATATGTGCTGATACGAGACAGAGCACAGAGAGGCAGAGCAAAGATTCAAAACTACTGGGAATCTGAACCGTACATGGTAGTGAAGCGTCCCTATGCTGGGCAGCCTGTTTACGTCGTACGAAATGCTACTGGACGTGAAAAAGTTCTCAATCGCACTGAGTTAAAGCACTGCCCATGGGAAGCTCACTTCGGTCACTCTACTCCCAACACAGAGATGTCGTTATCTAGTGTAGGAGAACCTAGTTCAACCACATCGAGTAGTGATGATATGTGGGGGAGGAAGTTAACCCTGTCACCTAATGTAGACAAAACCCTTGCCGAAACTGCGGACCAAGTCCCTGACGCTGCCCCGCTTGTACACCCTACAGAGCCAATCACTCTAAAGATTGAACCGGACTTGAAAGAAGATGTGGACACGACGCACGTTAAACTCCCTGAGATTCCCGATGAGTCTTCTTCCTGTGATTCCCCGGCCTGGAAGATTGACCCTGACTCCCATGCCATAAAAGCCCGTGCAACTCCTGATGAGTCTTCTTCGTGTGCCTCCCCTGCCCCAAGGAATAAACCTGAACTACACACCACGGTTCCAGAAGTCACCGACCTTTCAGACTCTCGAACTCAGATGACAGACCAGCCGACAGAGACCATCACTCCTGAAGAGGTTCAGGATCCCAAACTACCAGTGCAAAATGTAATCCACCGGGATGCTCTCCATCACATTACATCAGGAAGTGTGGATCCACCTCAGCCGAAAACGCATACCCGACGATCTACCCGGACCACCAAAGGGAAGCCCCCAGCGAGGTATCAGTCCAGCGTCCTTTGACTCCTCGGACAAGTCCGGAAACTCGTGACCGCTGATGTGGACTCTTCCGATTCTGATTAACCTTTCGCACATCGGGTGTCAATTGACTGCATTTTTTGCAATGGCATAAAACTATGTTGAAATTGCAGGCAAATGATCACACCTGACGTACGTCTACACCTGACGTGTGTCTACACCGACTTTCCTGTTGTTGGCACGACGATGTCGATTCAAACCTAAGAAGTTAAAGGTGCTGGGTCCAGTTTTGAGGTTAGGATTGTTGACCCGTGTTAATGTTTTATATGACTTTGGCCAATTTGTGCAGTTGTTCTTGTTGCCATGTGTCTAACTGTTATTAGATTGTGAAGCACCAGAGTCGTCGGGGCGACGACTTATTATATTACTTTTAGTGATGACGAGCGTCGGTGCATCGGATCGGTTACAGCGCCCGCTCGTGTTGGCGTCCGAACATCGTTCTGCTCGCCTCACGTTGCTGGTGCTGGCCGATTCGATCACCATAATACAGCCAAATCCGAATCCACCGTTGTGAATTAATTGTCATCATTATTCACACCCCAGGGGAACCTCACACCAGGAAAAAGATTATGGTTAAAATGGGAGCATTTTGAAAAACGTGCTAGACTTTCTAACCATTTCGTACACGAGAACAAAGCCATGTCTCCACAGTGATACAAAAATGCGAATCTGTGTACATGTACAAGCAATCGTTGATTGGCCGATCCGTCAAGTCGGATTTACTGCACTGACATGATGAAATCACGTTGGTGCCGATCGCGGAACGACAACCAGATGAGGGCGCCCTTTATCTAGGCCAACAAAGCATGCACATAATTATTCGGCCGGATTGACGAAAGCAAATTGGTAGTCTTAACTCCATGGTAAGTCCGACTTGGGTCAAGTCTATATACGTACGTGCGTAGCTAGCTGTACTTCGACGTTTACATTGTTTATAAACAGTTAATGTTGGGCCGACTTTCCTCATGCAATGTTGCCAAACTTCTTTGTTGACAAACTGCAAATTCATTGCACCTTTACCATGTAAATTATGAATGCTTGCTATTTACCCTGTTAACAATTTAGGTGTAAATCTAGTCAGAAAAAACCCCAAAACGGTGGTGTTTAGAAATCTGGCGCACAATGGACTGAGTGTTCCCAAAGTCGTGGCGCAATTGAACAATTCTTGGAAAATCCAAGTTTAATATTTACAAACTTATTTTAATAGTAAATGTCATTTATAACCCATGTGTGGTTTCATTGCAGGATTCAGGAATGTTGAGGTTTAACGCCCATGTGAACAAAGTGCTTGTGTGTAAAGCCCCGAATTTACATTTGATGTCCAACAAATAAATACAAAATGCAAACAGAATATTGCTTGTATAAATTGGCCCGGAAAATATTTACTGTATGGCATTCAAATATATGGCATTCAAATAAATCTTCAGTTTAGTGCCACTGAAAACAAAACATTATAGGAACTAATTAGTTAAAATGAGGAGCATCAATACACTTCAAGTGCAGGAAAGCAAATCTAGTTTTATAATTGGCCATTTTTTTTATTAGGTATTTCCCCGCACTTCACTAACTACTCGTTTTCCCTCCTCCATGGTATAGCTAACGTTAGTTTTACGCGAGATCTCGGAAGCCATATTGACAAATTTCCGCAAAACGCCCTCTTAGGTTGATTTTCGTCAATTCATGACAGAGGCTAATGTGTGTTGACTGTGTTCGTGCCTTTCACTGGCACGGTACACGTCCAAGTAGATACTGCGCCTATTTACTGATCACTGGTAGGCCTACACGTCGCAGTATATGCGGAAAACCATTGTGTAGGACTGTAGGACTGTAGTACTCAACAGATTATATGGGGAGATAATCGCTGCCACAATTGATGCACCATAATGTTTGGACGTCCCGACGGCACCCGACTCACATAAAGAGCACATTATGCGAAGATGGGAGACACGACAATGGCTTTTCGAGCGACCATCATCGTCCTACCGAGTTGGAAGCCACGGGTCACCAATTCTTAATTTCCACAAATATTTCTACAATCAGTCCAATGTATAGGCCACAGGGACCTCTTATTCAAAATGACCGGAGGGATCACAAAATATTAATGAGCTCGCGCGCAGTGATTTTCAGAGATTTAGTCACATGCACCCTTTATAGCACTTACTGGGGCCTTTGGTGAGAAAAATGTGACTCAAAACAATGAAAATTTATCTAAAATACAGTAACCACTTCAAATTGTTTAATGCGATAGACTTGCTGTTCTAAAATGGCGCGTAAAATGGCGCGCTACAGTTTAGTGCGCCGCCATATTTGCTTCATTATAGGTTCCACTACTAACACTAAATACGGCGCTCATTGTAACCAACACAAAAATTGAAAGAAAGAGCCCCGCCTGGTGACGCTCATGAGTAAAGTGGCGATATTTTTTTGACTGGAAATTAAAGATTAAGACTCCTAGAATATTTTTCTTTTCAAATTTATGGGGGTTGACCGAATGAATTTTTGTATACTCCCCTACACACAAACCACCCCTAAACTGGTGACCCAGCTCTGGGCCAATGTCTCAATGTAGCCCCCGCCTCTATGCCAATAGACCCACGTACTATTGGTCTCTTTTGTGAACGGAATCCACTGAGTTGGAAGCAACGGGTCACCAATTCTTAATTACCACAAATATTTCTACAATCAGTCCAATGTATAGGCCCCAGGGACCTCTTATTCAAAATGACCGGAGGGATCACAAAATAATTATTAATGAGCTCACGCGCAGTGATTTTCAGAGATTTAGTCACATGCACCCTTTATAGTACTTACTGGGGCCGTTGGTGGGAAAAACGGGACTCAAAACAATGAAAATTTACCTAAAATACAGTAACCACTTCAAAAAATTAAATGCGATAGACTTGCTGTTCTAAAATGGCGCGTAAAATGGCGCGCTACAGTTTAGTATGCCGCCATCTTTGCTAAACACGGCGCTCATTGTAACCAACACAAAAATTGAAAGAAATAGCGCCGCCTGGTGACGCTCATGAGTAGAGTGTCCCTATTTTTTTGACTGGAAATTAAAGATTAAGACTCCTAGAATAATTTTCTTTTCAAATTTATGGGGGTTGACCGAATGAATTTGTGTATACTCCCCTCCACACAAACCACCCCTAAACTGGTGGCCCAGCTCTGGGCCCAGGTCTCAATGTAGCCCCCCGCCTCTATGCCAAATAGACCCACGTACTATTGGTCTCTTTTGTGAACGGAATTCACTGAGTTGGAAGCAACGGGTCACCAATTCTTAATTACCACAAATATTTCTACAATCAGTTCAATGTATAGGCCCCAGGGACCTCTTATTCAAAATGACCGGAGGGATCACAAAATATTAATGAGCTCGTGCGCAGTGATTTTCAGAGATTTAGTCACATGCACCCTTTATAGCACTTACTGGGGCCTTTGGTGAGAAAATGGGACTCAAAACAATGAAAAGTTACCTAAAATACAGTAACCACTTGAACAAATTAAATGCGATAGACTTGCTGTTCTAAAATGGCGCGTAAAATGGCGCGCTACAGTTTAGTGCGCCGCAATCTTTGCTTCATTATAGGTTCGTTCCACTACACTAAATACTGCGCTCATTGTAACCAACACAACAATTGAAAGAAAGAGCGCCCCCTGGTGACGCTCATGAGTAGAGTGGCCATATTTTTTTGACTGAAAATTTTAGATTAAGACTCTTAGAATAATTTTCTTTTCAAATTTATGGGGGTTGACCGAATGAATTTGTTTATACTCCCCTCCACACAAACCACCCCTAAACTGGTGGCCCAGTTTTGAGCCCAGATCTCAATGTAGCCCCCCCCCCCCCCGCCTCTATGCCCAATAGACCTACGTATCATTAGGCTTTTTTTGTGAACGGAATCCCCCAGTTGGAATCCACGGGTCACCAATTCTTAATTTCCACAAATATTTCTACAATCAGACTAATGTATAGGCCCCAGGGACCTCTTATTCAAAATTACAGGACGGATCATAAAATAATTATTAATGAGCTCACGCGCAGTGATTTTCAGAGATTTAGTCACATGCACCCTTTATAGCACTTACTGGGGCCTTTGGTGAGAAAAATGGGACTCAAAACAATTAAAATTTACCTAAAATACAGTAACCACTTCAAAATATTTAATGCGATAGACTTGCTGTTCTAAAATGGCGCGTAAAATGGCGCGCTACAGTTTAGTGCGCCGCCATCTTTGCTAAACACGGCGCTCATTGTAACCAACACAAAAATTGAAAGAAAGAGCACCGCCTGGTGACGCTCATGAGTAGAGTGTCCATATTTGTTTGACTGGAAATTAAAGATTAAGACTCCTAGAATAATGTTCTTTTCAAATTTAAGGGGGTTGACCGAATGAATTTGTTTATACTCCCCTCCACACAAACCACCCATAAACTGGTGGCACAGCTCTGGGCCAAGGTCTCAATGTATCCCCCGCCTCTATGCCAAATAGACCCACGTACTATTGGTCTCTTTTGTGAACGGAATACCCCAGTTGGAAGCCACGGGTCACCAATTTTTAATTTCCACAAATATTTCTACAATCAGTCGAATGTATAGGCCCCAGGGACCTCTTATCCAAAATTACCGGAGGGATCACAAAATAATTATTAATGAGCTCACGCGCAGTGATTTTCAGAGATTTAGTCACATGCACCCTTTATAGTACTTACTGGGGCCGTTGGTGAGAAAAATGGGACTCAAAACAATGAAAATTTACCTATAATACAGTAACCACTTCAAAAAATTAAATGCGATAGACTTGCTGTTCTACAATGGCGCTTAAAATGGCGCGCTACAGTTTAGTGCGCCGCCATATTTGCTTCATTATAGGTTCCACTACTAACACTAAATACGGCGCTCATTGTAACCAACACAAAAATGGAAAGAAAGAGCGCCGCCTGGTGACGCTCATGAGTAGAGTGTCCATATTTTTTTGACTGGAAATTAAAGATTAAGACTCCTAGAATAATTTTCTTTTCAAATTTATGGGGGTTGACCGAATGAATTTGTTTATACTCCCCTCCACACAAACCACCCCTAAACTGGTGGCCCAGCTCTGGGCCAATGTCTCAATGTAGCCCCCGCCTCTATGCCAATAGACCCACGTACTATTGGTCTCTTTTGTGAACGGAATCCACTGAGTTGGAAGCAACGGGTCACCAATTCTTAATTTCCACAAATATTTCTACAATCAGTCCAATGTATAGGCCCCAGGGACCTCTTATTCAAAATTACCGGAGGGATCACAAAATAATTATTAATGAGCTCACGCGCAGTGATTTTCAGAGATTTAGTCACATGCACCCTTTATAGTACTTACTGGGGCCGTTGGTGGGAAAAATGGGACTCAAAACAATGAAAATTTACCTAAAATACAGTAACCACTTCAAAAAATTAAATGCGATAGACTTGCTGTTCTAAAATGGCGCGTAAAATGGCGCGCTACAGTTTAGTGCGCCGCCATATTTGCTTCATTATAGGTTCCACTACTAACACTAAATACGGCGCTCATTGTAACCATGTACCAACACACAAATTGAAAGAAAGAGCGCCGCCTGGTGACGCTCATGAGTAAAGTGGCCATATTTCTTTGACTGGAAATTAAAGATTAAGACTCCTAGAATAATTTTCTTTTCAAATTTATGGGGGTTGACCGAATGAATTTGTTTATACTCCCCTCCACACAAACCACCCCTAAACTGGTGGCACAGCTCTGGGCCAATGTCTCAATGTAGCCCGCGCCTCTATGCCAATAGACCCACGAACTATTGGTCTCTTTTGTGAACGGAATCCACTGAGTTGGAAGCAACGGGTCACCAATTCTTAATTTCCACAAATATTTCTACAATCAGTCCAATGTATAGGCCCCAGGGACCTCTTATTCAAAATGACCGGAGGGATCACAAAATACAAGTCAAAGGTAAAATGCTCTGAGAGCATAATAAAAGGGCCAACGGGTTTCCAGTTAAAGTAAAATGCTGTGCGAGCATTCCAGCTAAAGTAAAATGCTGTCTCAGCACTGCACTCGCGTCAAAAAGGAAGTGGACAAGAGAATGCCAACGGGTTTTACCTCTTACCCCCCCAACAAGCGCAGACCGAGCGAAAGGTCAGCAGGTGTGGGCCACTAGTTCGGTGTGGGCGGGTCGAAACCGTTGCCCTCCCACCTCGCCCCCTCCTCCCATAGCAGCATGGACTCACAATCGGGTAGTCTAAAGCACCGACTCAATGAGCCAATGAGAGAGAGACACACGCATTGGAGGGGAAAGCGCTGCACTCTCTGCGAGAGAGAGAAGCCCGCAACGCAAGAGAGTGGGAAGCCGATCACCGGCTATGTAACGCGGTCGGTGGTCACGTAGCTGAATAACTGGCACGAAATGGACGGCGCGTAAACAATAACTCGTGCTCGCGCGATAGGGCGGATGAGCACGAGCTTATAAATAAGCTTATAATGGGCTTATTAACGGATAATCTCGACGCGCGCTGTGGGCCCACGGTGAAGTTCACTTCTTACCCGCTCTGTGCGCGCTGTGTATCAAGTAGTAATGGCCCTGTCACACCAGAACATTTTAGGCCAACGCGTGAGTAGCGTGTTGTAATTTTGGCAACACGCTGGCAAACGCTAACCAACGCTAGGCCAGCGTTAGCAACACGATGAGCGCGTTACTCACACGCTGGGACACGCTGTCATACGCTGAGGAAATTTTTTTCTTTAAAATAGCTACAATTTCCAGCGTTTGCCAGCGTGTGACTGCACACGCTGGCGGCGCGTTTTAGATTCGTTACTCACGCGTCGAACACGTTAGGCGATCGTTATCAACCCGCTACTCACACGCTGGCGTACGCCGGCGTACGCTTGCGACACGCTGGTTATGGCCCTGCCACAACAGGACGTTTTAGGCCAATGCATGAGTAGCGCGTTAAAATAGTTGATACGCTGGCAATTGCTGAACTTTTACAGAAAAAGTCAAGTGGAACCGTGATTTCAGCGTGTTCATACAGGTTGATAACGGGTTCATAGGGTATCCTGGCGCGTAAGTAGCGTGTGAGGAACGCGCTCAGCGTGTAATGAACGCATCACTGATTTATATAAAAAATACGACAGCGGGTCGCCAGCGTGAGAGTAGTGGGTTGGTAACGATCGTCTAGCGCGTTCGACGCGTAAGTAACGGCCTTCTTGCGCGCTGCTAGCGTGTGCAGTCACACGCTGGCAAACGCTCAATTTTTGTAGGTATGTTGAAAAACGTATTTTTGTCTCAGCGTGTGACAGCGTGTTCCAGCGTGTGGGTTACGCGCTCAGCGCGTTGCGAACGCTGGCCTAGCGTTGGTCAGCGTTTACCCGCGTGTTGCCGAAATTTCAACACGTTGGCCTAAAACGTTCTGGTGTGACAGGGCCATTACTGTAGTAGCGCGTCATCTTTTTGTACAACTAATCATGTGTTCGTTGCCGTACGCTGGCGCGCGTTGGACCGCGCTACTCACGCGCTGGGCAGTCGTTCATCAGTCGTCGAGCGCGTTATTAACGCGTTATTCACGCGCTGGCGAACGCTATGAACCCGTTATTAACGCGTTATGGACACGCTGAAATCACGGTTCAACTTGACTTTTTCTGTGGAAGTTCAGCGTTTGCCAGCATATCAACTATTTTTAACGCGCTACTCACGCGTTGGCCTAAAACGTTCTAGTGTGACAGGGCCATAAGTATGCTGCTGTTGGCGCTCACATGTTTCCGTGCAAAAGTTGTTGAGTATTGAAGCAAGGTGACATCGTTTTTTTTGGAATCCGGCACACGTGTCGGATGAATTAGAGAAAGCGTGCGTTTGCTGTGTATTTGCGAGCGTTTGTGAGACAAATGCGCGCAAGGCACAGCTACGTACGGTGGTCTAAAGGTGGAGAAAGAAGGCGGTGCTAAGTAGAATTGTCATTGTCAACTGACGTGATGACCTGTTGCAGTGTATGAAGTGCAACCCTATGCAGGCACAGGCGCTCATGCATTAGGTGTAGCTGACAGATGCTGAAAGTACGCCGGCGCAGATGTGCATGCAAAGCGGAGCGAAGGCTGTCAAGTGTCTTGGGCTAGCTGGAGGGTGTAGGTTAGAATTATGGGCGTAGCTAGTATGCGCCAGAGTAGAAGAGCGTGCATAGCGGCACCTAGGACCTCTCAGACAGTGTCGTCAGTGCAGGAGAGCGCGCAGCGTATATCGAACATTGGTGATAGTACTCTTTATAGCAACGCAAAACCAAAATTGAACTCCATCCAAGCCGTAATGGCTATCTTACGATGACCCACCAGCATTAGTGTATGCAAATAAATGCAGTGATTACGGTACGGTGCTAACCAGTTAACATCTACTGCTCGGTGGGAGGGCAACGGTTTCGACCCGCCCACACCGAACTAGTGGCCCACACCTGCTGACCTTTCGCTCGGTCTGCGCTTGTTGGGGGGGTAAGAGGTAAAACCCGTTGGCATTCTCTTGTCCACTTCCTTTTTGACGCGAGTGCAGTGCTGAGACAGCATTTTACTTTAGCTGGAATGCTCGCACAGCATTTTACTTTAACTGGAAACCCGTTGGCCCTTTTATTATGCTCTCAGAGCATTTTACCTTTGACTTGTCCACTTCCTTTTATTTAGTAGCTTGTGTTTGAACAGTAAGAAGTTTGCATGCGCGCTTTTGGCTCGGGATCATCGGGTGCATGCAGTCCCTCACCCAATCGCTCGACTAACTCCACATCTGGCGTCCGGGGGGTTTTGTTTATAGTCGAGCGAGCGCCTTCTCCCGGCCGATTGCCCAGATGTGGAGTTTTTTGTGTACTCGTGTTGCGCGGTGCGCGGCACAAAGGAGCAATAATGTGCAGGTGTCGTCCAGCGTGAAGCGTTCGCCATGCGATATTTTGCGGAGCACTCGAACTTTGACGCAACCCTAACAGCGATGCCGCAGAAAGGGTGGAGCGTTGGAGGCCTCGACGCGTCCGTGGATGAGAGACTAGCTAGGGATGGAGCGGAGAAGAGCTCACGCACTCCATGACTACGTGACTAGCTAGGGATGGAGCGGAGTAGAGCTCACGCACTCCATGACTACGTGACTAACTAGGGATGGAGCGGAGAAGAGCTCACGCACTCCATGACTACGTGACTAGCTAGGGATGAAGCGGAGAAGAGCTCACGCACTCCATGACTAAGAGACGGGAGAAGGGGGTGGAGCGGAGGCCTCGGAGCTGTCCACAAGTGAGGGATGTAATGAGACTAGGCGGATGAGGGCGGTGCAAAGCGAGTGCTAGACGCAAATACGCAGGCAAGACTACTTTCGCTCCAACATGAGCATGGCGATGCCGTGCAGGCTGCGGCGAGTGCTCAACGTCGGCGCGAGCGCTGCGACTGCAGTCCATGCGGTACCACTCGCCGTTGCGCTCAATGTGGGCCCAGCAGTGGCCGCTGGTTGTGTCCATGCCACTCTGATGGGCGATGGCGGCGATGACACGGAAGCGGGCGTCGCAACCGGGAATGCCGACGTCATTAACATCGAGGCCGACGATGCCGCCGCGCAGGAGACGCTGCGTCTGTGTGACGGTCGCAATGCGCACGATCACGTAGCGCGTGTCGGCCGCCATGCTGACTGTCGCGACTGCGTCGGTGCCGACGCCGCCGCACATGTCGCAGCGGCCTTCGTCGCGCGCATCCGTCAGCGCCTTCTGCAGCGCGACGGCGATCGGCTCGTCCACGGCACGTTCATTGCGGCCAATATTGATGCTAGCCGCGGTTTCAAAGCGCGGCTGCCCCTCGTTCATGCACGTGCGGCATGTGGCCGTCCGCACGAGCGAGAAGGTGACGAGTCGGCACCACGCCGGCACCTCGCCCAACAAGTGAACGAGGAACATCTCGAACGTGCGTTGGTTCGACACGCCACGCTGCGGCGCGTAGTGCGGGCCGGCACGTCTACGCAGCTCGTCGGTATTGGCGACGGCGCAGCGCCCGTCCGCAAACTGCTGGCGGAGGTTATTCCAGGCGGCTTGCACAGTATTGCGGCCCGGCGGCACTGCCTGCTCGTTCATGGCGGCCGTGAGCTGCTCGGCGCGCATGAGCATTTGCGCAATGGCGTTGGCGTAGCAGCCGTCGCCGTACGTGTTGTTGAGGCGCGTGAGCGTGTGCTCGCCGTCAACTGTCACGCTCTTGGCGTTGGCGCCGCGCGAGCGCGTGGTGGGGCCGAGACGCCGCTTTTGCACGGGACTGCGCGTCACGTCGACGGTGGCTGACGACGTGGTCACCTGGTCGACGTTTGTGCGCACGCCTGTGCGCTTGCCGCGCCCTTTGACGGGCGTGCGTGGCGGCTGCGGCGCCTTTTTGCGCGGCGGGCTTTGCGCGGCATCGTCTGTACGCGACTGTGGTGCGCGACGGCGCTGCTTGGCCGTCTGCCGACGCTGCAGTTTGCTCGCGGCGATGCCGATCGCCGGCTCACTGGCGTCGGGCGCCTGCAGCGGCGCCGTCACGACATACGCCTTTTTGCGCTGCTTGCGCAGGGCGACGCCGGGCGGCGGCGTGTTGTAGTCGACGATTTGCGGCAGGCCGCACTCCGGATTCTCTCTGCGCAGCCGGTTGTACTGCTTAATGCAGGAGACGTCCGCGCGGATCATGGCCGGATCGAGGCGGATAATGTGCACCTGGTGCAGGGCCTTCGCGCGGCTGAGCGCCACGTACATCATGCCGCTGCAGCTGAACGTTCCCGCCAAGTCGACCATGACGCTATTGAGCGTGAGGCCCTGCGACTTGTGGATCGTCATGGCATAGGCGAGCACAAGCGGGAACTGCTTGCGGTTGACGAGCACGCCGGGCGACAGCTCGTAGCTGTTCTGCTTGCGCGTCAGCTCGTACGGCTCGTGCTTGCCGTCAAAGAGCACGCCAATCGTCGTCACAAAGCCATGCTCGTCCGTGACGAGCGACACGACGTTGCCGAGCGCGCCGTTGATGAGGCCCCGACTCGTGTCGAGATTCTGGCGCAGCATGACGCGCGCGCCGACGCCCACGCGTAGCTCAGTCTCCAGGCCGGCCGTGTCAGATGCCTTTGGTGCCTTGGCGGCAGGCTGCTTCTTTTTGGCGCGGCCTTTCTGGGCCTTTAGAAACTTGTGCGCGAGCGGACCGTAGTCGTCCTCGGCACGAATGACGACGCACACGATTCCATCATGCTTGAGCATGGACGCGTTGAGCGCATTGACGCGCTCGTGCGTCGAGAACAGGCAGACGGCGCTGGCCGGATGCTGCGCGCGCTGCTCGCTGCAGTACTCGGCCATGGACTCAAAGTCGTCCGGCTGCACGCCAATGAGGCGCGTCTCGAGCATGGCAATGTCATCGGCCGTGGGGCTGCCGATGCGACAGCGATTGAGCAGCTCGGCGAATGTGGCGTCGTCTTTCTGGCGCATGATTTGCGTCAGCTCGCCATACTGGAAGTGGCGCCACAGATCGATCACGGGCGGCACGTTTCCTTTCAATTTCCAATCGAACACGTGCAGATCTTGCACAGGCGGCAGCTGGCACAGATCGCCGCACACGAGCAGATTCTTGCCGCCGAACATCATACGGCAGTTGTCGCCGGAGTCCGTGTCCGGCGCCGGCGGCCACACGCTCTCGAGGCGGTAGTGGACGCGCGCCAGGGTCGCGCTCGACACCATGCTCACCTCGTCAATGATGAACAGCTGGACGTGTTGCATGGCGGAGCGGAAGACCTTAACCTTCTCCGGCGCCCACTCGATGTTGGGGCCGTGCTGGCCGGTGTGCTGCACGGGAATGCCGAACAGACGATGGAGCGTCTGGCCGCCGATGTTGAACGCCGCGAGGCCGGTGTAGGCCGAGGGCGCCACGACGGGGTACGGCTTCACCGCGTCGCCGTACGTCTCGTTCAGCTGCAGCTTCAGCTCGTCAATGACGGCGCTCTTGCCCGTGCCCGCTGGGCCGGCCAGGTGGAAGTGCACCGGCGGCGACGGCGTGTCGCACTGGCAATCGCCGGTCTCGTGACGGTGCTGGTGCGCAATCGCGTCCATTACGAGCGTCACGACGCGCAGCTGCTCGGGGTTGGCGGCGATGCGCGCCATGCGCTGCTCCTTGGACATTGGCTGCACGTCCGTGTCGGCGGCGCGGAACTCGTCCAGCAGCCGATTGACCAGATCGGCCGGAGCGGGCATGTTAGCGTCAATCTCGGCCTGCACACGGTCCTCGAGTTCGGCCGCAAGGCGCCACTTGTTGGCAAGATCGAGAATGTTCTCGAGTGCCTTGCGGGCGCTGTGCGTGTTGGCCATGGCCGTGAGCGCCTCGTAGGACGCCTCGAAGGCCTCGCGATACGTCGCGTGCTGGCCCTTTAGCTCGGCCTCGTCGCGCCACGGCTTGTGGAGCATGAGGAGGTCGTGGAAGAGACGCTCCTGGTCCTCGACCGTTTTGGCCGGATGGTAGCGCGTCTTTATGAGCACCGCCTTGCGCTGGTGAAAGTACTTCACCTTGCCCTGCGGCGTGCGGAAGGCAACGAAGGGCTGCGCCGACTTCTCGGACGGCTTCTCCGACACGACGAGGTGGTTGGCGGCGACCTCGTGCAGCGACAGGTGGCCGAGCTCTGCCGGTCGCCGCCGGTAGTACACCTCAATCATATTATCGCAGTATATGTGCGTGTCATTGGAGGGCAGCCTATCGAGCACCTCGGCGCTCAGGAGGAGCCGCTTGCGCTCGCCGGCCATGCCGACGGACAGGTACTCGACCGGCTGGTCGCTGTACGTAAGCGGCATGCCCATCACAATGGCGATGGCCTCCTGGATGCTCACCTGCCGATTGCGCAGGAGCATGTTGGCGATGGTTTTGAGGCGCGAGGACAGCGAGCGCGAGGGGTCAAGCGCCTCGTACATGGCCTGCGTGACGCCCTTCTCGCCCTTGCCAATGTAGCTGGACAGGTAGTAATTGAGCGCCATCGAGCTCTCGCCAATGTACTGAATGTCCATGTTGCCCTCGACGGCCAGGAGCAGCGCGGCATTGTAGTCGTTAATGCGGCGCTCACTGACACGTCGCTGCGGACAGTACAGCTTGAGCTTGGTGCGGCCCTTGGCACGCGACTCGATGACCTCCTGCAGCGAGAGGAGCTTGGCATGCTTGTACGCTTTGCGGCCGCCGCCGCCGTAGCCGAAGCGGCAGACGCGGCCCTTGCCCTTGCCCTTGCCGCACGTGGACGTGCACCGGTCGTGACGCTGATTATGCGTGACCAGCTTGTGCAGGGTGGGGCTGGCCAGCGGGTCCGGCAGCGCGCACGTGATTTTGTCCTTTAAGAAGGCGAGGATCGTGGCCTCGTCGTCTTTGCCAAAGACGGGCGCGCCTTTGATCCACACTTTCATGTGGATGTGCGGCGCGCCGCGCGCCTGGAACTCGACGCGAGCAAAGTAGTGCTCGACGACGCCGAGCGGGCCGGCGACGAGATTGTCGTCCTCGTCGAACTGCTTGGGGATGAGCAGGTTGAGCATGGCGTCGACGTGCCGTTTGAAGCACTCTTGCGCGCTGACAGGGTCGACTTTCACCAGCGCGGCATTCGTCACCTTGCCGACATTGGGAATGTCGCTGTTGCGCTCGCGCAAGTACTCCTTAATGTACTCGGCCTTGTAGTCGGGGAACGACCACGTGAGGAAGAAGGTGGCCGGGCCGTAGCGCTCGTCGCGCACGCGCAAGTCGCCCGTCACGTCCTGCCAGTACTGGTCGGAGCCGCGCACTTTGGCCGTCACACGCGCGGCGCTCACGTACGCCTCCTCGTCGTGCGCGCCCACGCGCTCGCGCAGCTGGCCGGCGGTCATGCCGCGAAACTGGCCCGCCTGGCGCAGCACGTACATCTGACCGTCCACGCTGCGCTCGACCGCCTTGTGGTACAGGTCGAAGATGAACTGTTCGTTGCGGCGGTAGCGCGGGTCTTTGTGCGTGAGGGCGTAGCGCGCGTAGACGTCAAAGCGCATTGCCACCGTGCGCTTCTCCTGCAGCGTGAAGCGGCCGCGGGGGTGCAGGTCGGGGAAGCAGAGCGCCTCGAGCACGACATTGCGCTTCTGCACGACTTCCCCCTTGACATGGTGCGCGGCAAAGAGCTCGTAGAATTCGAGTAGCGACTCGACCTCCTTGCGCATCGACTGCACCGTCACGTTCTGCATGGGCAGATTCTTGTCCACGTGCGTGATGGAGGGCTCGTCTTGCGGCGCGGGCACGTCTTTGGCCGCCCAGCCGCGCGGGCCAATCGCCGGCTCCGCCTCGACGATGCGCTCCGCCTCCGTCAGCGCCGGGTCGACGGTGTCGCCCTCGTCGTCGCTGCCGTCAGGCGTCGACGGCTGCACCTCCAGCTCCGTGAGCAGTTTGGCGAGCGACTCGCGCTCCATGATCTTTTTGTGCTCATAGTGCGGGTTGTTCTGCACGAGCCATTTGAGCGCCGCGATCACGTTGTCGAGGTTGACAACGTCCTGCCAGGCAACGCGCGCCTTGGTTGGCGCTTGCTGCAGGATCACGGCCAGGTTGTCCGTGTTTGGCAGCTGCTCGACCATGTAGTCGAGGTTGCGACTCATCGGCATGGGCAGATGCACGGCCAGCCCACGCACGGCGCTCGCCGCTGTGGCGGCGAACGTGCCGGCGCGATCGCTGAGCGGCGTCAGCTTGACGAGCGTCATGAGCGGCCGCACCTGCTGCAGCAGCATCAGTTCAAATTTGTTGAGCCGTCGCAGCTCCTCGGGCTGCACATCGACGCCGACATTATTGAGGCGCGAAAACTTGGGCACCTCGTCGCGATGCACGCTCGTCCAACACTCGGTGCAGAGCGTGATGGGCAGGCCGCTCTCGCCGCGCTCGTGCGCCTTGACGCGCAGCTCGTCGACAATGGGGTGGCCGTCCGCCGCCAGCATTTTCGACGCTGGCATGCCGGACTTTTTGGCCTTGCCGGCGGCGCGATTTTTGCGAGCACTATCGATGGCCTCCATCAGCTTCTCAAACGTCTCAAAGGACGTGAGGCGCATTTGGGCGCGCGTACGAAAGCGCTCACACAGCGAGCACATGTGCTTGGCGTAGTTGTCGCGCTGCTGCCAGAAGAGGGCCAGCGCGTCACCGTACTGGTCGATGACGGCCTTCTCCGAGTGCAGCACGTCGCGCTCGTGGAAGGCGTCGTTCTCACCTGCCTCACGGGCGACGCATTCACGCACGGCCGCCGGCACGTGACTGCTCTCTTTGTCGAGCAGCTTGCCGAGCAGCTCGTAGTCGGCTTGCATGATGCACAGATCGACCTTTGCCAAGTACAAGGTGTACTCGCGCAGTCCATAGCTCTGACGAAGGAGCGTGCGTATGCCGCAAAAGTGAACGTGTAGCTTGCGCAGTAGCCGGAATAAATCCGCGCACTCGTCGCCGTGTGAGCACGGCAAGACCGGATTATCATGACAGCCCTCGCACTGCAACAGCTCGAGCATGCCCGTGTGCATGCCCAAGTAGCTCTGCTTGTCGTCGCGGAAGCGCTGTAGCGCTTGGTGCACGCGCTGCGGCCACGCGGACGGAATGTCGCACGAGCTGTCGCACTCGCGCGCGCGCGTCCACGAGACGTGGGTGAGCTTTGAGCTGAAGGGCGTGTCGTCGCCGTTTAGCCGTGCGGCGTCACGACAGAGCGTGTCCAGCACCAGCTTGACAGACTGATTGCTGTGCTCGAGCTCGTACTGCAGCGCGTCTTCGCGCTTCTTGAACTTGGTGGGATCGACGGGGTACATGTCGTCGAGCAGCTCGTAGTTGAGGCGGCTAGTGTCCGTCTCGGGGCGCTCGTGCGACTTGACGTGGTACTGCTCGCCGCCGTACACTTCGCACAGCGTCTCGGCGGCGTCGGTCGGCTGCATGCCCTTGACCAGCTTTTGCGCCTCGACGTACTTTTTGCGCAGCGTATTGACGGCTTTGCAGAACAGTTTCTGCGCCTCCGTCTTGACGGCCGTCAGGCGCGCCAACTTGAGGTCATATTCAAGGCGCAGGTCATTGCGCGTCTCCGGGTCGTCGATCTCGCCGTCCGACTGCAGCTGCGCCGCATTCGCCGCCTGCACAAACTCCTCGCGCACGCGCGCGAACCAGTCGGCGTCGAGCATGGCGCGGTACTGCACGCCGTCGCGATCGACGTACGGCGTCTTGCCGTAGGCGTCGGTGACGGGCAGCCCCTCGGCCGCGTCAAGCAGCGCAGTGGCGCAGTCGGCGCGCGCGAGTTGGCAGCTGAGACGCTTGCGAGCGCGGCGCATAATTTGCATGGCCAAATTGATGCGCTGGCGATTGGCCACGTTGTACCGGCGCATGCGCTCCAGCAGCTGCAGCGCTATGCCGCTGCTGCACAACGCGGCGTGCGCCTCATAGCGGTCGGCAGCAACCGTTTGCAGAATGTCCTGCTCGCCCTGTACGGCGCCAATGCGACGCAGGCGACGGCGCACGCGACGGCGTACGCGATTGGTGCTGCGCTCGTACGAAACATGATAGCTAGTGAGCTTATTGCGACGCGCCTGTTCGTAATTGTCGCGCACGCGCTCGCGTTGCGGCGCCGGATCGGCCTGGTACGACTGGCGCGAGGCGGCACGCGCCCGCTCTCGTTGCGGCGCCGGATCGGTCTGGTACGACTGGCGCGAGGCGGCACGCGCGCGCTCGCGTTGCGGCGCCGGATCGGCCAAATAGGAGGCACGCGCGCGCTCGCGTTGCGGCGCCGGATCAACCACATAGGAAGCACGCGCCCGTTCGCGTTGCGGCACCGGATTGGATGCGTAGGCCGTTTTATTCTGCGCAAGATGAACCGCATACTGCTGCGGATCTGATCGCACAGCAATAAAGCGCAGCTGATCTTTGATGCGTCGCTTTTCGAGTTTTTCGCGCGCCGACATAATGCAGTCACCGTCCGCCGCCATGGCAACAAGCTCACGCAAGCGCGCTTCAAGCGCGTCACGGTTGTCGGCGCGACTGTCGTAAGCGGCAAACTCGGCGTCGACAGCGGCCGACTGCAACTGCCGCAGACGCTCGCGCTGCTCCTTGCGCTTCGGTTGCGCCCGCTTTTGCGGTGGCGGCGCTGCGCTGCTTGGCTGCGCGGATGTGCTGGTGGCGGCGCGCTTGGGCAGATTTTTCACTGCAACGCTCGCGCGCTTCTTTTTGGCTTTCGCCGTACGAGCGCCAGCGACGTGACCGAGCATCGTCATGTCGGCGCCGGGCGACTGTACGATTTGCATGGCAGGCGTTGGGAGCGACGTCTGCTCGACCGTCACGGGCGGCGCCAGCAGCGCTTTTGCGCCCGTTTGCGCCCACCACTGCGCATCCTCTTTGAAGAGGAGCTCGATGATGGTGGCCGGCGACGGCGGCAGCAGCGCTTTGACGCCCGTGTGCGCCCACCACTGCGCATCCTCTTTGAAGAGGCGGGCGATACGCCGCTTGTGCGTGCGCAGTCGGCGCATTTTCTCGTATCAAACCCCCCGCGGTGATATGTAGTTATTTATTTATAAATAATTTGCATACGCATCACATGGTTATGCGCGATGTATGCCAAATAAGTCCGCCAATCGGTACGGACTCGCTAGACCGCTAACGGACTATGGAGGAATGGTAGGCAGTACTGTCACTAGATGCCTTTTTCAAATTAAATAACTGCGTCCATACTTCGTTTATTTAGTTAGAGTATGGTATAGTGCAAACTTAACGGCCGGACAATGTACACGATAGCAAGACTATTAAACCGTTTGTACATTTACACATAATGTACACTATGCACATGTGTATGTACATTGTACATCACAATGTCCACGTATGTCCGTCACACAACTGGGTCAAAGTTCATATTATTACAGATATATGCTAATTCACATTGTTGTTTGTCATTGTCAGATGGTCAGATTCGTATGACAACCCCCTCTGAGAAGTCGAAAATCAAAATTCTGTCCCAATAGAACTCATGCCCTTGATCTCCTGATCATTTTCGTTATTGGGTTCTTTTCCATTCCGTGGAGCGATCGCGAGTTATTCCAGTCGGACTGAAGAAGAAAGAAAGAATAAAATTAACGCAAAATCGGTGCACTGGCAAAGTAAGTGTGCCGCGGCGCTGCCACTCCCAGCTGGGCGAACCCGTTGGGCGTGACGCTCCCGCGTCACCCTAGATTAATGAGCTCGCGCGCAGTGATTTTCAGAGATTTAGTCACATGCACCCTTTATAGCACTTACTGGGGCCTTTGGTGAGAAAATGGGACTCAAAACAATGAAAAGTTACCTAAAATACAGTAACCACTTCAACAAATTAAATGCGATAGACTTGCTGTTCTAAAATGGCGCGTAAAATGGCGCACTACAGTTTAGTGCGCCGCAATCTTTGCTTCATTATAGGTTCGTTCCACTACAATAAATACTGCGCTCATTGTAACCAACACAACAATTGAAAGAAAGAGCGCCCCCTGGTGACGCTCATGAGTAGAGTGGCCATATTTTTTTGACTGAAAATTTAAGATTAAGACTCTTAGAATAATTTTCTTTTCAAATTTATGGGGGTTGACCGAATGAATTTGTTTATACTCCCCTCCACACAAACCACCCCTAAACTGGTCGCCCAGTTTTAAGCCCAGATCTCAATGTAGCCCCCCCCCCCCCCCCCGCCTCTATGCCCAATAGACCTACGTATCATTAGGCTTTTTTTGTGAACGGAATCCCCCAGTTGGAATCCACGGGTCACCAATTCTTAATTTCCACAAATATTTCTACAATCAGACTAATGTATAGGCCCCAGGGACCTCTTATTCAAAATTACAGGACGGATCATAAAATAATTATTAATGAGCTCACGCGCAGTGATTTTCAGAGATTTAGTCACATGCACCCTTTATAGCACTTACTGGGGCCTTTGGTGAGAAAAATGGGACTCAAAACAATTAAAATTTACCTAAAATACAGTAACCACTTCAAAATATTTAATGCGATAGACTTGCTGTTCTAAAATGGCGCGTAAAAATGGCGCGCTACAGTTTAGTGCGCCGCCATCTTTGCTTCATTATAGGTTTGTTCCACTACACTAAATACTGCGCTCATTGTAACCAACACAACAATTGAAAGAAAGAGCGCCGCCTGGTGACGCTCATGAGTAGAGTGGCCATATTGTTTTGACTGAAAATTTAAGATTAAGACTCTTAGAATAATTTTCTTTTCAAATTTATGGGGGTTGACCGAATGAATTTGTTTATACTCCCCTCCACACAAACCACCCCTGAACTGGTCGCCCAGTTTTGGGCCCAGATCTCAATGTAGCCCCCCCCCCCCCCCCCCCCCCCCCCCCCCCGCCGCCTCTATGCCAAATAAACCTACGTATCATTAGGCTTTTTTTGTGAACGGAATCCCCCAGTTGGAAGCCACGGGTCACCAATTCTTAATTTCCACAAATATTTCTACAATCAGTCTAATGTATAGGCCCCAGGGACCTCTTATTCAAAATTACAGGACGGATCACAAAATAATTATTAATGAGCTCGCGCGCAGTGATTTTCAGAGATTTAGTCACATGCACCCTTTATAGCACTTACTGGGGCCTTTGGTGAGAAAAATGGGACTCAAAACAATTAAAATTTACCTAAAATACGGTAACCACTTCAAAAAATTCAATGCGATAGACTTGCTGTTCTAAAATGGCGCGTAAAATGGCGCGCTACAGTTTAGTGCGCCGCAATCTTTGCTTCATTATAGGTTCGTTCCACTACACTAAATACTGCGCTCATTGTAACCAACACAACAATTGAAAGAAAGAGCGCCCCCTGGTGACGCTCATGAGTAGAGTGGCCATATTTTTTTGACTGAAAATTTAAGATTAAGACTCTTAGAATAATTTTCTTTTCAAATTTATGGGGGTTGACCGAATGAATTTGTTTATACTCCCCTCCACACAAACCACCCCTAAACTGGTCGCCCAGTTTTGAGCCCAGATCTCAATGTAGCCCCCCCCCCCCCCGCCTCTATGCCCAATAGACCTACGTATCATTAGGCTTTTTTTGTGAACGGAATCCCCCAGTTGGAATCCACGGGTCACCAATTCTTAATTTCCACAAATATTTCTACAATCAGACTAATCGTCACCGTTTTCACGAAGAGGCGAATTTCATGAAAAATCGTCTATTTATCGAAATTATTTTTTTTGATGAAAACGATTAAATATTGCAATTTCTACAACCTGGTGAAGTTATACATCCACAAAATCATTAAAATCACAATTAACCTAATTAACTAATGGGCGAATTGGTCCTCAAGTGCCCTTTTGCGTTTTCACGAAGAGGCAAATTCGAAATAGCGTTGACTTCAACGTGTTTATGAAGGGCACTTTGGTGCGCGTAGTCACTTTAGCGTTTTCACGAAAAGCGAATTGGGCGAATTGGTCGCGAAGTGGCTTTTAGCGTTTTCACGAAGAGGCAAATTCGAAATAGCGTTGACTTCAACGTGTTTATGAAGGGCACTTTGGTGCGCTTAGTCACTTTAGCGTTTTCACGAAGAGGCGAATTGGGCGAATTGGTCGCGAAGTGGCTTTTATCGTTTTCACGAAGAGACAAATTGGGGGCGCAATGGGGAAATGAATACATTCTGACTCTCACAGCCACGGGCGAATTTGCTAATGTATCGTTTTTTTCGTTTTCACGAAGAGGCAATTCTATTAATTGATTAATTCTGCAAAACTAATCACCTATTTTTCGTAACGTTTGCTATATTTAAGAAGATTGAAATCTCTTCTTTCCCATGATACCTTAATCTTGTATATTCTATGAATATTTATGTTTCAAACTGCCAAACGAAAAAAGGACAAACTTTACAAGCGATTATCTCGAAAGTTTGTTCAGACCGTGAAAGGCTCAATTTGCCTCTTCGTGAAAACGGTGACGTAATGTATAGGCCCCAGGGACCTCTTATTCAAAATTACAGGACGGATCATAAAATAATTATTAATGAGCTCACGCGCAGTGATTTTCAGAGATTTAGTCACATGCACCCTTTATAGCACTTACTGGGGCCTTTGGTGAGAAAAATGGGACTCAAAACAATTAAAATTTACCTAAAATACAGTAACCACTTCAAAATATTTAATGCGATAGACTTGCTGTTCTAAAATGGCGCGTAAAATGGCGCGCTACAGTTTAGTGCGCCGCCATCTTTGCTAAACACGGCGCTCATTGTAACCAACACAAAAATTGAAAGAAAGAGCACCGCCTGGTGACGCTCATGAGTAGAGTGTCCATATTTGTTTGACTGGAAATTAAAGATTAAGACTCCTAGAATAATGTTCTTTTCAAATTTAAGGGGGTTGACCGAATGAATTTGTTTATACTCCCCTCCACACAAACCACCCATAAACTGGTGGCACAGCTCTGGGCCAAGGTCTCAATGTATCCCCCGCCTCTATGCCAAATAGACCCACGTACTATTGGTCTCTTTTGTGAACGGAATACCCCAGTTGGAAGCCACGGGTCACCAATTTTTAATTTCCACAAATATTTCTACAATCAGTCCAATGTATAGGCCCCAGGGACCTCTTATCCAAAATTACTGGAGGGATCACAAAATAATTATCAATGAGCTCGCGCGCAGTGATTTTCAGAGATTTAGTCACATGCACCCTTTATAGCACTTACTGGGGCCTTTGGTGAGAACAATGGGACTCAAAACAATTAAAATTTACCTAAAATACAGTAATCACTTCAAACAATTCAATGCGATAGACTTGCTGTTCTAAAATGGCGCGTAAAAATGGCGCGCTACAGTTTAGTGCGCCGCCATCTTTGCTAAGCACGGCGCTCATTGTAACCAACACAAACATGAAAAAAAAAGAGCACCGCCTGGTGACGCTCATGAGTAGAGTGTCCATATTTATTTGACTGGAAATAAAGATTAAGACTCCTAGAATAATTTTCTTTTCAAATTTAAGGGGGTTGACCGAATGAATTTGTTTATACTTCCCTCCACACAAACCACCCCTAAACTGGTGGCACAGCTCTGGGCCCAGGTCTCAATGTATCCCTCGCCTCTATGATAAATGGACCCACGTACTATTGGTCTCTTTTGTGAACGGAATCCCCCGAGTTGGAAGCAACGGGTCACCAATTCTTAATTTCCACAAATATTTCTACAAATCAGTCCAATGTATAGGCCCCAGGGACCTCTTATTCAAAATTACAGGAGGGATCACAAAATATTAATGAGCTCGCGCGCAGTGATTTTCAGAGATTTAGTCACATGCACCCTTTATAGCACTTACTGGGGCCTTTGGTGAGAAAAATGGGACTCAAAACAATTACAATTTACCTAAAATACAGTAACCACTTCAAAAAATTAAATGCGATAGACTTGCTGTTCTAAACTGGCGAGTAAAAATGGCGCGCTACAGTTTAGTGCGCCGCCATCTTTGCTAAGCACGGCGCTCATTGTAACCAACACAAAAATTGAAAAAAAAAAAACCGCATGGTGACGCTCATGAGTAGAGTGTCCATATTTGTTTGACTGGAAATTAAAGATTAAGACTCCTAGAATAATTTTATTTTTAAATTTAAGGGGGTTGACCGAATGAATTTGTTTATACTTCCCTCCACACAAACCACCCCTAAACTGGTGGCACAGCTCTGGGCCCAGGTCTCAATGTACCCCCCGCCTCTATGATAAATAGACCCACGTACTATTGGTCTCTTTTGTGAACGGAATCCCCCGAGTTGGAAGCAACGGGTCACCAATTCTTAATTTCCACAAATATTTCTACAATCAGTCCAATGTATAGGCCCCATGGACCTCTTATTCAAAATTACCGGAGGGATCACAAAATATTAATGAGCTCGCGCGCAGTGATTTTCAGAGATTTAGTCACATGCACCCTTTATAGCACTTACTGGGGCCTTTGGTGAGAAAAATGGGACTCAAAACAATAAAAAGTTACCTAAAATACAGTAACCACTTCAAAAAATTTAATGCGATAGACTTGCTGTTCTAAAATGGCGCGTAAAATGGCGCGCTACAGTTTAGTGCGCCGCAATCTTTGCTTCATTATAGGTTCGTTACACTACACTAAATACTGCGCTCATTGTAGCCAACACAACAATTGAAAGAAAGAGCGCCGCCTGGTGACGCTCATGAGTAGAGTGGCCATATTTTTTTGACTGAAAATTTAAGATTAAGACTCTTAGAATAATTTTCTTTTCAAATGTATAGGGGTTGACCGAACCGAATGAATTTGTTTATACTCCCTTTCACACAAACCATCCCTAAACTGGTCGCCCAGTTTTGGGCCCAGATCTTAATGTAGCCCCCCCCCCCCACCCCCCCGCCTCTATGCCAAATAAACCTACGTATCATTAGGCTTTTTTTGTGAACGGAATCCCCCAGTTTGAAGCCACGGGTCACCAATTCTTAATTTCCACAAATATTTCTACAATCAGTCTAATGTATAGGCCCCAGGGACCTCTTATTCAAAATTACAGGACGGATCACAAAATAATTATTAATGAGCTCGCGCGCAGTGATTTTCAGAGATTTAGTCACATGCGCCCTTTATAGCACTTACTGGGGCCTTTGGTGAGAAAAATGGGACTCAAAACAATTAAAATTTACCTAAAATACGGTAACCACTTCAAAAAATTCAATGCGATAGACTTGCTGTTCTAAAATGGCGCGTAAAATGGCGCGCTACAGTTTAGTGCGCCGCCATCTTTGCTAAGCACGGCGCTCATTGTAACCAACACAAAAATTGAAAAAAAGAGCACCGCCTGGTGACGCTCATGAGTAGAGTGTCCATATTTGTTTGACTGGAAATTAAAGATTAAAACTCCTAGAATAATTTTCTTTTCAAATTTAAGGGGGTTGACCGAATGAATTTGTTTATACTTCCCTCCACACAAACCACCCCTAAACTGGTGGCCCAGTTTTGAGCCCAGATCTCAATGTAGCCACCCCCCGCCTCTATGCCAAATAGACCTACGTATCGTTAGGTTTTTTTGTGAACGGAATCACCCAGTTGGAAGCCACGGGTCACCAGTTCTTAATTTCCACAAATATTTCTACAATCAGTCCAATGTATAGGCCCCAGGGACCTCTTATTCAAAATTACCGGAGGGATCACAAAATATTAATGAGCTCGCGCGCAGTGATTTTCAGAGATTTAGTCACATGCACCCTTTATAGCACTTACTGGGGCCTTTGGTGAGAAAAATGGGACTCAAAACAATGACAATTTACCTAAAATACAGTAACCACTTGAAAAAATTAAATGCGATAGACTTGCTGTTCTAAAATGGCGCGTAAAATGGCGCGCTACAGTTTAGTGCGCCGCCATCTTTGCTAAGCACGGCGCTCATTGTAACCAACACAAAAATTGAAAAAAAAGAGCACCGCCTGGTGACGCTCATGAGTAGAGTGTCCATATTTGTTTGACTGGAAATTAAAGATTAAGACTCCTAGAATAATTTTCTTTTCAAATTTAAGGGGGTTGACCGAATGAATTTGTTTATACTTCCCTCCACACAAACCACCCCTAAACTGGTGGCACAGCTCTGGGCCCAGGTCTCAATGTATCCCCCGCCTCTATGATAAATGGACCCACGTACTATTGGTCTCTTTTGTGAACGGAATCCCCCGAGTTGGAAGCAACGGGTCACCAATTCTTAATTTCCACAAATATTTCTACAAATCAGTCCAATGTATAGGCCCCAGGGACCTCTTATTCAAAATTACAGGAGGGATCACAAAATATTAATGAGCTCGCGCGCAGTGATTTTCAGAGATTTAGTCACATGCACCCTTTATAGCACTTACTGGGGCCTTTGGTGAGAAAAATGGGACTCAAAACAATTAGGCCTACAATTTACCTAAAATACAGTAACCACTTCAAAAAATTAAATGCGATAGACTTGCTGTTCTAAAATGGCGAGTAAAAATGGCGCGCTACAGTTTAGTGCGCCGCCATCTTTGCTAAGCACGGCGCTCATTGTAACCAACACAAAAATTGAAAAAAAGAGCACCGCCTGGTGACGCTCATGAGTAGAGTGTCCATATTTGTTTGACTGGAAATTAAAGATTAAGACTCCTAGAATAATTTTCTTTTCAAATTTAAGGGGGTTGACCAAATGAATTTGTTTATACTTCCCTCCACACAAACCACCCCTCAACTGGTGGCACAGCTCTGGGCCCAGGTCTCAATGTATCCCCCGCCTCTATGATAAATAGACCCACGTACTATTGGCCTCCTTTGTGAACGGAATCCCCCGAGTTGGAAGCAACGGGCCACAAATTCTTAGTTTCCACAAATATTTCTACAATCAGTCCAATGTATAGGCCCCAGGGACCTCTTATTCAAAATTACCGGAGGGATCACAAAATATTAATGAGCTCGCGCGCAGTGATTTTCAGAGATTTAGTCACATGCACCCTTTATAGCACTTACTGGGGCCTTTGGTGAGAAAAATGGGACTCAAAACAATGAAAAGTTACCTAAAATACAGTAACCACTTCAAAAAATTTAATGCGATAGACTTGCTGTTCTAAAATGGCGCGTAAAATGGCGCGCTACAGTTTAGTGCGCCGCAATCTTTGCTTCATTATAGGTTCGTTCCACTACACTAAATACTGCGCTCATTGTAACCAACACAACAATTGAAAGAAAGAGCGCCGCCTGGTGACGCTCATGAGTAGAGTGGCCATATTTTTTTGACTGAAAATTTAAGATTAAGACTCTTAGAATAATTTTCTTTTCAAATGTATGGGGGTTGACCGAACCGAATGAATTTGTTTATACTCCCCTCCACACAAACCACCCCTAAACTGGTCGCCCAGTTTTGAGCCCAGATCTCAATGTAGCCCCACCCCCCGCCTCTATGCCAAATAGACCTACGTATCATTAGGCTTTTTTTGTGAACGGAATCCCCCAGTTGGAAGCCACGGGTCACCAATTCTTAATTTCCACAAATATTTCTACAATCAGTCCAATGTATAGGCCCCAGGGACCTCTTATCCAAAATTACCGGAGGGATCACAAACTAATTATTAATGAGCTCGCGCGCAGTGATTTTCAGAGATTTAGTCACATGCACCCTTTATAGCACTTACTGGGGCCCTTGGTGAGCAAAATGGGACTCAAAACAATTAAAATTTACCTAAAATACGGTAACCACTTCAAAAAATTAAATGCGATAGACTTGCTGTTCTAAAATGGCGCGTAAAATGGCGCGCTACAGTTTAGTGCGCCGCCATCTTTGCTAAGCACGGCGCTCATTGTAACCAACACAAAAATGGAAAAAAAGGGAACCGCCTGGTGACGCTCATGAGTAGAGTGTCCATATTTGTTTGACTGGAAATTAAAGATTAAGACTCCTAGAATAATTTTCTTTTCAAATTTAAGGGAGTTGACCGAATGAATTTGTTTATACTTCCCTCCACACAAACCACCCCTAAACTGGTGGCACAGCTCTGGGCCCAGGTCTCAATGTATCCCCCGCCTCTATGATAAATAGACCCACGTACTATTGGTCTCTTTTGTGAACGGAATCCCCCGAGTTGGAAGCAACGGGTCACCAATTCTTAATTTCCACAAATATTTCTACAATCAGTCCAATGTATAGGCCCCAGGGACCTCTTATTCAAAATTACCGGAGGGATCACAAAATAATTATTAATGAGCTCGCGCGCAGTGATTTTCAGAGATTTAGTCACATGCACCCTTTATAGCACTTACTGGGGCCTTTGGTGAGAAAAATGGGACTCAAAACAATGAAAAGTTACCTAAAATACAGTAACCACTTCAAAAAATTTAATGCGATAGACTTGCTGTTCTAAAATGGCGCGTAAAATGGCGCGCTACAGTTTAGTGCGCCGCAATCTTTGCTTCATTATAGGTTCGTTCCACTACACTAAATACTGCGCTCATTGTAACCAACACAACAATTGAAAGAAAGAGCGCCGCCTGGTGACGCTCATGAGTAGAGTGTCCCTATTTGTTTGACTGGAAATTAAAGATGAAGACTCCTAGAATAATTTTCTTTTCAAATTTAAGGGAGTTAACCGAATGAATTTGTTTATACTTCCCTCCACACAAACCACCCCTAAACTGGTGGCACAGCTCTGGGCCCAGGTCTCAATGTATCCCCCGCCTCTAAGATAAATAGACCCACGTACTATTGGTCTCTTTTGTGAACGGAATCCCCCGAGTTGGAAGCAACGGGTCACCAATTCTTAATTTCCACAAATATTTCTACAATCAGTCCAATGTATAGGCCCCAGGGACCTCTTATTCAAAATTACTGGAGGGATCACAAAATAATTATTAATGAGCTCGCGCGCAGTGATTTTCAGAGATTTAGTCACATGCACCCTTTTTGCACTTACTGGGGCCTTTGGTGAGAAAAATGGGACTCAAAACAATTAAAATTTACCTAAAATACAGTAACCACTTCAAAAAATTAAATTCGATAGACTTGCTGTTCTAAAATGGCGCGTAAAATGGCGCGCTACAGTTTAGTGCGCCGCAATCTTTGCTTCATTATAGGTTCGTTCCACTACACTAAATACTGCGCTCATTGTAACCAACACAACAATTGAAAGAAAGAGCGCCGCCTGGTGACGCTCATGAGTATAGTGGCCATATTTTTTTGACTGAAAATTTAAGATTAAGACTCTTAGAATAATTTTCTTTTCAAATGTATGGGGGTTGACCGAATGAATTTGTTTATACTCCCCTCCACACAAACCACCCCTAAACTGGTCGCCCAGTTTTGAGCCCAGATCTCAATGTAGCCCCACCCCCCGCCTCTATGCCAAATAGACCTACGTATCATTAGGCTTTTTTTGTGAACGGAATCCCCCAGTTGGAAGCCACGGGTCACCAATTCTTAATTTCCACAAATATTTCTACAATCAGTCTAATGTATAGGCCCCAGGGACCTCTTATTCAAAATTACAGGACGGATCACAAAATAATTATTAATGAGCTCGCGCGCAGTGATTTTCAGAGATTTAGTCACATGCACCCTTTATAGCACTTACTGGGGCCCTTGGTAAGCAAAATGGGACTCAAAACAATTAAAATTTACCTAAAATACGGTAACCACTTCAAAAAATTAAATGCGATAGACTTGCTGTTCTAAAATGGCGCGTAAAATGGCGCGCTACAGTTTAGTGCGCCGCCATCTTTGCTAAGCACGGCGCTCATTGTAACCAACACAAAAATTGAAAAAAAGGGAACCGCCTGGTGACGCTCATGAGTAGAGTGTCCATATTTGTTTGACTGGAAATTAAAGATTAAGACTCCTAGAATAATTTTCTTTTCAAATTTAAGGGGGTTGACCGAATGAATTTGTTTATACTTCCCTCCACACAAACCACCCCTAAACTGGTGGCACAGCTCTGGGCCCAGGTCTCAATGTATCCCCCGCCTCTATGATAAATAGACCCACGTACTATTGGTCTCTTTTGTGAACGGAATCCCCCGAGTTGGAAGCAACGGGTCACCAATTCTTAATTTCCACAAATATTTCTACAATCAGTCCAATGTATAGGCCCCAGGGACCTCTTATTCAAAATTACCGGAGGGATCACAAAATAATTATTAATGAGCTCGCGCGCAGTGATTTTCAGAGATTTAGTCACATGCACCCTTTATAGCACTTACTGGGGCCTTTGGTGAGAAAAATGGGACTCAAAACAATGAAAAGTTACCTAAAATACAGTAACCACTTCAAAAAATTTAATGCGATAGACTTGCTGTTCTAAAATGGCGCGTAAAATGGCGCGCTACAGTTTAGTGCGCCGCAATCTTTGCTTCATTATAGGTTCGTTCCACTACACTAAATACTGCGCTCATTGTAACCAACACAACAATTGAAAGAAAGAGCGCCGCCTGGTGACGCTCATGAGTAGAGTGTCCCTATTTGTTTGACTGGAAATTAAAGATGAAGACTCCTAGAATAATTTTCTTTTCAAATTTAAGGGAGTTAACCGAATGAATTTGTTTATACTTCCCTCCACACAAACCACCCCTAAACTGGTGGCACAGCTCTGGGCCCAGGTCTCAATGTATCCCCCGCCTCTAAGATAAATAGACCCACGTACTATTGGTCTCTTTTGTGAACGGAATCCCCCGAGTTGGAAGCAACGGGTCACCAATTCTTAATTTCCACAAATATTTCTACAATCAGTCCAATGTATAGGCCCCAGGGACCTCTTATTCAAAATTACTGGAGGGATCACAAAATAATTATTAATGAGCTCGCGCGCAGTGATTTTCAGAGATTTAGTCACATGCACCCTTTTTGCACTTACTGGGGCCTTTGGTGAGAAAAATGGGACTCAAAACAATTAAAATTTACCTAAAATACAGTAACCACTTCAAAAAATTAAATTCGATAGACTTGCTGTTCTAAAATGGCGCGTAAAATGGCGCGCTACAGTTTAGTGCGCCGCAATCTTTGCTTCATTATAGGTTCGTTCCACTACACTAAATACTGCGCTCATTGTAACCAACACAACAATTGAAAGAAAGAGCGCCGCCTGGTGACGCTCATGAGTATAGTGGCCATATTTTTTTGACTGAAAATTTAAGATTAAGACTCTTAGAATAATTTTCTTTTCAAATGTATGGGGGTTGACCGAATGAATTTGTTTATACTCCCCTCCACACAAACCACCCCTAAACTGGTCGCCCAGTTTTGAGCCCAGATCTCAATGTAGCCCCACCCCCCGCCTCTATGCCAAATAGACCTACGTATCATTAGGCTTTTTTTGTGAACGGAATCCCCCAGTTGGAAGCCACGGGTCACCAATTCTTAATTTCCACAAATATTTCTACAATCAGTCTAATGTATAGGCCCCAGGGACCTCTTATTCAAAATTACAGGACGGATCACAAAATAATTATTAATGAGCTCGCGCGCAGTGATTTTCAGAGATTTAGTCACATGCACCCTTTATAGCACTTACTGGGGCCCTTGGTAAGCAAAATGGGACTCAAAACAATTAAAATTTACCTAAAATACGGTAACCACTTCAAAAAATTAAATGCGATAGACTTGCTGTTCTAAAATGGCGCGTAAAATGGCGCGCTACAGTTTAGTGCGCCGCCATCTTTGCTAAGCACGGCGCTCATTGTAACCAACACAAAAATTGAAAAAAAGGGAACCGCCTGGTGACGCTCATGAGTAGAGTGTCCATATTTGTTTGACTGGAAATTAAAGATTAAGACTCCTAGAATAATTTTCTTTTCAAATTTAAGGGGGTTGACCGAATGAATTTGTTTATACTTCCCTCCACACAAACCACCCCTAAACTGGTGGCACAGCTCTGGGCCCAGGTCTCAATGTATCCCCCGCCTCTATGATAAATAGACCCACGTACTATTGGTCTCTTTTGTGAACGGAATCCCCCGAGTTGGAAGCAACGGGTCACCAATTCTTAATTTCCACAAATATTTCTACAATCAGTCCAATGTATAGGCCCCAGGGACCTCTTATTCAAAATTACTGGAGGGATCACAAAATATTAATGAGCTCGCGCGCAGTGATTTTCAGAGATTTAGTCACATGCACCCTTTATAGCACTTACTGGGGCCTTTGGTGAGAAAAATGGGACTCAAAACAATGACAATTTACCTAAAATACAGTAACCACTTGAAAAAATTAAATGCGATAGACTTGCTGTTCTAAAATGGCGCGTAAAAATGGCGCGCTACAGTTTAGTGCGCCGCCATCTTTGCTAAACACGGCGCTCATTGTAACCAAAACAAAAATTGAAAGAAAGAGCGCCGCCTGGTGACGCTCATGAGTAGAGTGTCCCTATTTTTTTGACTGGAAATTAAAGATTAAGACTCCTAGAATAATTTTCTTTTCAAATTTATGGGGGTTGACCGAATGAATTGTTGTATACTCTCCTCCACACAAACCACCCCTAAACTGGTGGCCCAGCTCTGGGCCCAGGTCTCTATGTAGCCCCCGCGCCTATATGCCAAATAGACCCACGTACTATTGGTCTCTTTTTTGAACGGAATCCCCCGAGTTGGAAGCAACGGGTCACCAATTCTTAATTTCCACAAATATTTCTACAATCAGTCCAATGTATAGGCCCCAGGGACCTCTTATCCAAAATTACCGGAGGGATCACAAACTAATTATTAATGAGCTCGCGCGCAGTGATTTTCAGAGATTTAGTCACATGCACCCTTTATAGCACTTACTGGGGCCTTTGGTGAGAAAAATGGGACTCAAAACAATGAAAAGTTACCTAAAATACAGTAACCACTTCAAAAAATTTAATGCGATAGACTTGCTGTTCTAAAATGGCGCGTAAAATGGCGCGCTACAGTTTAGTGCGCCGCAATCTTTGCTTCATTATAGGTTCGTTCCACTACACTAAATACTGCGCTCATTGTAACCAACACAACAATTGAAAGAAAGAGCGCCGCCTGGTGACGCTCATGAGTATAGTGGCCATATTTTTTTGACTGAAAATTTAAGATTAAGACTCTTAGAATAATTTTCTTTTCAAATGTATGGGGGTTGACCGAATGAATTTGTTTATACTCCCCTCCACACAAACCACCCCTAAACTGGTCGCCCAGTTTTGAGCCCAGATCTCAATGTAGCCCCACCCCCCGCCTCTATGCCAAATAGACCTACGTATCATTAGGCTTTTTTTGTGAACGGAATCCCCCAGTTGGAAGCCACGGGTCACCAATTCTTAATTTCCACAAATATTTCTACAATCAGTCTAATGTATAGGCCCCAGGGACCTCTTATTCAAAATTACAGGACGGATCACAAAATAATTATTAATGAGCTCGCGCGCAGTGATTTTCAGAGATTTAGTCACATGCACCCTTTATAGCACTTACTGGGGCCCTTGGTAAGCAAAATGGGACTCAAAACAATTAAAATTTACCTAAAATACGGTAACCACTTCAAAAAATTAAATGCGATAGACTTGCTGTTCTAAAATGGCGCGTAAAATGGCGCGCTACAGTTTAGTGCGCCGCCATCTTTGCTAAGCACGGCGCTCATTGTAACCAACACAAAAATTGAAAAAAAGGGAACCGCCTGGTGACGCTCATGAGTAGAGTGTCCATATTTGTTTGACTGGAAATTAAAGATTAAGACTCCTAGAATAATTTTCTTTTCAAATTTAAGGGGGTTGACCGAATGAATTTGTTTATACTTCCCTCCACACAAACCACCCCTAAACTGGTGGCACAGCTCTGGGCCCAGGTCTCAATGTATCCCCCGCCTCTATGATAAATAGACCCACGTACTATTGGTCTCTTTTGTGAACGGAATCCCCCGAGTTGGAAGCAACGGGTCACCAATTCTTAATTTCCACAAATATTTCTACAATCAGTCCAATGTATAGGCCCCAGGGACCTCTTATTCAAAATTACTGGAGGGATCACAAAATATTAATGAGCTCGCGCGCAGTGATTTTCAGAGATTTAGTCACATGCACCCTTTATAGCACTTACTGGGGCCTTTGGTGAGAAAAATGGGACTCAAAACAATGACAATTTACCTAAAATACAGTAACCACTTGAAAAAATTAAATGCGATAGACTTGCTGTTCTAAAATGGCGCGTAAAAATGGCGCGCTACAGTTTAGTGCGCCGCCATCTTTGCTAAACACGGCGCTCATTGTAACCAAAACAAAAATTGAAAGAAAGAGCGCCGCCTGGTGACGCTCATGAGTAGAGTGTCCCTATTTTTTTGACTGGAAATTAAAGATTAAGACTCCTAGAATAATTTTCTTTTCAAATTTATGGGGGTTGACCGAATGAATTGTTGTATACTCTCCTCCACACAAACCACCCCTAAACTGGTGGCCCAGCTCTGGGCCCAGGTCTCTATGTAGCCCCCGCGCCTATATGCCAAATAGACCCACGTACTATTGGTCTCTTTTTTGAACGGAATCCCCCGAGTTGGAAGCAACGGGTCACCAATTCTTAATTTCCACAAATATTTCTACAATCAGTCCAATGTATAGGCCCCAGGGACCTCTTATCCAAAATTACCGGAGGGATCACAAACTAATTATTAATGAGCTCGCGCGCAGTGATTTTCAGAGATTTAGTCACATGCACCCTTTATAGCACTTACTGGGGCCTTTGGTGAGAAAAATGGGACTCAAAACAATGAAAAGTTACCTAAAATACAGTAACCACTTCAAAAAATTTAATGCGATAGACTTGCTGTTCTAAAATGGCGCGTAAAATGGCGCGCTACAGTTTAGTGCGCCGCAATCTTTGCTTCATTATAGGTTCGTTCCACTACACTAAATACTGCGCTCATTGTAACCAACACAACAATTGAAAGAAAGAGCGCCGCCTGGTGACGCTCATGAGTAGAGTGGCCATATTTTTTTGACTGAAAATTTAAGATTAAGACTCTTAGAATAATTTTCTTTTCAAATGTATGGGGGTTGACCGAATGAATTTGTTTATACTCCCCTCCACACAAACCACCCCTAAACTGGTCGCCCAGTTTTGGGTCCAGATCTTAATGTAGCCCCCCCCCCCCCCCCCCCCCCCCCGCCTCTATGCCAAATAAACCTACGTATCATTAGGCTTTTTTTGTGAACGGAATCCCCCAGTTGGAAGCCACGGGTCACCAATTCTTAATTTCCACAAATATTTCTACAATCAGTCTAATGTATAGGCCCCAGGGACCTCTTATTCAAAATTACAGGACGGATCACAAAATAATTATTAATGACCTCGCGCGCAGTGATTTTCAGAGATTTAGTCACACGCACCCTTTATAGCACTTACTGGGGCCTTTGGTGAGAAAAATGGGACTCAAAACAATTAAAATTTACCTAAAATACGGTAACCACTTCAAAAAATTCAATGCGATAGACTTGCTGTTCTAAAATGGCGCGTAAAATGGCGCGCTACAATTTAGTGCGCCGCCATCTTTGCTAAGCACGGCGCTCATTGTAACCAACACAAAAATTGAAAAAAAGAGCACCGCCTGGTGACGCTCATGAGTAGAGTGTCCATATTTGTTTGACTGGAAATTAAAGATTAAGACTCCTAGAATAATTTTCTTTTCAAATTTAAGGGGGTTGACCGAATGAATTTGTTTATACTTCCCTCCACACAAACCACCCCTAAACTGGTGGCACAGCTCTGGGCCCAGGTCTCAATGTATCCCCCGCATCTATGATAAATAGACCCACGTACTATTGGTCTCTTTTGTGAACGGAATCCCCCGAGTTGGAAGCAACGGGTCACCAATTCTTAATTTCCACAAATATTTCTACAATCAGTCCAATGTATTGGCCCCAGGGACCTCTTATTCAAAATTACCGGAGGGATCACAAAATATTAATGAGCTCGCGCGCAGTGATTTTCAGAGATTTAGTCACATGCACCCTTTATAGCACTTACTGGGGCCTTTGGTGAGAAAAATGGGACTCAAAACAATTAAAATTTACCTAAAATACAGTAACCACTTCAAAAAATTAAATGCGATAGACTTGCTGTTCTAAAATGGCGCGTAAAATGGCGCGCTACAGTTTAGTGCGCCGACATCTTTGCTAAGCACGGCGCTCATTGTAACCAACACAAAAATTGAAAAAAAGGGAACCGCCTGGTGACGCTCATGAGTAGAGTGTCCATATTTGTTTGACTGGAAATTAAAGATTAAGACTCCTAGAATAATTTTCTTTTCAAATTTAAGGGAGTTGACCGAATGAATTTGTTTATACTTCCCTCCACACAAACCACCCCTAAACTGGTGGCACAGCTCTGGGCCCAGGTCTCAATGTATCCCCCGCCTCTATGATAAATAGACCCACGTACTATTGGTCTCTTTTGTGAACGGAATCCCCCGAGTTGGAAGCAACGGGTCACCAATTCTTAATTTCCACAAATATTTCTACAATCAGTCCAATGTATAGGCCCCAGGGACCTCTTATTCAAAATTACCGGAGGGATCACAAAATAATTATTAATGAGCTCGCGCGCAGTGATTTTCAGAGATTTAGTCACATGCACCCTTTATAGCACTTACTGGGGCCTTTGGTGAGAAAAATGGGACTCAAAACAATGAAAAGTTACCTAAAATACAGTAACCACTTCAAAAAATTTAATGCGATAGACTTGCTGTTCTAAAATGGCGCGTAAAATGGCGCGCTACAGTTTAGTGAGCCGCAATCTTTGCTTCATTATAGGTTCGTTCCACTACACTAAATACTGCGCTCATTGTAACCAACACAACAATTGAAAGAAAGAGCGCCGCCTGGTGACGCTCATGAGTAGAGTGTCCCTATTTGTTTGACTGGAAATTAAAGATTAAGACTCCTAGAATAATTTTCTTTTCAAATTTAAGGGAGTTGACCGAATGAATTTGTTTATACTTCCCTCCACACAAACCACCCCTAAACTGGTGGCACAGCTCTGGGCCCAGGTCTCAATGTATCCCCCGCCTCTAAGATAAATAGACCCACGTACTATTGGTCTCTTTTGTGAACGGAATCCCCCGAGTTGGAAGCAACGGGTCACCAATTCTTAATTTCCACAAATATTTCTACAATCAGTCCAATGTATAGGCCCCAGGGACCTCTTATTCAAAATTACTGGAGGGATCACAAAATAATTATTAATGAGCTCGCGCGCAGTGATTTTCAGAGATTTAGTCACATGCACCATTTTTGCACTTACTGGGGCCTTTGGTGAGAAAAATGGGACTCAAAACAATTAAAATTTACCTAAAATACAGTAACCACTTCAAAAAATTAAATTCGATAGACTTGCTGTTCTAAAATGGCGCGTAAAATGGCGCGCTACAGTTTAGTGCGCCGCAATCTTTGCTTCATTATAGGTTCGTTCCACTACACTAAATACTGCGCTCATTGTAACCAACACAACAATTGAAAGAAAGAGCGCCGCCTGGTGACGCTCATGAGTATAGTGGCCATATTTTTTTGACTGAAAATTTAAGATTAAGACTCTTAGAATAATTTTCTTTTCAAATGTATGGGGGTTGACCGAATAAATTTGTTTATACTCCCCTCCACACAAACCACCCCTAAACTGGTCGCCCAGTTTTGAGCCCAGATCTCAATGTAGCCCCACCCCCCGCCTCTATGCCAAATAGACCTACGTATCATTAGGCTTTTTTTGTGAACGGAATCCCCCAGTTGGAAGCCACGGGTCACCAATTCTTAATTTCCACAAATATTTCTACAATCAGTCTAATGTATAGGCCCCAGGGACCTCTTATTTAAAATTACAGGACGGATCACAAAATAATTATTAATGAGCTCGCGCGCAGTGATTTTCAGAGATTTAGTCACATGCACCCTTTATAGCACTTACTGGGGCCCTTGGTGAGCAAAATGGGACTCAAAACAATTAAAATTTACCTAAAATACGGTAACCACTTCAAAAAATTAAATGCGATAGACTTGCTGTTCTAAAATGGCGCGTAACATGGCGCGCTACAGTTTAGTGCGCCGCCATCTTTGCTAAGCACGGCGCTCATTGTAACCAACACAAAAATTTAAAAAAAGGGAACCGCCTGGTGACGCTCATGAGTAGAGTGTCCATATTTGTTTGACTGGAAATTAAAGATTAAGACTCCTAGAATAATTTTCTTTTCAAATTTAAGGGGGTTGACCGAATGAATTTGTTTATACTTCCCTCCACACAAACCACCCCTAAACTGGTGGCACAGCTCTGGGCCCAGGTCTCAATGTATCCCCTGCCTCTACGATAAATAGACCCACGTACTATTGGTCTCTTTTGTGAACGGAATCCCCCGAATTGGAAGCAACGGGTCACCAATTCTTAATTTCCACAAATATTTCTACAATCAGTCCAATGTATAGGCCCCAGGGACCTCTTATTCAAAATTACTGGAGGGATCACAAAATATTAATGAGCTCGCGCGCAGTGATTTTCAGAGATTTAGTCACATGCACCCTTTATAGCACTTACTGGGGCCTTTGGTGAGAAAAATGGGACTCAAAACAATTAAAATTTACCTAAAATACAGTAACCACTTCAAAAAATTAAATGCGATAGACTTGCTGTTCTAAAATGGCGCGTAAAAATGGCGCGCTACAGTTTAGTGCGCCGCCATCTTTGCTAAACACGGCGCTCATTGTAACCAAAACAAAAATTGAAAGAAAGAGCGCCGCCTGGTGACGCTCATGAGTAGAGTGTCCCTATTTTTTTGACTGGAAATTAAAGATTAAGACTCCTAGAATAATTTTCTTTTCAAATTTATGGGGGTTGACCGAATGAATTGTTGTATACTCTCCTCCACACAAACCACCCCTAAACTGGTGGCCCAGCTCTGGGCCCAGGTCTCAATGTAGCCCCCCGCCTCTATGCCAAATATACCCACGTACTATTGGTCTCTTTTTTGAACGGAATCCTCCGAGTTGGAAGCCACGGGTCACCAATTCTTAATTTCCACAAATTTTTCTACAATCAGTCCAATGTATTGGCCCCAGGGACCTCTTATTCAAAATTACCGGAGGGATCACAAACTAATTATTAATGAGCTCGCGCGCAGTGATTTTCAGAGATTTAGTCACATGCACCCTTTATAGCACTTACTGGGGCCCTTGGTGAGCAAAATGGGACTCAAAACAATTAAAATTTACCTAAAATACGGTAACCACTTCAAAAAATTAAATGCGATAGACTTGCTGTTCTAAAATGGCGCGTAAAATGGCGCGCTACAGTTTAGTGCGCCGCAATCTTTGCTTCATTATAGGTTCGTTCCACTACACTAAATACTGCGCTCATTGTAACCAACACAACAATTGAAAGAAAGAGCGCCGCCTGGTGACGCTCATGAGTAGAGTGTCCCTATTTGTTTGACTGGAAATTAAAGATGAAGACTCCTAGAATAATTTTCTTTTCAAATTTAAGGGAGTTAACCGAATGAATTTGTTTATACTTCCCTCCACACAAACCACCCCTAAACTGGTGGCACAGCTCTGGGCCCAGGTCTCAATGTATCCCCCGCCTCTAAGATAAATAGACCCACGTACTATTGGTCTCTTTTGTGAACGGAATCCCCCGAGTTGGAAGCAACGGGTCACCAATTCTTAATTTCCACAAATATTTCTACAATCAGTCCAATGTATAGGCCCCAGGGACCTCTTATTCAAAATTACTGGAGGGATCACAAACTAATTATTAATGAGCTCGCACGCAGTGATTTTCAGAGATTTAGTCACATGCACCCTTTTTGCACTTACTGGGGCCTTTGGTGAGAAAAATGGGACTCAAAACAATTAAAATTTACCTAAAATACAGTAACCACTTCAAAAAATTAAATTCGATAGACTTGCTGTTCTAAAATGGCGCGTAAAATGGCGCGCTACAGTTTAGTGCGCCGCAATCTTTGCTTCATTATAGGTTCGTTCCACTACACTAAATACTGCGCTCATTGTAACCAACACAACAATTGAAAGAAAGAGCGCCGCCTGGTGACGCTCATGAGTATAGTGGCCATATTTTTTTGACTGAAAATTTAAGATTAAGACTCTTAGAATAATTTTCTTTTCAAATGTATGGGGGTTGACCGAATGAATTTGTTTATACTCCCCTCCACACAAACCACCCCTAAACTGGTCGCCCAGTTTTGAGCCCAGATCTCAATGTAGCCCCACCCCCCGCCTCTATGCCAAATAGACCTACGTATCATTAGGCTTTTTTTGTGAACGGAATCCCCCAGTTGGAAGCCACGGGTCACCAATTCTTAATTTCCACAAATATTTCTACAATCAGTCTAATGTATAGGCCCCAGGGACCTCTTATTCAAAATTACAGGACGGATCACAAAATAATTATTAATGAGCTCGCGCGCAGTGATTTTCAGAGATTTAGTCACATGCACCCTTTATAGCACTTACTGGGGCCCTTGGTAAGCAAAATGGGACTCAAAACAATTAAAATTTACCTAAAATACGGTAACCACTTCAAAAAATTAAATGCGATAGACTTGCTGTTCTAAAATGGCGCGTAAAATGGCGCGCTACAGTTTAGTGCGCCGCCATCTTTGCTAAGCACGGCGCTCATTGTAACCAACACAAAAATTGAAAAAAAGGGAACCGCCTGGTGACGCTCATGAGTAGAGTGTCCATATTTGTTTGACTGGAAATTAAAGATTAAGACTCCTAGAATAATTTTCTTTTCAAATTTAAGGGGGTTGACCGAATGAATTTGTTTATACTTCCCTCCACACAAACCACCCCTAAACTGGTGGCACAGCTCTGGGCCCAGGTCTCAATGTATCCCCCGCCTCTATGATAAATAGACCCACGTACTATTGGTCTCTTTTGTGAACGGAATCCCCCGAGTTGGAAGCAACGGGTCACCAATTCTTAATTTCCACAAATATTTCTACAATCAGTCCAATGTATAGGCCCCAGGGACCTCTTATTCAAAATTACTGGAGGGATCACAAAATATTAATGAGCTCGCGCGCAGTGATTTTCCGAGATTTAGTCACATGCACCCTTTATAGCACTTACTGGGGCCTTTGGTGAGAAAAATGGGACTCAAAACAATTAAAATTTACCTAAAATACAGTAACCACTTCAAAAAATTAAATGCGATAGACTTGCTGTTCTAAAATGGCGCGTAAAAATGGCGCGCTACAGTTTAGTGCGCCGCCATCTTTGCTAAACACGGCGCTCATTGTAACCAAAACAAAAATTGAAAGAAAGAGCGCCGCCTGGTGACGCTCATGAGTAGAGTGTCCCTATTTTTTTGACTGGAAATTAAAGATTAAGACTCCTAGAATAATTTTCTTTTCAAATTTATGGGGGTTGACCGAATGAATTGTTGTATACTCTCCTCCACACAAACCACCCCTAAACTGGTGGCCCAGCTCTGGGCCCAGGTCTCAATGTAGCCCCCCGCCTCTATGCCAAATATACCCACGTACTATTGGTCTCTTTTTTGAACGGAATCCTCCGAGTTGGAAGCCACGGGTCACCAATTCTTAATTTCCACAAATATTTCTACAATCAGTCCAATGTATAGGCCCCAAGGACCTCTTATCCAAAATTACCGGAGGGATCACAAACTAATTATTAATGAGCTCGCGCGCAGTGATTTTCAGAGATTTAGTCACATGCACCCTTTATAGCACTTACTGGGGCCTTTGGTGAGAAAAATGGGACTCAAAACAATTAAATTTTAATTAAAATACAGTAACCACTTCAAAAAATTAAATGCGATAGACTTGTTGTTCTAAAATGGCGCGTAAAAATGGCGCGCAACAGTTTAGTGCGCCGCCATCTTTGCTAAACACGGCGCTCATTGTAACCAAAACAAAAATTGAAAGAAAGAGCGCCGCCTGGTGACGCTCATGAGTAGAGTGTCCCTATTTTTTTGACTGGAAATTAAAGATTAAGACTCCTAGAATAATTTTCTTTTCAAATTTATGGGGGTTGACCGAATGAATTGTTGTATACTCTCCTCCACACAAACCACCCCTAAACTGGTGGCCCAGCTCTGGGCCCAGGTCTCAATGTAGCCCCCCGCCTCTATGCCAAATATACCCACGTACTATTGGTCTCTTTTTTGAACGGAATCCTCCGAGTTGGAAGCCACGGGTCACCAATTCTTAATTTCCACAAATATTTCTGCAATCAGTCCAATGTATAGGCCCCAGGGACCTCTTATCCAAAATTACCGGAGGGATCACAAAATAATTATTAATGAGCTCGCGCGCAGTGATTTTCAGAGATTTAGACACATGCACCCTTTAAGGCACTTACTGGGGCCTTTGGTGAGAAAAATGGGACTCAAAACAATGAAAAGTTATCTAAAATACAGTAACCACTTCAAAAAATTAAATGCGATAGACTTGCTGTTCTAAAATGGCGCGTAAAATGGCGCGCCACAGTTTAGTGCGCCGCAATCTTTGCTTCATTTTAGGTTCGTTCCACTACACTAAACACTGCGCTTATTGTAACCAACACAACAATTGAAAGAAAGAGCGCCGCCTGGTGACGCTCATGAGTAGAGTGTCCATATTTGTTTGACTGGAAATTAAAGATTAAGACTCCTAGAATAATTTCCTTTTCAAATTTAAGGGGGTTGACCGAATGAATTTGTTTATACTCCCCTCCACACAAACCACCCCTAAACTGGTCGCCCAGTTTTGAGCCCAGATCTCAATGTAGCCCCACCCCCCCGCCTCTATGCCAAATAGACCTACGTATCATTAGGCTTTTTTTTGTGAACGGAATCCCCCAGTTGGAAGCCGCGGGTCACCAATTCTTAATTTCCACAAATATTTCTAAAATCAGTCTAATGTATAGGCCCCAGGGACCTCTTATTCAAAATTACAGGACGGATCACAAAATAATTATTAATGAGCTCGCGCGCAGTGATTTTCAGAGATTTAGTCACATGCACCCTTTATAGCACTTACTGGGGCCTATGGTGAGAAAAATTGGACTCAAAACAATTAAAATTTACCTAAAATACAGTAACCACTTCAAAAAATTAAATGCGATAGACTTGCTGTTCTAAAATGGCGCGTAAAAATGGCGCGCTACAGTTTAGTGCGCCGCCATCTTTGCTAAACAAGGCGCTCATTGTAACCAACACAAAAATTGAAAAAAAGGGAACCGCCTGGTGACGCTCATGAGTAGAGTGTCCATATTTGTTTGACTAGAAATTAAAGATTAAGACTCCTAGAATAATTTTCTTTTCAAATTTAACGGGGTTGACCGAATGAATTTGTTTATACTTCCCTCCACACAAACCACCCCTAAACTGGGGGCCCAGCCCTGGGCCCAGGGTTCAATGTAGCCCGCCGCCTCTATGCCAAATATACCCACGTACTATTGGTCTCTTTTTTGAACGGAATCCTCCGAGTTGGAAGCCACGGGTCACCAATTCTTAATTTCCACAAATATTTCTACAATCAGTCCAATGTATAGGCCCCAGGGACCTCTTATCCAAAATTACCGGAGGGATCACAAAATAATTATTAATGAGCTCGCGCGCAGTGATTTTCAGAGATTTAGTCACATGCACCCTTTAAGGCACTTACTGGGGCCTTTGGTGAGAAAAATGGGACTCAAAACAATGAAAAGTTACCTAAAATACAGTAACCACTTCAAACAATTAAATGCGATAGACTTGCCGTTCTAAAATGGCGCGTAAAATGGCGCGCCACAGTTTAGTGCGCCGCAATCTTTGCTTCATTTTAGGTTCGTTCCACTACACTAAACACTGCGCTTATTGTAACCAACACAAAAATTGAAAAAAAGGGAACCGCCTGGTGACGCTCATGAGTAGAGTGTCCATATTTGTTTGACTAGAAATTAAAGATTAAGACTCCTAGAATAATTTTCTTTTCAAATTTAACGGGGTTGACCGAATGAATTTGTTTATACTCCCCTCCACACAAACCACCCCTAAACTGGTGGCACAGCTCTGGGCCCAGGTCTCAATGTAGCCCCCCTCGCCTCTATGCCAAATAGACCCACGTACTATTGGTCTCTTTTGTGAACGGAATCCCCCGATTTGGAAGCAACGGGTCACCAATTCTTAATTTCCACAAATATTTCTACAATCAGTCCAATGTTTAGGCCCCAGGGACCTCTTATTCAATATTACCGGAGGGATCACAAAATATTAATGAGCTCGCGCGCAGTGATTTTCAGAGATTTAGTCACATGCACCCTTTATAGCACTTACTGGGGCCTTTGGTGAGAAAAATGGGACTCAAAACAATTAAAATTTACCTAAAATACAGTAACCACTTCAACAAATTAAATGCGATAGACCTGCTGTTCTAAAATGGCGCGTAAAAATGGCGCGCTACAGTTTAGTGCGCCGCCATCTTTGCTAAACACGGCGCTCATTGTAACCAAAACAAAAATTAAAAGAAAGAGCGCCCCCTGTTGACGCTCATGAGTAGAGTGTCCCAATTTTTTTGACTGGAAATTAAAGATTAAGACTCCTAGAATAATTTTATTTTCAAATTTATGGGGGTTGACCGAATGAATTGTTGTATACTCTCCTCCACACAAACCACCCCTAAACTGGTGGCTCAGCCCTGGGCCCAGGTCTCTATGTAGCCCCCCGCCTCTATGCCAAATAGACCCACGTACTATTGGTCTCTTTTTTGAACGGAATCCCCCGAGTTGGAAGCCACGGGTCACCAATTCTTAATTTCCACAAATATTTCTACAATCAGTCTAATGTATAGGCCCCAGGGACCTCTTATCCAAAATTACCGGAGGGATCACAAACTAATTATTAATGAGCTCGCGCGCAGTGATTTTCAGAGATTTAGTCACATGCACCCTTTATAGCACTTACTGGGGCCTTTGGTGAGAAAAATGGGACTCAAAACAATGAAAAGTTACCTAAAATACAGTAACCACTTCAAAAAATTTAATGCGATAGACTTGCTGTTCTAAAATGGCGCGTAAAATGGCGCGCTACAGTTTAGTGCGCCGCAATCTTTGCTTCATTATAGGTTCGTTCCACTACACTAAATACTGCGCTCATTGTAACCAACACAACAATTGAAAGAAAGAACGCCTCCTGGTGACGCTCATGAGTAGAGTGGCCATATTGTTTTGACTGAAAATTTAAGATTAAGACTCTTAGAATAATTTTCTTTTCAAATGTATGGGGGTTGACCGAATGAATTTGTTTATACTCCCCTCCACACAAACCACCCCTAAACTGGTCGCCCAGTTTTGAGCCCAGATCTCAATGTAGCCCCACCCCCGCCTCTATGCCAAATAGACCTACGTATCATTAGGCTTTTTTGTGAACGGAATCCCCCAGTTGGAAGCCGCGGGTCACCAATTCTTAATTCCACAAATATTTCTAAAATCAGTCTAATGTATAGGCCCCAGGGACCTCTTATTCAAAATTACAGGACGGATCACAAAATAATTATTAATGAGCTCGCGCGCAGTGATTTTCAGAGATTTAGTCACATGCACCCTTTATAGCACTTACTGGGGCCCTTGGTGAGCAAAATGGGACTCAAAACAATTAAAATTTACCTAAAATACGGTAACCACTTCAAAAAATTAAATGCGATACACTTGCTGTTCTAAAATGGCGCGTAAAATGGCGCGCTACAGTTTAGTGCGCCGCCATCTTTGCTAAGCACGGCGCTCATTGTAACCAACACAAAAATTGAAAAAAAGGGAACCGCCTGGTGACGCTCATGAGTAGAGTGTCCATATTTGTTTGACTGGAAATTAAAGATTAATACTCCTAGAATAATTTTCTTTTCAAATTTAAGGGGGTTGACCGAATGAATTTGTTTATACTTCCCTCCACACAAACCACCCCTAAACTGGTGGTACAGCTCTGGGCCCAGGTCTCAATGTATCCCCCGCCTCTATGATAAATAGACCCATGTACTATTGGTCTCTTTTGTGAACGGAATCCCCCGAGTTAAAAGCAATGGGTCACCAATTCTTAATTTCCACAAATATTTCTACAATCAGTCCAATGTATAGGCCCCAGGGACCTCTTATTCAAAATTACTGGAGGGATCACAAAATATTAATGAGCTCGCGCGCAGTGATTTTCAGAGATTTAGTCACATGCACCCTTTATAGCACTTACTGGGGACTTTGGTGAGAAAAATGGGACTCAAAACAATTAAAATTTACCTAAAATACAGTAACCACTTCAAAAAATTAAATGCGATAGACTTGCTGTTCTAAAATGGCGCGTAAAAATGGCGCGCTACAGTTTAGTGCGCCGCCATCTTTGCTAAACACGGCGCTCATTGTAACCAAAACAAAAATTGAAAGAAAGAGCGCCGCCTGGTGACGCTCATGAGTAGAGTGTCCCTATTTTTTTGACTGGAAATTAAAGATTAAGACTCCTAGAATAATTTTCTTTTCAAATTTATGGGGGTTGACCGAATGAATTGTTGTATACTATCCTCCACACAAACCACCCCTAAACTGGTGGCCCAGCTCTGGGCCCAGGTCTCAATGTAGCCCCCGCCTCTATGCCAAATAGACCTACGTACTATTGGTCTCTTTTGTGAACGGAATCCACTGAGTTGGAAGCAACGGGTCACCAATTCTTAATTTCCACAAATATTTCTACAATCAGTCCAATGTATAGGCCCCAGGGACCTCTTATCCAAAATTACCGGAGGGATCACAAAATAATTATTAATGAGCTCGCGCGCAGTGATTTTCAGAGATTTAGTCACATGCACCCTTTATAGCACTTACTGGGGCCTTTGGTGAGAAAAATGGGACTCAAAACAATGAAAAGTTACCTAAAATACAGTAACCACTTCAACAAATTTAATGCGATAGACTTGCTGTTCTAAAATGGCGCGTAAAATGGCGCGCTACAGTTTAGTGCGCCGCAAACTTTGCTTCATTATAGGTTCGTTCCACTACACTAAATACTGCGCTCATTGTAACCAACACAACAATTGAAAGAAAGAGCGCCGCCTGGTGACGCTCATAAGTAGAGTGGCCATATTTGTTTGACTGAAAATTTAAGATTAAGACTCTTAGAATAATGTTCTTTTCAAATTGATGGGGGTTGACCGAATGAATTTGTTTATACTCCCCTCCACACAAACCACCCCTAAACTGGTGGCCCAGTTTTGAGCCCAGATCTCAATGTAGCCCCCACCCCCCCCCCGCCTCTATGCCAAATAGACCTACGTATCATTAGGCTTTTTTGTGAACGGAATCCCCCAGTTGGAAGCCACGGGTCACCAATTCTTAATTTCCACAAATATTTCTACAATCAGTCTAATGTATAGGCCCCAGGGACCTCTTATTCAAAATTACAGGACGGATCACAAAATAATTATTAATGAGCTCGCGCGCAGTGATTTTCAGAGATTTAGTCACATGCACCCTTTTTATAGCACTTACTGGGGCCTTTGGTGAGAAAAATGGGACTCAAAACAATTAAAATTTACCTAAAATACAGTAACCACTTCAAAAAATTAAATGCGATAGACTTGCTGTTCTAAAATGGCGCGTAAAATGGCGCGCTACAGTTTAGTGCGCCGCCATTTTTGCTAAACAAGGCGCTCATTGTAACCAACACAAAAATTGAAAGAAAGAGCACCGCCTGGTGACGCTCATGAGTAGAGTGTCCATATTTGTTTGACTGGAAATTAAAGATTAAGACTCCTAGAATAATTTTCTTTTCAAATTTAAGGGGGTTGACCGAATGAATTTGTTTATACTCCCCTCCACACAAACCACCCATAAACTGGTGGCACAGCTCTGGGCCCAGGTCTCAATGTATCCCCCGCCTCTATGCCAAATAGACCCACGTACTATTGGTCTCTTTTGTGAACGGAATCCCCCGAGTTGGAAGCAACGGATCACCAATTCTTAATTTCCACAAATATTTCTACAATCAGTCCAATGTATAGGCCCCAGGGACCTCTTATTCAAAATTACCGGAGGGATCACAAAATATTAATGAGCTCACGCGCAGTGATTTTCAGAGATTTAGTCACATGCACCCTTTATAGCACTTACTGGGGCCTTTGGTGAGAAAAATGGGACTCAAAACAATGATAATTTACCTAAAATACAGTAAAGTCTTCAAAAAATGTAATGCGATAGACTTGCTGTTCTAAAATGGCGCGTAAAATGGCGGGTTACTCATAAGAAAACATGGCTGCGAATGAGGATAATTTTCTCGACTTATATTTGAGCTGCAAACCTCAACGTTGTTCGAGAATGAAGAGACACTCACCAGCTCGACATCTAAGCCAAAATATTGCCAAATTTCTCACAGGAAAAAAAAATCAAAACTGAGAGACTCATGAGTCAGGACACTGGCGGCATAGGCCTATGCACGCATACATGTAGACACTACCACACTGAGGGCATACTTGTCATTCTATCCAATGGAGGACACTTGAGTGTGTGTGAATTACACCTATCAAAGTGAGGACACGACACTAAAATGCTGGTTGTCCATTGGTTTCATATTGATGTGCATTCTAAAGTCATCATTGCGATTGCAAATAGTAAACTATTTGCATCGCCGCCATCAACCAGTGCTCAAGATTCTACATTGTCTTAGGTATGGGGGTAAGAGATTTGAAAGTAGAATCCCGAGCCCTGTACAGCGACGTGGGAGGGAGGGCGGGAGAACATATTATATTCTAGGCCAAACTGAAATGAACATACTTACATTTCATGGAGCTAAAGCGCGTATCCCGACTACTGTCCTGCTCATCCCCGGACCGGCCAACATCGCGACTGATATAAAACCATTCGCCCATGACGAAGGCGGCGATGCAAATAGTAAACTATTTGCATCGCCGCCATCAACCAGTGCTCAAGATTCTACATTGTCTTAGGTATGGGGGTAAGAGATTTTCTCTCCGAGCCCCCGATACTTACGATAAACTCAACTTAAACGCACCTGTCCCCATATCTCACCCACCCCTCACTCATTTAAAACTTAGAGTTTGCTGCAAACAAATACGTTGAGCACTGCCTAAACAAAGCTGCTGGCAATCTAATGAATCAAACCGTCGTACCTCCTTTTCATAGCTATCTATTGTATAGGGCCTGCAATTTCGCGTTACTCCTTGTGTAAAACGTTTGGTTGACAATTAACTTGCAGCGGAGCTCTCGACTGGAGCATGCATATGCGTTACAAATTACATGGTCTAGTATAAATCAAATGGTCAGTGACCCCATTTAGGGCGTGGGTCATATACGGGTTTACATGTGGTTGCCAGGCCATTCCTGCACCCTAAATCCTAAAGCCCCTGCGCCCACGCGCCTAAAGAACAGCTAATAAATGGATGCGTCCATAGAACTATTCCACACTATTAATTTATTCCCGGAAACGCCTTCTCAGCCCTAAAATTTGAGTTCAGGACACGGTAGGAACTGCCTGCCAGATCAGCGGTATAGGACGGTCTTTGTCTTTCCCCTCTACCGCGTCCCAGAGCATTTGAACTGTGCCCTGCATCCTCGAAACCTTCTCGACCTTGGTGTAGTGCTTAAAGGTCTTCTGCGTCGCCCATTTACGATGATCCATGACCCGCTGCTCGGTTGCGCCAAGGATCCGAAGAGTAGCTGCCACCCCAGCCCTATTGCCGTGTGCTCGGAGACTTAGTTCGCCTGCGTCCTTGGAAGCTGCGAAGTAGTTCTTTAGACGGCTGTTTGGGTTGCCTCCGATGAAGGGCTTATTGACTAAAGACTTCCGGTCCGGAGAGGCGGGCCTAAAAAGGTACCCGTCTGAAAGATCGACACCCGATGCCGTTGCTAAATCCACCATTTCCTCGACTGCCCTCGCATGGTCCATCTCCCCTTCATCCAACTTTGGAATTATTATGAGCGAGGAGCTGCTCTCCCGGATAGTCTGGCCAATCGTGTGATTGAACAGAAGCTCCCTGCCATCGACTTTAGTGACTTCACAAGTTTTTCCAAGACCGAGGTCAGCCGCTCTGTCGCCAGCCCACCATAGGCAAAGAAAAAAGGCCAGATCACGGAGCAGGATATAACGGTAGACAAAGCAAGAGCTTACGCTGCTCAGATCAGCTAGCCGCTTCCTTATCTAATTGGCCAACCACCTTATTTTGTCCGAAAATATAGGGACGGCCTGGTGCGGTGTAACATGCGCTTCTGCCTGCTCTACTCTGATAGCCTTTACGTATTTACGAACTCGAAAAGAGATGCAGGGATTGCCCAGGATGTGCCCCGCAGCCAAGGCTGAGTCCAACCTACATAATTGAAGTACGCTCTAAGCTGTGCTACGTAGGAGTCAACCGTTCCAGCCGCAAGACACCGCTGACATCCACAATCGAAGAACCCGTGCTTTCCGAAATTCTTGCAACCAAGTATATGAACTCTGTCAATCAGAAAAGCCACTATGTCGTTCGGTGCTGCCGTATCCGAATCTAGACCTTCAGTACAATAAACGGAGCATTGATTTTCTTTTAGGAAAACATCCAGACTTCTAGCCAGACTCTTCTTCTGTTTGCTGTATGATGAACCGTCCAGGCGCCCATCCAACTCACGCAACCTCGTCGCCATGTGAATAAGCTTCAAAAGAAAGCAAATTTGAGAACTGGTTATCAACATAAAATAGCCCCCGCTCCGCGGGCAACAGCTAACCTTTTATCGGAACTACAACGCCCGATCGACGGTGCCCTTATCATCATTTGCAGTTTCCGGTGCAGCTTCAGCATGCCCCAGACGGTCAGGTGAACATCATCCACCAAGCCTTGCTGCGTGATGTAGTCGTTTGACAAAAAATGCCAACCCGCTGCTTGGCACCTCCGCCTTAATTCGACAGTAACAACAGCTACCGACCGGTTGACAGAACTCAACCTGGTTTGACAAACTGACGAAATAACAAACCGGCACTCTGGGAATTGATTTCTTAACCACTTGGAGGCTGTCCCAAATACTCTCAATAGACCAGACACCCCAGGCGCGCAAATATCCAGTCTGCTGAAGTCACTTGTGCCTCCGTGTAACACTGCAACACTTTGGACCTGAGATCTGCAAGCTGATGCTAAAGTTCGGCACAAAATGTCCATCTTTGCGCCCCCTGCCACCTTCATACTAACCTGCAAGGATAACGGCCAACCAAAACCGTTTAGCCCCTTAAACATGGAGTCCGCAAAAATTAGGACCGACTGTCGCTCTGGAAGTTTCACTTCCCTGATACACTTGAATGCCCACAACTCAAAAGGAATGCCAGTGGCGGCTCTCTCGTAGCCTCGTCTCGAAGGGTACGATCCAGGGCCCCAACTTGCCCTTGTTTGGCAAAACAGACAGACTGTACCGCGAAGGACTTCAATTTAGGCCACCAAGACCTCGGATGAGAATGCCAGATGGACGACGGCAGCCTGGCATCGGCAAAAGAAATCTCCCTAGATGGGGCGTCAGCCATGTTGTCACTGGAAGGTATCCATTCGAGTTGCAACGCAAAATTGGCCCCCAGGATCAAAGCAGATATAAGCTTTGGGACTTGCACTAGAGCTACAGATCTGGTCCTCAAACCAGTCCATGCACGATACGAACTCTGAGAATCAACTTTGACCTTGACTCTCCGATCCCACAGGTGGTCAATGACCGACAACAAAACAAAATACAATGCAAAGGGCCTCCTTGTAGCATATGTCTACAATGCACTGTACGTCCGGCGGCCAATAATCACCAAAGAATATATTGCCGGTATGCTGCATCAACACGCCTCCCCATCTGTAGCCAGATGCGTCTGAGCTGAGATGTAAATTTACATGCCGCTCTTGCCTCCAAGGAATGGGCTCAGAGAAGGAGTCTACAAAACACCAGAAGGGTATTTCTGCAAGAGTAAGGGGGTGACGTCATCAAGCTGACACATAACGGAGCAGCACCCCCTGATATACAATGATGCTGCCGGGAAAACTAAAACAAAGCTCTGACACTTACCAACACACTGTTGTCTGTTAAGATTCCCTCCCTCAATTCAGCAAAGGACACCCTCTTTTCGGGAATTCAAAGGACATACATTTTGAGCAAATCCCCAAACCCAGGTGGACCATACTGGACGTTGGCTGAAGCTGGCTTTTGCCGAGATTCACAAAATACCCTAGCTGCATTTGCATGTAGCAGGCTGCATACAAGGCCGTTGATGGTTCATGTAGGCCACCTCATGTGCATTGGCAGTGGATGAAAACAATATAAAATGAAATTCTATAAACTATTGTGCGCCTTTTCCAACCATGCTGCTACACTGTCCAATGAATCGATCATCTATCCATATTTCCGTGTGAACGCCTCTGTTCTTCAACCATGTTGAGAGACAAAACCCGATAGTGGTGTAAATAAATGCGCTATTCTTAAACCCGAATGGAGGCGTGGTATCCACAAAATAAAAACCTGCCCACTCGAAGCCGCAAAAGGTTTTTGACCTTTGAGACGACTTAACTTGTTTATGTCCCTGCGCATCATCGGTCCTTGAAAAAAACAAAAAAAACATCCCTATCGATTGATTTCACAATATCTCCTAGGGGAACCAGGTTGAACGGAGTATTTGTACACCATAGGTTTGGGCCCTTCATTGACAGCACCAGCCTTGGCTTGATCGGCTCCAACGACAAAGCATTAATGCATCTTGGAGGAGTGACCTCATCGACCGGTCCTAGAAGCTCCACTGATCCCTCTATGATACGCTTAACGATGGCTTCGTTAATGAAGCTCACGTACTGCTTACAGTTTGGAGCGTTCGCAAAATACATGGATGGCGGAACATCAGAGTCAAAGAACCTTCCCTTGTACTCCCCTTGGTAATGACGGAAAAATTCGAATATTTCGACCCCTCGTCTGAGCCACCGTTAAACATGGTGTCCCACGTGACCACATTCTGATAGGACCTCCTCCCAGGCGTCAGTAGTACGGTTCAAGCCACCCGCAACAAACAAAGTGGGATCTCGAAAACGGAGAGCTCTAAAATCTGGCTGACAATTTCCTGCTAAAACATGTACCGGGTCGGGAGCATACCCATCTGGTGCATCGGCCTGTTTGCCGGATATGTCTACCCAGGAGCAAGCACCCTCGTCTCGCTTACTATTCTGTGCCTTGACTGGGTCAAAATGATTACTCAATGAACGCTCCCACGTATGCGTGCTCAGGACGCCCATGTATGTTTGTAAGCCTGTGAAGAAAAGCACAGCAAAATGCCACAAAGGGGAAAACAAAACATTCAATCAAGCTTAATGCCTGCATACTCTTTATTCTTCTTCTTTCCTACTAAGGGAAATCACTTTTTCTCACGACAAACTCAGAGTGCAAATCCGCGATCCTGTGACATGTAAACTAAGCAGATAATATGCTAACGATACATTTGGTGCATTAAGCTAACACCGACTTCCCAACTCTTGTTTCTACATAATTTCTCTGCACTCTCGCGCAAGGTGTCCCCTTTTTTTGGCACCGAAAACACGGGCCCCGAGATGCATTGCTTCGGGCACCCGACGGAAAGGACAGGCGAGACTGCTGACCGCCAAACAGACCCCTGGGATGAAAACCTTGACGTCCCTGTACCTTAGCCCTGCCTCTGTGTACCTCCGAAGGTGGAGCACTCAAGCCCAGTTGTTTTCGGGCAAAACGCAGGCGCTTGTCCGAGTCCTCCCCGGTAATAGACTTATAAATATACATAGCCACACCCTCAGTTTTGGTTTCAACGTGTTTTGTGCATTCCGACAGAAGATTAACATAAATCTGTTTCTCCTTTGCATCTTCAGACGTAAGTGGTGCAAATTCATCGATGTACTTGCGCAACAAGGACATGACGTAGGCGACGTTGGAGTCATAACCGGTTTCAGTACTATAAATATGTCGCAAAGTCATTCCCATCAGACACTGGTCACACACAGCGTTTTCTGTGATGATGTGAACCCGTGGTGATGTAAACTCAGTTCACCAACAGCAAAGTTTTCCAACTTTCGCAATTTTCTGCATAAAGTTGCGACAAAATTCAAACTGATTGAAACCAAATGTAGTGCTACATCCAAAACCAGTTCACCAAAATGAACTCAAAGCGAAACTCTAAAATAAGTTCACGACAGCAAAGTTTTTAAAATTCCGCAATTGTATGCATAAAGTTTGCAACAAAATTCAAACTGATTGAAACCACACTTCGTGCTACCTCCAAGACCCCAAGCGCATAAAAGTTAGTCGATTTTATGTCGATCCTGCTTACATACAGCCACGAGCCAATTTAACATTATGTAGGCTACACTTATACACGGCCTTGAGCCCAACATCTTGCTTGCACACGGCCCCAAGCCAAATTAAAACTCTGCAGACTACACTTTTACACAACCTTGAGCCAATTCCGCTCTGCAGGTTCTGTGTTGACATCTTGCTTGCACCCAGCCTCGCGCCATTTTAAAATTCTGTAGGCTACCCTTATATAGCCTTGAGCCAATTTACCGCTCTGCAGGCTTTGTATCAGCATATTACTTGCACACACTACAATAATGTGATAAAAAAAATTGTAACTGCTTACTCGCAGCCTTGAGCCAATTTACCGCTCTGCAGGATTTGTATCAGCATATTACTTGCACACACTCAATTAAAGTGATAACAAATTTGTAACTGCTTACTCGCAGCCTTGAGCCAATTTACCGCTCTGCAGGCTTTTATCAGCATATTACTTGCACACGCTCAATTTATGTGATAACAAATTTGTAACTGTTTACTCGCAGACTTCAGCCAATTTACCGCTCTGCCGGTTTTGTATCAAGCCTCGAGCCGATTACAGGCTCGACAGGCTATGCGTACAATTGTGAGCCAACATGCTTACACACGGTCTTAGGCCAATTGCCTCTCCTTAAGCTACACATTGATTTGTGAACGACTCGCTTACACATGGCCTTGGGCCAATTCTCGCTCCTCAGGCTATGCATTAAGAATGGCAACTTGCTTACACACGGCCTTGAGCCAATATTAACACCTCAGGTTTATACCTTGATATGCGAATAACTGAACGACTTGCTTACACATGACCTTGAGCCAATTACCGCTCATTAGGCTGTACATTAATATGTGAACAACTTGCTTACACACCATGCACCTTGAGCCGATTACCGCTCATTTGGCTGCACACTAATATGTGAACAACTTGCCTTCACACGGCCTTGAGCCGATTACCGCTCATTAGGCTGCACACTAATATGTGAACAACTTGCCTTCACACAGCCTTGAGCCGATTACCGCTCCTCAGGCTGTACCTCGAATGTGAACAAACTGCTGACAAGTTACACACGACCTTGAGCCGATTACCGCTCCTCAGGCTGTACACTGATATGCGAACAACTTGCCTTCACACGACCTTGAGCCGATTACCGCTCCTCAGGCTGTACCTTGAATGTAAACAAACTGCTGACAAGTTACACACGACCTTGAGCCGATTACCGCTCCTCAGGCTGTACCTTGAATGTAAACAAACTGCTGACAAGTTACACACGACCTTGAGCCGATTACCGCTCCTCAGGCTGTACCTTGAATGTGAACAAACTGCTTACAAGTTACACACGACCTTGAGCCAATTACCGCTCCTCAGGCTGTAAATTGATATGTGAACCAACTGCTTACACACGGCCTTAGGCCGGATACCGCTTCTCGAACTGCACATTGATATGTTAACAACTTGCTTACACACAACCTTGAGCCGATTACCGCTCATCAGGCTGTACCTTGAATGTGAACAAACTACTTACACACGACCTCGAGCCAATTTCCGCTCCTCAGGTTGTACATTGACTTGTGAACAAACTGGCGTACACGCCTTCGAGCCTATTTACCGCTCCGCCGGCTATATCGATGCAACACCATTTTGTTTTACACAGTTACTTCATATCGCATTGTAGGCTACCATGTTCGTCAAAATATATGTATATATATTTCCGTTAGTTACAGTCTTGAGCCTATTTGCAGCCTAGCAAGTTATATCCGCGACAATACCATGCTTCCACCCGACCTTGAGCCTATTTACCGCTCGGCAGGCTGGTATGATATACCAAAGCCAGATTTCAAACTGGCCCTTCGACAACCATGACCTTATAACATGCTCTTCATATTGATTTATGTGCCTATGCCTAACCAGACCACCCGGCCTGCCTGATGTTTCAATACTAAATTCATGTGTCTGAAAAACAAAAATGTGGCTGCGATAACCTAAAAAATAGGACGGCTGCCAAAACCGTATCACGTTCGATTCCAAACAAATCAAAAGTCCAATAAGATATTACTACGGTAATACTATTTAGTGAGATTTGTGGTTCTTTTAAGGAGGATACAACAATTGCGAACATCGAAAAATAAAACTCCTAATGACTATGAAAATATGCGGGCTATATATATAAACATATATAAAAAATATAGATATATATTATTGATAAACCATCATTAGCGCGACCGGTCCATAGAGACGCACGCAAAATTTTAGGTTTTTATTTGTAACCTAACCCGTTTTTACCTAGAGCTTTTGCCACAAAATAAAAAACCATTAGGATAATGTATCCAAATCTATCGACATATTCAATAAAATTTAAAAAAAAAAGGACATTTTATCGATTACTTGGGCGCTCGGACGACCGGCAAACGGTCGTCCTAACGACGGTGGTCGTCGCAATACTGTAAAATTACTGCGAATGGTCGCTCTGAGCGCGCATAGTCAAAAATATAGTTTTTTGTTTTCTTCATTTAACACGACAAATTCTAAAAGGTCAGTGCAACAAACCTACTATACAAAACACCATTTCAATTCATTTCCAAAAAATTCCGACAGAACGAACGATCATTCCCCTTAACTAAAATATTAACAGGACTACCTCTTGCTAACCTGGAGCCATTTCACCGCTCTTCAGGTTCGTGGTCATTGACTATAATATGTCGGATACCCAACGCCTATTAGGACACATTTACTTTGTTAAAGAGCTTCGTCGGTTTTATAATAGTAAAATACTTCACTTACTTGGCCTCTGAAACTGCAGCATCAAGAGGCCCAGCATCCACCCGATCGAGCATCATCTCAATGTTGCGCTTCTGACCGCCGTCAGTTTGGGGCGAGCGCCAACACGTGATCTTTGCATGAAGGACTAATATCCTTAAACTTACTCGGGTCGTCCCAGCCGTCCCCTACTAGACGCTCAAAACATGGCGCCGAAATCCTGAACTTGGCGCAAAGGCCACGAAAGATCTTCGTGCATGCCTCCCCAGCTGCCCCATACGCCTCCTCGCTTTCCTATAAAGTGGAAAATCAAAACTTGGCTAATTAAAACTCGATAATGTCATTACAGTACAAAATTCCCCTCTAAATAGCTATAATACCTTCAGTCTTCAGTTCACTATTATTCCTCGAGGAAGTGAGTAATTAGGCCAACACGTATTGTAAGGACTGCACAAGGGGCAAAATTACCCAACCAAAAATGTTTCTAATATTTCTTGCCAAACCTTACATGCTGAGAATATTCCGAACATGCCCCGCGGCGTGAATGCACAGCAAAGTAGCCGCGCAAAACGGTCCGACCAACCGCGTAACGAGCAGTGCGCGATATCTTTTTCAACAAGTTGTGCGGACTTTGTATGTACAAAAGACACGAGGGGCTATAGCACGTTTGGACGTGATTTAGGGGTGAGCAAAGGCGGTCTTTAAGACTAAATCCGTGGGCCGCACTCCCACGCAGACTGGCTAAACAATTTTAATTTTTTTTTTGTAAAGCCACCGTTGTCCTAATTATAGAAAATAATACAAACAAACCAATAGCCAAAACTGGGCCATTTTTTTATTTTTTTATTTTTTATATATATTATTGTTTTGCTTGTTTGTTTTACAAGAAAAAGAAAGGGTTATTGCACTCGACTGACGCGTACGGTACTGACGCGTACTGAATGCACGACGATTCGTGTACGATCCTTTATTTTCCCTAGGAATCTACCTCTCGCTCAGCGGACCTCAACCTTGCGACAGTTTGCTTTAAAAATATATATATAAAAAAAAAAAAATATAGGGCCTATATATAAAAAATATATTGAATCATTCCAAAGTCTTGCCTATTAAAGCCTTTAATAAAACCATAACAGGGCAATATCATGCGCCAAATATTAGGCGGACTCACCTCTATAACATCGGGTGTCACGCTAATCATGGACGACCAGCGGAATATCTCTATTTTTCAAATTGTAGGTGCCTGCCCGGTTGGCCGTGCACCGCACTACTCACGAATGATACCGGTAATACCGCACCACGGTATTGGCGCTTTAATGAAACGAAAGCCTTAGGCCCCACCCTGCTCAGGTAAAAGGGTGGGAAACAAAAGCTTGCATGTCTTATCACCCGATTGACAACAAAGGCTTTATACGTGCCCGCTCAAGCGGCCAGCCTCAAAGTCATTTGAATCACGTCACCTGCGTCTGGTGACGCCTGTGATAAACATTTACCGTACTGGGTCAACGAGATCTCCCGGCCTGCGCGCACCTTATGTGCTATATATCGCCATAGCTCTAGCGATAATTCTTTCCTCAAAAATGAAAGAAATCCAAACCATACCTTCAAATCCACGAATCCAGAGCTGTGGAACCATACAATACAAAAGAGAAAACCTCACAAACCATAATGCTCGTAACTAAAACCACGGGGCCCTTGATTCCCTGTGCAAATCCTGTATAACCGGGAACAGATCTATCGGACACCCAGCTGCGGTCCGGCCGCCAACATCGCGACTGATATAAAACCATTCGCCCATGACGAAGGCGGCGATGCAAATAGTCAAGTACTCTGACGCATCCGTACATGTATGTGAACTGACGAAACACCCTGCTTAGCTTTGATGAAGCTTCATTTTGTTCCGACAAAAGTCTTTGATGTTCCTCCAGCTTCGTGTCTGCAGTGCCACAAGACAGGATGTTTCGATGTCTCGTTTGCCAGGAAGCTTCTTCAGCAGAAAGAATTTCTGCAAACCCTTCGTAACGTCTCCCTTCTCCTCGGCAGTCCAGGGACGACGTTTCACTCGTCTCGAGTTGTTCAGAGATGCCAGACTTCCAGATGGAACACTGATAGGAGTTTGTCGAGTACCTAATGTCAAATAGGAAACAAGTCGATATAAAACACAGATATTTAGGCACTTTTAATTCAGACAGCCCGATAGCCAGATGAACAAACAAATGGACAGACAGACAATTGTTTTTTTAAAGACAGCCCGACTTAACCAGTTTGCGCCGGGATTATTTTAACATCGCCGAGCCCACGGGCGGGATTATTTTTAACGAAAGTCGATCCGAAGCGGGTTCAGGCTGATAGTGCCGGGAAGCACACCCACGCATTTCCGGCCTTGCGCGCTGCTGACATACATTTCCGAACTTGAACTTGGCGTGTTTATGCGTCATCCGTTTTGAATTTTGGAAATTTTTTGCGTTTATATACGTCATCCGGCGCGAACTGGTTAAAATACAGACACATAAAAGCCTAAACTTACTGTTTTCACTGGGCACATCAGAGGAATTGTCACTGCTGTTATCGCTGTCCTCGTCACTAGTGAAGCCTTCTGCAAGTCACAAAGAGCAGTTTTTGTTAGATTAATGCACACATACCGGACAGTTGGTTGTTGTCCTGCATGTAAATTCAGAAAAGTGGACTCAACTCTTGTCAAATTTCTGTGGTCTGTTTCTTTCTATTTTTCTTTATTTCTCTTTCTTGTTCTGTAATGCAGGAGCAATAGCAAAAGAAATGCACAAAAACACGTATACCATTTGTTATCATATATTGTGAACTGATAACAAAATGTTATTTCTTGCATTTCTTTCGCTGTTGAAGATGTATTAGTGAATAGTAATTACTGATCAAGTATTTTTCAACAAAAGCAATAATTAATGTCTTTCTTTTGCTGTTGAGTAAATAATTTAAAACAACTGTGTCCTTACCACCAGTGACATGCAGTTCATCCAGGGATTTGCCCTGCTGGGAAGGCAAGTTTCCCCTCTCCAAGCTGAGAAAAAGCCTAGAAAGTTTGGTGACCCTCTGCACAGTATCTGGCAACTGGTAGTATTCACGATGGACACGCAAATCATGACCCATGAAGTTTGCAAGTGTTTCAAGTTGATGTTCCTTCAAGGCAAGAATTTGCGATGCGGTTGCCACGTGCTTACGAAGTTTTGTAGAACGGATGCTGGCAGCATTGTCAAGGCCTGCCATGTCTGCGTACAGTCTTATACAGTCACATCCTCTTATATGACCTGTACCTCCATAAGAACATCGTGCAAACAAGTAGGTGTTGTCGTGGGCGACTCCAGCTTCATTTCTCTTCGCAATCAGAGCACTCAACCACGCCACCACCTCATTGCTGAGAAGCACAGGAACAGTTCGACCCCTCTTGCCAACTATTTCGACAACTCTGAACATCTTGCACAGATGCCGTTCAAGATCAGTCAGCAGGCATTCCCCGTTGACACTAGCTGTTGTGTGCTTCTGAAAGTCTTCTAGTTTCATCTTTGATACTTCCCCTTGCCTTCTGCGGTTGAACATAATAAGGTGGCACAGTGCGACTTCATTCAATCTCTTCCAAGCTGGTCCAATTTGTTCGCCCCGAGCATCCTGGACAAGTTCCACTTCCCTGTTGCCAGCTTCATGGAGGAACGCCGACATTTTCACAACATCAGCATTTGTCGGCAGAATTTTAGGTTTGTTGCGCTTTTCTTGGTACAGTGTTCTGTGTGCATGGGTGGATACACAGTCTCGCCAGGTCAGTTCGCACAACTGCAGAAATTCTTCAGCGTGTTGCGCTTTTTGCTTTTGGCCAGACTCTAGAGCATTTCCTTTAAGTATGAGTGCACACTTCTTGATGGAATGTCCAATCTTTAACCCTAACCCTCCCAAATCCTCCAAATTCCTCATTGCAAAATGCAGGATTTTGCAGGATTGAGGTCACTTGGAGTTTGATGCATTGCAGGATTTTGCAGGATTGAGGTTACTTGGGGTTTTACCCCTGCAGGAATATGGAGGATTCAGGTTATCAGGCTGAATGTGACACACAAGGATTTTGCAGGATTGAGGTCACTTGGAGTTTGATGCATCGCAGGATTTTGCAGGATTGAGGTTACTTGGGTTTTTACTGACTGCAGCCAGGGCAAGACTGCAGGATTTTGCAGGATACAGGCTGTATGGTCACCAGTGACCAATATTGGAGGATTTTGCAGGATTCAGGTTACTTGGAGTTTTAACAATTTAGGAATTGGAGGATTTTGCAGGATTCAGGTTATGTGTAAGTAAAAATGGGTAGGGAGTTAGGGTTAAAGCTAGAGACGGAACATCATACAACTGCTTGTCTTCATTAAAGCCAGCAATACCGTAAACAGCCTTGATGATATCATTCAGGTAGTGGGGGTGGACAAATAATTCAAGTGATGCATTTGGCTGGTGTGTATTCTTGCGGAGTTGTATGACAAGACGACCCAATTCCCGTATCTTGTTTCGGATGTAGCCATGTTGATCTACATCGTGCCCGAGTTTCGCGTATTCCCGCTTGGCTACTTCCACAATCAAAGTGTCATTCTTGGCCAGCAGAGTCACCTCATCTCTCTTCATTGGACTAAGAACCTGGTTCAACTGGAAAGACACACCGACAGGTGGAGGCTTTAACAAATCACTCTTGTGAGCAACACGTCTACGCAGAGGAGTTGTGGTAGTGCTACCATGCGAGTGTGCAGGGAGTGCAGGTTTCAGTGGGCACTGGTGACGCCAGAGATCACTTCGCACATAATAGCCATAACAATATATGCACGGTCCGTATGCATGTGGAGCTACCTTATGATTAGGCCTATATCCTACAATAAGTGCACCCCGGCCTTTCCGAAGGACTTGGCAATTGTGCCTATGATTACCAACATTGCGGATTTTCCACAGAAGTATCTTACGGGCACTTGGGTTGGTCTCAGACGCAATCTCTACAACTTCGCTTTCTTCTTTGTGACATGACTGGAGATGACGGGGCAACTTAGATTGAGGTACTTCACAGAAAAAGCAAAAGTGTTTCTTGTCCCATTTCCTGTGCCCACTTTCATTGCTGGTCTCCATGACCGTTATGTGACCGGTCTCAATAGCCTCGGTTGATGATCTCTGTGACTCGGAACTTGAGGCTTCATATGGAGCAGGACAAACGGCAGGTCCTGTACCAGAATCAGCCTGTGGGCCATCATCCAAACTGGAACTGCTTTGTAGACTGTCTGAACCATTTAAGTGCAGACTTGAGAAAATCGGATGGGCCACCTGGCATAGAAATCAAATCAAAATCACATTTAATTTTAAACAAATAACAATTTCTTTGGGGAGGGGTGGGAGGGCGAGGGGAGGGGTGGGTGTGGGGGGGGGGGGGGGGGGGGGGGTGTGGGTGTGGGGGGGGGGGGGGGGGGATGGTGCTTGCAAAAAACACTTTATTTACAAATTTGTTTCTGGCTTCTGGGCACCCAGAGTGAATATTTGATAGGGTTCAGAAAACAAGTTCACTAATGAATCAAAATCTTACTACTTTCTATGTTGCCGGATGCAGAAAACGTTTATGAATTAGAACGAGTGGAAAAAACCCCAAACACCACTGTTATTTTCTTTAGGGGTAGACACATATGCCTAATTGCCTCGGACTAGTTGCCCCTCTGAAGGAGAGGGAGTGGGGAGGAGGGGGAGTGGGGAGGGGTGGGAGGGGTGGGTGTGAAGGGGGGGGGGGGTGCTTGCAAACAAACACTTGATTTATAAATTTGTTTCTGGCTTCTGGGCACCCAGAGTGAATATTTGGGTTCTGAAAACAAGTTGAGTGTGTGTGAATTACCTCATATGGAGCAGGACAAACGGCAGGTCCTGTACCAGAATCAGCCTGTGGGCCATCATCCAAACTGGAACTGCTTTGTAGACTGTCTGAACCATTTAAGTGCAGACTTGAGAAAATCGGATGGGCCACCTGGCATAGAAATCAAATCAAAATCACATTTAATTTTAAACAAATAACAATTTCTTTGGGGAGGGGTGGGAGGGCGAGGGGAGGGGTGGGAGGGCGAGGGGAGGGGTGGGTGTGGGGGGAGGGGTGGGTGTGGGGGGGGGGGATGGTGCTTGCAAAAAACACTTTATTTACAAATTTGTTTCTGGCTTCTGGGCACCCAGAGTGAATATTTGATAGGGTTCAGAAAACAAGTTCACTAATGAATCAAAATCTTACTACTTTCTATGTTGCCGGATGCAGAAAACGTTTATGATTTAGAACGAGTGGAAAAACCCCCAAACACCACTGTTATTTTCTTTAGGGATAGACACATATGCCTAATTGCCTCGGACTAGTTGCCCCTCTGAAGGAGAGGGAGTGGGGAGGAGGGGGAGTGGGGAGGGGTGGGAGGGGTGGGTGTGAGGGGGGGGGGGGTGCTTGCAAACAAACACTTGATTTATAAATTTGTTTCTGGCTTCTGGGCACCCAGAGTGAATATTTGGGTTCTGAAAACAAGTTGAGTGTGTGTGAATTACCTCATATGGAGCAGGACAAACGGCAGGTCCTGTACCAGAATCAGCCTGTGGGCCATCATCCAAACTGGAACTGCTTTGTAGACTGTCTGAACCATTTAAGTGCAGACTTGAGAAAATCGGATGGGCCACCTGGCATAGAAATCAAATCAAAATCACATTTAATTTTAAACAAATAACAATTTCTTTGGGGAGGGGTGGGAGGGCGAGGGGAGGGGTGGGTGTGGGGGGGGGGGGGGGGGGGGGGTGTGTGGGTGTGGGGGGGGGGGGGGGATGGTGCTTGCAAAAAACACTTTATTTACAAATTTGTTTCTGGCTTCTGGGCACCCAGAGTGAATATTTGATAGGGTTCAGAAAACAAGTTCACTAATGAATCAAAATCTTACTACTTTCTATATTGCCGGATGCAGAAAACGTTTATGAATTAGAACGAGTGGAAAAAACCCCAAACACCACTGTTATTTTCTTTAGGGGTAGACACATATGCCTAATTGCCTCGGACTAGTTGCCCCTCTGAAGGAGAGGGAGTGGGGAGGAGGGGGAGTGGGGAGGGGTGGGAGGGGTGGGTGTGAAGGGGGGGGGGGTGCTTGCAAACAAACACTTGATTTATAAATTTGTTTCTGGCTTCTGGGCACCCAGAGTGAATATTTGGGTTCTGAAAACAAGTTGAGTGTGTGTGAATTACCTCATATGGAGCAGGACAAACGGCAGGTCCTGTACCAGAATCAGCCTGTGGGCCATCATCCAAACTGGAACTGCTTTGTAGACTGTCTGAACCATTTAAGTGCAGACTTGAGAAAATCGGATGGGCCACCTGGCATAGAAATCAAATCAAAATCACATTTAATTTTAAACAAATAACAATTTCTTTGGGGAGGGGTGGGAGGGCGAGGGGAGGGGTGGGAGGGCGAGGGGAGGGGTGGGTGTGGGGGGAGGGGTGGGTGTGGGGGGGGGGGGGGATGGTGCTTGCAAAAAACACTTTATTTACAAATTTGTTTCTGGCTTCTGGGCACCCAGAGTGAATATTTGATAGGGTTCAGAAAACAAGTTCACTAATGAATCAAAATCTTACTACTTTCTATGTTGCCGGATGCAGAAAACGTTTATGATTTAGAACGAGTGGAAAAACCCCCAAACACCACTGTTATTTTCTTTAGGGATAGACACATATGCCTAATTGCCTCGGACTAGTTGCCCCTCTGAAGGAGAGGGAGTGGGGAGGAGGGGGAGTGGGGAGGGGTGGGAGGGGTGGGTGTGAGGGGGGGGGGGTGCTTGCAAACAGACACTTGATTTATAAATTTGTTTCTGGCTTCTGGGCACCCAGAGTGAATATTTGGGTTCTGAAAACAAGTTGAGTGTGTGTGAATTACCTCATATGGAGCAGGACAAACGGCAGGTCCTGTACCAGAATCAGCCTGTGGGCCATCATCCAAACTGGAACTGCTTTGTAGACTGTCTGAACCATTTAAGTGCAGACTTGAGAAAATCGGATGGGCCACCTGGCATAGAAATCAAATCAAAATCACATTTAATTTTAAACAAATAACAATTTCCTTGGGGAGGGGTGGGAGGGCGAGGGGAGGGGTGGGTGTGGGGGGAGGGGTGGGTGTGGGGGGGGGGGGATGGTGCTTGCAAAAAACACTTTATTTACAAATTTGTTTTTGGCTTCTGGGCACCCAGAGTGAATATTTGATAGGGTTCAGAAAACAAGTTCACTAATGAATCAAAATCTTACTACTTTCTATGTTGCCGGATGCAGAAAACGTTTATGATTTAGAACGAGTGGAAAAAACCCCAAACACCACTGTTATTTTCTTTAGGGGTAGACACATATGCCTAATTGCCTCGGACTAGTTGCCCCTCTGAAGGAGAGGGAGTGGGGAGGAGGGGGAGTGGGGAGGGGTGGGAGGGGTGGGTGTGGGGGGGGGGGGGTGAAGGGGGGGGGGGGGGTGCTTGCAAACAAACACTTGATTTATAAATTTGTTTCTGGCTTCTGGGCACCCAGAGTGAATATTTGGGTTCTGAAAACAAGTTGAGTGTGTGTGAATTACCTCATATGGAGCAGGACAAACGGCAGGTCCTGTACCAGAATCAGCCTGTGGGCCATCATCCAAACTGGAACTGCTTTGTAGACTGTCTGAACCATTTAAGTGCAGACTTGAGAAAATCGGATGGGCCACCTGGCATAGAAATCAAATCAAAATCACATTTAATTTTAAACAAATAACAATTTCTTTGGGTTATCTCTAAAATATACTATCCATTTTAACACCATCACAAGCAACAACATCCGCCCTTGATGTGCAACTTAACTGACGACATACCGGTATTTATCCTCTTCATAAAAAGATATGTAATTCCAATGAGAATTTGTGTCATGTGCATTCATTATATGACTTCTAAGACTTCTAAGGCACTTAGGGAGACACTAAAATGTATCCCTAAGTGCCACTGTCTCCTTATTACCTAAAAACTTACGCTAGTTTGTCTCCCCAAGTGCCTATTTGGAAGAATTACGCATTTCATTTGTATTCTTCCTAACCTGTCTGTTGTTAATTAATGCATTCTATGGTAATTTTCTCACCTGGTGCTCAAATAGGCAGCGTGTCACACCGTCAGTGTACCGGACGCAGTACTTTCCTGATAAGAAAGCCACAAATTCAACTAATTAAACTTTAAAGGGATTACATGCAATTGGGAGTGGAATGTTGAAAAGTATTTGTTGTTTACAGATCATATATATTTTTGGTTCTGAAGGAGGGGGGGGGGAGGAATCAAGTTTAGGAAAAATGGCATTGTTTATTTACATGTGGTACATGTCATGGGGGGATGTAAGAGGGTATACAGCTGTCTTAATTTATGTGACATTCGCGCCCTCATGAAACTTGTACTAACGAAGAATAATTGTTCCTTCCTAGATAAGCACTATCTACAGGTACATGGCACTGCAATGGGTACTCGTATGGCACCCTCCTTTGCATGCCTCTTTTTGGGTGACCTCGAGGAACGCATGCTTGCCTTAGCACCGTGCCGTCCCTGGATCTGGTGGAGATACATTGATGATGTATTTTTCATATGGACCAGTGATGAGGACAGTCTGCTGACTTTCACTAATCACATGAATTCCTTCCACAGGACCATCAAGTTCACATCAGAGTACTCACATCATCAGGCCCACTTCCTGGATGTCACCATCCGCAAGGAGAACAACTTAATAACCACTGATCTGTATTCTAAACCCACAGACACACACCAGTATCTCCACTCCTCCAGCTGTCACCCTAGGCATTGTAAGACTGGTATAGCATTTAGTCAAGCCCTCAGACTCAAAAGGATTTGTTCTAACGACTATGATTTCTCCCGCCATTCACAGATACTGAAGAACAACTTGGTTGCCAGGGGTCACAGTTCCCGCCAAGTTCAACGTGCCATTGCCAGAGCCAAAGCCGTACCCAGAAATTTGGCTCTAAAGGTAAAGGCCCCCCCAGGCTAATGCCAAACCCATGATCCCTCTGGTGACTACCTTTCACCCCAGTCTCCCTTCCCTTCGCAAAATCACCAACGACAGCCATCACATTCTCCACACTTCAGATCGCCTTGTCCGGGCCATCCCCGACAGCCCTGTATTGGCCTATAGACGCCCTCAAAATCTACGAGACCTCATTGTTCGAGCCGAAGTTCCCAGCTTGGATGCATCTCCCCCCCATCCAGCACGGAACTTTCAAGTGCAGCTCTAGATGTGTGGTCTGCCAGATCCACATTCAGGAGTCTGACTCCTTTTCTGGCCACTCTTCTGGTACTACTCATAGAATTATTGGTAACATCACTTGCAGTACATCTAACGTCATATATCTCATCTCTTGCAGGTTTTGTGGAGTTCAGTATGTCGGAGAGACCAAAAATGCCCTAAAAAAGCGTTTCTACGGTCATCGATCGACTGTCAACACCAAGAAACTGGATACCCCTGTAGGACATCACTTTAACCAGCCTAACCATTGCATTTCTGATATGATTCTTCAGGGCATAGAATCACTTGGCCATCGGAAAGACTCAGTCCGCCTCAGCCGGGAGAAAGTCTGGATGAATCGTCTTCGGACTATTCAACCACATGGGCTTAACATCCAACTAGGAAATGATTAACTATTTTTTCTCCATTTGTCATCTGTTTCAGATTCATTCCTTGCCAGAATTTTGTTTTTGTTTTTGTTTGTTCTCACTTCTCTGGTTTTCCTCAAACCCCCCCCCCAAACCCGCCCCCCCCCCCCCCCCCCCCCCCCCATCCTCATTACTCCTATTCATACTTATTTGTTAGTTCTTCCCTTTGATCTCCACCCTGGACCCCTTTCCTTGTGGCTTTACCCTTTCTGTTTTTGTTCCTACCCCGCCTTTGATCCTACCCACACTGACCTCACCCTTTAATCCCTCAGCCTAATCCTCCTTTTGTTGTTTGTTCCATTGAACTCTGTGCTTTGTTTCTTTTGTGTTTTTTTCAGCGCCCATGATGTGCATCATACTGTACATTGCCCTATATATGTTTGTTTCTTGTACACAGTCATTTAGTCTCTGAAGAAGATCTTGTTAAGATCGAAATATTAGGCCCTCTTAACTTATTTAATTTATGTGTGACAAATGGGATTCTACATTATGGATTACATTTCTTACCTACGGAACCCCTAATGGGACATATGACGAATAGTAATCACCGTGACAAAATAAATTTAGTTTTGTATTTCTTGCCCACGAAATCATTTCGTGCCCATGAAATCATTTCCTGTGCGCTCGAAAAAAATAATTTCATGAGCTCAAAATAATTTGTGTGCTCGAAATAATTTATTTTTTGTGCGCTTGAAATAATTTCCTGCGCTCGAAATCATTTTGTGCAATTGTTAGAAATCGGTTAAGTAAATATGTTTTACAGCACGGTCTTGACGCAAGGTTAACGTGAACCCACAAATTACGAGGGCATTCCATTTGTTTTCGTCATATGTCCTTTTAGAGGCTCCGCACTTACCTTTGGTGAAGGAGATTATTACGGCAGGATACCATGATGAATCTGGAGGCCACAGTGCGATTACGTTCTCCCCTTCATGATGCTGGTGATTTGTCAAGGTTCCATCAAGACGACTACTTCGTTTCATGTTTGTTATGGTAGTTCTGTCAGCCACACCTAGACTACACAACAATACAACAACAATATACCATTAAACTGATAATACAATTAAATATTAATAATTGTGGCTACTTATTTGTTTTATTATTTATACAATAACTACAATTAACTATTTCTTGTTCGCACGGTGCTCAACAACTCATGCTTGCGTTGGAAAAATAAAGCAGTTAAATTTGGTTATAACTTCTATATTATTCTGAAATTAGGCATATTCACTTCCCATATCATCCTATAGACTAGATTAAGCGATCGAGGCCATGATTACAAATTACATTACAACGTAAATTAGCACGTCATATATGTCATACTCTGCTACATTCATTCATAGCGAGTAACATGCAAGCTTCCAAATACAATTGCTCTACTTACCATTTATTCCAGCTCCATGGTACACCTAGCTAGCTGCAAATGAACACGTCTTCGCATAAACTACAATATGCACTTAGGCCAAAACAACGTTATAATAGTTAAGACATGTCTGGGCTGGTTTAATTAGAGACATGTTGTCATGCATGTAATGTACACATGTAATGTACATCATGTTTACATTACGTCATTGTCACACGCGCAACCAACGGAGGGCGCTATGCCATTCAGAGTAATCCCGTTTGCGTTATTTTTGATGGGGTAAAAAATGTGCATACTGCCTCACGTCAGGTCTTATGCGTCAACCGAGGACTCCTCCCAAACGCTTTGATATTTAACCAACAGTGAAAAACGGCCACGAAAGTGCTATTTTTCACAATATTTCATACCGAGGACGCGCTCGGTTTGCAAGGTGTCCTCAGTATGTGAGTGTGTACTTACATAAAAGCCCTCCCTTTGCGGTATTGACATGTACGTGTACAATACACGTGTACATACATACACATAAGAAAACATGGCTGCGAATGAGGATGATTTTCTCGACATATATCTGAGCTGCGAACCTCAAGTTTGTTCGAGAATGAAGAGACACTCACCAGCTCCACATCTGACCCAAAATATTGCCAAACCTCTCACTGGAAAGAACCCAAACTGTGAGACTCATGCGTCAGGACACTGGCGGCACAGGCCTATGCGGCAATACACGTGTACATACATGTACATACACATAAGAAAGCATGGCTGCGAATGAGAATAATTTTCTCGACTTATATGGGCTGCGAACCTCAACGTTGTTGGAGAATGAAGAGACACTCACCAGCTCGACATTTGAGCCTTGCGTCAGGACACTGGCGGCATAGGCATATGCGGCAATACACGTGTACATACATCAACATAAGTAAACATGGCTGCGAATATGGACAATTTTCTCGACTTATGTCTGAGCTGCGAACCTCAAAGTTGTTCGAGAATGAAGAGACAGTCAACAGCTTGACATTTTAGCCAAAATATTGCGAAATTTCTTGCTGGAAAAAACATAAACTGTGAGACTCATTCGTCAGGACACTGGCGGCATAGGCCTCTGCGACAATATACGTGTACATACACTTAAGAAAACATGGCTGCGAATGAGGATAATTTTCTCGACTTATATCTAAGCAGCGAACCTCAACGTTGTTGGAGAATGAAGAGAAACCCACCAGCCTTACATCTGAGCTTACATATCGCCAAATTTCACACTGGACAGAACCCAAACTGTGAGACTCATGCGTCAGGACACTGGCGGCATAGGCCTATGCGGTAATACACGTGTACATACATACACATAAGAAAACATGGCTGCGAATGAGAATGATTTTCTCGACATATATTTGAGCTGCGAACCTCAACGTTGTTCGAGAATGAAGAGGCACTCACCAGCTCGACATCTGAGCCAAAATATTGCCAAATTTCTCACTGAAAAAAAAAATATCCAAACTGAGAGACTCATGCGTCAGGACACTGGCGGAATAGGCCTATGCAGTAATACACGTGTACATACATACACATAAGAAAACATGGCTGCGAATGAGGATGATTTTCTCGACATATATCGCAGCTGCGAACATCAACGTTGTTCGAGAATGAAGAGACACTCCCCAGCTCGACATCTGAGCCAACATATTGCCAAATTTCGCACTAGAAAGAACCTGAACTGTGAGACTCACGCGTCAGGACACTGGCGGCATAGGCCTATGCGGCAATACACGTGTACATACATAGACATAAGAAAACATGGCTGCGAATGAGGATAATGTTCTCGACATATATCTGAGCTGCAAACCTCAACGTTGTTCGAGAATGAAGAGACACTCACCAGCTCGACATCTGAGCCAAAATATTGCCAAATTTCTCACTAGAAAGAACCTAAACTGTGCGACTCTTGCGTCAGGACACTGACGGCATAGGCCTATGCGACAATACAGGTGTACATACATACACATAAGAAAACATGGCTGTAAATGAGGATAATTTTCTCCACTTATATCTGAGCTGCGAACCTCAACGTTGTTGGAGAACAAAGCGACACTCACCAGCCCCACATCTGAGCCAAAATATTGCCAAATTTCTCACTGAAAAAAACCCAAACTGTGAGACTCATGCGTCAGGACACTGGCGGCATAGGCCTATGCGGCAATACAACTGTACATACATGTACACACACATAAGAAAACATGGCTGCGAATGAGAATAATTTTCTCGACATATATCTGAGCTGCGAACCTCAACGTTGTTCGAGAATGAATAGGCACTCACAAACTCGCCATCTGAGCCTTGCGTCAGGACACTGGCGGCATAGGCCTATGCGGCAATACACGTGTACATACATAAACATAAGTAAACATGGCTGCGAATGAGGATAATTTTCTCGGCTTATGTCTGAGCTGCGAACCTCAACATTGTTCGATAATGAAGAGACACTCACGAGCATCATATCTTAACTAACATATCGCCGCAATTCTCACCGGAAGAAACCCAAAGTTTGAGACTCATGCGTCAGGACACTGGCGGTATAGGCCTATGCGGTAATACACGTGTACATACATACACATAAGAAAACATGGCTGCGAATGAGGATAATTTTCTCGACTTATTTCAGCTGCAAACCTCAACGTTGTTCAAGAATAAAGAGACACTCACCAGCTCGACATCTGAGCAAAATAAATGCCAAATTTTTCACTGGAAAAAAACCCAAACTGAGAGACTCATACGTCAGGACACTGGCGGCATAGGCCTATGCGGCAATACACGTGTACATACATACACATAAGAAAACATGGCTGCGAATGAGGATAATTCTTTCGACATATATCTGAGCTGCGAACCTCAACGTTGTTCGAAAATGAAAAGACACTCAACAGCTCCACATCTGAGCTAACATATCGCCAAAATTCTCACCGGAAAAGACCCAAACTTTGAGACTCATGCGACAGGTCACTGGCGGCATAGGCCTATGCCACAATACACGGGTACACACATCAACAGAAGTAAACATGGCTGCAAACGAGGATAATTTTCTCGACATATATCTGAGCTGCGAACCTCAACGTTATTTGAGAATGAAGCGACACTCACCAGCTCGACATCTGAGCCAAAATATTGCAAAATTTCTCACTGAAAAAAAACCTAACTGAGAGACCCATGCGTCAGGACACTGGCGGCATAATAATAATAATAATGCTAGTTCTTATATAGCGCTTTTAGACTCCCACAAATGTGGGTGTATCAAAGCGCTTTATTATTACCCCGGTCATTGGGCCCATGAAACACTCCAAATACCATCTCAGCTCCCTGGGGAGTATAGGCCTATGCGGCAATACACGTGTACATACATACACATAAGAAAACATGGCTGCGAATGAGGATAATTTTCTCGACTTATTTCAGCTGCAAACCTCAACGTTGTTCAAGAATAAAGAGACACCCACCAGCTCGACATCTGAGCAAAATAAATGCCAAATTTCTCACTGGAAAAATACCCAAACTGAGAGACTCATACGTCAGGACACTGGCGGCATAGGCCTATGCGGCAATACACGTGTACAAACATACACATAAGAAAACATGGCTGCGAATAAGAATAATTTTCTCGACATATATCTGAGCTGCGAACCTCAACGTTGTTTGAGAATGAAGCGACACTCACCAGCTCGACATCTGAGCCAAAATATTGCAAAATTTCTCACTGGAAAAAAACCTAACTGAGAGACCCATGCGTTAGGACACTGGCGGCATAGGCCTATGCGGCAATACACGTGTACATACTTACACATAAGAAAACATGGCTGCGAATGAGGAAAATCTTCTCGACTTATATATGGGCTGCGAAACCTCAACGTTGTTGGAGAATGAAGAGACACTCACCAGCTCGACAATTGGGCCATGCGTCAGGACACTGGCGGCATATGCATATGCGGCAATACACCTGTACATACATGTACATAGACATGAGAAAACATGGCTGCGAATGAGGATAATTTTCTCGACATATATATCTGAGCTGCAAACCTCAACGTTGTTCGAGAATGAAGAGGCGCTCACCAGCTCGACGTTTAAGCCAAAATATTGCCAAATTTCTCACTCGAAAGAACCCAAACTGTGAGACTCATACGTCAGGACACTGGCGGCATAGGCCTATGCGGCAATACACGTGTACATACATACACATAAGAAAACATGGCTGCGAATGAGAAATATTTTCTCGACATAATGAGCTGCGAACCTCAACGTTGTTCGAGAATGAAGCGACACTCACCAGCTCGACATCTAAGCCAAAATATTGCCAAATTTCTCACAGGAAAAAAAATTCAAACTGAGAGACTCATGCGTCAGGACACTGGCGGCATAGGCCTATTCGGTAATACACGTGTACATACATACACATAAGAAAACATGGCTGCGAATGAGGATGATTTTCTCGACATATATCTGAGCTGCGAACCTCAAGTTTGTTCGAGAATAAAGAGACACTCATCAGCTCCACATCTGAGCCAAAATATTGCCAAATTTCTCACTGGAAAAAAACCAAACTTTGAGACTCATGCGTCTGGTAACTGGCGGCATAGGCCTGTGCCGCAATACACGTGTACATACATACACATAAGAAACAAATTGCTGCGAATGAAGATACTTTTCTCGACATATATCTGAGCTGCGAACCTCAGCGTTGTTAGAATGTGGACAATTTTCTCGACTTATATCTCAGTTGCAAACCCAAACTTTGTTCGAGAATGAAGAGACACTCACCAGCTTGACATCTGAGCCAAAATATTGTCCAATTTCCTACCGGAAGAGACCTAAACGTTAAGACTCATGCGTCAGGACACTGGCTACATAGGACTATGCCGAAATACACGTGTACATACATAAACAGAAGTAAACATGTCTGCGAATGAGGACAATTGTCTCGACTTATATCTCAGCTGCGAACCCAAACGTTGTTCGCGAATGAAGAGACATTCACCAGCTTGACATCTGAGCATAAATATTGTCCAATTTCCTACCGGAAGAGACCTAAACTTTAAGACTCATGCGTCAGGACACTGGCGACATAGGACTATGCCAAAATACACGTGTACATACATAAACAGAAGTAAACATGGCTGCGAATGAGGACAATTTTCTCTACATATATCTGAGCTGCGAACCTCAACGTTGTTCGAGAATGAAGAGACACTCACCAGCTCCACGTCTGAGATAACATATTGCCAAAATTCTCAACAGAAGAGACCCGAACTTTGAGACTCATGCGTCAGGACACTGGCGACATAGGACTATGCCGAAATACACGTGTACATACATAAACTGAAGTAAACATGGCTACGAATGAGGACAATTTTCTCTACATATATCTGAGCTGCGAACCTCAACGTTGTTCGAGAATGAAGAGACACTCACCAGCTCCACGTCTGAGCTAACATATCGCCAAAATTCTCAACGGAAGAGACCCAAACTTTGAGACTCATGCGTCAGGACACTGGCGACATAGGACTATGCCGAAATACACGTGTACATACATAAACTGAAGTAAACATGGCTACGAATGAGGACAATTTTCTCTACATATATCTGAGCTGCGAACCTCAACGTTGTTCGAGAATGAAGAGACACTCACCAGCTCCACGTCTGAGCTAACATATCGCCAAAATTCTCAGCGGAAGAGACCCAAACTTTGAGACTCATGCGTCAGGACACTGGCGGCATAGGGCTTTGCCGAAATACACGTGTACATACATAAACAGAAGTAAACATGGCTGCGAATGAGGACAATTTTTTTCGACTTATATCTCAGCTGCAAACCAAAACGTTGTTCGAGAATGAAGAGACACTCACCAGCTTGACATCTGAGCCAAAACATTGTCCAATTTCTGACCGGAAGAGACCCAAACTTTAAAACTCATGCGTCAGGACACTGGCGACATAGGACTATGCCGAAATACACGTGTACATACATAAACAGAAGTAAACATGACTGCGAATGAGGACAATTTTCTCGACATATAACTGAGCTGCGGACCTCAACGTTGTTTGAGAATGAAGAGACACTCACCAGCTCCACATCTGAGCCAAAATATTGTCCAATTTCTGACCGGAAGAGACCCAAACTTTGAGACTCATGCTTCATGTCACTGGCGGCATAGGCCTGTGCCGCAATACACGTGTACATACATACACATAAGAAACAAATTGCTGCGAATGAAGATATTTTTCTCGACATATATCTGAGCTGCGAACCTCAGCGTTGTTAGAATGAGGACAATTTTTTTGACTTATATCTCAGTTGCGAACCAAATCGTTGTTCGAGAATGAAAAGACACTCACCAGCATGACATCTGAGCCAAAATATTGTCCAATTTCTCACTGGAAGGAACCCAAACTTTGAGACTAATGCGTCAGGACACTGGCGACGTAGGACTATGCCGAAATACACGTGTACATACATAAACAGAAGTAAACATGACTGCGAATGAGGACAATTTTCTCGACATATAACTGAGCTGCGAACCTCAACGTTGTTTGAGAATGAAGAGACACTCACCAGCTCCACATCTGAGCTAACATATCGCCACAATTCTCAACGGAAGAGACCCAAACTTTGAGAATCTTGCGTCGGGACACTGGCGACATAGGACTATGCCGAAATACACGTGTACATACATAAACAGAAGTAAACATGGCTGCGAATGAGGACAATTTTCTCGACATATATCTGAGCTGCGAACCTCAACGTTGTTCGCGAATGAAGAGACACTCACCAGCTTGACATCTGAGCCAAAATATTGTCCAATTTCTGACCGGAAGAGACCCAAACTTTGAGACTCATGCTTCATGTCACTGGCGGCATAGGCCTGTGCCGCAATACACGTGTACATACATACACATAAGAAACAAATTGCTGCGAATGAAGATACTTTTCTCGACATATATCTGAGCTGCGAACCTCAGCGTTGTTAGAATGAGGACAATTTTCTCGACTTATATCTCAGTTGCAAACCCAAACTTTGTTCGAGAATGAAGAGACACTCACCAGCTTGACATCTGAGCCAAAATATTGTCCAATTTCCTACCGGAAGAGACCTAAACGTTAAGACTCATGCGTCAGGACACTGGCTACATAGGACTATGCCGAAATACACGTGTACATACATAAACAGAAGTAAACATGTCTGCGAATGAGGACAATTGTCTCGACTTATATCTCAGCTGCGAACCCAAACGTTGTTCGAGAATGAAGAGACATTCACCAGCTTGACATCTGAGCATAAATATTGTCCAATTTCCTACCGGAAGAGACCTAAACTTTAAGACTCATGCGTCAGGACACTGGCGACATAGGACTATGCCGAAATACACGTGTACATACATAAACTGAAGTAAACATGGCTACGAATGAGGACAATTTTCTCTACATATATCTGAGCTGCGAACCTCAACGTTGTTCGAGAATGAAGAGACACTCACCAGCTCCACGTCTGAGCTAACATATCGCCAAAATTCTCAACGGAAGAGACCCAAACTTTGAGACTCATGCGTCAGGACACTGGCGGCATAGGACTTTGCCGAAATACACGTGTACATACATAAACAGAAGTAAACATGGCTGCGAATGAGGACAATTTTTTCGACTTATATCTCAGCTGCAAACCAAAACGTTGTTCGAGAATGAAGAGACACTCACCAGCTTGACATCTGAGCCAAAACATTGTCCAATTTCTGACCGGAAGAGACCAAAACTTTAAAACTCATGCGTCAGGACACTGGCGACATAGGACTATGCCGAAATACACGTGTACATACATAAACAGAAGTAAACATGACTGCGAATGAGGACAATTTTCTCCACATATAACTGAGCTGCGAACCTCAACGTTGTTTGAGAATGAAGAGACACTCACCAGCTCCACATCTGAGCCAAAATATTGTCAAATTTCTGACCGGAAGAGACCCAAACATTGAGACTCATGCTTCATGTCACTGGCGGCATAGGCCTGTGCCGCAATACACGTGTACATACATACACATAAGAAAAAAAATTGCTGCGAATGAAGATATTTTTCTCGACATATATCTGAGCTGCGAACCTCAGCGTTGTTAGAATGAGGACAATTTTCTCGACTTATATCTCAGTTGCGAACCAAATCGTTGTTCGAGAATGAAAAGACACTCACCAGCATGACATCTGAGCCAAAATATTGTCCAATTTCTCACTGGAAGGAACCCAAATTTTGAGACTAATGCGTCAGGACACTGGCGGCATAGGCCTACGCGACAATACACGTGTACATACATACACATAAGAAAACATGGCTGCGAATGAGGATATTTTTCGACATATATCTCGGCTGGGAACCTTAACGTTGTTCGAGAATGAAGAGACACTCTCCAGCTCCACATCTGAGCTAACATATCGCCAAAATTCTCAAAGGAAGAGACCCAAACTTTGAGACTCATGCGTAAGGACACTGGCGGCATAGGACTATGCCGAAATACACTTGTACATACATAAACAGAAGTAAACATGTCTGCGAATGAGGACAATTGTCTCGACTTATATCTCAGCTGCGAACCCAAACGTTGTTCGAGAATGAAGAGACACTCACCAGCTTGACATCTGAGCCAAAATTTTGTCCAATTTCTTACCGGAAGAGACCTAAACGTTAAGACTCATGCGTCAGGACACTGGCTACATAGGACTATGCCGAAATACACGTGTACATACATAAACAGAAGTAAACATGGCTGCGAATGAGGACAATATTCTCTACATATATCTGAGCTGCGAACCTCAACGTTGTTCGAGAATGAAGAGACACTCACCAGCTCTACGTCTGAGCTAACATATTGCCAAAATTCTGAACAGAAGAGACCCGAACTAAGTTGAGACTCATGCGTCAGGACACTGGCGGCATAGGCCTATGTCGCAATACACGTGTACATACATAAACAGAAGTAAACATGGCTGCGAATGAGGACAATTTGCTTGACTTATATTTGAGCTGCGAACCTCAACGTTGTTCGAGAATGAAGAGACGCTCACCAGCTCCACATCTGAGCTAACATATTGCCACAATTCTCAACAGAAGAGACCCAAACTTTGAGACTCATGCTTCAGGACACTGGCGGCATAGGCATATGTCGCAATACACGTGTACATACATAAACAGAAGTAAACATGGCTGCGAATGAGGACAATTGTCTTGACTTCTGAGCTGCGAACCTCAACGTTGTTCGAGAATGAAGAGACACTCACCAGCTTGACATTTGAGCCAAAATATTGTCCAATTTCTCACTGGAATGAACCCAAACCATGAGACTCATGCGTCAGGACACTGGCGGCATAGGCCTATGCGACAATACACGTGTACATACAAAAACAGAAGTAAACATGGCTGCGAATGAGGACAATTTTCTCGACTTATATCTCAGCTGCAAACCAAAACGTTGTTCGAGAATGAAGAGACACTCATCAGCTTGACATCTGAGCCAAAACATTGTCCAGTTTCTCACTGGAAGAGACCCAAACTTTAAGACTCATGCGTCAGGACACTGGCGACATAGGACTATGCCGAAATACACGTGTACATACATAAACAGAAGTAAACATGACTGCGAATGAGGACAATTTTCTCGACATATAACTGAGCTGCGAACCTCAACGTTGTTTGAAAATGAAGAGACACTCACCAGCTCCACATCTGAGCTAACATATCGCCAAAATTCTCAACGGAAGAGACCCAAACTTTGAGACTCATGCGTCAGGACACTGGCGGCATAGGACTATGCCGAAATACAAGTTTACATACATAAACAGAAGTAAACATGGCTGCGAATGAGAACATTTTTCTCGACTTATATCTCAGCTGCGAACCAAAACGTTGTTCGAGAATGAAGAGGCACTCACCAGCATGACATCTGAGCCAAAATATTGTCCAATTTCTCACTGTAAGGAACCCAAACTGTGAGACTCATGCGTCAGGACAATGGCGGCATAGGCCTACGCGACAATACACGTGTACATACATACATACACATACATAAGAAAATGTGGCTGCGAATGAGGATAATTTTCTCGACATATATCTGAGCTGCGAACCTCAACGTTGTTCGAGAATGAAGAGACACTCACCAGCTCCACATCTGAGCTAACATATCGCCAAAATTCTCAACGGAAGAGACCCAAACTTTGAGACTCATGCGTCAGGACAATGGCGGCATAGGCCTATGCGACAATACACGTGTACATACATAAACAGAAGTAAACATGTCTGCGAGTGAGGACAATTGTCTCGACTTATATCTCAGCTGCGAACCCAAACGTTGTTCGAGTATGAAGAGACACTCACCAGCTTGACATCTGAGCCAAAATATTGTCCAATTTCTTATCGGAAGAGACCTAAACGTTAAGACTCATGCGTCAGGACACTGGCGACATAGGAGTAGTGTAGGTGGCCAGTATGGCACACTTTGACCTTTTGTATGAAATATGATAAAGGTCATATGAATATGTAGTTATGATATAAATATGTAATTATGCATAAATGAATAAATTTGTATAATGAAGTAATGAATATGTAGTAGGGTATATGGGGTGACCAATTATTATATAGCACAAGTTGCCCCTAATGTATGGAAATGGATATAGGGTGAAAAAATTGAGACCAGTATGACCTAGTGTATGGGGGAAAATATAACATTTATGGCACAATTTGACCTTGTTACGAATGGTTTGCGAGTGATGGTTGTTGCGTGTATAGTGCCCGGTACAAAATCCTCGGACAATGGGGCGTCCTTTGTGCCAGTATAGGGATGGTACGAGGCAACGCGTGAATGATTGACGGTTCAATCAGCGGGTGTTTGACACGCGATAATCCCTGGAACAATTGGTGCCGGGGAGTGTATACATGTAGTTAAAATGACCAGTCCGTGAGGTCCGGAAGCGATCGATGGATAATCCCCCGGAAGAATGGGTTGGAATTATAGCGTTCGGACAATAGTGTAACGAAGATTCGCCTGGGGTCGTCTACACACACAAGAAAGACTCTTGACACAAGTATTCTTGTTCTTCCGGTGATTCTCAGCTGTTTAATCGCGACTCTCGTCTAACAAAACAAGGCATTCGGTTTACACCATCACGCGGCACCAGAACTGGTCAGAACCGGTTCGGCCGTTGCGCAATCCGAAGGCGGGTCGCCGGGGCGCACCAGCAGGAGCCACCTGAAGCGATCCCACCACCGTGGGACCGCTCCAGCGCCCTCTACCGCCCAACCGGCACGGGCGCTACACAGCCCCCCACGAAGACCTTGTTTGCCCCCAAACAAGACTATGGGCTGCTGCTGCCGCCCCCCGGCCAACCGCTCCGGAAAGCGCACGACGCCAACATTTTATACAACAAAAAGAAAACAACCTTAAGGTTACAACAAGAAAACAACACTGGTTAAAAAGTTCTCATCTAGGAGGTAGGAGGTGGCTGGCGCTGGACTTCCGTCTGTCGGAACAACTGCTCCCAGAATTCCTGTGGCACGTCATCGGGGTAGCGTGGAGGTGGGGGTGCCCCAGGGGGTAGCAGTCCTCCCAGCGAAGACTGGCCGCCGCTGACGGATGTACGAAGTACTGGCCGTACTGCTGGCCCTCGTATGTCTGGAGGAGCCTCCCCGGAACTTCATAGGAGTGGACCACGCTCGATCGGAACAGCCGGTGGCCGTCGCTGTCCAAACCGGTGGGCGTGGTCTCCAGGCGCCACTCGTCCCGCAAGTGCTCGCATAAGGGGACCGGCATGTGGGTGGCCACCTCCCTCACCTCATGGGGTCGCTGGACGACGCCGTCCATGTCCAGCCTCATCCAGGTCCCGTCCGGCAGCTCCACCCGACATCCGACCGGCAGGACCCGGGGCAACCCACTCCACGGGAATGTCGCCACCAGCGGAGGCGTCGGAGGCTCCGTCTGCGTCCCCCCCTCCGCGGAAGCCGGCGGAGAGGCCCTGGCGGTGCTGCTTCCTTCCGGACAGCGTGAGCGGTGCCGGTGGCTCCGTCGTCCCGACCAACGGCCCCTGGGCGACGGAGGAAGCCGTTCCTGCTTCTGGTTGGACTTGTCCGATTCTGCACAAGGCCGGGGGGAACACTCCGAGCGGCAGTGGTCCCTTGGCGGTCGAGGTAGCCCCTCCCGTCCTGGTCGTGGCTGGCTGGCCGACTTGTCCCGTCTGGAACGAGGCCGGGGGGATCGCTCCGCGCGGACGCGGTCCCCCGGCGGTCGGTGTAGTTCCTCCTGCTCCGGTCGTGGCTGGCTGGTCGACTCGTTCCGTCCCGCCCGAGGGGGCCGGGAAGGTCGCTCCGCGTGGAGACGGACCCCCGGATCCCTCGCCGGAACTGGGCTCCGTCGTCGCTTGGCCCGGGACGGTGACGCGGGACTGGCAGCGGTTGATTGGCTCCGCCCCCTGCAGAGAAAGTCCGGGCTCCCTTGTCGGGAGAGGCAAGGCGGAGAAAGCTCCCGGCCGGCAGCGTTGACGAGCTCCATCTCGTCCTCACTCGGGTGGACGTCTAAGGTGTCCGCCCCCGCCATCACTCCAGCCACCAACCCCCCTTGGCAATATCGATGGTGACGCCCCCGGACGTCCTCCCGGTAGAACTGAAGGCCGCAACCACGCTTGCATGCGTACGGGCGTTCCGCGTGGAGCTCCACGCACGCAGTGCGGATGTGCCTGCGGCGGTTGCTGCGGCGGGTGAAGGTCTTCCCACAGTGAGGACACGCCACGGGAGTCATCCTGCGGGGGGAAGGAGGAGACGAAAGTTTGGTTAAGGCAAGACAATATCGACTAGGGCGGACTACTTTCCGGCCGACGCGAGTATACCGTTCGGTGCCTGGCTCCGTCGGCGGAGGAGGCGACTGGACACCCTCCCTCTCAGGTCCGTCCGGTCCCAGCTCTGCATCCGTCTCCTCTACCCCGTCAAGAGTGACATCCGTCTCCGCAACGGGCTGGAACGTCTCCCCTTCAGGTTCGTCCGGTCTCAGATCTGCGTCCGTCTCCTCCACCCCGTCAAGAGTGACATCCGTTTCTGCAACGGGCTGGGACGCCTCCCCTTCTGGCCCCCCCGGAGGTAGTTCCGCTACATCCGACCGAGCACTCCCGTCCTCTGGCGGCCCCGCCGAAGGAGCCCGGAGCTCTGGGCTAGATGCTGGTGATGACCGTTCCCCCGGCGGTGACTGACCTTCCTCTGTGACTCGGCTGGGTTCCCCTGGATGGTTTCCTGCGGCCCGTCTCCACCAGTCTACCTGGACGTCCCCCAAGTATGGCTTAAGCCGGTTGAAATGGACCACCTTGGCCTTGGCGCAAGGCGACCTCTGGATCCGGTAGGTGACGTCGTCGGTCCTCTTCAACACCACAAAGGGCCCGTCCCACCAGCACTGTAGTTTGGGCGTGCGACCCACCTTCTTGGAGGGAGTGTAGAGCCACACGGCACGTCCGGGCTCGTAACCGGTACCCTCGGCCCGACGATCGTAATGCTGCTTCTGGTGTGTTTGGCTCCCCTTCAGGTGCTGTCGAGCGAATTTGTGCGCGCGCTCAATCTTCGCCCTCAGTTCGTCTACGTACTCCTGTACCGTTGCCTCTGTCGTCGGCTCCTCTGGCTGTCCCACCACCAAGTCCAACGGAAGCCGCACCTCCCGGCCGAGCATGAGCATGTTCGGCGTGAACTTGGTGCTGTCGTGCTGAGAGGAGCGGTACGCCATCATTACGTACGGAAGGTGTTCGTCCCAGTCATCCTGGTTCTCTCGCACGAACAGGCTCAACATCGTCTTAACGGTGCGGTTGAATCGCTCCACCATTCCGTCAGACTGGGGATGGAACGGCGTCGTGCGAGTCTTGTGGACGCCCAGTAGACGGCAAGTGTCCTGGAACAGTCGGGCTTCGAACTCCCTCCCCTGATCCGTGTGGATCTCGAGGGGGGTGCCGAAACGGGTGATGACCTGCTCCACCAGGGTTCGGGCGACGGTGAGGGCTGTCTGGTCCGACACGTCCGACCAGCCGGGTTTGGGGAGTCCCTCATCCAGCCAGTGGACGATTCGTCCTAGCTCCGGGTCGTCACGCTGCTCCTGCCTTAGCTCCTCGGAATCCCAGGCCGCCAGGAGTTCCTCCACCGGGGTGGTCTCTTCCAGTTCTGTCTCCCCAATGGCTCCCAACAGGGGTCCCTTGGTGTAGCATTCGTTGCTGACCTCGCCTGAACGTCCACATTGACCGCACGGAATTCGGGAAACGGCGTCGGCGTTCGTATGCTTCTTCCCCGCCCGATGTTCCACGTCGAACTCGTAACACCCCAGCCTCTGGATCCACCTGGCAGTCTGCCCCTCCGGCTCCTTGAAGTTGAACATCCATCGGAGGGATCCGTGGTCCGTTCGGAGCAAGAACCGTTTGCCAAGGAGGTAGTGTTTGAAATAGTGAACGAAATGGACTACGGCCAGCAACTCTCTCCGCGTGGTACAGTAGTTGCGTTCGGCCTTAGACAAGGTACGGCTCCCGTACGCGATCACCTGCTCCCCTTCCTCCCCTTCCTGTGCCAGCACGGCTCCGATGGTGCAGTTGCTGGCGTCCGTGTCCAGAATGTAACGGTGCTTCGTGTCCGGGTACCGTAGCACCGGTGCCGTGGTCAACGCGTCCTTCAGGTGGTCGAACGCTGACTGGCAAGCGGTAGACCATGAAAATGTTCTTTGGCTCTTGGCGGTCAGGGCGTGGAGGGGGCGGGCGATCTCGGCGAAATTCACGATGAACCGCCTGTAGTAGGAGGCGAGGCCCAGGAAGCTCCTGACCTGGGTCAGGTTCGCGGGTTGAGGCCAGCTCCGAATGACTTTGACCTTCTCTGGATCGGTCCTGACCTAGTCGGCTGACACGAGATGGCCTAGGAACGACACTTCCTTCTTGAAAAGGCTACACTTCTTGGGTTTAAGCCTCAACCCCGCGGCCCGGAACCGTTCCAGGACTACCGCCAACCTCTCCTGATGCTCCTCGAAATCTGTCCCCCACACGATAACGTCGTCCAAGTAGACTACTGCCACTTGCCATTGTAGTCCCTTCAGTACCTGTTCCATCAGGCGCTCGAACGTTGCCGGAGCGTTGCACAGCCCGAACGGCATAACGGTGAACTGGTACAGCCCGTTCTGCATGCCGAACGCCGTCTTCTCCCGGTCCTCCTCCTCCATCCCGACCTGCCAGTAGCCGCTGGCTAGGTCGAGGGTACTGAACCACTTTGCCCCGCTTAAGGCGTCCAGGTTATCTTCAATTCTGGGGATGGGGTAGGCATCCTTAATTGTTACCTCGTTGACCCTCCGGTAGTCCACGCAGAAACGGACAGTCCCGTCCTTCTTCCGGACTAACACCACCGGCGACGACCAGGGACTACCAGACGGTTCTACCACGCCATCCCGCAGCATCTGTTTTACCTGCTGGTCGGCCTCCTGCCTCTTATGGATCGGCAACCTCCTGGGTGGTTGGCGAACCGGCACCGCGTCTCCCGTCTTGATGGCGTGTTTGGTCAGCTCCGTGTGCCCAAGGCGGCCGTCGGGGCCGGTGAAAGCTCCGGCGAACTCCGTCAGCAGCCCCGCCAGTCGGGAACGTTGAGTCTGGGTGAGGTCCGTCGCTCCTCGCTCCAAGAGGTCTTGTAGGTGAGGAGGAACCTCCGGCCGTGCATCCGCCGGAGCACGGCCAGTGGCAACCCCTCGCCATCCCTCTTCTAACTCCATCACGTCCAACTCCTCCACCGGCGAGAAGAGAGCCAAACGGCTGCCCTGGTAGATCGTCACTGGGTCGGCCGTCGGGTTGAAAACTCTTACCGGCACGGTTCCGTTATTGGTGTCCACCAGACCGGTGGCGACCGCAACCCGGCAGTTGTCCGTAGCCTCCAAGTTGGGGTAGACCATTCCGACTCCCACTCGTGTCCCGCTCCTTATTTCGCCGGCGAGGATCGCTTCATGGCCGGCCGGAACCACCATGTTCTCTGTTACCTGCACTCTTGCCACGAGAGGCTCACGTGTAATACCCCCCAGGGTGAACTTCCTTCCGTCGAGGGTGACCGTATGGTCGTTCCAATTCCACTTACAGTGGTACTTCGCGAGGAAGTCCAAACCCAGAATCACGTCCGGCTCAATCTCGGCCACCGTAAAGGTGTGGTGAACGCGGAGGTCGCCCACTTGTAACTCAAAGTCTCCTCTTCCCTTCGACGGCATAGGACTGCCGTCCGCCATCCTCAGGCCCGGAACCGCGGGGCGTAGTCTCCGTCCATCCGCGTTGAGCCAGGCATGGTAGAAACGTCCCGCAATCAGGCTCACCGTCGCCCCAGTGTCGAGAAGGCAACGCACTGGCCTTCCCGCTACCATCCCTTCAATGTAGTTTGCTCCGGGCGTCCCTGTCGCGGCTGGGCCGACTGGGCTTGCCGGCCCAGAAACTGGCGGTCTCCATGCTCCCCCGGCCCTGGGCCGGCGCGGCGGGGGGCCGCCTTTCCCACTCCGGCGGGGGCAGTCTCTGCTGAAATGGCCGAGCTCATGGCACCTGTAGCACTCCACCTGGGCCCGCCGGCGGGGGCAGTCTCTGCTGAAATGGCCGAGCTCATGGCACCTGTAGCACTCCACCTGGGCCCGCGTCTTAGGTTTGTACCCCACTGGCAGGACCGACTCAGGCTCCACGGCCGGAGCCTGAGGAAGTTGCTCCACTGACCTTACATCCCTGGCTCCGGCCCTCCCTCTCCGGCTGAACTCTTGGGACTCCATGAACGCCTCCATTTCGGTCGCCAGTGTAACAGCCTCGGTCAGGGTCTCCGCCTTACGGGAGAAAAGATGACGTTGTAGTTGTTCCTCCCCCAAGGCCCTCCGGAATGCCTCAACGCCCAAGTCCTCCCGCGCCTGTGTCGGTAGTCTCGGGTAGCTTTGCAGTACCAGCCGCCGAATGGACTGTCCCAGGCTACTGAGCGACTCATCGCGTCCCCTCGTCCGCATGGACAACTGGGCCCGATGTAATGGTACCTGTGCTGTCACGCCGAAACGGTGCTCGAAGTTCCCCAAGATGGAGGAGTATTCCCCCCGTGCCTCTGGCGTCATGTCTGCCAGTGCCTCCTGGGCCGTACCCTTTAGGTGAGACGCCAGATACATTGCCTTTTCGGCATCGCTCCAGTGGTTGACTGTCGCGACGCTCTCAAAGTGAATCAAGTAGTCCGACCAGGACGCAACTCCGTCGAACTTATCCGGAAGCATCATCGGCCTCCGACTACCTATTCCCGTTGGCTCCGGTCCTGCGGCGACTCTAGTTGGCGCCGGCCTAGGCGCGGCTCTCCCGACGCCCATAGTGGGGGCCAGTCCGGGCCCACCAGCGGGCACCGGGTGTTGGCCTCCCCGGTCGTTTCCCCACTTGGACGGCCCCTCATTGAGTACATCGCCGGCGTCGCTTCGGCCTGTGTGTGAAACATCCCCGCTCCATTGGCCTGTGCGCGGAGCATCTTCCGCTCCATTGGCGTGTGTGCGGAGCAGCCTTGACGGCTCCGCTCCATTGGCTTGTGCGCGGAGCAGCTCCGCTCCATTGACTCCCATGCGGAGCAGTGCCGATTGCTCCGCTCCATTGGCTTGTGCGCGGAGCAGCTCCGCTCCATTGACTCCCATGCGGAGCAGTGCCGATTGCTCCGCTCCATTGGCTTGTGCGCGGAGCAGCTCCGCTCCATTGACTCCCATGCGGAGCAGTGCCGATTGCTCCGCTCCATTGGCTCCCATGCGGAGCAGTGCCGATTGCTCCGCTCCATTGGCTTGTGCGCGGAGCAGCTCCGCTCCATTGACTCCCATGCGGAGCAGTGCCGATTGCTCCGCTCCATTGGCTTGTGCGCGGAGCAGCTCTGCTCCATTGACTCCCACGAGGAGCAGCTCTGATGGCCCCGCCCTATTACCTTGTGTGCGGAGTAGCCTCGTCCCGTTGCTTCCCGTGAAAAGCAACTCCAACGGCTCTGCTCCACTTCCCCGTGTGAAGAGCAACCTCGACGGCTCCGCTCCCCTGCCTGGTGTGCGCAGTAACTCTGCTCCGTTGGCTCGCTGGGAAAAACCCTGTCCCGTCGTCCCGGTGTGGCCTCCCGTCTCCCTGTGTTGTCCATTGCCCTCTGAGAGGGCGCTGTTCTGGTGACCTGCCTCCAGACGACTCCTTGTCCCCGCTGCGTCGACGAACACAACCCGCGGGCGCTCCGAGTGAAACGACCCGCCAGCTGCGCTGTCGTCCACGGCCCTGGGCGGCCCCTCCTCAGGTTGAAAACCCACCGGCCTTGAGTAGGAGCTGGATGCTTCCTGGTGAGGCCCCGCTGGTGTAGAATAGTAAATCCTGGGAGTGTCCCGAAGAGTCCCCGCCCCCGCCGCACCAACAGCCACGGCTTGGGGTCGCCCCGCGTGGCGCGACCCGTCTGCCGCGCTGCCGTCTACCGCACGGGCCGGGCCCCCCCCCGGACTCGATAATTTGTGTATGGAACAATTGAGGGATGTCCCGGTGAGGCCCCGCCCGAGCTGCACCGACGGACCCAGCTTGGGATTGTTCCGCGTGGAACCACCCGTCTGCCGCGCCGCCGTCTACAGCACGGGCCGGGCCCCCCCGGACCCGAAATCATTTGCATAGAACGACTGGGGAATATCCCGGTGAGGCCCCAACTCCGCTGCATCGACGAGCACAGCTCGGCATCGTTCCGCGCGGAACAACACGTCTGCCGCGCCGCCGCTTACAGCACGGGCCGGGTCCCCCCCGGGCTCGGTAGCGGCCCCAGACAATTTATGGGGAAGGGCGCCCTCACCCTGAATCGGAGTGGACGCCCCGTCGCCCCCTAACCATTGGGACATGTTCTTAAATTCCCCGTTATCAGTCCCCGAATCCTCCCCCAGAAAACACCCTGACTCCCAGGAAACCATAGCCTCCCCCCCAGAGCTCTCTGGTATATCCTTGAAAAAGGCCTCTAACTCCTCCGGCGTAATGCACGGAGTGCCTGAAAGCTTCCTGGACTGGTCCCCGTTCCCTGGGCCCATGCCCTGGCCTGCCCTCTCGCCGTGGGGCGAGTTGGCTGCCGTGCTATCGTGGTTTTCCGAAAACTTCACCTGGTCTTTTCCCGTCCTTCCGTATGCCGACCGCTGCCACCAATGTAACGAAGATTCGCCTGGGGTCGTCTACACACACAAGAAAGACTCTTGACACAAGTATTCTTGTTCTTCCGGTGATTATTAGCTGTTTAATCGCGACTCTCGTCTAACAAAACAAGGCATTCGGTTTACACCATCACGCGGCACCAGAACTGGTCAGAACCGGTTCGGCCGTTGCGCAATCCGAAGGCGGGTCGCCGGGGCGCACCAGCAGGAGCCACCTGGAGCGATCCCACCACCGTGGGACCGCTCCAGCGCCCTCTACCGCCCAACCGGCACGGGCGCTACAATAGGCTGTAATTGGCGGCGCCGCGCGTGCGAGGTAGTGTGGTTAGGAAGCGATCGATAATTCCCGAAGTGGCCTATAATCTTTAAGTTAATGGGGTTGGAACTGGCGACGCGTTGATAGTTCTTTTTAATCAGCGACACCGTTGAACCCCACGACGATGAGAGGGCGTACACTCTTCATAGGCTGTACGAGCTGACTTTGAACCAACCGGAAAAAGTTATCAATGAAAACCATCCAAAATTAAGAAATATCAAGCAAAGTCACAAAGACCAAAAATACCTTGCCAGGGATTGGCACGCAAAGCGGGTGTGGATGAATGTCAGTGCGGTCTCGAAGAAATCTGATTTATCTGTATAATCACTACGATTTGATTACATCGATGAAGGGATTTCTACATAGGGGTTACTTTTGCGACACGTGTCAAACGGGGTACAATTCGATGATGACGCTGTAGATAACATTCTCAATACTGGTTTTGGGAAATATAGATATAAAAACAAATGCATTGTTTAAGATATCCGACTATTCAATCCAGAAATCGTCTGTTTACCAAGTATGTCAACATACATGTCAACAAGAGGGTCGAAAAACCTGAAAACGGTAGGGCCGGCGTGTATAACATTTGCCATGTCGATGAATATTGAAAACAAAATTACCAATAAGTTGTATAGTTATAACTTTTTCCTCGGCTCTATAAAGGTTCTGTACTATTATATTTATATTAGGGAATCGCAACAATATTTTACTTAATGGCCGTTTGCGGATTTGATTATTTTACTCGGTTTAGCTTTGTATTCTGATAGTTGGCTTTCATTATATCATAAATATTTTCTTGTACAAATCATTTTGGAATAAATAAATAAATTACTAGTAGGTGTTACTTTTGTGACACGTGTTAAACGGGGTACAATTCGAAAGAAATACACACGAGATGTGTGGCCGATTGTAAATTGTGTTTTCTCCCGGCGTAAGTCGGGCGATATAACTACACGCATGGGTGCACTGTTAAGAATGCAACCGCAATTTTGAGGACCATAGTCCAAACATTAAATCATACCCTAAGAGTACAATGTATAGGCTTTCTTGAATGTTAAACCGTAAAAAGAAGACAACAAGCAAATACAAATAGAGAAGGTATACAAATTAAAACATTGTTTCTTTATTGACATCATTAATTTATCTCTGAAACACCGTGTTTGCATTAGTCTTTGTCCGCTTTCCCCCCAATATCTTTCTTCCAACTTATCGTCGGCAATTTATTTTTTATTTTTTAAAATTAGCAACAGTCTTTCTGAAACAAGTCTTTATTCGTCACTGTCTTCCTCGCTCTCTTCTTGTTCGTCTTGCTGGAACAGTCCGTCAAATTTGATCGCGTGTTTAGGTATTACTCTGTTAAGGGCTTTGTTTACTTCCACGCCTTTATTGACCTTCTCTTTGAAATCTTCCAAAATATCTCGATGAGTATCATTATCTCTTAGATGTATGTAACTTGACAAGAAATACTTGTAGTTGTTGAAAAAGATTCGCTTGACTGCCCAGAGGGTCTTCCTGTCGGCATTTTCCTTGGCTTGATCTTCCATGCCCCGTCTGACATACTTTTCGTATTTTTCCTTCCACATCTCTGTAGTGGCTTCTTTAGCTTCTGCCAACCAGTCTAGAAAGGTGGCATTGTCTTCCAACTCGGAACTAGACTCGTCTTCATCAGATGATTCGTCATCATGTTCTACCTCCGTTTCAGATTCCGAATCATCGACATCTTCGTCTTCGTCCTGCGAAGATTCAGTTTCACTGTTTTCTATTTCTAAAACTGTAATTCTACGCTTTTTAAAAACGGGTTCGGAATTATCCACGTCAGAATGTTCGTCAAGATCATCGTCAACTTCATTTATTGTAGATGCCTCTTCAGCATGTACATTTTCTGCATGCCTCCGTAGGTTATATCTCCGTTCAAAGCTTTTATTACACTGGTGACAAGCATAGGGTTTAACTGCAGTAATTACATTCATGTTGAGTCTTTGAAGGTTAATCTCCGAATGGCAAGAAACGTAGTGAATCGTTTAATTTATAACTACCAGCTTTACTCATTTTGTGCTCTTTTTACTCGTTTGTGCTCTTCTCTTACTCTTTTTTTCACCCTTTTGTGCTCTTGTTTACTCATTTGTGCTCTTGTTTTACTCTTTTGTGTTTCTTTTTACTCTTTTGTGTTTCTTTTTTACTCTTTTGTGGTTTTTTTAAAATATTTTTTGTTTACCCTTTTGTGCTCTTGTTTACTCTTTTTGTTCTCTTTTTGACTCCTTTTTTACTCTTTTTACTCTTTTTACTCTTGTTACGCTTTTCGTGCTCTGTTTTCGCTCATTTTATCCATTTTACGATTAGTATAAGTAGTAGCTTCCGCTGTAGCAGCTCAAAAAAATACCAGATTTAAGACGGCAGCCGACCCGAATTAAAACCCCTCATTAAATTGCTCATATTACGTGACGCACTTGGGCGTTTGTAGTCAGCAACCCGAGAACAGCACCGTTCCCGGGTCACTCAAGAATGGGGTTTCGAATACACCTCAAAATTCCAACCCGCCGGAAAATACATAGAGAGCTTGTGTGTGTATTCGAAACCCCATTCTTGAGTGACCCGGGAACGGTGCTGTTCTCGGGTTGCTGACTACAAACGCCCAAGTGCGTCACGTAATATGAGCAATTTAATGAGGGGTTTTAATTCGGGTCGGCTGCCGTCTTAAATCTGGTATTTTTTTGAGCTGCTACAGCGGAAGCTACTAATTATACTAATCGTAAAATGGATAAAATGAGCGAAAACAGAGCAAGAAAAGCGTAACAAGAGTAAAAAGAGTAAAAAGAGTAAAAAAGGAGTAAAAAAGAGAACAAAAAGAGTAAACAAGAGCACAAAAGGGTAAACAAAAAATATTTAAAAAAACCCACAAAAGAGTAAAAAAGAAACACAAAAGAGTAAAAAAAGAGCACAAATGAGTAAACAAGAGCACAAAAGGGTGAAAAAAAGAGTAAGAGAAGAGCACAAACGAGTAAAAAGAGCACAAATAAGTAAAAAGGGCACAAAAAGATAAAAAAGAGTAAATAGAGTAAAAAGAGCACAAAATGAGTAAAGCTGGTAGTTATAAATTAAACGATTCACTACGTTTCTTGCCATTCGGAGATTAACCTTCAAAGACTCAACATGAATGTAATTACTGCAGTTAAACCCTATGCTTGTCGCCAGTGTAATAAAAGCTTTGAACGGAGATATAACCTACGGAGGCATGCAGAAAATGTACATGCTGAAGAGGCATCTACAATAAATGAAGTTGACGATGATCTTGACGAACATTCTGACGTGGATAATTCCGAACCCGTTTTTAAAAAGCGTAGAATTACAGTTTTAGAAATAGAAAACAGTGAAACTGAATCTTTGCAAGACGAAGACGAAGATGTCGATGATTCGGAATCTGAAACGGAGGTAGAACATGATGACGAATCATCTGATGAAGACGAGTCTAGTTCTGAGTTGGAAGACAATGCCACCTTTCTAGACTGGTTGGCAGAAGCTAAAGAAGCCACTACAGAGATGTGGAAGGAAAAATACGAAAAGTATGTCAGACGGGGCATGGAAGATCAAGCCAAGGAAAATGCCGACAGGAAGACCCTCTGGGCAGTCAAGCGAATCTTTTTCAACAACTACAAGTATTTCTTGTCAAGTTACATACATCTAAGAGATAATGATACTCATCGAGATATTTTGGAAGATTTCAAAGAGAAGGTCAATAAAGGCGTGGAAGTAAACAAAGCCCTTAACAGAGTAATACCTGAACACGCGGTCAAATTTGACGGACTGTTCCAGCAAGACGAACAAGAAGAGAGCGAGGAAGACAGTGACGAATAAAGACTGGTTTCAGAAAGACTGTTGCTAATTTTAAAAAATAAAAAATAAATTGCCGACGATAAGTTGGAAGAAAGATATTGGGGGGAAAGCGGACAAAGACTAATGCAAACACGGTGTTTCAGAGATAAATTAATGATGTCAATAAAGAAACAATGTTTTAATTTGTATACCTTCTCTATTTGTATTTGTTTGTTGTCTTCTTTTTACGGTTTAACATTCAAGAAAGCCTATACAGTCGACTCCCGTTAGTACGAAAACGGATATAACGAAATTCCGGTTATTACGAAAATTATCCTTGGTCCCGGCAAAACTGTGCACGTTTCTATGGGGAAATATTCGCTTATAACGAAAACGGATTGTACGAAATTCCTGTTACAACGAAAGGTTTTGGTAACTCCGTGAATAAACAAGCATTGTTGTGGATCCATTTATAACGAAAGCTTACAAATCCTGGCCCATGGCTTTTCATTCAGATCGAAATTAAAAGCAGTATTAGTCATCAATTGATGTTTGTCCTGTCAGTTAATTCATCTTGCCGATGGAAAAACCTATTCAGAGAGATGGTGCTAATTGTTTGCACAGTCGTTAATCGGCCGTTGCGGTTAGCAACAAAGGCCCGTCTTAAAATAGTGCTGGTATCAAGGGCCAATCACCCAAACCATGTGCGACTTGCCAAAGGACCGTCACTACAAAGCTCAAGATGGAGATCTTCAAAGCGATCGAGAATGGGCGCAAGAAGGGGAACATCGCGCTGGCCTGATCCCGCAAGGAGAACCGGAAAAAACAAAACAGGTTTTCGTTATCCCTAAAAAACACTAATCTCCCCTCTAAAAAAATCATTTAGCTCTCTCCCTGGTAAGTGGTAACCCCTCAGAAAATAAAAACATAAATAATCCTTTCAATATTTCGTCTTTAATCAACCGCGATCTTACATAATTGACTAGAATAAACCCCGTCTTTAAAATTTGAAGGGCCTGTGCTGCGTACGTTAAAATATCCAATCAAGTTAGGCTACTGTCACAAGAGGGCGCTTTAGCGATGTCTAAAAACTATGCCGTTTTCCAAACCAAAAACTCATCTCTGTTTGGCGTTGTTCGTGCAGTTTGTCAAAGGCGATGGAGCCAGAACGGCGTTTGCAAGCTGGGGTTTGAAAAATGGCCTCGGCCATCGGATCGATCATGGACTGCAGTACAGCGTGTGTTCATTGCTCGATTTGTGTGATCACGGTGCCGTTAAGGGCCCCTTTTTATTTTGGTCCATTTCGAGTCAAAGGTATTTTATCATTTAAAAATGACTTTAAAACCTAAAGTATACTTCTCTCAACTCTTATGACACAATTTTGTAAAATTTTGAACACTTTTTGTCGGGTAGAAAATGCGATTTGCTTACGCATTTTGTCTTCCAAATTAACAGTTTTGCAACGCGGGGATCGCCATTATTATTTGTGCGTGTTTCGTGTCGTTGTCTTTGTTATCATTTGATATCTCAAAATGTCACAATCCTGCCCTCTAAAGACCAACGAAGAATACAGAATGTCTCTCTGTCACAATTTGTGCAAGAGAGACTACTTACGTTGAAACAACGGATCCAGTTAGTTGATTCATTCTTCCGTATCTGTTAGTTGACTTCATTCTCAGCAATCGAACATCAAGAACCTTCATAATTGTTGTACTACGTTTAACATTTTGCTTCTCACAACAAAGTTGTATTTTAAACATTTTATTACAAAAACAACACTACGTGTAAATTGCATTTCATTTGTGTTCGTGTATTTTGGTCACACGTACACGTACGGGGTCTATACAAAGTTAACAATGGGTTAGAAATCATTGGGTCGGATAATACGAAATTCGGATATAACGAACACTTTGACGAGGTCCCGCGGAGTTCGTTATAACGGGAGTCGACTGTACATTGTACTCTTAGGGTATGATTTAATGTTTGGACTATGGTCCTTAAAATTGCGGTTGCATTCTTAACAGTGCACCCATGCGTGTAGTTATATCGCCCGACTTACGCCGGGAGAAAACACAATTTACAATCGGCCACACATCTCGTGTGTATTTCTTTCGAATTGTACCCCGTTTAACACGTGTCACAAAAGTAACACCTACTAGTAATTTATTTATTTATTCCAAAATGATTTGTACAAGAAAATATTTATGATATAATGAAAGCCAACTATCAGAATACAAAGCTAAACCGAGTAAAATAATCAAATCCGCAAACGGCCATTAAGTAAAATCTTGTTGCGATTCCCTAATATAAATATAATACTAGTACAGAACCTTTATAGAGCCGAGGAAAAAGTTATAACTATACAACTTATTGGTAATTTTGTTTTCAATATTCATCGACATGGCAAATGTTATACACGCCGGCCCTACCGTTTTCAGGTTTTTCGACCCTCTTGTTGACATGTATGTTGACATACTTGGTAAACAGACGATTTCTGGATTGAATAGTCGGATATCTTAAACAATGCATTTGTTTTTATATCTATATTTCCCAAAACCAGTATTGAGAATGTTATCTACAGCGTCATCATCGAATTGTACCCCGTTTGACACGTGTCGCAAAAGTAACCCCTATGTAGAAATCCCTTCATCGATGTAATCAAATCGTAGTGATTATACAGATAAATCAGATTTCTTCGAGACCGCACTGACATTCATCCACACCCGCTTTGCGTGCCAATCCCTGGCAAGGTATTTTTGGTCTTTGTGACTTTGCTTGATATTTCTTAATTTTGGATGGTTTTCATTGATAACTTTTTCCGGTTGGTTCAAAGTCAGCTCGTACAGCCTATGAAGAGTGTACGCCCTCTCATCGTCGTGGGGTTCAACGGTGTCGCTGATTAAAAAGAACTATCAACGCGTCGCCAGTTCCAACCCCACTAACTTAAAGATTATAGGCCACTTCGGGAATTATCGATCGCTTCCTAACCACACTACCTCGCACGCGCGGCGCCGCCAATTACAGCCTATTGTCCGAACGCTATATAAATCCAACCCATTCTTCCGGGGGATTATCCATCGATCGCTTCCGGACCTCACGGACTGGTCATTTTAACTACATGTATACACTCCCCGGCACCAATTGTTCCAGGGATTATCGCGTGTCAAACACCCGCTGATTGAACCGTCAATCATTCACGCGTTGCCTCGTACCATCCCTATACTGGCACAAAGGACGCCCCATTGTCCGAGGAATTTGTACCGGGCACTATACACGCAACAACCATCACTCGCAAACCATTCGTAACAAGGTCAAATTGTGCCATAAATGTTATATTTTCCCCCATACACTAGGTCATACTGGTCTCAATTTTTTCACCCTATATCCATTTCCATACATTAGGGGCAACTTGTGCTATATAATAATTGGTCACCCCATATACCCTACTACATATTCATTACTTCATTATACAAATTTATTCATTTATGCATAATTACATATTTATATCATAACTACATATTCATATGACCTTTATCATATTTCATACAAAAGGTCAAAGTGTGCCATACTGGCCACCTACACTACTCATAGGACTATGCCGAAATACACGTGTACATACATAAACAGAAGTAAACATGGCTGCGAATGAGGACAATTTTCTCGACATATATCTGAGCTGCGAACCTCAACGTTGTTCGAGAATGAAGAGACACTCACCAGCTCCACGTCTGAGCTAACATATTGCAAAAAGTCTCAACAGAAGAGACCCGAACTTTGAGACTCATGCGTCAGGACACTGGCGGCATAGGCCTATGTCGCAATACACGTGTACATACATAAACAGAAATAAACATGGCTGCGAATGAGGATAATTTGCTTGACTTATATCTGAGCTGCGAACCTCAACGTTGTTCGAGAATGAAGAGACACTCACCAGCTTGACATCTGAGCCAAAATATTGTCCAATTTCTCACTGGAAAGAACCCAAACCGTGAGACTCATGCGTCAGGACACTGGCGGTATAGGCCTATGCGACAAAACAAGTGTACATACATAAACAGAAGTAAACATGGCTGCGAATGAGGACAATTTTCTCGACTTATATCTCAGCTGCAAACCAAAACGTTGTTCGAGAATGAAGAGACACTCATCAGCTTGACATCTGAGCCAAAACATTGTCCAATTTCTCACCGGAAGAGACCCAAACTTTAAGACTCATGCGTCAGGACACTGGCGACATAGGACTATGCCGAAATACACGTGTACATACATAAACAGAAGTAAACATGACTGCGAATGAGGACAATTTTCTCGACATATAAGTGAGCTGCGAACCTCAACGTTGTTTGAGAATAAAGAGACACTCACCAGCTCCACATCTGAGCTAACATATCGCCAAAATTCTCAACGGAAGAGACCCAAACTTTGAGACTCATGCGTCAGGACACTGGCGGCATAGGACTATGCCAAAATACACGTTTACATACATAAACAGAAGTAAACATGGCTGCGAATGAGGACAATTTTCTCGACTTATATCTCAGCTGCGAACCAAAACGTTGTTCGAGAATGAAGAGGCACTCACCAGCATGACATCTGAGCCAAAATATTGTCCAATTTCTCACTGGAAGGAACCCAAACTGTGAGACTCATGCGTCAGGACAATGGCGGCATAGGTCTACGCGACAGTACACGTGTACATACATACACATAAGAAAATGTGGCTGCGAATGAGGATAATTTTCTCGACATATATCTGAGCTGCGAACCTCAACGTTGTTCGAGAATGAAGAGACACTCAACAGCTCCACATCTGAGCTAGCATATCGCCAAATTTCTCAACGGAAGAGACCAAAACTTTGAGACTCATGCGTCAGGACACTGGCGGCATAGGACTATGCCGAAATACACGTGTACATACATAAACAGAAGTAAACACGGATGCGAATGAGGACAATTTTCTCGATTTATATATCAGCTGCAAACCAAAACGTTGTTCGAGAATGAAGAGACACTCACCAGCTTGACATCTGAGCCAAAATATTGTCCAATTTCTCACCAGAAGAGACCCAATCTTTAAGATTCATGCGTCAGGACACTGGCGACATAGGACTATGTCGAAATACACGTGTACATACATAAACAGAATTAAACATTAACTTTTAGGAGAAATTGAAAGTTCCCAGGGGTTAACCTTGTATTCTTATCAAAATAGAACAACAATTAATTGATAATTTTTTATTTTTTTTAACGAACAACTGTACGGGGGGAATGGGGTTATCCTTGCATTTCAATTAAAATTGGCGGAAATTTAATTGTTCTTGGAAACAAATTAAAACATTGTACGGGGTTAGTCTTATATTTTAATTCCAATTCGCCATAAATTGAAAGTGGCCAGGGGTTAATCTTGCATTCCTATCGACATTGGCCAACAATTATTTTTTTAGAAAAACGAACAATTGTAAGGGGGAAAAGGGGTTAGCCTTGTATTTCCATTAAAATTGGCGGAATTGTAATGATTGTTCTTGACAAATAATTTACAAAAAATTGGGCCCACAAGGCTCTGTGTCCATAATGACGAGCACTAACTATTGTCCGATAGTGTCTTTGGTCACCACTTTGGCCAGCGGCGCGTCCTGTGGTAATGCACATCAACATATTAGGCCAATGTTACTGCCCAATAAACTTGCCCCAACTGTGATGGTATAATTAAAATATTAACGCCGATCGTAGGCTGATCTTCAGTCTGTTTTAATGTTTTAATAACTAATCAAAACAAATTAAAATAATATTTTGGTTGTCTCTGTTAATTTATTTATTACGAGTATTATTGGTTTCTCGAAGGGTATATATTATGAGGAATCGAGAAAAAAATTGATAGAACGTACGGTTGCATTTGGCGGTGAAGGGATAAGAACCAAAACAAAAAGTTACGTGGTGTATGTGACCAAACATTCAGGTGCACGGACTTACGACTCAACTCAATGAGCCTATTACCGGCTACCATATAGGACTCTTCGGGGCAATAGGATCCCAGACCACCACACTTCCTTTCCTGCCCATGTTCATTCGACCCGACGGCCTCGCACCGTTTAAGGGAGGTGAACGGAGCGGCACCCTAGGCCTTGCCGCCTAGCGGGCAAACGATACTCCGTACCTATACGCAGGCACGACCCTGAACCTCCGCGGACAGTCCCAACCTGACGAATTAGGCCGGTGAGCTAAACTCGGTTGGTGATTGAGGACGATAAATTAATTATGTTAAGGAAAAGATTGCGAAACAGCGTGCGTTGAAACTGGACAAAACGAAAGGACTCGGGCCGGACCGGGACTCGAACCCGGACCATGGATACCGCAGCCGAGGTTCTTAAACAATCCGCTATTCGAACACGAGTTAAGATTGTTTCAAATCGATGTGCCTTAATGGGTTGGGAAGCCGGAGTAATAGCTCTGTTTACATATGCTCAAAGGAACAAGTGGAAACTGTATTTTCAGGGTTTTTTCGGGACTTATTGCATGTCGATAGAGGGCATGTGTTATTTACTTGAAAATAAATAATTGTAAGGAGTTAGCCTCGCGTTTTAAATGAAATTTTCCCCCAACAAAAAATTGTTTGCAAAAATTGACCAGTTAAAATCATTGTAAGGGGTTTGCCTCGCGTTTAAATAAAAATTATCCCCAAAACTGACTTTTTGGAAAAATACAAAACCTGCAAGGGTATAACCTTTCATTCTGGTTCAAAATTGGCCACAACAATGACTTTTTGGAGAAATAAAAACATTGTACGGGGTTAGTCTTCTATTTAAATTTCAATTCGCAAGAAATTAACTTTTAGGTGAAATTGAAAGTTGCCAGGGGTTAACCTTGTATTCTTATCAAAATAGGACAACAATTAATTGATTTTTTTTTTTTTAAATGAACAACTGTAAGGGTATAACCAGTATTAACCCCTGGCAACTTTCAATTTCTCCTAAAACCAAAGTCAATTTAGGTCGAATTGGAATTGAAATATAAGACTAACCCCGTACAATGTTTTAATTTGTTTCCAAGAACAATTAAATTTCCGCCAATGTTAATTAAAATGCAAGGATAACCCGTGTTCCCCTTACAGTTGTTCGTTTAAAAAAAAAAATTCAATAAATGTTTGTCCTATTTTGATAAGAATACAAGGTTAACCCCTGGCAACTTTCAATTTCTCCTAAAAGTTAATTTCTGGTGAATTGAAATTTAAATAGAAGACTAACCCCGTACAATGTTTTTATTTCTCCAAAAAGTCATTGTTGTGGCCAATTTTGAACCAGAATAAAAGGTTATACCCTTGCAGGTTTTGTATTTTTCCAAAAAGTCAGTTTTGGGGATAATTTTTATTTAAACGCGAGGCAAACCCCTTACAATGATTTTAACTGGTCAATTTTTGCAAACAATTTTTTGTTGGGGGAAAATTTCATTTAAAACGCGAGGCTAACTCCTTACAATTATTTATTTTCAAGTAAATAACACATGCCCTCTATCGACATGCAATAAGTCCCGAAAAAAACCTGAAAATACAGTTTCCACTTGTTCCTTTGAGCATATGTAAACAGAGCTATTACTCCGGCTTCCCAACCCATTAAGGCACATCGATTTGAAACAATCTTAACTCGTGGTCGAATGACCGAGTGTTTAAGAACCTCGACTGCGGTATCCATGGTCCGGGTTCGAGTCCCGGTCCGGCCCGAGTCCTTTCGTTTTTTCCAGTTTCAACGCACGCTGTTTCGCAATCTTTTCCTTAACATAATTAAATGATCGTCCTCAAGCACCAACCGAGTTTAGCTCACCGGCTTAATTCGTCAGGTTGGGATTGTCCGCGGAGGTTCAGGGTCGTGCCTGTGTACAGGTACCGAGTATCGTTTGCCCGCTAGGCGGCAAGGCCTAGGGTGCCGCTCCGTTCACCTCCCTTACATGGTGCGAGGCCGTCGGATCAAATGAACATGGGCAAGAAAGGAAGTGTGGTGGTCCGGGATCCTATTGCCCCGAAGAGTCCTATGGTAGCCGGTAATAGGCTCATTGAGTTGAGTCGTAAGTCCGTGCACCTGAATGCTTGGTCACATACACCACATAACTTTTTGTTCTGGTTCTTATCCCCTCACCGCCAAATGCAACCGTACGTTCTATCAATTTTTTCTCGATTCCTCATATAGATACCCTTTCAGAAAACAATTAATAATCGTAATAAATAAATTAACAGAGACAACCAAAACATTTTTTTTTTTTTAATTAGTTATTTAAACATTAAAACAGACTGAAGCTCAGCCTACGGTCGGCGTTAATATTTTAATTATACCATCACAGTTGGGACAAGTTTATTGGGCAGTAACATTGGCCTAATATGTTGATGTGCATTAACCACAGGACGCGCCGCTTGCCAAAGTGGTGACCAAGGACACTATCGGACAATAGATAGTGTTCGTCTTTATGGACACAGAGCCTTGTGGGTGCAATTTTTTTTACATTATTTTTCAAGAACAATCATTACAATTCCGCCAATGTTAATGGAAATACAAGGCTAACCCCTTTTCCCCCTTACAATTGTTCGTTTTTCAAAAAAAACACCAAAAAGGCAAATAATTGTTGGCCAATGTTGATAGGAATGCAAGATTAAATCCTGTCCACTTTCAATTTCTCCTAAAACCTAAGTCAATTTATGGCGAATTGGAATTGAAATATAAGACTAACCACGTACAATGTTTTAATTTGTTTCCAAGAACAATGAAATTTCCGCCAATTTGAATTGAAATGCATGGATAACCCCTTTCCCCCCTTACAGCTGTTCGTTAAAAAACAACAACAATTATCAATTAATTTTTGTCCTATTTTGATAAAAATACAAGGTTAACCCCTGGCAACTGAAATTTAAATATAAGACTAACCCCATACAATGTTTTTATTTCTCCAAAAAGTCATTTTTGTGGCCAATTTTGAAACAGAATGAAAGGTTATACTCTTGCAGGTTTTGTATTTTCCCAAAAAGTAAATTTTGGTCTCTTCCATTGAGAATTGTGGATATAGTTTTGTGGGATATAAGTCGACACAATTATCCTCATTCGCAGCCATGTTTTCTTATGTGTATCTATGTACACGTGTATTGCCGCATAGGCCAATGCCGCCAGTGTCCTAACGCATAAATCTCTCAGTTTGGGGTTTTTTCCAGTGAGAAATTTGGCAATATTTTGGCTCAGATGTCGAGCTGGAAAGTGTCTCTTCATTCTCGAACAACGTTGAGGTTTGCAGCTCAGATATAAGTCGAGAAAATTATTCTCAATCGCAGCCATGTTTACTTCTGTTTATGTATGTACACGAGTATTGCCGCATAGGCCTATGTCGCCAGTGTCCTGGCGCATGAGTCTCTCAGTTTGGGTCTTTTTCAGTGCGAAATTTGGCAATATTTTGGCTCAGATGTCGAGCTGGTGAGTGTCGCTTCATTCTAGAACAACGTTGAGGTTCACAGCTAAGATATATGTCGAGAAAATTATCCCCATTCGCATCCATGTTTTTTTAATGTGTATGTATGTACACGTGTATTGTCGCATAGGCATATGCCGCCAGTGTCCTGACGCATGAGTCTCACAGTTTGGGTTCTTTCTAGTGAGAAATTTGGCAATATTTTGGAACAAATGTCAAGCTGGTGAGTGTCTCTTCATTCGCGAACATGTTGAGGTTTGCAGCTCAGACATAAGTCGAGAAAATTATCCTCATTCGCAGCCATGTTTTTTTAATGTGTATGTATGTACACGTGTATTGTCGCATAGGCATATGACGCCAGTGTCCTGACGCATGAGTATGGCAGTTTGGGTTCTTTCTAGTGAGAAAATTTGCATGGCTGTGTATGTATGTACACGTGTATTGCCGCATAGACACTCACCAGCTCGACATCTGAGCCAACATATTGCCAAATTTTCACTGGAAAGAACCCAAACTGTGAGACTCATGCGTCAGGTCACTGGCGGCATAGGCCTATGCGACAATACACGTGTACATACATACTCATAAGAAAACATGGCTGCGAATGATGATAATTTTCTCGACATTTTATTTTAGCTGTGAACCTCAACGTTTTTGAAGGATGAAGAGACACCTACCAGCTCCACGTCTGAACCAAAATATTGCAAACATTCTCACTGAAAGGAACCTAAACTGTAAGACTCATGCGTCAGGTCACTGGCGGCATAGGCCTATGCAGCAATAAACGTGTACATACATAAACAGAAGTAAACATGACTGCGAATGAGGATAATTTTCTCGACTTATATCTGAGCTGCGAACCTCAACGTTCTTCGAAAATGAAGAGACACTCACCAGCTCGACGTCTGAGCCAAAATATTGCCAAAATCCTCACTGGAAAGAACCCAAACTGTGAGACTCATGCGTCAGGTCGCTGGCGGCATAGGCCTATACAGCAATACACGTGTACATACATACACATAAGAAAACATGGCTGCGAATGAAACTAATGTTCTCGACATATATCTGAGCTGCGACCCTCAACGTTTTTCGAGACTGAAGAGACACTCACCAGCTCGACATCTGAGCCAAAATATTGCCAAATTTTCACTGCGACAATACACGTGTACATACATACACATAAGTAAATATGGCTGCGAATGAGGACAATTGTCTCGACTTATATCCGAGCTTCAAAACTCAACTTTGTTGGAGGATGGACAAACACTCACCAGCTCCACATCTGAGCTAACATATCGCCAAAGTTCTCACCGGAAGAGACCCAAACTTTGAGACTCGTGCGTCAAGTCTATGGCGGCATAGGCCTATGCGACAATACACGTGTACATACAAACACATAATAAAACATGGCTGCAAATGAGGATAATTTTTCGACATATATCTGAGCTGCGAACCTCAACGTTTTTGGAGAATGAAGAGGGAACCACCAGCTCCACATCTGAACCAAAATATTGCAAACATTCCCACTGGAAAGAGCCCAAACTGTGAGACTCATGCGTCAGGGCACTGGCGGCATAGGCCCATGCGACAATACACGTGTACTTACATACACATAAGAAAACATGGCTGCGAATGAAAATAATGTTCTCGACATATATCTGAGCTGCGACCTTCAACGTTTTTCGAGACTGAAGAGACACTCACCAGCTCTACATCTGAGCCAAAATATTGCCAAATTTTCACTGGAAAGAACCAAAACTGTGAGACTCATGCGTCAGGTCACGGGCGGCATAGGCCTATGCGACAATACACGTGTACATAAATACACATAAGTAAATATGGCTGCGAATGAGGACAATTTTCTCGACTTATATCCGAGCTGCGAATCTCAACGTTGTTCGAGAATGAAGAGAAACTCACCAGCTTGACATTTGAGCCAAAATATTGCCAAATTTTCACTGGAAAGAACCAAAAATGTGAGACTCATCCGTCAGGACACTGGCGGCATAGGCCTATGCGACAATACACGTGTACATACAAACACATAAGAAAACATGGCTGCGAATGAGGATAATTTTCTCGACATATATCTGAGCTGCGTACCTCAACTTTGTTGGAGGATGGAAAAACACTCACCAGCTCCACATCTGAGCTAACATATCACCAACATTCTTACCGGAAGAAAACCAAACTTTGAGACTCGTGCGTCAAGTCTATGGCGGCATAGGCTTATGCGACAATACACGTATACATACAAACACATAATAAAACATGGCTGCGAATGAGGATAATTTTCTCGACATATATCTGAGCTGCGAACCTCAACGTTTTTGGAGAATGAAGAAACACCCACTAGGTTCACATCTGAACCAAAATATTGCAAACGGTAAGAATTTTGGTGATATGTTAGCTCAGATGTGGAGCTGGTGAGTGTCTCTGTTCTAAAGACGGCAGGACTCCAGTAGTAGCATTCACTGAAAGTGGTTTATTTATAGCACATGATATCATCATACAGCAAGGCTACGGTGGCCTATTAATGCCACTCCATAACATCCCCTTTCCTTAAGATAAAGAACAATCAGCACTTAACTTTTTTATAGCTTAACTTTTGCCATATGACCTATGAGGCAATAACAAGATAACTGTAGGTAGGCATGATGGTGATTAAAAATGCCAAAATGCCTTTGTAATTTAAAAAAATAAAATTAGTATGCAAACTTGTTTAAAAAAAAAAAAAAAAAAAAAAAAAAAGCTTTAACACCAAAACTGATTTAATTTTTTTTAAACATTTCAACACCACTTAGTTAAGAAAAGTGTTCGCTCAAAAAAAAACTGTTTTAGTATCAACTTAAAAAAAACAATGACTGCAGGTGAATAGTTTGTTCTTTCTTTTTTTCTTCTTTAAACCAAGCATTGACTTATTATTTTTTGGGGGGGTTTCATGCAACTCAAAGTAGTTTTATGATTCAATGAGTCTCTTAGGTGGTCTGCAAACGCGACCGGACTTGGTGGTGGTAGTGTTAGTGTTCAGTTCTGGGGGCTTATCTGTCGGAGTGAAAGGCACATCGTGTGTCTTTGCGACTGAGCTGGCACCACTACGACTGGTTAGTTCTGTTGTAGGTTGTAGTGATGTGAGCTGAGGTGCACTCACACACACGGCTGGAGTTATTGGTGTTTGCGTGTTCACGTGACTGTCTCTGAGGTGTACGCGGTTGCGTCTGTAGGATTTGGTACCGACTTCGACAATGTAGCTGCGAGGTGCAACTTTAGCTTTGATCACTCCAGGTGTCCTTTTCACCTTGGGTTGTGTTTTGGCGCGAACTGGCTGTCCAACCACTAGATCAGGGAGGCTCCTGGCTGTGCGATCATGATACAATTTAGCTGCCTGTCTTTTGGTCACGACTTGTTCCGTGACAGCTTCTACGACCTGGGGCTTGTACAATGTGTTCTTGCAAGGGAGGAATGAGCGTGTTCGCCGAGACATTAGGCGCTGTGTTGGGGAGCTGGTCATTCCTGGTGTCGTAGTGTTTCTCCACTCGAGGATTGCCTTCCATACGTCACTGTTGGCCTTTGCAGCTTTGATCACAAGTCCCTTGGCAATTTTTACTGCAGATTCTGCTTTTCCATTTGACTTGGAGTGGTAGGGGCTTGATGTAGTGTGTTGGAAGTCCCACTCATTTGTGAACTTTGAGAACTCACGTGACACATAGTTTGGTCCGTTGTCTGTGAGCAAAGTGTGCGGAATGCCATGGGTAGCGAACATGGGCTTCATTTCATTGATTAGCGATGTGGAAGTCATATCGGCCAGGCTGCGCACGTCGATGTAGTCTGAGTAAAGGTCAACTAGTACGCAGTAGTTTTGTCCATTGACCTCAAAACAGTCACTCGCGACTATCTGCCACGGTGTCTTGGGTACTGGGTGTGTCATGAGGGGCTCCTTGGAGAGAGCTGGCTGTGACTCCTGGCAGATTGTGCAGCGTTGAACAGCTTCCACAAGTTCTGTGTGCATACGTGGCCAGTACATTATGTCCCGTGCAGTGTTGGTTGTGTACTGCACGCCCATGTGCGATACGTGTGCTCTTGCTATCATTTCTGTACGAAGAGCTGTTGGAATTACTATACGGGTTCCACGAAAGATGAGACCATTTTGCGTTGAAAGCTCATCTCTGTATGGCCAGTAGTCCCTGATGCACAAGGGAACTTGAGCTTTGTCCCCTGGCCATCCTGCTTGGATGATCTGCATCAGTGTTTGCAGGGTTTGGTCAGCTAGCGTTGCCTTCTTGATTGTCAGTAGACGTTCATCCGTGACAAAGATTGTTGGGTCAATTTTCTCCAATTCCCTGTTGAGCTTTTGCTCCTGGGTGACGGAGAAGATCAGATAGTCTGGTGTCTGATCTGTGCCTTGTCGCATTGGCAAGGCTGCTCGTGACAGTGTATCACTCAAGTACATCCGCGAACCCTGCTTGTACTCTACGTGTAGAGAGTACTTCTGTAGACGAAAGATTGGCTTTTTGAAGATGCTCATCAGAGGTTGGTGGTCAGAGAGCACAATAACATTGTCACGGCCAAGAATATATTGCTCAAAACGCTGGGTGGCGAATACAATTGCCAAACACTCTTTTTCGATTTGAGCGTAGTTGCGCTCTGTAGCTGATAGCGCTAGTGAAGCATAGGCGACTGGTCGGCCATTTTGTGTGATGACGGCTCCTAGTCCAACTTCGGAGCTATCACATTCGATCACGACCTCTTTGTTGACGTCATAGTAGCTCAGCACTGGTGCTGCTGTGATGAGCTTTTTGATCTTGTCGAAGGCCGCATCATCTGGAGTGCGGCGGAATAAACTGCACGGACGAGGACCTGACCCTTGTCACTGAGACGGCCATCACAAGCATCCAGAGATGGAGGGACATTATATGATCTATGGAAGAGACACGAACGAACGAACTGGCGGCATAGGCCTATGCAGCAATAAACGTGTACACACATAAACAAAAGTAAACATAGCTGCGAATGAGGATATTTTCTCGAGATATATCTAAGCTGCAAACCACAACGTTGTTGGAGAATGAAGAGACACTCACCAGTTCCACATTTGAGCTAACATATCGCCAACATTCTCACTGGAAGAGACCCAAACTTTGAGACTCATGCGTCAGGTCACTGGCGGCATAGGCCTATGCAGCAATACACGTGTATATACATCAACAGAAGTAAACATGGCTGCGAATGAGGATAATTTTTTTGGACTTATATCTGAGCTGCGAACCTCAACGTTGTTCTAGAATGAAGAGACACTCACCAGCTGGACATCTGAACAACAATATTGCCAAATTTCTCACTGGAAAGTTTTCAAACTTTGAGACTCATGCGACAGGTCACTGGCGGCATAGGCCTATGCAGCAATACACGTGTACATACATACACAGAAGAAAACATGGCTGCGAATGAGGATAATTTTCTCGACTTATATCTGAGCTGCGAACCTCAACGTTGTTGGAGAATGAAGAGGCACTCACCAGTTCCACATCTTAGCTAACATATCGCCAAAATTCTCACCGGAAAAGACCCAAACTTTGAGACTCATGCGTCTGGTAACTGGCGGCATAGGCCTATGTCGCAATACACTTGCAAATAAACAGAAGTAAACATGGCTGCGAATGAGGATAATTTTCTCGACTTATATCTGAGCTGCGAACCTCAACGTTGTTGGAGAATGAAGAGGCACTCACCAGTTCCACATCTTAGCTAACATATCGCCAACATTTTCACCGGAAGAGACCCAAACTTTGAGACTCATGCGTCAGGTCACTGGCGGCATAGGCCTATGCAGCAATACACGTGTATATACATAAACAAAAGTAAACATGGCTGCAAATGAGGAATTTTTTTTCGACTTATATCTGAGCTGCGAACCTCAACGTTGTTTTAGAATGAAGAGACACTCACCAGCTGAACATCTGAACAACAATATTGCCAAAGTTCTCACTGGAAAGTTTCCAAACTTTGAGACTCATGCGACAGGTCACTGGCGGCATAGGCCTATGCAGCAATAAACGTGTACATACATAAACAAAAGTAAACATAGCTGCGAATGAGGATATTTTCTCGAGATATGTCTAAGCTGCAAACCACAACTTTGTTGGAGAATGAAGAGACACTCACTAGTTCCACATCTGAGCTAACATATCGCCAACATTCTCACTGAAAGAGACATACACTTTGAGACTCATGTGTCAGGTCAATGGCGGTATAGGCCTATGCCGCAATACACGTGTACATACATAAACATAAGTAAACATGGCTGCGAATGAGGATCATTTTCTCAACTTATAAATAAGCTGCGAACCTCAAAGTTGTTGGCGAATGAAGAGACACTCACCAGTTCCACATCTGAGCTAACATATCGCCAACATTCTCACTGGAAGAGACCCCAAACTTTGAGACTCATGCGACAGGTCACTGGCGGCATAGGCCTATGCAGCAATACACGTGTACATACATACATATAAGAAAACATGGCTGCGAATGAGGATAATTTTCTCGACTTATATCTGAGCTGCGAACCTCAACGTTGTTGGAGAATGAAGAGGCACTCACCAGTTCCACATCTTAGCTAACATATCGCCACAATTCTCACCGGAAAAGACCCAAACTTTGAGACTCATGCGTCTGGTAACTGGCGGCATAGGCCTATGTCGCAATACACTTGCAAATAAACATAAGTAAACATGGATGCGAATGAGGATAATTTTTCTGGACATATATCTGAGCTACGAATCTGAATGTTGTTGAAGAATGAAGAGACACTCACCAGTTCCACATCTGAGCTAACATATCGCCAAAATTCTCACCGGAAGGGACCGAAACTTTGAGACTCATGTGTCGGGACACTGGCGGCATAGGCCTATGTCGAAATACACGTGTACATACATAAACAGAAGTAAACATGGCTGCGAATGAGGATAATTTTCTCGACTTATATCTGAGCTGCGAACCTCAACGTTCTTCAAAAATGAAGAGACACTCACCAGCTGAACACCTGAGCCAAAATATTGCCAAAATCCTCACTGGAAAGGCCCCAAACTATGAGACTCATGCGTAAAGTCACTGGCGGCATAGGCCTATGTCGAAATACACGTGTACATACATAAACAGAAGTAAACATGGCTGCGAATGAGGATAATTTTCTCGACTTATATCTGAGCTGCGAACCTGAACGTTCTTCGAAAATGAAGAGACACTCACCAGCTCGACACCTGAGCCAAAATATTGCCAAAATCCTCACTGGAAAGGACCCAAACTATGAGACTCATGCGTCTGGTAACTGGCGGCATAGGCCTATGTCGCAATACAATTGCAAATAAACAGAAGTAAACATGGATGCGAATGAGGATAATTTATTTTCTGGACATATATCTGAGCTACGAATCTGAATGGTGTTGAAGAATGAAGAGACACTCACCAGTTCCACATCTGAGCTAACATATCGCCAAAAATTCTCACCAGAAGAAACCCAAACGTTTAGACTCATGCGTCTGGTCACTGGCGGCATAGGCCTATGTCGCAATACACTTGTACATATATAAACAGAAGTAACCATTAATGCGAATGAGGATACATTTATCGACTTATATCCGAGCTGCGAACCTCAACGTGGTTCGAAAATGAAGAGACACTCACCAGCTCCACATCTGAGCCAACATATTGCCAAAATCCTCATTGGAAAGGATCAAAACTTTGAAACTCATGCGTCAGGTCACTTGCGGCATAGGCCTATGCAGCAATAAACGTGTACATACATACACATAAGAAAACATGGCTGCGAATGAGGATAATTTTCTCGACTTATTTGCGAATGAAGAGACACTCACCAGCTCGACATTTGAGCCAAAATATTCCCAAATTTCTCACTGGAAAAAACCCAATCTGAGAGACTCATGCGTCAGGACACTGGCGGCATAGGCCTATTCGACAATACACGTGTACATACATACACATAAGAAAACCTGGCTGCGAATGAGGATAATTTTCTCGACTTATATCTGAGCTGCGAACCTTAACTATGTTGGAGGATGAACAGACACTCAACAGCTCCACATCTGAGCTAACATATCGCCACAATTCTCACCGGAAGAAACCCAAACTGTGAGACTCATGCGTCAGGACACTGGCGTCATAGGCATATGCGGCAATACACGTGTACATACACACATACATACATACACATAAAAAAACATGGCTGCGAATGATAATAATGTTCTCGACATACATCTCAGCTGCGAACCTCAACGTTGTTCAAGAATGAAGAGACACTAACCAGCTCGACATCTGAGCCAAAATATTGCCAAATGTCTCACTGGAAAGAACCCAAACTGTGAAACTCATGCGTCAGGACACTGGCGTCATAGGCCTATGCGACAATACAGGTGTCCATACATAAACAGAAGTAAACATGGCTGCGAATGAGGATAATGTTCTCGACTTATTTGAGCTGCAAACCTAGACGTTGTTCGAGAATGAAGAGACACTCACCAGCTCGACATCTGAACCAAAATATTGCCAAATTTCTCACTGGAAAACACCCAAATGGTGAGACTCATGCGTCAGGACACTGGCGGCATAGGCCTATGCGGCAATACACGTGTACATACATACATACATACATACACATAAGAAAACATGGCTGCGAATGATAATAATGTTCTCGACATACATCTCAGCTGCGAACCTCAACGTTGTTCAAGAATGAAGAGACACTAACCAGCTCGACATCTGAGCCAAAATATTGCCAAATGTCTCACTGGAAAGAACCCAAACTGTGAAACTCATGCGTCAGGACACTGGCGTCATAGGCCTATGCGACAATACAGGTGTCCATACATAAACAGAAGTAAACATGGCTGCGAATGAGGATAATGTTCTCGACTTATTTGAGCTGCAAACCTAGACGTTGTTCGAGAATGAAGAGACACTCACCAGCTCGACATCTGAACCAAAATATTGCCAAATTTCTCACTGGAAAACACCCAAATGGTGGGACTCATGCGTCAGGACACTGGCGGCATAGGCCTATGTGGCAATACACGTTTACATACATATACATAAGAAAACATGGCTGCGAATGAGGATAATTTTCTCGACTTATATCTAAGCTGCGAACCTCAACGTTGTTCGAAAATGAAAAGACACTCAACAGCTTGACATTTTAGCCAAAATATTGCCAAATTTCTCGCTGGAAAGAACCCAAACTGTGAGACTCATGCGTCAGGACACTGGCGTGATAGGCTTCTGCGATAATATACGGGTACATACATACATACACATAAGAAAACATGGCTGCGAATGAATATAATTTTCTCGACTTATATCTAAGCTGCGAAGGTGAAAACAGCCGAAAAGTGTTTGTTAGGCTCATTGGGCTCTAAAGACCATTTGGGAGTGTTGGTAGTTCATTTCGCGTTCTGATGGTGAAAACAAACGAAAACTGTTTTATAGGCTCAATGGGCTCTATAGACGATTTTGGAGTGTTGGTAGTTCATTTCGCGTTCTGAAGGTGAAAACAAACGAAAACTGTTTTATAGGCTCAATGGGCTCTAAAGACCATTTGGGAGTGTTGGTAGTTCATTTCGCGTTCTGACAGTGAAAACAAACGAAAAGTGTTTGTTAGGCTCATTGGGCTCTAAAGACCATTTGGGAGTGTTGGTAGTTCATTTCGCGTTCTGATGGTGAAAACAAACGAAAACTGTTTTATAGGCTCAATGGGCTCTATAGACGATTTTGGAGTGTTGGTAGTTCATTTCGCGTTCTGAAGGTGAAAACAAACGAAAACTGTTTTATAGGCTCAATGGGCTCTAAAGACCATTTGGGAGTGTTGGTAGTTCATTTCGCGTTCTGACAGTGAAAACAAACGAAAACTGTTTTATATGCTCAATGGGCTCTATAGACGAATTTGGAGTGTTGGTAGTTCATTTCGCATTCTGAAGGTGAAAATAGCCGAAAAGTGTTTGTTAGGCTTATTGGGCTCTATAGACGATTTTGGAGTGTTGGTAGTTCATTTCGCGTTCTGAAGGTGAAAACAAACGAAAACTGTTTTATAGGCTCAATGGGCTCTATAGACGATTTTGGAGAGTTGGTAGTTCATTTCGCATTCTGAAGGTGAAAATAGCCGAAAAGTGTTTGTTAGGCTTATTGGGCTCTATAGACGATTTTGGAGTGTTGGTAGTTCATTTCGCGTTCTGAAGGTGAAAACAAACGAAAACTGTTTTATAGGCTCAATGGGCTCTATAGACGATTTGGGAGTGTTGGTAGTACATTTCGAGTTATGACGGTGAAAACAGCCGAAAAGTGTTTGTTAGGCTTGTTGGGCTCTAAAGACCATTTGGGAGTGTTGGTAGTTCATTTCGCGTTCTGACGGTGAAAACAAACGAAAACTGTTTTATAGCCTCAATGGGCTCTATAGACGATTTTGGAGAGTTGGTAGTTCATTTCGCATTCTGAAGGTGAAAACAGCCGAAAAGTGTTTGTTAGGCTCATTGGGCTCTATAGACGATTTTGGAGTGTTGGTAGTTCATTTCGCGTTCTCACTGTGAAAAAAACCGAAAACTGTTTGTTAGGTTCAATGGGCTCTAAAGACCATTTGGGAGTGTTGGTAGTTCATTTCTCGTTCTGACGGTGAAAACAAACGAAAACTGTTTGATAGGTTCAATGGGCTCTATAGACCATTTGGGAGTGTTGGTAGTTTATTTCGCGTTCTGAAGGTGAAAACAGCCGAAAAGTGTTTGTTAGGCTCATTGGGCTCTATAGACGATTTTGGAGTGTTGGTAGTTTATTTCGCGTACTGACGGTGAAAAAAACCAAACACTGTTTGATAGGTTCAATGGGCTCTATAGACCATTTGGGAGTGTTGGTAGTTTATTTCGCGTTCTGAAGGTGAAAAAAGAAGAAAAGTGTTTGTTAGGCTCATTGGGCTCTAAAGACCATTTGAGAGTGTTGGTAGTTCATTTCGCGTTCTGACGGTGAAAACAAACGAAAACTGTTTTATAGGCTCAATGGGCTCTATAGACGATTTGGGAGTGTTGGTAGTACATTTCGCGTTATGACGGTGAAAACAGCCGAAAAGTGTTTGTTAGGCTCATTGGGCTCTAAAGACCATTTGGGAGTGTTGGTAGTTCATTTCCCGTTCTGTAGGTGAAAACAGCCGAAAAGTGTTTGTTAGGCTCATAGGGCTCTGTAGACCATTTGGGAATGTTGATAGTTCATTTCGCTTCCTGACGGTGAAAACACCCGAAAACTGTTTGTTAGACTCAATGTGCTCTATAGACCATTTGGGAGTGTTGGTAGTTCATTTCGCGTTCTGACGGTGAAAACAACCGAAAACTGTTTTATAGGCTCAATGGGCTCTATAGACGATTTGGGAGTGTTGGTAGTACATTTCGCGTTAGAACGCGAAATGAACTACCAGCACTCCCAAATGGTCTTTAGAGCCCAATGAGCCTAACAAACACTTTTCGGCTGTTTTCACCGTCATGACGGTGAAAACAAACGAAAACTGTTTTATAGGCTCAATGGGCTCTATAGACGATTTTGGAGTGTTGGTAGTTCATTTCGCATTCTGGAGGTGAAAACAGCCGAAAAGTGTTTGTTAGGCTCATTGGGCTCTATAGACGATTTTGAAGTGTTGGTAGTTCATTTCGCGTTCTGACGGTGAACACAAACGAAAACTGTTTGTTAGGCTCAATGGGCTCTATAGACCATTTGGGAGTGTTGGTAGTTCATTTCGCGTTCTGACGGTGAAAACAAACGAAAACCGTTGTATAGGCTCAATGGGCTCTATAGACGATTTGGGAGTGTTGGTAGTACATTTCGCGTTATGACGGTGAAAACAGTTTTTGTTTGTTTTCACCGTCAGTACGCGAAATGAACTACCAACAGTTGCCAACACTCCCAAATGGTCTTTAGAGCCCAATGAGCCTAACAAACACTTTTCTTCTTTTTTCACCTGCAGAACGCGAAATGAACTACCAACACTTCAAAATGGTCTATAGAGCCCATTGAACCTAACAAACGGTAGTTTATTTCGCGTACTGACGGTGAAAAAAACCGAAAACTAACACTCCAAAATCGTCTATAGAGCCCAATGAGCCTAACAAAAACTTTTCGTTTGTGTTCACCGTCAGAACGCGAAATGAACTACCAACACTCCAAAATCGTCTATAGAGCCCAATGAGCCTAACAAATGGGCTCTATAGACGATTTGGGAGTGTTGGTAGTTTATTTCGCGTTCTGAAGGTGAAAACAGCCGAAAAGTGTTTGTTAGGCTCATTGGGCTCTATAGACCATTTGGGAGTGTTGGTAGTTCATTTCGCGTTCTGACGGTGAAAACAAACGAAAACTGTTTGTTAGGTTCAATGGGCTCTATAGACCATTTGGGAGTGTTGGTAGTTTATTTCGCGTTCTGAAATAGCTTAGCTATTAGGTCAGGCCGGTAGGATTGGGTCGATTGGGATATACCTTGGATTCTATCCAGCTTAGCTATTAGGTCAGGCCGGTAGGATTGGGTCGATGGGAATATACCTTGGATTCTATCCAGCTTAGCTATTAGGTCAGGCCGGTAGGATTGGGTCGATGGGAATATAAATACCTTGGATTCTATCCAACTTAGCTAAGGTCAGGCCGATAGGACTGGGTCGATGGGAATATAATACCTTGGATTTGATCAAGCTTAGCTAACAGATCAAGCCGATAGGATGGGGTTGGGTGGCTCGTGTGTGAAGCGCTTGCCTCCAAGTAAGGTTCATAATGTACATATTGAAAGTTTCGTTCACTGTTTGTGTAGATTTGCTAAACTATACATTTTTGGAAACGTTAGGAAATACTCAACATAAAAACCAATGTTTACATTTGTTTTTAGATTCTTTTGAAAAAAATGGTTATTTAATGTGACGTGACACATGAAAAGTCATTGGGTGTCACTTGCATCCTTCGCAATTCAGCACACCAGCTGCGAGTAAGGATGATTAGCCTCCCCAATTATTATTATTATATGAATACCGTGGATTCTATCCAGCTTAGCTATTTGGTCAGGCCGGTAGGATGGGGTCGATGGGAATATGAATACCTTGGATTCTATCCAGCTTAGCTAAGGTCAGGCCGATAGGACTGGGTCGATGGGAATATAATACCTTGGATTCTATCAAGCTTAGCTAACAGATCAAGCCGATAGGATTGGGTTGGGTTGCTTGTGTGTAAAGCCTTTGCCTCCAAGTCAGGTTCATAATGTACATATTGAAAGTGTCGTTCACTGTTTGTGTAGATTTGCTTAACTATACATTTTTGGAAAAGTTAGGAAATACTCAACATAAAAACCAATGTTTACATTTGTTTTTAGGTTCTTTTGAAAAAATGGTTCTTTAATGTGACGTGACACATGAAAAGTCATTGGGTGTCACTTGCATCCTTCGCAATTCAGCACACCAGCTGCGAGTAAGGATGATTAGCCTCCCCAATTATTATTATTATATGAATACCGTGAATTTTATCCAGCTTAGCTATTAGGTCAGGCCGGTAGGATTGGGTCGATTGGAATATGAATACCTTGGATTCTATCCAGCTTAGCTAAGGTCAGGCCGATAGGACTGGGTCGATGGGAATATAATACCTTGGATTCTATCAAGCTTAGCTAACAGATCAAGCCAATAGGATGGGGTTGGGTGGCTTGTGTGTGAAGCGCTTGCCTCCAAGTAAGGTTCATAATGTACATATTGAAAGTTTCGTTCACTGTTTGTGTAGATTTGCTAAACTATACATTTTTGGAAACGTTAGGAAATACTCAACATAAAAACCAATGTTTACATTTGTTTTTAGGTTCTTTTGAAAAAAGTGGTTCTTTAATGTGACGTGACACATGAAAAGTCATTGGGTGTCACTTGCATCCTTCGCAATTCAGCACACCAGCTGCGAGTAAGGATAATTAGCCTCCCCAATTATTATTATTATATGAATACCGTGTATTCTACCCAGCTTAGCTATTAGGTCAGGCCGGTAGGATTGGGTCGATGGGGTTATGAATACATTGGATTATATCAAGCTTAGCTATTAGGTCAGGCCGATAGATTGGGTCAATGGGGTTATGAATACCGTTGATTCTAGTCAGCTTAGCTATTAGCTCAGGCCGATAGGATTGGGTCGATTGGGATATACCTTGGATTCTATCCAGCTTAGATATTAGGTCAGGCCGGTAGGATTGGGTCGATTGGAATATGAATACCTTGGATTCTATCCAGCTTAGCTAAGGTCAGGCCGATAGGACTGGGTCGATGGGAATATAATACCTTGGATTCTATCAAGCTTAGCTAACAGATCAAGCCGATAGGATTGGGTTGGGTTGCTTGTGTGTAAAGCCTTTGCCTCCAAGTCAGGTTCATAATGTACATATTGAAAGTGTCGTTCACTGTTTGTGTAGATTTGCTAAACTATACATTTTTGGAAAAGTTAGGAAATACTCAACATAAAAACCAATGTTTACATTTGTTTTTAGGTTCTTTTGAAAAAATGGTTCTTTAATGACACATGAAAAGTCATTGGGTGTCACTTGCATCCTTCGCAATTCAGCACACCAGCTGCGAGTAAGGATGATTAGCCTCCCCAATTATTATTATTATATGAATACCGTGGATTCTATCCAGCTTAGCTATTAGGTCAGGCCGTTAGGATTGGGTCGATGGGGTTATGAAAACCATGGATTCTATCAAGCTTAGCTATTAGGTCAGGCCAATAGGATTGGGTCAATGGGGTTATGAATACCGTTGATTCTAGTCAGCTTAGCTATTAGCTCAGGCCGATAGGATTGGGTCGATTGGGATATACCTTGGATTCTATCCAGCTTAGCTATTAGGTCAGGCCGGTAGGATTGGGTCGATGGGAATATGAATACCTTGGATTCTATCCAGCTTAGCTAAGGTCAGGCCGATAGGACTGGGTCGATGGGAATATAATACCTTGGATTCTATCAAGCTTAGCTAACAGATCAAGCCGATAGAATTGGGTTGGGTTTCTTGTGTGTAAAGCCCTTGCCTCCAAGTCAGGTTCATAATGTACATATTGAAAGTTTCGTTCACTGTTTGTGTAGATTTGCTAAACTATACATTTTTGGAAACGTTAGGAAATACTCAACATAAAAACCAATGTTTACATTTGTTTTTAGGTTCTTTTGAAAAAAATGGTTCTTTAATGTGACGTGACACATGAAAAGTCATTGGGTGTCACTTGCATCCTTCGCAATTCAGCACACCAGCTGCGAGTAAGGATGATTAGCCTCCCCAATTATTATTATTATATGAATACCGTGGATTCTATCCAGCTTAGCTATTTAGTCAGGCCGGTAGGATTGGGTCGATGGGAATATGAATACCTTGGATTCTATCCAGCTTAGCTAAGGTCAGGCCGATAGGACTGGGTCGATGGGAATATAATACCTTGGATTCTATCAAGCTTAGCTAACAGATCAAGCCGATAGGATTGGGTTGGGTGGCTTGTGTGTAAAGCGCTTGCCTCCAAGTCAGGTTCATAATGTACATATTGAAAGTGTCGTTCACTGTTTGTGTAGATTTGCTAAACTATACATTTTTGGAAACGTTAGGAAATACTCAACATAAAAACCAATGTTTACATTTGTTTTTAGGTTCTTTTGAAAAAATGGTTCTTTAATGTGACGTGACACATGAAAAGTCGTTGGGTGTCACTTGCATCCTTCGCAATTCAGCACATCAGCTGCGAGTAAGGATGATTAGCCTCCCCAATTATTATTATTATTATATGAATACCGTGTATTCTATCCAGCTTAGCTATTAGGTCAGGCCGGTAGGATTGGGTCGATGGGAATATAAATACCTTGGATTCTATCCAGCTTAGCTAAGGTCAGGCCGATAGGACTGGGTCGATGGGAATATAATACCTTGGATTCTATCAAGCTTAGCTAACAGATCAAGCCGATAGGATTGGGTTGGGTTGCTTGTGTGTAAAGCCGTTGCCTCCAAGTCAGGTTCATAATGTACATATTGAAAGTGTCGTTCACTGTTTGTGTAGATTTGCTAAACTATACATTTTTGGAAACGTTAGGAAATACTCAACATAAAAACCAATGTTTACATTTGTTTTTAGGTTCTTTTGAAAAAATGGTTCTTTAATGTGACGTGACACATGAAAAGTCATTGGGTGTCACTTGCATCCTTCGCAATTCAGCACACCAGCTGCGAGTAAGGATGATTAGCCTCCCCAATTATTATTATTATATGAATACCGTGGATTCTATCCAGCTTAGCTATTAGGTCAGGCTGGTAGGATTGGGTCGATGGGAATATAAATACCTTGGATTCTATCCAGCTTAGCTAAGGTAAGGCCGATAGGACTGGGTCGATGGGAATATAATACCTTGGATTCTATCAAGCTTAGCTAACAGATCAAGCCGATAGGATTGGGTTGGGTGGCTTGTGTGTAAAGCGCTTGCCTCCAAGTCAGGTTCATAATGTACATATTGAAAGTTTCGTTCACTGTTTGTGTAGATTTGCTAAACTATACATTTTTGGAAACGTTAGGAAATACTCAACATAAAAAACCAATGTTTACATTTGTTTTTAGGTTCTTTTGAAAAAAGTGGTTTTTTAATGTGACGTGACACATGAAAAGTCATTGGGTGTCACTTGCATCCTTCGCAATTCAGCACACCAGCTGCGAGTAAGGATGATTAGCCTCCCCAATTATTATTATTATATGAATACCGTGTATTCTATCCAGCTTAGCTATTAGGTCAGGCCGGTAGGATTGGGTCGATGGGGTTATGAATACATTGGATTCTATCAAGTTTAGCTATTAGGTCAGGCCGATAGGATTGGGTCAATGGGGTTATGAATACCGTTGATTCTATTCAGCTTAGCCATTAGCTCAGGCCGATAGGATTGGGTCGATTGGGATATACCTTGGATTCTATCCAGCTTAGCTAAGGTCAGGCCGATAGGACTGGGTCGATGGGAATATAATACCTTGGATTCTATCAAGCTTAGCTAACAGATCAAGTCGATAGGATTGGTTGGGTGGCTTGTGTGTAAAGCCCTTGCCTCCAAGTCAGGTTCATAATGTACATATTGAAAGTGTCGTTCACTGTTTGTGTAGATTTGCTAAACTATACATTTTTGGAAACGTTAGGAAATACTCGACATAAAAACCAATGTTTACATTTGTTTTTAGGTTCTTTTGAAAAAATGGTTCTTTAAAGTGACGTGACACATGAAAAGTCATTGGGTGTCACTTGCATCCTTCGCAATTCAGCACACCAGCTGCGAGTAAGGATGATTAGCCTCCCCAATTATTATTATTATATGAATACCGTGGATTCTATCCAGCTTAGCTATTTGGTCAGGCCGGTAGGATTGGGTCGATGGGAATATGAATACCTTGGATTCTATCCAGCTTAGCTAAGGTCAGGCCGATAGGACTGGGTCGATGCAAATATAATACCTTGGATTCTATCAAGCTTAGCTAACAGATCAAGCCGATAGGATTGGGTTGGGTTGCTTGTGTGTAAAGCCCTTGCCTCCAAGTCAGGTTCATAATGTACATATTGAAAGTGTCGTTCACTGTTTGTGTAGATTTGCTAAACTATACATTTTTGGAAAAGTTAGGAAATACTCAACATAAAAACCAATGTTTACATTTGTTTTTAGGTTCTTTTGAAAAAATGGTTCTTTAATGACACATGAAAAGTCATTGGGTGTCACTTGCATCCTTCGCAATTCAGCACACCAGCTGCGAGTAAGGATGATTAGCCTCCCCAATTATTATTATTATATGAATACCGTGGATTCTATCCAGCTTAGCTATTAGGTCAGGCCGTTAGGATTGGGTCGATGGGGTTATGAAAACCATGGATTCTATCAAGCTTAGCTATTAGGTCAGGCCGATAGGATTGGGTCAATGGGGTTATGAATACCGTTGATTCTAGTCAGCTTAGCTATTAGCTCAGGCCGATAGGATTGGGTCGATTGGGATATACCTTGGATTCTATCCAGCTTAGCTATTAGGTCAGGCCGGTAGGATTGGGTCGATGGGAATATGAATACCTTGGATTCTATCCAGCTTAGCTAAGGTCAGGCCGATAGGACTGGGTCGATGGGAATATAATACCTTGGATTCTATCAAGCTTAGCTAACAGATCAAGCCGATAGAATTGGGTTGGGTTTTTTGTGTGTAAAGCCCTTGCCTCCAAGTCAGGTTCATAATGTACATATTGAAAGTGTCGTTCACTGTTTGTGTAGATTTGCTAAACTATACATTTTTGGAAACGTTAGGAAATACTCAACATAAAAACCAATGTTTACATTTGTTTTTAGGTTCTTTCGAAAAAAATGGTTCTTTAATGTGACGTGACACATGAAAAGTCATTGGGTGTCACTTGCATCCTTCGCAATTCAGCACACCAGCTGCGAGTAAGGATGATTAGCCTCCCCAATTATTATTATTATATGAATACCTTGGATTCTATCCAGCTTAGCTATTAGGTCAGGCCGGTAGGATTGGGTCGATGGGAATATAAATACCTTGGATTCTATCCAACTTAGCTAAGGTCAGGCCGATAGGACTGGGTCGATGGGAATATAATACCTTGGATTCTATCAAGCTTAGCTAACAGATCAAGCCAATAGGATGGGGTTGGGTGGCTTGTGTGTGAAGCGCTTGCCTCCAAGTAAGGTTCATAATGTACATATTGAAAGTTTCGTTCACTGTTTGTGTAGATTTGCTAAACTATACATTTTTGGAAACGTTAGGAAATACTCAACATAAAAACCAATGTTTACATTTGTTTTTAGGTTCTTTTGAAAAAAGTGGTTCTTTAATGTGACGTGACACATGAAAAGTCATTGGGTGTCACTTGCATCCTTCGCAATTCAGCACACCAGCTGCGAGTAAGGATGATTAGCCTCCCCAATTATTATTATTATATGAATACCGTGTATTCTACCCAGCTTAGCTATTAGGTCAGGCCGGTAGGATTGGGTCGATGGGGTTATGAATACATTGGATTATATCAAGCTTAGCTATTAGGTCAGGCCGATAGATTGGGTCAATGGGGTTATGAATACCGTTGATTCTAGTCAGCTTAGCTATTAGCTCAGGCCGATAGGATTGGGTCGATTGGGATATACCTTGGATTCTATCCAGCTTAGATATTAGGTCAGGCCGGTAGGATTGGGTCGATTGGAATATGAATACCTTGGATTCTATCCAGCTTAGCTAAGGTCAGGCCGATAGGACTGGGTCGATGGGAATATAATACCTTGGATTCTATCAAGCTTAGCTAACAGATCAAGCCGATAGGATTGGGTTGGGTTGCTTGTGTGTAAAGCCTTTGCCTCCAAGTCAGGTTCATAATGTACATATTGAAAGTGTCGTTCACTGTTTGTGTAGATTTGCTAAACTATACATTTTTGAAAAAGTTAGGAAATACTCAACATAAAAACCAATGTTTACATTTGTTTTTAGGTTCTTTTGAAAAAATGGTTCTTTAATGACACATGAAAAGTCATTGGGTGTCACTTGCATCCTTCGCAATTCAGCACACCAGCTGCGAGTAAGGATGATTAGCCTCCCCAATTATTATTATTATATGAATACCGTGGATTCTATCCAGCTTAGCTATTAGGTCAGGCCGTTAGGATTGGGTCGATGGGGTTATGAAAACCATGGATTCTATCAAGCTTAGCTATTAGGTCAGGCCGATAGGATTGGGTCAATGGGGTTATGAATACCGTTGATTCTAGTCAGCTTAGCTATTAGCTCAGGCCGATAGGATTGGGTCGATTGGGATATACCTTGGATTCTATCCAGCTTAGCTATTAGGTCAGGCCGGTAGGATTGGGTCGATGGGAATATGAATACCTTGGATTCTATCCAGCTTAGCTAAGGTCAGGCCGATAGGACTGGGTCGATGGGAATATAATACCTTGGATTCTATCAAGCTTAGCTAACAGATCAAGCCGATAGAATTGGGTTGGGTTTCTTGTGTGTAAAGCCCTTGCCTCCAAGTCAGGTTCATAATGTACATATTGAAAGTTTCGTTCACTGTTTGTGTAGATTTGCTAAACTATACATTTTTGGAAACGTTAGGAAATACTCAACATAAAAACCAATGTTTACATTTGTTTTTAGGTTCTTTTGAAAAAAATGGTTCTTTAATGTGACGTGACACATGAAAAGTCATTGGGTGTCACTTGCATCCTTCGCAATTCAGCACACCAGCTGCGAGTAAGGATGATTAGCCTCCCCAATTATTATTATTATATGAATACCGTGGATTCTATCCAGCTTAGCTATTAGGTCAGGCCGGTAGGATTGGGTCGATGGGAATATAAATACCTTGGATTCTATCCAGCTTAGCTAAGGTAAGGCCGATAGGACTGGGTCGATGGGAATATAATACCTTGGATTCTATCAAGCTTAGCTAACAGATCAAGCCGATAGGATTGGGTTGGTTGGCTTGTGTGTAAAGCGCTTGCCTCCAAGTCAGGTTCATAATGTACATATTGAAAGTTTCGTTCACTGTTTGTGTAGATTTGCTAAACTATACATTTTTGGAAAAGTTAGGAAATACTCAACATAAAAACCAATGTTTACAATTGTTTTTAGGTTCTTTTGAAAAAAAAAGGTTCTTTAATGTGGCGTGACACATGAAAAGTCATTGGGTGTCACTTGCATCCTTCGCAATTCAGCACACCAGCTGCGAGTAAGGATGATTAGCCTCCCCAATTATTATTATTATATGAATACCGTGTATTCTATCCAGCTTAGCTATTAGGTCAGGCCGGTAGGATTGGGTTGATGGGGTTATGAATACATTGGATTCTATCAAGTTTAGCTATTAGGTCAGGCCGATAGGATTGGGTCAATGGGGTTATGAATACCGTTGATTCTAGTCAGCTTAGCTATTAGCTCAGGCCGATAGGATTGGGTCGATTGGGATATACCTTGGATTCTATCCAGCTTAGCTATTAGGTCAGGCCGGTAGGATTGGGTCGATGGGAATATGAATACCTTGGATTCTATCCAGCTTAGCTAAGGTCAGGCCGATAGGACTGGGTCGATGGGAATATAATACCTTGGATTCTATCAAGCTTAGCTAACAGATCAAGCCGATAGGATTGGGTTGGGTGGCTTGTGTGTAAAGCGCTTGCCTCCAAGTCAGGTTCATAATGTACATATTGAAAGTGTCGTTCACTGTTTGTGTAGATTTGCTAAACTATACATTTTTGGAAACGTTAGGAAATACTCAACATAAAAACCAATGTTTACATTTGTTTTTAGGTTCTTTTGAAAAAATGGTTCTTTAATGTGACGTGACACATGAAAAGTCATTGGGTGTCACTTGCATCCTTCGCAATTCAGCACATCAGCTGCGAGTAAGGATGATTAGCCTCCCCAATTATTATTATTATTATATGAATACCGTGTATTCTATCCAGCTTAGCTATTAGGTCAGGCCGGTAGGATTGGGTCGATGGGGTTATGAAAACCATGGATTATATCAAGCTTAGCTATTAGGTCAGGCCGATAGGATTGGGTCAATGGGGTTATGAATACCGTTGATTCTAGTCAGCTTAGCTATTAGCTCAGGCCGATAGGATTGGGTCGATTGGGATTTTCCATGGATTCTATCCAGCTTAGCTATTAGGTCAGGCCGGTAGGATTGGGTCGATGGGAATATAAATACCTTGGATTCTATCCAACTTAGCTAAGGTCAGGCCGATAGGACTGGGTCGATGGGAATATAATACCTTGGATTCTATCAAGCTTAGCTAACAGATCAAGCCGATAGGATGGGGTTGGGTGGCTCGTGTGTGAAGCGCTTGCCTCCAAGTAAGGTTCATAATGTACATATTGAAAGTGTCGTTCACTGTTTGTGTAGATTTGCTAAACTATACATTTTTGGAAACGTTAGGAAATACTCAACATAAAAACCAATGTTTACATTTGTTTTTAGGTTCTTCTGAAAAAAATGGTTCTTTAATGTGACGTGACACATGAAAAGTCATTGGGTGTCACTTGCATCCTTCGCAATTCAGCACACCAGCTGCGAGTAAGGATGATTAGCCTCCCCAATTATTATTATTATATGAATACCCTGGATTCTATCCAGCTTAGCTATTAGGTCAGGCCGGTAGGATTGGGTCGATGGGAATATAAATACCTTGGATTCTATCCAACTTAGCCAAGGTCAGGCCGATAGGACTGGGTCGATGGGAATATAATACCTTGGATTCTATCAAGCTTAGCTAACAGATCAAGCCGATAGGATTGGGTTGGGTGGCTTGTGTGTAAAGCCTTTGCCTCCAAGTAAGGTTCATAATGTACATATTGAAAGTTTCGTTCACTGTTTGTGTAGATTTGCTAAACTATACATTTTTGGAAACGTTAGGAAATACTCAACATAAAAACCAATGTTTACATTTGTTTTTAGGTTCTTTTGAAAAAATGGTTCTTTAATGTGACGTGACACATGAAAAGTCATTGGGTGTCACTTGCATCCTTCGCAATTCAGCACACCAGCTGCGAGTAAGGATGATTAGCCTCCCCAATTATTATTATTATATGAATACCGTGTATTCTATCCAGCTTAGCTATTAGGTCAGGCCGGTAGGATTGGGTTGATGGGGTTATGAATACATTGGATTCTATCAAGTTTAGCTATTAGGTCAGGCCGATAGGATTGGGTCAATGGGGTTATGAATACCGTTGATTCTAGTCAGCTTAGCCATTAGCTCAGGCCGATAGGATTGGGTCGATTGGGATATACCTTGGATTCTATCCAGCTTAGCTAAGGTCAGGCCGATAGGACTGGGTCGATGGGAATATAATACCTTGGATTCTATCAAGCTTAGCTAACAGATCAAGTCGATAGGATTGGTTGGGTGGCTTGTGTGTAAAGCCCTTGCCTCCAAGTCAGGTTCATAATGTACATATTGAAAGTGTCGTTCACTGTTTGTGTAGATTTGCTAAACTATACATTTTTGGAAACGTTAGGAAATACTCGACATAAAAACCAATGTTTACATTTGTTTTTAGGTTCGTTTGAAAAAATGGTTCTTTAAAGTGACGTGACACATGAAAAGTCATTGGGTGTCACTTGCATCCTTCGCAATTCAGCACACCAGCTGCGAGTAAGGATGATTAGCCTCCCCAATTATTATTATTATATGAATACCGTGGATTCTATCCAGCTTAGCTATTTGGTCAGGCCGGTAGGATTGGGTCGATGGGAATATGAATACCTTGGATTCTATCCAGCTTAGCTAAGGTCAGGCCGATAGGACTGGGTCGATGCGAATATAATACCTTGGATTCTATCAAGCTTAGCTAACAGATCAAGCCGATAGGATTGGGTTGGGTTGCTTGTGTGTAAAGCCCTTGCCTCCAAGTCAGGTTCATAATGTACATATTGAAAGTGTCGTTCACTGTTTGTGTAGATTTGCTAAACTATACATTTTTGGAAAAGTTAGGAAATACTCAACATAAAAACCAATGTTTACATTTGTTTTAGGTTCTTTTGAAAAAATGGTTCTTTAATGTGACGTGACACATGAAAAGTCATTGGGTGTCACTTGCATCCTTCGCAATTCAGCACACCAGCTGCGAGTAAGGATGATTAGCCTCCCCAATTATTATTATTATATGAATACCGTGGATTCTATCCAGCTTAGCTATTAGGTCAGGCCGATAGGATTGGGTCAATGGGGTTATGAATACCGTTGATTCTAGTCAGCTTAGCTATTAGCTCAGGCCGATAGGATTGGGTCGATTGGAATATACCTTGGATTCTATCCAGCTTAGCTATTAGGTCAGGCCGGTAGGATTGGGTCGATGGGAATATAAATACCTTGGATTCTATCCAGCTTAGCTAAGGTCAGGCCGATAGGACTGGGTCGATGGGAATATAATACCTTGGATTCTATCAAGCTTAGCTAACAGATCAAGCCGATAGGATTGGGTTGGGTTGCTTGTGTGTAAAGCCTTTGCCTCCAAGTCAGGTTCATAATGTACATATTGAAAGTGTCGTTCACTGTTTGTGTAGATTTGCTAAACTATACATTTTTGGAAACGTTAGGAAATACTCAACATAAAAACCAATGTTTACATTTGTTTTTAGGTTCTTTTGAAAAAATGGTTCTTTAATGTGACGTGACACATGAAAAGTCATTGGGTGTCACTTGCATCCTTCGCAATTCAGCACACCAGCTGCGAGTAAGGATGATTAGCCTCCCCAATTATTATTATTATATGAATACCGTGGATTCTATCCAGCTTAGCTATTAGGTCAGGCCGGTAGGATTGGGTCGATGGGAATATAAATACCTTGGATTCTATCCAGCTTAGCTAAGGTAAGGCCGATAGGACTGGGTCGATGGGAATATAATACCTTGGATTCTATCAAGCTTAGCTAACAGATCAAGCCGATAGGATTGGGTTGCTTGTGTGTAAAGCGCTTGCCTCCAAGTAAGGTTCATAATGTACATATTGAAAGTTTCGTTCACTGTTTGTGTAGATTTGCTAAACTATACATTTTGGGAAACGTTAGGAAATACTCAACATAAAAACCAATGTTTACATTTGTTTTTAGGTTCTTTTGAAAAAATGGTTCTTTAACCCTAACTCCTTACACAACAAAGGAAGTTGGAGGATTTTGAAGGAATTGTATTGTTCAATAACAATGGTGAGGGAGTTAGGGTTAATGTGACGTGACACATGAAAAGTCATTGGGTGTCACTTGCATCCTTCGCAATTCAGCACACCAGCTGCAAGTAAGGATGATTAGCCTCCCCAATTATTATTATTATATGAATACCGTGGATTCTATCCAGCTTAGCTATTAGGTCAGGCCGGTAGGATTGGGTCGATGGGGTTATGAAAACCATGGATTCTATCAAGCTTAGCTATTAGGTCAGGCCGATATGATTGGGTCGATTGGGATTTTCCATGGATTCTATCCAGCTTAGCTATTAGGTCAGGCCGGTAGGATTGGGTCGATGGGAATATAAATACCTTGGATTCTATCCAACTTAGCTAAGGTCAGGCTGATAGGACTGGGTCGATGGGAATATAATACCTTGGATTCTATCAAGCTTAGCTAACAGATCAAGCCGATAGGATTGGGTTGGGTGGCTTGTGTGTAAAGCCTTTGCCTCCAAGTAAGGTTCATAATGTACATATTGAAAGTTTCGTTCACTGTTTGTGTAGATTTGCTAAACTATACATTTTTGGAAACGTTAGGAAATACTCAACATAAAAACCAATGTTTACATTTGTTTTTAGGTTCTTTTGAAAAAATGGTTCTTTAATGTGACGTGACACATGAAAAGTCATTGGGTGTCACTTGCATCCTTCGCAATTCAGCACACCAGCTGCGAGTAAGGATGATTAGCCTCCCCAATTATTATTATTATATGAATACCGTGGATTCTATCCAGCTTAGCTATTAGGTCAGGCCGGTAGGATTGGGTCGATGGGGTTATGAAAACCATGGATTCTATCAAGCTTAGCTATTAGGTCAGGCCGATAGGATTGGGTCGATTGGGATTTTCCATGGATTCTATCCAGCTTAGCTATTAGGTCAGGCCGGTAGGATTGGGTCGATGGGAATATAAATACCTTGGATTCTATCCAACTTAGCTAAGGTCAGGCCGATAGGACTGGGTCGATGGGAATATAATACCTTGGATTCTATCAAGCTTAGCTAACAGATCAAGCCGATAGGATTGGGTTGGGTGGCTTGTGTGTAAAGCCTTTGCCTCCAAGTAAGGTTCATAATGTACATATTGAAAGTTTCGTTCACTGTTTGTGTAGATTTGCTAAACTATACATTTTTGGAAACGTTAGGAAATACTCAACATAAAAACCAATGTTTACATTTGTTTTTAGGTTCTTTTGAAAAAATGGTTCTTTAATGTGACGTGACACATGAAAAGTCATTGGGTGTCACTTGCATCCTTCGCAATTCAGCACACCAGCTGCGAGTAAGGATGATTAGCCTCCCCAATTATTATTATTATATGAATACCGTGGATTCTATCCAGCTTAGCTATTAGGTCAGGCCGGTAGGATTGGGTCGATGGGGTTATGAAAACCATGGATTCTATCAAGCTTAGCTATTAGGTCAGGCCGATAGGATTGGGTCGATTGGGATTTTCCATGGATTCTATCCAGCTTAGCTATTAGGTCAGGCCGGTAGGATTGGGTCGATGGGAATATAAATACCTTGGATTCTATCCAACTTAGCTAAGGTCAGGCCGATAGGACTGGGTCGATGGGAATATAATACCTTGGATTCTATCAAGCTTAGCTAACAGATCAAGCCGATAGGATTGGGTTGGGTGGCTTGTGTGTAAAGCCTTTGCCTCCAAGTAAGGTTCATAATGTACATATTGAAAGTTTCGTTCACTGTTTGTGTAGATTTGCTAAACTATACATTTTTGGAAACGTTAGGAAATACTCAACATAAAAACCAATGTTTACATTTGTTTTTAGGTTCTTTTGAAAAAATGGTTCTTTAATGTGACGTGACACATGAAAAGTCATTGGGTGTCACTTGCATCCTTCGCAATTCAGCACACCAGCTGCGAGTAAGGATGATTAGCCTCCCCAATTATTATTATTATATGAATACCGTGGATTCTATCCAGCTTAGCTATTAGGTCAGGCCGGTAGGATTGGGTCGATGGGGTTATGAAAACCATGGATTCTATCAAGCTTAGCTATTAGGTCAGGCCGATAGGATTGGGTCGATTGGGATTTTCCATGGATTCTATCCAGCTTAGCTATTAGGTCAGGCCGGTAGGATTGGGTCGATGGGAATATAAATACCTTGGATTCTATCCAACTTAGCTAAGGTCAGGCCGATAGGACTGGGTCGATGGGAATATAATACCTTGGATTCTATCAAGCTTAGCTAACAGATCAAGCCGATAGGATTGGGTTGGGTGGCTTGTGTGTAAAGCCTTTGCCTCCAAGTAAGGTTCATAATGTACATATTGAAAGTTTCGTTCACTGTTTGTGTAGATTTGCTAAACTATACATTTTTGGAAACGTTAGGAAATACTCAACATAAAAACCAATGTTTACATTTGTTTTTAGGTTCTTTTGAAAAAATGGTTCTTTAATGTGACGTGACACATGAAAAGTCATTGGGTGTCACTTGCATCCTTCGCAATTCAGCACACCAGCTGCGAGTAAGGATGATTAGCCTCCCCAATTATTATTATTATATGAATACCGTGGATTCTATCCAGCTTAGCTATTAGGTCAGGCCGGTAGGATTGGGTCGATGGGGTTATGAAAACCATGGATTCTATCAAGCTTAGCTATTAGGTCAGGCCGATAGGATTGGGTCGATTGGGATTTTCCATGGATTCTATCCAGCTTAGCTATTAGGTCAGGCCGGTAGGATTGGGTCGATGGGAATATAAATACCTTGGATTCTATCCAACTTAGCTAAGGTCAGGCCGATAGGACTGGGTCGATGGGAATATAATACCTTGGATTCTATCAAGCTTAGCTAACAGATCAAGCCGATAGGATTGGGTTGGGTGGCTTGTGTGTAAAGCCTTTGCCTCCAAGTAAGGTTCATAATGTACATATTGAAAGTTTCGTTCACTGTTTGTGTAGATTTGCTAAACTATACATTTTTGGAAACGTTAGGAAATACTCAACATAAAAACCAATGTTTACATTTGTTTTTAGGTTCTTTTGAAAAAATGGTTCTTTAATGTGACGTGACACATGAAAAGTCATTGGGTGTCACTTGCATCCTTCGCAATTCAGCACACCAGCTGCGAGTAAGGATGATTAGCCTCCCCAATTATTATTATTATATGAATACCGTGGATTCTATCCAGCTTAGCTATTAGGTCAGGCCGGTAGGATTGGGTCGATGGGGTTATGAAAACCATGGATTCTATCAAGCTTAGCTATTAGGTCAGGCCGATAGGATTGGGTCGATTGGGATTTTCCATGGATTCTATCCAGCTTAGCTATTAGGTCAGGCCGGTAGGATTGGGTCGATGGGAATATAAATACCTTGGATTCTATCCAACTTAGCTAAGGTCAGGCCGATAGGACTGGGTCGATGGGAATATAATACCTTGGATTCTATCAAGCTTAGCTAACAGATCAAGCCGATAGGATTGGGTTGGGTGGCTTGTGTGTAAAGCCTTTGCCTCCAAGTAAGGTTCATAATGTACATATTGAAAGTTTCGTTCACTGTTTGTGTAGATTTGCTAAACTATACATTTTTGGAAACGTTAGGAAATACTCAACATAAAAACCAATGTTTACATTTGTTTTTAGGTTCTTTTGAAAAAATGGTTCTTTAATGTGACGTGACACATGAAAAGTCATTGGGTGTCACTTGCATCCTTCGCAATTCAGCACACCAGCTGCGAGTAAGGATGATTAGCCTCCCCAATTATTATTATTATATGAATACCGTGGATTCTATCCAGCTTAGCTATTAGGTCAGGCCGGTAGGATTGGGTCGATGGGGTTATGAAAACCATGGATTCTATCAAGCTTAGCTATTAGGTCAGGCCGATAGGATTGGGTCGATTGGGATTTTCCATGGATTCTATCCAGCTTAGCTATTAGGTCAGGCCGGTAGGATTGGGTCGATGGGAATATAAATACCTTGGATTCTATCCAACTTAGCTAAGGTCAGGCCGATAGGACTGGGTCGATGGGAATATAATACCTTGGATTCTATCAAGCTTAGCTAACAGATCAAGCCGATAGGATTGGGTTGGGTGGCTTGTGTGTAAAGCCTTTGCCTCCAAGTAAGGTTCATAATGTACATATTGAAAGTTTCGTTCACTGTTTGTGTAGATTTGCTAAACTATACATTTTTGGAAACGTTAGGAAATACTCAACATAAAAACCAATGTTTACATTTGTTTTTAGGTTCTTTTGAAAAAATGGTTCTTTAATGTGACGTGACACATGAAAAGTCATTGGGTGTCACTTGCATCCTTCGCAATTCAGCACACCAGCTGCGAGTAAGGATGATTAGCCTCCCCAATTATTATTATTATATGAATACCGTGGATTCTATCCAGCTTAGCTATTAGGTCAGGCCGGTAGGATTGGGTCGATGGGGTTATGAAAACCATGGATTCTATCAAGCTTAGCTATTAGGTCAGGCCGATAGGATTGGGTCGATTGGGATTTTCCATGGATTCTATCCAGCTTAGCTATTAGGTCAGGCCGGTAGGATTGGGTCGATGGGAATATAAATACCTTGGATTCTATCCAACTTAGCTAAGGTCAGGCCGATAGGACTGGGTCGATGGGAATATAATACCTTGGATTCTATCAAGCTTAGCTAACAGATCAAGCCGATAGGATTGGGTTGGGTGGCTTGTGTGTAAAGCCTTTGCCTCCAAGTAAGGTTCATAATGTACATATTGAAAGTTTCGTTCACTGTTTGTGTAGATTTGCTAAACTATACATTTTTGGAAACGTTAGGAAATACTCAACATAAAAACCAATGTTTACATTTGTTTTTAGGTTCTTTTGAAAAAATGGTTCTTTAATGTGACGTGACACATGAAAAGTCATTGGGTGTCACTTGCATCCTTCGCAATTCAGCACACCAGCTGCGAGTAAGGATGATTAGCCTCCCCTATTATTATTATTATATGAATACCGTGGATTCTATCCAGCTTAGCTATTAGGTCAGGCCGGTAGGATTGGGTCGATGGGGTTATGAAAACCATGGATTCTATCAAGCTTAGCTATTAGGTCAGGCCGATAGGATTGGGTCGATTGGGATTTTCCATGTATTCTATCCAGCTTAGCTATTAGGTCAGGCCGGTAGGATTGGGTCGATGGGAATATAAATACCTTGGATTCTATCCAACTTAGCTAAGGTCAGGCCGATAGGACTGGGTCGATGGGAATATAATACCTTGGATTCTATCAAGCTTAGCTAACAGATCAAGCCGATAGGATTGGGTTGGGTGGCTTGTGTGTAAAGCCTTTGCCTCCAAGTAAGGTTCATAATGTACATATTGAAAGTTTCGTTCACTGTTTGTGTAGATTTGCTAAACTATACATTTTTGGAAACGTTAGGAAATACTCAACATAAAAACCAATGTTTACATTTGTTTTTAGGTTCTTTTGAAAAAATGGTTCTTTAATGTGACGTGACACATGAAAAGTCATTGGGTGTCACTTGCATCCTTCGCAATTCAGCACACCAGCTGCGAGTAAGGATGATTAGCCTCCCCAATTATTATTATTATATGAATACCGTGGATTCTATCCAGCTTAGCTATTAGGTCAGGCCGGTAGGATTGGGTCGATGGGAATATAAATACCTTGGATTCTATCCAACTTAGCTAAGGTCAGGCCGATAGGACTGGGTCGATGGGAATATAATACCTTGGATTCTATCAAGCTTAGCTAACAGATCAAGCCGATAGGATTGGGTTGGGTGGCTTGTGTGTAAAGCCTTTGCCTCCAAGTAAGGTTCATAATGTACATATTGAAAGTTTCGTTCACTGTTTGTGTAGATTTGCTAAACTATACATTTTTGGAAACGTTAGGAAATACTCAACATAAAAACCAATGTTTACATTTGTTTTTAGGTTCTTTTGAAAAAATGGTTCTTTAATGTGACGTGACACATGAAAAGTCATTGGGTGTCACTTGCATCCTTCGCAATTCAGCACACCAGCTGCGAGTAAGGATGATTAGCCTCCCCAATTATTATTATTATATGAATACCGTGGATTCTATCCAGCTTAGCTATTAGGTCAGGCCGGTAGGATTGGGTCGATGGGAATATAAATACCTTGGATTCTATCCAACTTAGCTAAGGTCAGGCCGATAGGACTGGGTCGATGGGAATATAATACCTTGGATTCTATCAAGCTTAGCTAACAGATCAAGCCGATAGGATTGGGTTGGGTGGCTTGTGTGTAAAGCCTTTGCCTCCAAGTAAGGTTCATAATGTACATATTGAAAGTTTCGTTCACTGTTTGTGTAGATTTGCTAAACTATACATTTTTGGAAACGTTAGGAAATACTCAACATAAAAACCAATGTTTACATTTGTTTTTAGGTTCTTTTGAAAAAATGGTTCTTTAATGTGACGTGACACATGAAAAGTCATTGGGTGTCACTTGCATCCTTCGCAATTCAGCACACCAGCTGCGAGTAAGGATGATTAGCCTCCCCAATTATTATTATTATATGAATACCGTGGATTCTATCCAGCTTAGCTATTAGGTCAGGCCGGTAGGATTGGGTCGATGGGAATATAAATACCTTGGATTCTATCCAACTTAGCTAAGGTCAGGCCGATAGGACTGGGTCGATGGGAATATAATACCTTGGATTCTATCAAGCTTAGCTAACAGATCAAGCCGATAGGATTGGGTTGGGTGGCTTGTGTGTAAAGCCTTTGCCTCCAAGTAAGGTTCATAATGTACATATTGAAAGTTTCGTTCACTGTTTGTGTAGATTTGCTAAACTATACATTTTTGGAAACGTTAGGAAATACTCAACATAAAAACCAATGTTTACATTTGTTTTTAGGTTCTTTTGAAAAAATGGTTCTTTAATGTGACGTGACACATGAAAAGTCATTGGGTGTCACTTGCATCCTTCGCAATTCAGCACACCAGCTGCGAGTAAGGATGATTAGCCTCCCCAATTATTATTATTATATGAATACCGTGGATTCTATCCAGCTTAGCTATTAGGTCAGGCCGGTAGGATTGGGTCGATGGGGTTATGAAAACCATGGATTCTATCAAGCTTAGCTATTAGGTCAGGCCGATAGGATTGGGTCGATTGGGATTTTCCATGGATTCTATCCAGCTTAGCTATTAGGTCAGGCCGGTAGGATTGGGTCGATGGGAATATAAATACCTTGGATTCTATCCAACTTAGCTAAGGTCAGGCCGATAGGACTGGGTCGATGGGAATATAATACCTTGGATTCTATCAAGCTTAGCTAACAGATCAAGCCGATAGGATTGGGTTGGGTGGCTTGTGTGTAAAGCCTTTGCCTCCAAGTAAGGTTCATAATGTACATATTGAAAGTTTCGTTCACTGTTTGTGTAGATTTGCTAAACTATACATTTTTGGAAACGTTAGGAAATACTCAACATAAAAACCAATGTTTACATTTGTTTTTAGGTTCTTTTGAAAAAATGGTTCTTTAATGTGACGTGACACATGAAAAGTCATTGGGTGTCACTTGCATCCTTCGCAATTCAGCACACCAGCTGCGAGTAAGGATGATTAGCCTCCCCAATTATTATTATTATATGAATACCGTGGATTCTATCCAGCTTAGCTATTAGGTCAGGCCGGTAGGATTGGGTCGATGGGGTTATGAAAACCATGGATTCTATCAAGCTTAGCTATTAGGTCAGGCCGATAGGATTGGGTCGATTGGGATTTTCCATGGATTCTATCCAGCTTAGCTATTAGGTCAGGCCGGTAGGATTGGGTCGATGGGAATATAAATACCTTGGATTCTATCCAACTTAGCTAAGGTCAGGCCGATAGGACTGGGTCGATGGGAATATAATACCTTGGATTCTATCAAGCTTAGCTAACAGATCAAGCCGATAGGATTGGGTTGGGTGGCTTGTGTGTAAAGCCTTTGCCTCCAAGTAAGGTTCATAATGTACATATTGAAAGTTTCGTTCACTGTTTGTGTAGATTTGCTAAACTATACATTTTTGGAAACGTTAGGAAATACTCAACATAAAAACCAATGTTTACATTTGTTTTTAGGTTCTTTTGAAAAAATGGTTCTTTAATGTGACGTGACACATGAAAAGTCATTGGGTGTCACTTGCATCCTTCGCAATTCAGCACACCAGCTGCGAGTAAGGATGATTAGCCTCCCCAATTATTATTATTATATGAATACCGTGGATTCTATCCAGCTTAGCTATTAGGTCAGGCCGGTAGGATTGGGTCGATGGGGTTATGAAAACCATGGATTCTATCAAGCTTAGCTATTAGGTCAGGCCGATAGGATTGGGTCGATTGGGATTTTCCATGGATTCTATCCAGCTTAGCTATTAGGTCAGGCCGGTAGGATTGGGTCGATGGGAATATAAATACCTTGGATTCTATCCAACTTAGCTAAGGTCAGGCCGATAGGACTGGGTCGATGGGAATATAATACCTTGGATTCTATCAAGCTTAGCTAACAGATCAAGCCGATAGGATTGGGTTGGGTGGCTTGTGTGTAAAGCCTTTGCCTCCAAGTAAGGTTCATAATGTACATATTGAAAGTTTCGTTCACTGTTTGTGTAGATTTGCTAAACTATACATTTTTGGAAACGTTAGGAAATACTCAACATAAAAACCAATGTTTACATTTGTTTTTAGGTTCTTTTGAAAAAATGGTTCTTTAATGTGACGTGACACATGAAAAGTCATTGGGTGTCACTTGCATCCTTCGCAATTCAGCACACCAGCTGCGAGTAAGGATGATTAGCCTCCCCAATTATTATTATTATATGAATACCGTGGATTCTATCCAGCTTAGCTATTAGGTCAGGCCGGTAGGATTGGGTCGATGGGGTTATGAAAACCATGGATTCTATCAAGCTTAGCTATTAGGTCAGGCCGATAGGATTGGGTCGATTGGGATTTTCCATGGATTCTATCCAGCTTAGCTATTAGGTCAGGCCGGTAGGATTGGGTCGATGGGAATATAAATACCTTGGATTCTATCCAACTTAGCTAAGGTCAGGCCGATAGGACTGGGTCGATGGGAATATAATACCTTGGATTCTATCAAGCTTAGCTAACAGATCAAGCCGATAGGATTGGGTTGGGTGGCTTGTGTGTAAAGCCTTTGCCTCCAAGTAAGGTTCATAATGTACATATTGAAAGTTTCGTTCACTGTTTGTGTAGATTTGCTAAACTATACATTTTTGGAAACGTTAGGAAATACTCAACATAAAAACCAATGTTTACATTTGTTTTTAGGTTCTTTTGAAAAAATGGTTCTTTAATGTGACGTGACACATGAAAAGTCATTGGGTGTCACTTGCATCCTTCGCAATTCAGCACACCAGCTGCGAGTAAGGATGATTAGCCTCCCCAATTATTATTATTATATGAATACCGTGGATTCTATCCAGCTTAGCTATTAGGTCAGGCCGGTAGGATTGGGTCGATGGGGTTATGAAAACCATGGATTCTATCAAGCTTAGCTATTAGGTCAGGCCGATAGGATTGGGTCGATTGGGATTTTCCATGGATTCTATCCAGCTTAGCTATTAGGTCAGGCCGGTAGGATTGGGTCGATGGGAATATAAATACCTTGGATTCTATCCAACTTAGCTAAGGTCAGGCCGATAGGACTGGGTCGATGGGAATATAATACCTTGGATTCTATCAAGCTTAGCTAACAGATCAAGCCGATAGGATTGGGTTGGGTGGCTTGTGTGTAAAGCCTTTGCCTCCAAGTAAGGTTCATAATGTACATATTGAAAGTTTCGTTCACTGTTTGTGTAGATTTGCTAAACTATACATTTTTGGAAACGTTAGGAAATACTCAACATAAAAACCAATGTTTACATTTGTTTTTAGGTTCTTTTGAAAAAATGGTTCTTTAATGTGACGTGACACATGAAAAGTCATTGGGTGTCACTTGCATCCTTCGCAATTCAGCACACCAGCTGCGAGTAAGGATGATTAGCCTCCCCAATTATTATTATTATATGAATACCGTGGATTCTATCCAGCTTAGCTATTAGGTCAGGCCGGTAGGATTGGGTCGATGGGGTTATGAAAACCATGGATTCTATCAAGCTTAGCTATTAGGTCAGGCCGATAGGATTGGGTCGATTGGGATTTTCCATGGATTCTATCCAGCTTAGCTATTAGGTCAGGCCGGTAGGATTGGGTCGATGGGAATATAAATACCTTGGATTCTATCCAACTTAGCTAAGGTCAGGCCGATAGGACTGGGTCGATGGGAATATAATACCTTGGATTCTATCAAGCTTAGCTAACAGATCAAGCCGATAGGATTGGGTTGGGTGGCTTGTGTGTAAAGCCTTTGCCTCCAAGTAAGGTTCATAATGTACATATTGAAAGTTTCGTTCACTGTTTGTGTAGATTTACTAAACTATACATTTTGGGAAACGTTAGGAAATACTCAACATAAAAACCAATGTTTACATTTGTTTTTAGGTTCTTTTGAAAAAATGGTTCTTTAATGTGACGTGACACATGAAAAGTCATTGGGTGTCACTTGCATCCTTCGCAATTCAGCACACCAGCTGCGAGTAAGGATGATTAGCCTCCCCAATTATTATTATTATATGAATACCGTGGATTCTATCCAGCTTAGCTATTAGGTCAGGCCGGTAGGATTGGGTCGATGGGGTTATGAAAACCATGGATTCTATCAAGCTTAGCTATTAGGTCAGGCCGATAGGATTGGGTCGATTGGGATTTTCCATGGATTCTATCCAGCTTAGCTATTAGGTCAGGCCGGTAGGATTGGGTCGATGGGAATATAAATACCTTGGATTCTATCCAACTTAGCTAAGGTCAGGCCGATAGGACTGGGTCGATGGGAATATAATACCTTGGATTCTATCAAGCTTAGCTAACAGATCAAGCCGATAGGATTGGGTTGGGTGGCTTGTGTGTAAAGCCTTTGCCTCCAAGTAAGGTTCATAATGTACATATTGAAAGTTTCGTTCACTGTTTGTGTAGATTTGCTAAACTATACATTTTTGGAAACGTTAGGAAATACTCAACATAAAAACCAATGTTTACATTTGTTTTTAGGTTCTTTTGAAAAAATGGTTCTTTAATGTGACGTGACACATGAAAAGTCATTGGGTGTCACTTGCATCCTTCGCAATTCAGCACACCAGCTAGTAAGGATGATTAGCCTCCCCAATTATTATTATTATATGAATACCGTGGATTCTATCCAGCTTAGCTATTAGGTCAGGCCGGTAGGATTGGGTCGATGGGGTTATGAAAACCATGGATTCTATCAAGCTTAGCTATTAGGTCAGGCCGATAGGATTGGGTCGATTGGGATTTTCCATGGATTCTATCCAGCTTAGCTATTAGGTCAGGCCGGTAGGATTGGGTCGATGGGAATATAAATACCTTGGATTCTATCCAACTTAGCTAAGGTCAGGCCGATAGGACTGGGTCGATGGGAATATAATACCTTGGATTCTATCAAGCTTAGCTAACAGATCAAGCCGATAGGATTGGGTTGGGTGGCTTGTGTGTAAAGCCTTTGCCTCCAAGTAAGGTTCATAATGTACATATTGAAAGTTTCGTTCACTGTTTGTGTAGATTTGCTAAACTATACATTTTTGGAAACGTTAGGAAATACTCAGCATAAAAACCAATGTTTACATTTGTTTTTAGGTTCTTTTGAAAAAATGGTTCTTTAATGTGACGTGACACATGAAAAGTCATTGGGTGTCACTTGCATCCTTCGCAATTCAGCACACCAGCTGCGAGTAAGGATGATTAGCCTCCCCAATTATTATTATTATATGAATACCGTGGATTCTATCCAGCTTAGCTATTAGGTCAGGCCGGTAGGATTGGGTCGATGGGGTTATGAAAACCATGGATTCTATCAAGCTTAGCTATTAGGTCAGGCCGATAGGATTGGGTCGATTGGGATTTTCCATGGATTCTATCCAGCTTAGCTATTAGGTCAGGCCGGTAGGATTGGGTCGATGGGAATATAAATACCTTGGATTCTATCCAACTTAGCTAAGGTCAGGCCGATAGGACTGGGTCGATGGGAATATAATACCTTGGATTCTATCAAGCTTAGCTAACAGATCAAGCCGATAGGATTGGGTTGGGTGGCTTGTGTGTAAAGCCTTTGCCTCCAAGTAAGGTTCATAATGTACATATTGAAAGTTTCGTTCACTGTTTGTGTAGATTTGCTAAACTATACATTTTTGGAAACGTTAGGAAATACTCAACATAAAAACCAATGTTTACATTTGTTTTTAGGTTCTTTTGAAAAAATGGTTCTTTAATGTGACGTGACACATGAAAAGTCATTGGGTGTCACTTGCATCCTTCGCAATTCAGCACACCAGCTGCGAGTAAGGATGATTAGCCTCCCCAATTATTATTATTATATGAATACCGTGGATTCTATCCAGCTTAGCTATTAGGTCAGGCCGGTAGGATTGGGTCGATGGGGTTATGAAAACCATGGATTCTATCAAGCTTAGCTATTAGGTCAGGCCGATAGGATTGGGTCGATTGGGATTTTCCATGGATTCTATCCAGCTTAGCTATTAGGTCAGGCCGGTAGGATTGGGTCGATGGGAATATAAATACCTTGGATTCTATCCAACTTAGCTAAGGTCAGGCCGATAGGACTGGGTCGATGGGAATATAATACCTTGGATTCTATCAAGCTTAGCTAACAGATCAAGCCGATAGGATTGGGTTGGGTGGCTTGTGTGTAAAGCCTTTGCCTCTAAGTAAGGTTCATAATGTACATATTGAAAGTTTCGTTCACTGTTTGTGTAGATTTGCTAAACTATACATTTTTGGAAACGTTAGGAAATACTCAACATAAAAACCAATGTTTACATTTGTTTTTAGGTTCTTTTGAAAAAATGGTTCTTTAATGTGACGTGACACATGAAAAGTCATTGGGTGTCACTTGCATCCTTCGCAATTCAGCACACCAGCTGCGAGTAAGGATGATTAGCCTCCCCAATTATTATTATTATATGAATACCGTGGATTCTACCCAGCTTAGCTATTAGGTCAGGCCGGTAGGATTGGGTCGATGGGGTTATGAAAACCATGGATTCTATCAAGCTTAGCTATTAGGTCAGGCCGATAGGATTGGGTCGATTGGGATTTTCCATGGATTCTATCCAGCTTAGCTATTAGGTCAGGCCGGTAGGATTGGGTCGATGGGAATATAAATACCTTGGATTCTATCCAACTTAGCTAAGGTCAGGCCGATAGGACTGGGTCGATGGGAATATAATACCTTGGATTCTATCAAGCTTAGCTAACAGATCAAGCCGATAGGATTGGGTTGGGTGGCTTGTGTGTAAAGCCTTTGCCTCCAAGTAAGGTTCATAATGTACATATTGAAAGTTTCGTTCACTGTTTGTGTAGATTTGCTAAACTATACATTTTTGGAAACGTTAGGAAATACTCAACATAAAAACCAATGTTTACATTTGTTTTTAGGTTCTTTTGAAAAAATGGTTCTTTAATGTGACGTGACACATGAAAAGTCATTGGGTGTCACTTGCATCCTTCGCAATTCAGCACACCAGCTGCGAGTAAGGATGATTAGCCTCCCCAATTATTATTATTATATGAATACCGTGGATTCTATCCAGCTTAGCTATTAGGTCAGGCCGGTAGGATTGGGTCGATGGGGTTATGAAAACCATGGATTCTATCAAGCTTAGCTATTAGGTCAGGCCGATAGGATTGGGTCGATGGGAATATAATACCTTGGATTCTATCAAGCTTAGCTAACAGATCAAGCCGATAGGATTGGGTTGGGTGGCTTGTGTGTAAAGCCTTTGCCTCCAAGTAAGGTTCATAATGTACATATTGAAAGTTTCGTTCACTGTTTGTGTAGATTTGCTAAACTATACATTTTTGGAAACGTTAGGAAATACTCAACATAAAAACCAATGTTTACATTTGTTTTTAGGTTCTTTTGAAAAAATGGTTCTTTAATGTGACGTGACACATGAAAAGTCATTGGGTGTCACTTGCATCCTTCGCAATTCAGCACACCAGCTGCGAGTAAGGATGATTAGCCTCCCCAATTATTATTATTATATGAATACCGTGGATTCTATCCAGCTTAGCTATTAGGTCAGGCCGGTAGGATTGGGTCGATGGGGTTATGAAAACCATGGATTCTATCAAGCTTAGCTATTAGGTCAGGCCGATAGGATTGGGTCGATTGGGATTTTCCATGGATTCTATCCAGCTTAGCTATTAGGTCAGGCCGGTAGGATTGGGTCGATGGGAATATAAATACCTTGGATTCTATCCAACTTAGCTAAGGTCAGGCCGATAGGACTGGGTCGATGGGAATATAATACCTTGGATTCTATCAAGCTTAGCTAACAGATCAAGCCGATAGGATTGGGTTGGGTGGCTTGTGTGTAAAGCCTTTGCCTCCAAGTAAGGTTCATAATGTACATATTGAAAGTTTCGTTCACTGTTTGTGTAGATTTGCTAAACTATACATTTTTGGAAACGTTAGGAAATACTCAACATAAAAACCAATGTTTACATTTGTTTTTAGGTTCTTTTGAAAAAATGGTTCTTTAATGTGACGTGACACATGAAAAGTCATTGGGTGTCACTTGCATCCTTCGCAATTCAGCACACCAGCTGCGAGTAAGGATGATTAGCCTCCCCAATTATTATTATTATATGAATACCGTGGATTCTATCCAGCTTAGCTATTAGGTCAGGCCGGTAGGATTGGGTCGATGGGGTTATGAAAACCATGGATTCTATCAAGCTTAGCTATTAGGTCAGGCCGATAGGATTGGGTCGATTGGGATTTTCCATGGATTCTATCCAGCTTAGCTATTAGGTCAGGCCGGTAGGATTGGGTCGATGGGAATATAAATACCTTGGATTCTATCCAACTTAGCTAAGGTCAGGCCGATAGGACTGGGTCGATGGGAATATAATACCTTGGATTCTATCAAGCTTAGCTAACAGATCAAGCCGATAGGATTGGGTTGGGTGGCTTGTGTGTAAAGCCTTTGCCTCCAAGTAAGGTTCATAATGTACATATTGAAAGTTTCGTTCACTGTTTGTGTAGATTTGCTAAACTATACATTTTTGGAAACGTTAGGAAATACTCAACATAAAAACCAATGTTTACATTTGTTTTTAGGTTCTTTTGAAAAAATGGTTCTTTAATGTGACGTGACACATGAAAAGTCATTGGGTGTCACTTGCATCCTTCGCAATTCAGCACACCAGCTGCGAGTAAGGATGATTAGCCTCCCCAATTATTATTATTATATGAATACCGTGGATTCTATCCAGCTTAGCTATTAGGTCAGGCCGGTAGGATTGGGTCGATGGGGTTATGAAAACCATGGATTCTATCAAGCTTAGCTATTAGGTCAGGCCGATAGGATTGGGTCGATTGGGATTTTCCATGGATTCTATCCAGCTTAGCTATTAGGTCAGGCCGGTAGGATTGGGTCGATGGGAATATAAATACCTTGGATTCTATCCAACTTAGCTAAGGTCAGGCCGATAGGACTGGGTCGATGGGAATATAATACCTTGGATTCTATCAAGCTTAGCTAACAGATCAAGCCGATAGGATTGGGTTGGGTGGCTTGTGTGTAAAGCCTTTGCCTCCAAGTAAGGTTCATAATGTACATATTGAAAGTTTCGTTCACTGTTTGTGTAGATTTGCTAAACTATACATTTTTGGAAACGTTAGGAAATACTCAACATAAAAACCAATGTTTACATTTGTTTTTAGGTTCTTTTGAAAAAATGGTTCTTTAATGTGACGTGACACATGAAAAGTCATTGGGTGTCACTTGCATCCTTCGCAATTCAGCACACCAGCTGCGAGTAAGGATGATTAGCCTCCCCAATTATTATTATTATATGAATACCGTGGATTCTATCCAGCTTAGCTATTAGGTCAGGCCGGTAGGATTGGGTCGATGGGGTTATGAAAACCATGGATTCTATCAAGCTTAGCTATTAGGTCAGGCCGATAGGATTGGGTCGATTGGGATTTTCCATGGATTCTATCCAGCTTAGCTATTAGGTCAGGCCGGTAGGATTGGGTCGATGGGAATATAAATACCTTGGATTCTATCCAACTTAGCTAAGGTCAGGCCGATAGGACTGGGTCGATGGGAATATAATACCTTGGATTCTATCAAGCTTAGCTAACAGATCAAGCCGATAGGATTGGGTTGGGTGGCTTGTGTGTAAAGCCTTTGCCTCCAAGTAAGGTTCATAATGTACATATTGAAAATTTCGTTCACTGTTTGTGTAGATTTGCTAAACTATACATTTTTGGAAACGTTAGGAAATACTCAACATAAAAACCAATGTTTAAATTTGTTTTTAGGTTCTTTTGAAAAAATGGTTCTTTAATGTGACGTGACACATGAAAAGTCATTGGGTGTCACTTGCATCCTTCGCAATTCAGCACACCAGCTGCGAGTAAGGATGATATTAGCCTCCCCAATTATTATTATTATATGAATACCGTGGATTCTATCCAGCTTAGCTATTAGGTCAGGCCGGAAGGATTGGGTCGATTGGGATTTTCCATGGATTCTATCCAGCTTAGCTATTAGGTCAGGCCGGTAGGATTGGGTCGATGGGAATATAAATACCTTGGATTCTATCCAACTTAGCTAAGGTCAGGCCGATAGGACTGGGTCGATGGGAATATAATACCTTGGATTCTATCAAGCTTAGCTAACAGATCAAGCCGATAGGATTGGTTGGGTGGCTTGTGTGTAAAGCGCTTGCCTCCAAGTCAGGTTCATAATGTACATATTGAAAGTTTCGTTCACTGTTTGTGTAGATTTGCTAAACTATACATTTTTAGAAACGTTAGGAAATACTCAACATAAAAACCAATGTTTACATATGTTTATAGGTTCTGTTGAAAAAAATGGTTATTTAATGCGACGTGACACATGAAAAGTCATTGGGTGTCACTTGCATCCTTCGCAATTCAGCACACCAGCTGCGAGTAAGGATGATTAGCCTCCCCCATTATTATTATTATATGAATACCGTGGATTCTATCCAGCTTAGCTATTAGGTCAGGCCGGTAGGATTGGGTCGATGGGGTTATGAATACCATGGATTCTATCAAGCTTAGCTATTAGGTCAGGCCGATAGGATTGGGTCAATGGGGTTATGAATACCATTGATTCTATTCAGCTTAGCCATTAGCTCAGGCCGATTGGATTGGGTCGATTGGGATATACCTTGGATTCTATCCAGCTTAGCTATTAGGTCAGGCCGGTAGGATTGGGTCGATGGGAAAATGAATACCTTGGATTCTATCAAGCTTAGCTAACAGATCAAGCCGATAGGATTGGGTTGGGTGGCTTGTGTGTAATTGCTTGCCTCCAAGTCAGGTTCATAATGTACATATTGAAAGTTTCGTTCACTGTTTGTGTAGATTTGCTAAACTATACATTTTTGGAAACGTTAGGAAATAATCAACATAAAAACCAATGTTTACATTTGTTTTTAGGTTCTTTTGAAAAAATGGTTCTTTAATGTGACGTGACACATGAACAGTCATTGAGTGTCACTTGCATCCTTCGCAATTCAGCACACCAGCTGCGAGTAAGGATGATTAGCCTCCCCAATTATTATTATTATTATATGAATACCGTTGATTCTATCCAGCTTAGCTATTAGGTCAGGCCGGTATGATTGGGTCGATGGGGTTGTGAATACATTGGATTCTATCAAGCTTAGCTATTAGGTCAGGCCGATAGGATTGGGTCAATGGGGTTATGAATACCGTTGATTCTAGTCAGCTTAGCTATTAGCTCAGGCCGATAGGATTGGGTCGATTGGGAAATACCTTGGATTCTATCCAGCTTAGCTATTAGGTCAGGCCGGTAGGATTGGGTCGATGGGAATATGAATACCTTGGATTCTATCCAGCTTAGCTAAGGTCAGGCCGATAGGACTGGGTCGATGGGAATATAATACCTTGGATTCTATCAAGCTTAGCTAACAGATCAAGCCGATAGGATTGGTTGGGTGGCCTGTGTGTAAAGCCCTTGTCCCCAAGTCAGGTTCATAATGTACATATTGAAAGTTTCGTTCACTGTTTGTGTAGATTTGCTAAACTATACATTTTTGGAAACGTTAGGAAATACTCAACATACAAACCAATGTTTACATTTGTTTTTAGGTTTTTTTGAAAAAAATGGTTCCTTAATGTGACGTGACACATGAAAAGTCATTGGGTGTCACTTGCATCCTTCGCAATTCAGCACACCAGCTGCAAGTAAGGATGATTAGCCTCCCCAATTATTATTATTATATGAATACCGTTGATTCTATCCAGCTTAGCTATTAGGTCAGGCCGGTAGGATTGGGTCGATGGGGTTATGAAAACCATGGATTCTATCAAGCTTAGCTATTAGGTCAGGCCGATAGGATTGGGTCGATTGGGATTTTCCATGGATTCTATCCAGCTTAGCTATTAGGTCAGGCCGGTAGGATTGGGTCGATGGGAATATAAATACCTTGGATTCTATCCAACTTAGCTAAGGTCAGGCCGATAGGACTGGGTCGATGGGAATATAATACCTTGGATTCTATCAAGCTTAGCTAACAGATCAAGCCGATAGGATTGGGTTGGGTGGCTTGTGTGTAAAGCCTTTGCCTCCAAGTAAGGTTCATAATGTACATATTGAAAGTTTCGTTCACTGTTTGTGTAGATTTGCTAAACTATACATTTTTGGAAACGTTAGGAAATACTCAACATAAAAACCAATGTTTACATTTGTTTTTAGGTTCTTTTGAAAAAATGGTTCTTTAATGTGACGTGACACATGAAAAGTCATTGGGTGTCACTTGCATCCTTCGCAATTCAGCACACCAGCTGCGAGTAAGGATGATTAGCCTCCCCAATTATTATTATTATATGAATACCGTGGATTCTATCCAGCTTAGCTATTAGGTCAGGCCGGTAGGATTGGGTCGATGGGGTTATGAAAACCATGGATTCTATCAAGCTTAGCTATTAGGTCAGGCCGATAGGATTGGGTCGATTGGGATTTTCCATGGATTCTATCCAGCTTAGCTATTATAGACCATGGGACGAAGTCACAAAATCCTTTCAGAAAGACATTTTCGTGATCCCCAACTTGGTACATGATAAAACTTTCACAAATTGATCTTTAGGGCATACCTAACAACGTTTGGGGTGTTCATTTTTGCAAAAGTGGCACTTTGGAGAGTTATTTCACGTAACAAATTTGATGGGGCGAAAATAACATGGGGCGAGTTGGTTTTTCTCGCCTAGTTTTCATAACAAATTCGCCCCAAAGCCAGTTCGCCCCATACTTTTGTTAACCTAATATTGTATCGACTCAAGCCAACTCGCCTCATAGAGCATGTACATGACAGGAAAAAGTTGCCAGTGACAAACATGAACTATAACCATCGTTTAAATGTAAATCACTCTTGATGGGTTCCCAGATGGATCCATTTAAGTGTGTTATTATATAATTGATTGATAAATAAAATGGCTTATATTCAATTTCAATCTGCAATTTTTTTTTTCTATTTTTTTTTTTTTTTTGGGGGGGGGGGCCGGGTGGGTCAATCAGCTCAGTGTTTTGTTTAAAGGGGAATTTTAATGGGTTTCATGCAAGGCGAGCTTGTAATGAAATACATAATAATGAAATACATCAAAAGATAAGATTCACACAATATGTATTGTTTGTCATTTTATTCTTGTCAGCACTAGTACATAAACTTCAGTACTCACTCATTTTTTTTGTTTTATGGAACATAACTTGCAAAGTGACATTAAAATAAATAGAATCACATGAAAATTGAGAATTAACAAATAAATGTTCACAATTTGTGGCCCTGTACCCACGTTTTGGTTGCTGTGGTCCAGGAGTGATAGTGCCTGCCCCAACCCTACAGTTTTATTTTACAATGGACCTGTAACATTACTGGGAAGCTGAATTGTTTGTGATTAAAGTCATGGTTGTAATAACATTTAAAATTACAGAAATGGTGAATTGTATGCACCATTTGCAAATAATAATTACATTTAAATTTGTGTAAATGCCTATTTGAGTACCATATTTTCTCAGTAAGAGGGATATTCATACTCCATCATGGATGTTTCAGTATGTAGCTCTAATAAGTTTTAACTAGGTTACACTTTTCAATTAGAAAAAGCCTTGAAAATAGTTGCCCTCATTGGAACAGGGATAGTGGAAGTTAACTGAATGAAAAATGCTCCTGACTTGTCTTAAATATTTAGTCATTTAGTACACAAAAACCAGTTCCAGCATAATTCTCTCAGCTTTTCCCTCTAAAATTAAGAATTATAACAATCACAAAATCACTGAAGTGAGCACATTATTGTTACAATTATTCACAACCCATGCGATTTGGGGCAGATAATGCACATAGCCGGTACGACATGCTTCTAATGTTGGGGCTTAGATAGTAGGCTGGCACTGGATCTGAGTAAACACAAGTCTTCTGTGGAGGTCTGTCATTAGCACTGCTCGTCTCCTGATTAGCAACTGCATATAAGGTTAAATCTAGAGAGAAAAAAGAAGGGAAAAATACAATCAATGAGGGAATTTGGAAATGACTTGTTACAAGAATTTTTTTTTAGCTCGTCACTTGTCCCTATTTTCTTTTCTTTTTAAATGTTCTACACAAAAATATGGAGCAAAAGTTGCACACGCTTCCCACCCCCACCCCCCACCCCCACCACAAAAAAATTAATTGAAATAAAATTTCTTTAGTTGAACGGAATTTTCACGATTTGAAATGCAAACTTGCCGTACAATGCATTTTCCTGAGATACCGGTATGGTCTTATTTGTAACCTTGCTCACACCTAATGTTTTCTCAAACACCACCCCCCCCCCCCCCCCCCACCCTTATAAAAAGGGGATAAAAGATAGGTGTATACATGTACTTAGCCAGAGCTGGCTAATTTTTTTTGACATAAACGAGATTTTACGAGCTACATGTATGCGTAGCTAAGTTGTCGTGAATCCAACAATTTCATTTATTAAATTAGCACGCGGAGTTTCTGTAGGCTCCGTCCGGATTACTTCGCTGCGGCTTGAAATTATGCATGAGTCTATGGTAGCAGCTACAACCACATTTTATAGACTCGTGCATAATGCCAAACTGCAGCCAGAAGGCAAAATAGCGGCCAACAGTCATGCTGGATATAGAAAAAAATTCGCGTGAAAAAAGATATCCATTTTAAAAATGAATTGTAACCTCGAGTTGAATGACAATCTTTTGACTTTGTGTATTGTATTATTACAGTTCACTTCCTCTTTGGTCAATATCAAATATGTTTTGTATGTGTTGTCGGTGCTGTGCGTGTTGTCGGTTATTAGTATGACCCCCGACAACATGCACAGCACCGACAACACATTAATTCCATAACATATTCTACATTGACAAATGACAAAAGAAAGAGTTACAGAACTATAATAACATAAAGCGTGTTCGAATGTGTGGCCCGGGGTCAATATCATAGTTAAGAGAATATGGCCTGTTGGCGTAAATGTCATTTAATTTTAAGAGCATCAGAATCTTTTTCGGAACCACAAACAAACACTGAGGTGAAAGTTTCACCCTGAACGAAGTCTGAAGTCTAGGCCTGAACGTTACTGCAACACCTACCGGTTCCAACGATTGTCCTTTGTCGAAGTTTCTCTTGGACAGCTGTGACTTGCTCTATCATATTGATGTCCGTAAACCGGGCGTAGCAAGATCGATAAAATCCAACATGTTTCGGTTGTACGCGGCCGCCTAGCCTGCCGATGCTAAACCCATCCGCTCTCTGCAACGCGGAGTCAGGTTTGGCCAGTAATTTTCTCGCTATATCTGACTGTTTTCCCTTCAAACTCTTCCATTTGTCAGCAAACTCGAGGAAGCGAGACCAGCTTTGATTAGAAAAAGGTGAAACCCTGCCTTTGGCTCCAGAATCACAGTGCAAAATGCACATAAATAAAGGCTCGGCGTCGTCTTTAGAAGCCGCCATGTTGGATTGCTGTACACCGGGTCAGAAACTGTGCGTAACGAGAGCGCTGATTGGATGCCGACGGAGATTCACAACACAGTATTTCCGATTGGTCACAATTTAGGTTTAGTCACGTGAGTGCCGTTTTGTTAAATGAAACTTTGTTTCAGTTTTGGCTTCAGTTATGCAGTTTGGCAATAACGCTGGAGCCACGTACGGGCCAAAGCCTAGGTTCATGTAACGGCAAGTTTGGTAAAAAAAATAAAAATCGGTCAATATTTTCGCCAAAAATACACCCAAAGTGCCACTTTTGCAAAAATGAACAGTCATTTTTGTATTTAGCAACAACAACTTGAATGAACTTCGATGTTTTCATTTTGTACCAAAATGGGGATCACGAACGAACACAATAATCGCACTCGTCCCATGGTCTATTAGGTCAGGCCGGTAGGATTGGGTCGATGGGAATATAAATACCTTGGATTCTATCCAACTTAGCTAAGGTCAGGCCGATAGGACTGGGTCGATGGGAATATAATACCTTGGATTCTATCAAGCTTAGCTAACAGATCAAGCCGATAGGATTGGGTTGGGTGGCTTGTGTGTAAAGCCTTTGCCTCCAAGTAAGGTTCATAATGTACATATTGAAAGTTTCGTTCACTGTTTGTGTAGATTTGCTAAACTATACATTTTTGGAAACGTTAGGAAATACTCAACATAAAAACCAATGTTTACATTTGTTTTTAGGTTCTTTTGAAAAAATGGTTCTTTAATGTGACGTGACACATGAAAAGTCATTGGGTGTCACTTGCATCCTTCGCAATTCAGCACACCAGCTGCGAGTAAGGATGATTAGCCTCCCCAATTATTATTATTATATGAATACCGTGGATTCTATCCAGCTTAGCTATTAGGTCAGGCCGGTAGGATTGGGTCGATGGGGTTATGAAAACCATGGATTCTATCAAGCTTAGCTATTAGGTCAGGCCGATAGGATTGGGTCGATTGGGATTTTCCATGGATTCTATCCAGCTTAGCTATTAGGTCAGGCCGGTAGGATTGGGTCGATGGGAATATAAATACCTTGGATTCTATCCAACTTAGCTAAGGTCAGGCCGATAGGACTGGGTCGATGGGAATATAATACCTTGGATTCTATCAAGCTTAGCTAACAGATCAAGCCGATAGGATTGGGTTGGGTGGCTTGTGTGTAAAGCCTTTGCCTCCAAGTAAGGTTCATAATGTACATATTGAAAATTTCGTTCACTGTTTGTGTAGATTTGCTAAACTATACATTTTTGGAAACGTTAGGAAATACTCAACATAAAAACCAATGTTTAAATTTGTTTTTAGGTTCTTTTGAAAAAATGGTTCTTTAATGTGACGTGACACATGAAAAGTCATTGGGTGTCACTTGCATCCTTCGCAATTCAGCACACCAGCTGCGAGTAAGGATGATATTAGCCTCCCCAATTATTATTATTATATGAATACCGTGGATTCTATCCAGCTTAGCTATTAGGTCAGGCCGGTAGGATTGGGTCGATGGGGTTATGAAAACCATGGATTCTATCAAGCTTAGCTATTAGGTCAGGCCGATAGGATTGGGTCGATTGGGATTTTCCATGGATTCTATCCAGCTTAGCTATTAGGTCAGGCCGGTAGGATTGGGTCGATGGGAATATAAATACCTTGGATTCTATCCAACTTAGCTAAGGTCAGGCCGATAGGACTGGGTCGATGGGAATATAATACCTTGGATTCTATCAAGCTTAGCTAACAGATCAAGCCGATAGGATTGGTTGGGTGGCTTGTGTGTAAAGCGCTTGCCTCCAAGTAAGGTTCATAATGTACATATTGAAAGTTTCGTTCACTGTTTGTGTAGATTTGCTAAACTATACATTTTTAGAAACGTTAGGAAATACTCAACATAAAAACCAATGTTTACATATGTTTATAGGTTCTGTTGAAAAAAATGGTTATTTAATGCGACGTGACACATGAAAAGTCATTGGGTGTCACTTGCATCCTTCGCAATTCAGCACACCAGCTGCGAGTAAGGATGATTAGCCTCCCCCATTATTATTATTATATGAATACCGTGGATTCTATCCAGCTTAGCTATTAGGTCAGGCCGGTAGGATTGGGTCGATGGGGTTATGAATACCATGGATTCTATCAAGCTTAGCTATTAGGTCAGGCCGATAGGATTGGGTCAATGGGGTTATGAATACCATTGATTCTATTCAGCTTAGCCATTAGCTCAGGCCGATTGGATTGGGTCGATTGGGATATACCTTGGATTCTATCCAGCTTAGCTATTAGGTCAGGCCGGTAGGATTGGGTCGATGGGAAAATGAATACCTTGGATTCTATCAAGCTTAGCTAACAGATCAAGCCGATAGGATTGGGTTGGGTGGCTTGTGTGTAAAGCCCTTGTCCCCAAGTCAGGTTCATAATGTACATATTGAAAGTTTCGTTCACTGTTTGTGTAGATTTGCTAAACTATACATTTTTGGAAACGTTAGGAAATACTCAACATACAAACCAATGTTTACATTTGTTTTTAGGTTTTTTTGAAAAAAATGGTTCCTTAATGTGACGTGACACATGAAAAGTCATTGGGTGTCACTTGCATCCTTCGCAATTCAGCACACCAGCTGCAAGTAAGGATGATTAGCCTCCCCAATTATTATTATTATATGAATACCGTTGATTCTATCCAGCTTAGCTATTAGGTCAGGCCGGTAGGATTGGGTCGATGGGGTTATGAAAACCATGGATTCTATCAAGCTTAGCTATTAGGTCAGGCCGATAGGATTGGGTCGATTGGGATTTTCCATGGATTCTATCCAGCTTAGCTATTAGGTCAGGCCGGTAGGATTGGGTCGATGGGAATATAAATACCTTGGATTCTATCCAACTTAGCTAAGGTCAGGCCGATAGGACTGGGTCGATGGGAATATAATACCTTGGATTCTATCAAGCTTAGCTAACAGATCAAGCCGATAGGATTGGGTTGGGTGGCTTGTGTGTAAAGCCTTTGCCTCCAAGTAAGGTTCATAATGTACATATTGAAAGTTTCGTTCACTGTTTGTGTAGATTTGCTAAACTATACATTTTTGGAAACGTTAGGAAATACTCAACATAAAAACCAATGTTTACATTTGTTTTTAGGTTCTTTTGAAAAAATGGTTCTTTAATGTGACGTGACACATGAAAAGTCATTGGGTGTCACTTGCATCCTTCGCAATTCAGCACACCAGCTGCGAGTAAGGATGATTAGCCTCCCCAATTATTATTATTATATGAATACCGTGGATTCTATCCAGCTTAGCTATTAGGTCAGGCCGGTAGGATTGGGTCGATGGGGTTATGAAAACCATGGATTCTATCAAGCTTAGCTATTAGGTCAGGCCGATAGGATTGGGTCGATTGGGATTTTCCATGGATTCTATCCAGCTTAGCTATTAGGTCAGGCCGGTAGGATTGGGTCGATGGGAATATAAATACCTTGGATTCTATCCAACTTAGCTAAGGTCAGGCCGATAGGACTGGGTCGATGGGAATATAATACCTTGGATTCTATCAAGCTTAGCTAACAGATCAAGCCGATAGGATTGGGTTGGGTGGCTTGTGTGTAAAGCCTTTGCCTCCAAGTAAGGTTCATAATGTACATATTGAAAGTTTCGTTCACTGTTTGTGTAGATTTGCTAAACTATACATTTTTGGAAACGTTAGGAAATACTCAACATAAAAACCAATGTTTACATTTGTTTTTAGGTTCTTTTGAAAAAATGGTTCTTTAATGTGACGTGACACATGAAAAGTCATTGGGTGTCACTTGCATCCTTCGCAATTCAGCACACCAGCTGCGAGTAAGGATGATTAGCCTCCCCAATTATTATTATTATATGAATACCGTGGATTCTATCCAGCTTAGCTATTAGGTCAGGCCGGTAGGATTGGGTCGATGGGGTTATGAAAACCATGGATTCTATCAAGCTTAGCTATTAGGTCAGGCCGATAGGATTGGGTCGATTGGGATTTTCCATGGATTCTATCCAGCTTAGCTATTAGGTCAGGCCGGTAGGATTGGGTCGATGGGAATATAAATACCTTGGATTCTATCCAACTTAGCTAAGGTCAGGCCGATAGGACTGGGTCGATGGGAATATAATACCTTGGATTCTATCAAGCTTAGCTAACAGATCAAGCCGATAGGATTGGGTTGGGTGGCTTGTGTGTAAAGCCTTTGCCTCCAAGTAAGGTTCATAATGTACATATTGAAAGTTTCGTTCACTGTTTGTGTAGATTTGCTAAACTATACATTTTTGGAAACGTTAGGAAATACTCAACATAAAAACCAATGTTTACATTTGTTTTTAGGTTCTTTTGAAAAAATGGTTCTTTAATGTGACGTGACACATGAAAAGTCATTGGGTGTCACTTGCATCCTTCGCAATTCAGCACACCAGCTGCGAGTAAGGATGATTAGCCTCCCCAATTATTATTATTATATGAATACCGTGGATTCTATCCAGCTTAGCTATTAGGTCAGGCCGGTAGGATTGGGTCGATGGGGTTATGAAAACCATGGATTCTATCAAGCTTAGCTATTAGGTCAGGCCGATAGGATTGGGTCGATTGGGATTTTCCATGGATTCTATCCAGCTTAGCTATTAGGTCAGGCCGGTAGGATTGGGTCGATGGGAATATAAATACCTTGGATTCTATCCAACTTAGCTAAGGTCAGGCCGATAGGACTGGGTCGATGGGAATATAATACCTTGGATTCTATCAAGCTTAGCTAACAGATCAAGCCGATAGGATTGGGTTGGGTGGCTTGTGTGTAAAGCCTTTGCCTCCAAGTAAGGTTCATAATGTACATATTGAAAGTTTCGTTCACTGTTTGTGTAGATTTGCTAAACTATACATTTTTGGAAACGTTAGGAAATACTCAACATAAAAACCAATGTTTACATTTGTTTTTAGGTTCTTTTGAAAAAATGGTTCTTTAATGTGACGTGACACATGAAAAGTCATTGGGTGTCACTTGCATCCTTCGCAATTCAGCACACCAGCTGCGAGTAAGGATGATTAGCCTCCCCAATTATTATTATTATATGAATACCGTGGATTCTATCCAGCTTAGCTATTAGGTCAGGCCGGTAGGATTGGGTCGATGGGGTTATGAAAACCATGGATTCTATCAAGCTTAGCTATTAGGTCAGGCCGATAGGATTGGGTCGATTGGGATTTTCCATGGATTCTATCCAGCTTAGCTATTAGGTCAGGCCGGTAGGATTGGGTCGATGGGAATATAAATACCTTGGATTCTATCCAACTTAGCTAAGGTCAGGCCGATAGGACTGGGTCGATGGGAATATAATACCTTGGATTCTATCAAGCTTAGCTAACAGATCAAGCCGATAGGATTGGGTTGGGTGGCTTGTGTGTAAAGCCTTTGCCTCCAAGTAAGGTTCATAATGTACATATTGAAAGTTTCGTTCACTGTTTGTGTAGATTTGCTAAACTATACATTTTTGGAAACGTTAGGAAATACTCAACATAAAAACCAATGTTTACATTTGTTTTTAGGTTCTTTTGAAAAAATGGTTCTTTAATGTGACGTGACACATGAAAAGTCATTGGGTGTCACTTGCATCCTTCGCAATTCAGCACACCAGCTGCGAGTAAGGATGATTAGCCTCCCCAATTATTATTATTATATGAATACCGTGGATTCTATCCAGCTTAGCTATTAGGTCAGGCCGGTAGGATTGGGTCGATGGGGTTATGAAAACCATGGATTCTATCAAGCTTAGCTATTAGGTCAGGCCGATAGGATTGGGTCGATTGGGATTTTCCATGGATTCTATCCAGCTTAGCTATTAGGTCAGGCCGGTAGGATTGGGTCGATGGGAATATAAATACCTTGGATTCTATCCAACTTAGCTAAGGTCAGGCCGATAGGACTGGGTCGATGGGAATATAATACCTTGGATTCTATCAAGCTTAGCTAACAGATCAAGCCGATAGGATTGGGTTGGGTGGCTTGTGTGTAAAGCCTTTGCCTCCAAGTAAGGTTCATAATGTACATATTGAAAGTTTCGTTCACTGTTTGTGTAGATTTGCTAAACTATACATTTTTGGAAACGTTAGGAAATACTCAACATAAAAACCAATGTTTACATTTGTTTTTAGGTTCTTTTGAAAAAATGGTTCTTTAATGTGACGTGACACATGAAAAGTCATTGGGTGTCACTTGCATCCTTCGCAATTCAGCACACCAGCTGCGAGTAAGGATGATTAGCCTCCCCAATTATTATTATTATATGAATACCGTGGATTCTATCCAGCTTAGCTATTAGGTCAGGCCGGTAGGATTGGGTCGATGGGGTTATGAAAACCATGGATTCTATCAAGCTTAGCTATTAGGTCAGGCCGATAGGATTGGGTCGATTGGGATTTTCCATGGATTCTATCCAGCTTAGCTATTAGGTCAGGCCGGTAGGATTGGGTCGATGGGAATATAAATACCTTGGATTCTATCCAACTTAGCTAAGGTCAGGCCGATAGGACTGGGTCGATGGGAATATAATACCTTGGATTCTATCAAGCTTAGCTAACAGATCAAGCCGATAGGATTGGGTTGGGTGGCTTGTGTGTAAAGCCTTTGCCTCCAAGTAAGGTTCATAATGTACATATTGAAAGTTTCGTTCACTGTTTGTGTAGATTTGCTAAACTATACATTTTGGGAAACGTTAGGAAATACTCAACATAAAAACCAATGTTTACATTTGTTTTTAGGTTCTTTTGAAAAAATGGTTCTTTAATGTGACGTGACACATGAAAAGTCATTGGGTGTCACTTGCATCCTTCGCAATTCAGCACACCAGCTGCGAGTAAGGATGATTAGCCTCCCCAATTATTATTATTATATGAATACCGTGGATTCTATCCAGCTTAGCTATTAGGTCAGGCCGGTAGGATTGGGTCGATGGGGTTATGAAAACCATGGATTCTATCAAGCTTAGCTATTAGGTCAGGCCGATAGGATTGGGTCGATTGGGATTTTCCATGGATTCTATCCAGCTTAGCTATTAGGTCAGGCCGGTAGGATTGGGTCGATGGGAATATAAATACCTTGGATTCTATCCAACTTAGCTAAGGTCAGGCCGATAGGACTGGGTCGATGGGAATATAATACCTTGGATTCTATCAAGCTTAGCTAACAGATCAAGCCGATAGGATTGGGTTGGGTGGCTTGTGTGTAAAGCCTTTGCCTCCAAGTAAGGTTCATAATGTACATATTGAAAGTTTCGTTCACTGTTTGTGTAGATTTGCTAAACTATACATTTTTGGAAACGTTAGGAAATACTCAACATAAAAACCAATGTTTACATTTGTTTTTAGGTTCTTTTGAAAAAATGGTTCTTTAATGTGACGTGACACATGAAAAGTCATTGGGTGTCACTTGCATCCTTCGCAATTCAGCACACCAGCTGCGAGTAAGGATGATTAGCCTCCCCAATTATTATTATTATATGAATACCGTGGATTCTATCCAGCTTAGCTATTAGGTCAGGCCGGTAGGATTGGGTCGATGGGGTTATGAAAACCATGGATTCTATCAAGCTTAGCTATTAGGTCAGGCCGATAGGATTGGGTCGATTGGGATTTTCCATGGATTCTATCCAGCTTAGCTATTAGGTCAGGCCGGTAGGATTGGGTCGATGGGAATATAAATACCTTGGATTCTATCCAACTTAGCTAAGGTCAGGCCGATAGGACTGGGTCGATGGGAATATAATACCTTGGATTCTATCAAGCTTAGCTAACAGATCAAGCCGATAGGATTGGGTTGGGTGGCTTGTGTGTAAAGCCTTTGCCTCCAAGTAAGGTTCATAATGTACATATTGAAAGTTTCGTTCACTGTTTGTGTAGATTTGCTAAACTATACATTTTTGGAAACGTTAGGAAATACTCAACATAAAAACCAATGTTTACATTTGTTTTTAGGTTCTTTTGAAAAAATGGTTCTTTAATGTGACGCGACACATGAAAAGTCATTGGGTGTCACTTGCATCCTTCGCAATTCAGCACACCAGCTGCGAGTAAGGATGATTAGCCTCCCCAATTATTATTATTATATGAATACCGTGGATTCTATCCAGCTTAGCTATTAGGTCAGGCCGGTAGGATTGGGTCGATGGGGTTATGAAAACCATGGATTCTATCAAGCTTAGCTATTAGGTCAGGCCGATAGGATTGGGTCGATTGGGATTTTCCATGGATTCTATCCAGCTTAGCTATTAGGTCAGGCCGGTAGGATTGGGTCGATGGGAATATAAATACCTTGGATTCTATCCAACTTAGCTAAGGTCAGGCCGATAGGACTGGGTCGATGGGAATATAATACCTTGGATTCTATCAAGCTTAGCTAACAGATCAAGCCGATAGGATTGGGTTGGGTGGCTTGTGTGTAAAGCCTTTGCCTCCAAGTAAGGTTCATAATGTACATATTGAAAGTTTCGTTCACTGTTTGTGTAGATTTGCTAAACTATACATTTTGGGAAACGTTAGAAAATACTCAACATAAAAACCAATGTTTACATTTGTTTTTAGGTTCTTTTGAAAAAATGGTTCTTTAATGTGACGTGACACATGAAAAGTCATTGGGTGTCACTTGCATCCTTCGCAATTCAGCACACCAGCTGCGAGTAAGGATGATTAGCCTCCCCAATTATTATTATTATATGAATACCGTGGATTCTATCCAGCTTAGCTATTAGGTCAGGCCGGTAGGATTGGGTCGATGGGGTTATGAAAACCATGGATTCTATCAAGCTTAGCTATTAGGTCAGGCCGATAGGATTGGGTCGATTGGGATTTTCCATGGATTCTATCCAGCTTAGCTATTAGGTCAGGCCGGTAGGATTGGGTCGATGGGAATATAAATACCTTGGATTCTATCCAACTTAGCTAAGGTCAGGCCGATAGGACTGGGTCGATGGGAATATAATACCTTGGATTCTATCAAGCTTAGCTAACAGATCAAGCCGATAGGATTGGGTTGGGTGGCTTGTGTGTAAAGCCTTTGCCTCCAAGTAAGGTTCATAATGTACATATTGAAAGTTTCGTTCACTGTTTGTGTAGATTTGCTAAACTATACATTTTTGGAAACGTTAGGAAATACTCAACATAAAAACCAATGTTTACATTTGTTTTTAGGTTCTTTTGAAAAAATGGTTCCTTAATGTGACGTGACACATGAAAAGTCATTGGGTGTCACTTGCATCCTTCGCAATTCAGCACACCAGCTGCGAGTAAGGATGATTAGCCTCCCCAATTATTATTATTATATGAATACCGTGGATTCTATCCAGCTTAGCTATTAGGTCAGGCCGGTAGGATTGGGTCGATGGGGTTATGAAAACCATGGATTCTATCAAGCTTAGCTACCTATTAGGTCAGGCCGATAGGATTGGGTCGATTGGGATTTTCCATGGATTCTATCCAGCTTAGCTATTAGGTCAGGCCGGTAGGATTGGGTCGATGGGAATATAAATACCTTGGATTCTATCCAACTTAGCTAAGGTCAGGCCGATAGGACTGGGTCGATGGGAATATAATACCTTGGATTCTATCAAGCTTAGCTAACAGATCAAGCCGATAGGATTGGGTTGGGTGGCTTGTGTGTAAAGCCTTTGCCTCCAAGTAAGGTTCATAATGTACATATTGAATGTTTCGTTCACTGTTTGTGTAGATTTGCTAAACTATACATTTTTGGAAACGTTAGGAAATACTCAACATAAAAACCAATGTTTACATTTGTTTTTAGGTTCTTTTGAAAAAATGGTTCTTTAATGTGACGTGACACATGAAAAGTCATTGGGTGTCACTTGCATCCTTCGCAATTCAGCACACCAGCTGCGAGTAAGGATGATTAGCCTCCCCAATTATTATTATTATATGAATACCGTGGATTCTATCCAGCTTAGCTATTAGGTCAGGCCGGTAGGATTGGGTCGATGGGGTTATGAAAACCATGGATTCTATCAAGCTTAGCTATTAGGTCAGGCCGATAGGATTGGGTCGATTGGGATTTTCCATGGATTCTATCCAGCTTAGCTATTAGGTCAGGCCGGTAGGATTGGGTCGATGGGAATATAAATACCTTGGATTCTATCCAACTTAGCTAAGGTCAGGCCGATAGGACTGGGTCGATGGGAATATAATACCTTGGATTCTATCAAGCTTAGCTAACAGATCAAGCCGATAGGATTGGGTTGGGTGGCTTGTGTGTAAAGCCTTTGCCTCCAAGTAAGGTTCATAATGTACATATTGAAAGTTTCGTTCACTGTTTGTGTAGATTTGCTAAACTATACATTTTTGGAAACGTTAGGAAATACTCAACATAAAAACCAATGTTTACATTTGTTTTTAGGTTCTTTTGAAAAAATGGTTCTTTAATGTGACGTGACACATGAAAAGTCATTGGGTGTCACTTGCATCCTTCGCAATTCAGCACACCAGCTGCGAGTAAGGATGATTAGCCTCCCCAATTATTATTATTATATGAATACCGTGGATTCTATCCAGCTTAGCTATTAGGTCAGGCCGGTAGGATTGGGTCGATGGGGTTATGAAAACCATGGATTCTATCAAGCTTAGCTATTAGGTCAGGCCGATAGGATTGGGTCGATTGGGATTTTCCATGGATTCTATCTAGCTTAGCTATTAGGTCAGGCCGGTAGGATTGGGTCGATGGGAATATAAATACCTTGGATTCTATCCAACTTAGCTAAGGTCAGGCCGATAGGACTGGGTCGATGGGAATATAATACCTTGGATTCTATCAAGCTTAGCTAACAGATCAAGCCGATAGGATTGGGTTGGGTGGCTTGTGTGTAAAGCCTTTGCCTCCAAGTAAGGTTCATAATGTACATATTGAAAGTTTCGTTCACTGTTTGTGTAGATTTGCTAAACTATACATTTTTGGAAACGTTAGGAAATACTCAACATAAAAACCAATGTTTACATTTGTTTTTAGGTTCTTTTGAAAAAATGGTTCTTTAATGTGACGTGACACATGAAAAGTCATTGGGTGTCACTTGCATCCTTCGCAATTCAGCACACCAGCTGCGAGTAAGGATGATTAGCCTCCCCAATTATTATTATTATATGAATACCGTGGATTCTATCCAGCTTAGCTATTAGGTCAGGCCGGTAGGATTGGGTCGATGGGGTTATGAAAACCATGGATTCTATCAAGCTTAGCTATTAGGTCAGGCCGATAGGATTGGGTCGATTGGGATTTTCCATGGATTCTATCCAGCTTAGCTATTAGGTCAGGCCGGTAGGATTGGGTCGATGGGAATATAAATACCTTGGATTCTATCCAACTTAGCTAAGGTCAGGCCGATAGGACTGGGTCGATGGGAATATAATACCTTGGATTCTATCAAGCTTAGCTAACAGATCAAGCCGATAGGATTGGGTTGGGTGGCTTGTGTGTAAAGCCTTTGCCTCCAAGTAAGGTTCATAATGTACATATTGAAAGTTTCGTTCACTGTTTGTGTAGATTTGCTAAACTATACATTTTTGGAAACGTTAGGAAATACTCAACATAAAAACCAATGTTTACATTTGTTTTTAGGTTCTTTTGAAAAAATGGTTCTTTAATGTGACGTGACACATGAAAAGTCATTGGGTGTCACTTGCATCCTTCGCAATTCAGCACACCAGCTGCGAGTAAGGATGATTAGCCTCCCCAATTATTATTATTATATGAATACCGTGGATTCTATCCAGCTTAGCTATTAGGTCAGGCCGGTAGGATTGGGTCGATGGGGTTATGAAAACCATGGATTCTATCAAGCTTAGCTATTAGGTCAGGCCGATAGGATTGGGTCGATTGGGATTTTCCATGGATTCTATCCAGCTTAGCTATTAGGTCAGGCCGGTAGGATTGGGTCGATGGGAATATAAATACCTTGGATTCTATCCAACTTAGCTAAGGTCAGGCCGATAGGACTGGGTCGATGGGAATATAATACCTTGGATTCTATCAAGCTTAGCTAACAGATCAAGCCGATAGGATTGGGTTGGGTGGCTTGTGTGTAAAGCCTTTGCCTCCAAGTAAGGATCATAATGTACATATTGAAAGTTTCGTTCACTGTTTGTGTAGATTTGCTAAACTATACATTTTTGGAAACGTTAGGAAATACTCAACATAAAAACCAATGTTTACATTTGTTTTTAGGTTCTTTTGAAAAAATGGTTCTTTAATGTGACGTGACACATGAAAAGTCATTGGGTGTCACTTGCATCCTTCGCAATTCAGCACACCAGCTGCGAGTAAGGATGATTAGCCTCCCCAATTATTATTATTATATGAATACCGTGGATTCTACCCAGCTTAGCTATTACCTGTAGGTCAGGCCGGTAGGATTGGGTCGATGGGGTTATGAAAACCATGGATTCTATCAAGCTTAGCTATTAGGTCAGGCCGATAGGATTGGGTCGATTGGGATTTTCCATGGATTCTATCCAGCTTAGCTATTAGGTCAGGCCGGTAGGATTGGGTCGATGGGAATATAAATACCTTGGATTCTATCCAACTTAGCTAAGGTCAGGCCGATAGGACTGGGTCGATGGGAATATAATACCTTGGATTCTATCAAGCTTAGCTAACAGATCAAGCCGATAGGATTGGGTTGGGTGGCTTGTGTGTAAAGCCTTTGCCTCCAAGTAAGGTTCATAATGTACATATTGAAAGTTTCGTTCACTGTTTGTGTAGATTTGCTAAACTATACATTTTTGGAAACGTTAGGAAATACTCAACATAAAAACCAATGTTTACATTTGTTTTTAGGTTCTTTTGAAAAAATGGTTCTTTAATGTGACGTGACACATGAAAAGTCATTGGGTGTCACTTGCATCCTTCGCAATTCAGCACACCAGCTGCGAGTAAGGATGATTAGCCTCCCCAATTATTATTATTATATGAATACCGTGGATTCTATCCAGCTTAGCTATTAGGTCAGGCCGGTAGGATTGGGTCGATGGGGTTATGAAAACCATGGATTCTATCAAGCTTAGCTATTAGGTCAGGCCGATAGGATTGGGTCGGTTGGGATTTTCCATGGATTCTATCCAGCTTAGCTATTAGGTCAGGCCGGTAGGATTGGGTCGATGGGAATATAAATACCTTGGATTCTATCCAACTTAGCTAAGGTCAGGCCGATAGGACTGGGTCGATGGGAATATAATACCTTGGATTCTATCAAGCTTAGCTAACAGATCAAGCCGATAGGATTGGGTTGGGTGGCTTGTGTGTAAAGCCTTTGCCTCCAAGTAAGGTTCATAATGTACATATTGAAAGTTTCGTTCACTGTTTGTGTAGATTTGCTAAACTATACATTTTTGGAAACGTTAGGAAATACTCAACATAAAAACCAATGTTTACATTTGTTTTTAGGTTCTTTTGAAAAAATGGTTCTTTAATGTGACGTGACACATGAAAAGTCATTGGGTGTCACTTGCATCCTTCGCAATTCAGCACACCAGCTGCGAGTAAGGATGATTAGCCTCCCCAATTATTATTATTATATGAATACCGTGGATTCTATCCAGCTTAGCTATTAGGTCAGGCCGGTAGGATTGGGTCGATGGGGTTATGAAAACCATGGATTCTATCAAGCTTAGCTATTAGGTCAGGCCGATAGGATTGGGTCGATTGGGATTTTCCATGGATTCTATCCAGCTTAGCTATTAGGTCAGGCCGGTAGGATTGGGTCGATGGGAATATAAATACCTTGGATTCTATCCAACTTAGCTAAGGTCAGGCCGATAGGACTGGGTCGATGGGAATATAATACCTTGGATTCTATCAAGCTTAGCTAACAGATCAAGCCGATAGGATTGGGTTGGGTGGCTTGTGTGTAAAGCCTTTGCCTCCAAGTAAGGTTCATAATGTACATATTGAAAGTTTCGTTCACTGTTTGTGTAGATTTGCTAAACTATACATTTTTGGAAACGTTAGGAAATACTCAACATAAAAACCAATGTTTACATTTGTTTTTAGGTTCTTTTGAAAAAATGGTTCTTTAATGTGACGTGACACATGAAAAGTCATTGGGTGTCACTTGCATCCTTCGCAATTCAGCACACCAGCTGCGAGTAAGGATGATTAGCCTCCCCAATTATTATTATTATATGAATACCGTGGATTCTATCCAGCTTAGCTATTAGGTCAGGCCGGTAGGATTGGGTCGATGGGGTTATGAAAACCATGGATTCTATCAAGCTTAGCTATTAGGTCAGGCCGATAGGATTGGGTCGATTGGGATTTTTCATGGATTCTATCCAGCTTAGCTATTAGGTCAGGCCGGTAGGATTGGGTCGATGGGAATATAAATACCTTGGATTCTATCCAACTTAGCTAAGGTCAGGCCGATAGGACTGGGTCGATGGGAATATAATACCTTGGATTCTATCAAGCTTAGCTAACAGATCAAGCCGATAGGATTGGGTTGGGTGGCTTGTGTGTAAAGCCTTTGCCTCCAAGTAAGGTTCATAATGTACATATTGAAAGTTTCGTTCACTGTTTGTGTAGATTTGCTAAACTATACATTTTTGGAAACGTTAGGAAATACTCAACATAAAAACCAATGTTTACATTTGTTTTTAGGTTCTTTTGAAAAAATGGTTCTTTAATGTGACGTGACACATGAAAAGTCATTGGGTGTCACTTGCATCCTTCGCAATTCAGCACACCAGCTGCGAGTAAGGATGATTAGCCTCCCCAATTATTATTATTATATGAATACCGTGGATTCTATCCAGCTTAGCTATTAGGTCAGGCCGGTAGGATTGGGTCGATGGGGTTATGAAAACCATGGATTCTATCAAGCTTAGCTATTAGGTCAGGCCGATAGGATTGGGTCGATTGGGATTTTCCATGGATTCTATCCAGCTTAGCTATTAGGTCAGGCCGGTAGGATTGGGTCGATGGGAATATAAATACCTTGGATTCTATCCAACTTAGCTAAGGTCAGGCCGATAGGACTGGGTCGATGGGAATATAATACCTTGGATTCTATCAAGCTTAGCTAACAGATCAAGCCGATAGGATTGGGTTGGGTGGCTTGTGTGTAAAGCCTTTGCCTCCAAGTAAGGTTCATAATGTACATATTGAAAGTTTCGTTCACTGTTTGTGTAGATTTGCTAAACTATACATTTTTGGAAACGTTAGGAAATACTCAACATAAAAACCAATGTTTACATTTGTTTTTAGGTTCTTTTGAAAAAATGGTTCTTTAATGTGACGTGACACATGAAAAGTCATTGGGTGTCACTTGCATCCTTCGCAATTCAGCACACCAGCTGCGAGTAAGGATGATTAGCCTCCCCAATTATTATTATTATATGAATACCGTGGATTCTATCCAGCTTAGCTATTAGGTCAGGCCGGTAGGATTGGGTCGATGGGGTTATGAAAACCATAGATTCTATCAAGCTTAGCTATTAGGTCAGGCCGATAGGATTGGGTCGATTGGGATTTTCCATGGATTCTATCCAGCTTAGCTATTAGGTCAGGCCGGTAGGATTGGGTCGATGGGAATATAAATACCTTGGATTCTATCCAACTTAGCCAAGGTCAGGCCGATAGGACTGGGTCGATGGGAATATAATACCTTGGATTCTATCAAGCTTAGCTAACAGATCAAGCCGATAGGATTGGGTTGGGTGGCTTGTGTGTAAAGCCTTTGCCTCCAAGTAAGGTTCATAATGTACATATTGAAAGTTTCGTTCACTGTTTGTGTAGATTTGCTAAACTATACATTTTTGGAAACGTTAGGAAATACTCAACATAAAAACCAATGTTTACATTTGTTTTTAGGTTCTTTTGAAAAAATGGTTCTTTAATGTGACGTGACACATGAAAAGTCATTGGGTGTCACTTGCATCCTTCGCAATTCAGCACACCAGCTGCGAGTAAGGATGATTAGCCTCCCCAATTATTATTATTATATGAATACCGTGGATTCTATCCAGCTTAGCTATTAGGTCAGGCCGGTAGGATTGGGTCGATGGGGTTATGAAAACCATGGATTCTATCAAGCTTAGCTATTAGGTCAGGCCGATAGGATTGGGTCGATTGGGATTTTCCATGGATTCTATCCAGCTTAGCTATTAGGTCAGGCCGGTAGGATTGGGTCGATGGGAATATAAATACCTTGGATTCTATCCAACTTAGCTAAGGTCAGGCCGATAGGACTGGGTCGATGGGAATATAATACCTTGGATTCTATCAAGCTTAGCTAACAGATCAAGCCGATAGGATTGGGTTGGGTGGCTTGTGTGTAAAGCCTTTGCCTCCAAGTAAGGTTCATAATGTACATATTGAAAGTTTCGTTCACTGTTTGTGTAGATTTGCTAAACTATACATTTTTGGAAACGTTAGGAAATACTCAACATAAAAACCAATGTTTACATTTGTTTTTAGGTTCTTTTGAAAAAATGGTTCTTTAATGTGACGTGACACATGAAAAGTCATTGGGTGTCACTTGCATCCTTCGCAATTCAGCACACCAGCTGCGAGTAAGGATGATTAGCCTCCCCAATTATTATTATTATATGAATACCGTGGATTCTATCCAGCTTAGCTATTAGGTCAGGCCGGTAGGATTGGGTCGATGGGGTTATGAAAACCATGGATTCTATCAAGCTTAGCTATTAGGTCAGGCCGATAGGATTGGGTCGATTGGGATTTTCCATGGATTCTATCCAGCTTAGCTATTAGGTCAGGCCGGTAGGATTGGGTCGATGGGAATATAAATACCTTGGATTCTATCCAACTTAGCTAAGGTCAGGCCGATAGGACTGGGTCGATGGGAATATAATACCTTGGATTCTATCAAGCTTAGCTAACAGATCAAGCCGATAGGATTGGGTTGGGTGGCTTGTGTGTAAAGCCTTTGCCTCCAAGTAAGGTTCATAATGTACATGTATGTACATATTGAAAGTTTCGTTCACTGTTTGTGTAGATTTGCTAAACTATACATTTTTGGAAACGTTAGGAAATACTCAACATAAAAACCAATGTTTACATTTGTTTTTAGGTTCTTTTGAAAAAATGGTTCTTTAATGTGACGTGACACATGAAAAGTCATTGGGTGTCACTTGCATCCTTCGCAATTCAGCACACCAGCTGCGAGTAAGGATGATTAGCCTCCCCAATTATTATTATTATATGAATACCGTGGATTCTATCCAGCTTAGCTATTAGGTCAGGCCGGTAGGATTGGGTCGATGGGGTTATGAAAACCATGGATTCTATCAAGCTTAGCTATTAGGTCAGGCCGATAGGATTGGGTCGATTGGGATTTTCCATGGATTCTATCCAGCTTAGCTATTAGGTCAGGCCGGTAGGATTGGGTCGATGGGAATATAAATACCTTGGATTCTATCCAACTTAGCTAAGGTCAGGCCGATAGGACTGGGTCGATGGGAATATAATACCTTGGATTCTATCAAGCTTAGCTAACAGATCAAGCCGATAGGATTGGGTTGGGTGGCTTGTGTGTAAAGCCTTTGCCTCCAAGTAAGGTTCATAATGTACATATTGAAAGTTTCGTTCACTGTTTGTGTAGATTTGCTAAACTATACATTTTTGGAAACGTTAGGAAATACTCAACATAAAAACCAATGTTTACATTTGTTTTTAGGTTCTTTTGAAAAAATGGTTCTTTAATGTGACGTGACACATGAAAAGTCATTGGGTGTCACTTGCATCCTTCGCAATTCAGCACACCAGCTGCGAGTAAGGATGATTAGCCTCCCCAATTATTATTATTATATGAATACCGTGGATTCTATCCAGCTTAGCTATTAGGTCAGGCCGGTAGGATTGGGTCGATGGGGTTATGAAAACCATAGATTCTATCAAGCTTAGCTATTAGGTCAGGCCGATAGGATTGGGTCGATTGGGATTTTCCATGGATTCTATCCAGCTTAGCTATTAGGTCAGGCCGGTAGGATTGGGTCGATGGGAATATAAATACCTTGGATTCTATCCAACTTAGCCAAGGTCAGGCCGATAGGACTGGGTCGATGGGAATATAATACCTTGGATTCTATCAAGCTTAGCTAACAGATCAAGCCGATAGGATTGGGTTGGGTGGCTTGTGTGTAAAGCCTTTGCCTCCAAGTAAGGTTCATAATGTACATATTGAAAGTTTCGTTCACTGTTTGTGTAGATTTGCTAAACTATACATTTTTGGAAACGTTAGGAAATACTCAACATAAAAACCAATGTTTACATTTGTTTTTAGGTTCTTTTGAAAAAATGGTTCTTTAATGTGACGTGACACATGAAAAGTCATTGGGTGTCACTTGCATCCTTCGCAATTCAGCACACCAGCTGCGAGTAAGGATGATTAGCCTCCCCAATTATTATTATTATATGAATACCGTGGATTCTATCCAGCTTAGCTATTAGGTCAGGCCGGTAGGATTGGGTCGATGGGGTTATGAAAACCATGGATTCTATCAAGCTTAGCTATTAGGTCAGGCCGATAGGATTGGGTCGATTGGGATTTTCCATGGATTCTATCCAGCTTAGCTATTAGGTCAGGCCGGTAGGATTGGGTCGATGGGAATATAAATACCTTGGATTCTATCCAACTTAGCTAAGGTCAGGCCGATAGGACTGGGTCGATGGGAATATAATACCTTGGATTCTATCAAGCTTAGCTAACAGATCAAGCCGATAGGATTGGGTTGGGTGGCTTGTGTGTAAAGCCTTTGCCTCCAAGTAAGGTTCATAATGTACATATTGAAAGTTTCGTTCACTGTTTGTGTAGATTTGCTAAACTATACATTTTTGGAAACGTTAGGAAATACTCAACATAAAAACCAATGTTTACATTTGTTTTTAGGTTCTTTTGAAAAAATGGTTCTTTAATGTGACGTGACACATGAAAAGTCATTGGGTGTCACTTGCATCCTTCGCAATTCAGCACACCAGCTGCGAGTAAGGATGATTAGCCTCCCCAATTATTATTATTATATGAATACCGTGGATTCTATCCAGCTTAGCTATTAGGTCAGGCCGGTAGGATTGGGTCGATGGGGTTATGAAAACCATGGATTCTATCAAGCTTAGCTATTAGGTCAGGCCGATAGGATTGGGTCGATTGGGATTTTCCATGGATTCTATCCAGCTTAGCTATTAGGTCAGGCCGGTAGGATTGGGTCGATGGGAATATAAATACCTTGGATTCTATCCAACTTAGCTAAGGTCAGGCCGATAGGACTGGGTCGATGGGAATATAATACCTTGGATTCTATCAAGCTTAGCTAACAGATCAAGCCGATAGGATTGGGTTGGGTGGCTTGTGTGTAAAGCCTTTGCCTCCAAGTAAGGTTCATAATGTACATGTATGTACATATTGAAAGTTTCGTTCACTGTTTGTGTAGATTTGCTAAACTATACATTTTTGGAAACGTTAGGAAATACTCAACATAAAAACCAATGTTTACATTTGTTTTTAGGTTCTTTTGAAAAAATGGTTCTTTAATGTGACGTGACACATGAAAAGTCATTGGGTGTCACTTGCATCCTTCGCAATTCAGCACACCAGCTGCGAGTAAGGATGATTAGCCTCCCCAATTATTATTATTATATGAATACCGTGGATTCTATCCAGCTTAGCTATTAGGTCAGGCCGGTAGGATTGGGTCGATGGGGTTATGAAAACCATAGATTCTATCAAGCTTAGCTATTAGGTCAGGCCGATAGGATTGGGTCGATTGGGATTTTCCATGGATTCTATCCAGCTTAGCTATTAGGTCAGGCCGGTAGGATTGGGTCGATGGGAATATAAATACCTTGGATTCTATCCAACTTAGCCAAGGTCAGGCCGATAGGACTGGGTCGATGGGAATATAATACCTTGGATTCTATCAAGCTTAGCTAACAGATCAAGCCGATAGGATTGGGTTGGGTGGCTTGTGTGTAAAGCCTTTGCCTCCAAGTAAGGTTCATAATGTACATATTGAAAGTTTCGTTCACTGTTTGTGTAGATTTGCTAAACTATACATTTTTGGAAACGTTAGGAAATACTCAACATAAAAACCAATGTTTACATTTGTTTTTAGGTTCTTTTGAAAAAATGGTTCTTTAATGTGACGTGACACATGAAAAGTCATTGGGTGTCACTTGCATCCTTCGCAATTCAGCACACCAGCTGCGAGTAAGGATGATTAGCCTCCCCAATTATTATTATTATATGAATACCGTGGATTCTATCCAGCTTAGCTATTAGGTCAGGCCGGTAGGATTGGGTCGATGGGGTTATGAAAACCATGGATTCTATCAAGCTTAGCTATTAGGTCAGGCCGATAGGATTGGGTCGATTGGGATTTTCCATGGATTCTATCCAGCTTAGCTATTAGGTCAGGCCGGTAGGATTGGGTCGATGGGAATATAAATACCTTGGATTCTATCCAACTTAGCTAAGGTCAGGCCGATAGGACTGGGTCGATGGGAATATAATACCTTGGATTCTATCAAGCTTAGCTAACAGATCAAGCCGATAGGATTGGGTTGGGTGGCTTGTGTGTAAAGCCTTTGCCTCCAAGTAAGGTTCATAATGTACATATTGAAAGTTTCGTTCACTGTTTGTGTAGATTTGCTAAACTATACATTTTTGGAAACGTTAGGAAATACTCAACATAAAAACCAATGTTTACATTTGTTTTTAGGTTCTTTTGAAAAAATGGTTCTTTAATGTGACGTGACACATGAAAAGTCATTGGGTGTCACTTGCATCCTTCGCAATTCAGCACACCAGCTGCGAGTAAGGATGATTAGCCTCCCCAATTATTATTATTATATGAATACCGTGGATTCTATCCAGCTTAGCTATTAGGTCAGGCCGGTAGGATTGGGTCGATGGGGTTATGAAAACCATGGATTCTATCAAGCTTAGCTATTAGGTCAGGCCGATAGGATTGGGTCGATTGGGATTTTCCATGGATTCTATCCAGCTTAGCTATTAGGTCAGGCCGGTAGGATTGGGTCGATGGGAATATAAATACCTTGGATTCTATCCAACTTAGCTAAGGTCAGGCCGATAGGACTGGGTCGATGGGAATATAATACCTTGGATTCTATCAAGCTTAGCTAACAGATCAAGCCGATAGGATTGGGTTGGGTGGCTTGTGTGTAAAGCCTTTGCCTCCAAGTAAGGTTCATAATGTACATGTATGTACATATTGAAAGTTTCGTTCACTGTTTGTGTAGATTTGCTAAACTATACATTTTTGGAAACGTTAGGAAATACTCAACATAAAAACCAATGTTTACATTTGTTTTTAGGTTCTTTTGAAAAAATGGTTCTTTAATGTGACGTGACACATGAAAAGTCATTGGGTGTCACTTGCATCCTTCGCAATTCAGCACACCAGCTGCGAGTAAGGATGATTAGCCTCCCCAATTATTATTATTATATGAATACCGTGGATTCTATCCAGCTTAGCTATTAGGTCAGGCCGGTAGGATTGGGTCGATGGGGTTATGAAAACCATGGATTCTATCAAGCTTAGCTATTAGGTCAGGCCGATAGGATTGGGTCGATTGGGATTTTCCATGGATTCTATCCAGCTTAGCTATTAGGTCAGGCTGGTAGGATTGGGTCGATGGGAATATAAATACCTTGGATTCTATCCAACTTAGCTAAGGTCAGGCCGATAGGACTGGGTCGATGGGAATATAATACCTTGGATTCTATCAAGCTTAGCTAACAGATCAAGCCGATAGGATTGGGTTGGGTGGCTTGTGTGTAAAGCCTTTGCCTCCAAGTAAGGTTCATAATGTACATATTGAAAGTTTCGTTCACTGTTTGTGTAGATTTGCTAAACTATACATTTTTGGAAACGTTAGGAAATACTCAACATAAAAACCAATGTTTACATTTGTTTTTAGGTTCTTTTGAAAAAATGGTTCTTTAATGTGACGTGACACATGAAAAGTCATTGGGTGTCACTTGCATCCTTCGCAATTCAGCACACCAGCTGCGAGTAAGGATGATTAGCCTCCCCAATTATTATTATTATATGAATACCGTGGATTCTATCCAGCTTAGCTATTAGGTCAGGCCGGTAGGATTGGGTCGATGGGGTTATGAAAACCATGGATTCTATCAAGCTTAGCTATTAGGTCAGGCCGATAGGATTGGGTCGATTGGGATTTTCCATGGATTCTATCCAGCTTAGCTATTAGGTCAGGCCGGTAGGATTGGGTCGATGGGAATATAAATACCTTGGATTCTATCCAACTTAGCTAAGGTCAGGCCGATAGGACTGGGTCGATGGGAATATAATACCTTGGATTCTATCAAGCTTAGCTAACAGATCAAGCCGATAGGATTGGGTTGGGTGGCTTGTGTGTAAAGCCTTTGCCTCCAAGTAAGGTTCATAATGTACATATTGAAAGTTTCGTTCACTGTTTGTGTAGATTTGCTAAACTATACATTTTTGGAAACGTTAGGAAATACTCAACATAAAAACCAATGTTTACATTTGTTTTTAGGTTCTTTTGAAAAAATGGTTCTTTAATGTGACGTGACACATGAAAAGTCCTTGGGTGTCACTTGCATCCTTCGCAATTCAGCACACCAGCTGCGAGTAAGGATGATTAGCCTCCCCTATTATTATTATTATATGAATACCGTGGATTCTATCCAGCTTAGCTATTAGGTCAGGCCGGTAGGATTGGGTCGATGGGGTTATGAAAACCATGGATTCTATCAAGCTTAGCTATTAGGTCAGGCCGATAGGATTGGGTCGATTGGGATTTTCCATGTATTCTATCCAGCTTAGCTATTAGGTCAGGCCGGTAGGATTGGGTCGATGGGAATATAAATACCTTGGATTCTATCCAACTTAGCTAAGGTCAGGCCGATAGGACTGGGTCGATGGGAATATAATACCTTGGATTCTATCAAGCTTAGCTAACAGATCAAGCCGATAGGATTGGGTTGGGTGGCTTGTGTGTAAAGCCTTTGCCTCCAAGTAAGGTTCATAATGTACATATTGAAAGTTTCGTTCACTGTTTGTGTAGATTTGCTAAACTATACATTTTTGGAAACGTTAGGAAATACTCAACATAAAAACCAATGTTTACATTTGTTTTTAGGTTCTTTTGAAAAAATGGTTCTTTAATGTGACGTGACACATGAAAAGTCATTGGGTGTCACTTGCATCCTTCGCAATTCAGCACACCAGCTGCGAGTAAGGATGATTAGCCTCCCCAATTATTATTATTATATGAATACCGTGGATTCTATCCAGCTTAGCTATTAGGTCAGGCCGGTAGGATTGGGTCGATGGGGTTATGAAAACCATGGATTCTATCAAGCTTAGCTATTAGGTCAGGCCGATAGGATTGGGTCGATTGGGATTTTCCATGGATTCTATCCAGCTCAGCTATTAGGTCAGGCCGGTAGGATTGGGTCGATGGGAATATAAATACCTTGGATTCTATCCAACTTAGCTAAGGTCAGGCCGATAGGACTGGGTCGATGGGAATATAATACCTTGGATTCTATCAAGCTTAGCTAACAGATCAAGCCGATAGGATTGGGTTGGGTGGCTTGTGTGTAAAGCCTTTGCCTCCAAGTAAGGTTCATAATGTACATATTGAAAGTTTCGTTCACTGTTTGTGTAGATTTGCTAAACTATACATTTTTGGAAACGTTAGGAAATACTCAACATAAAAACCAATGTTTACATTTGTTTTTAGGTTCTTTTGAAAAAATGGTTCTTTAATGTGACGTGACACATGAAAAGTCATTGGGTGTCACTTGCATCCTTCGCAATTCAGCACACCAGCTGCGAGTAAGGATGATTAGCCTCCCCAATTATTATTATTATATGAATACCGTGGATTCTATCCGGCTTAGCTATTAGGTCAGGCCGGTAGGATTGGGTCGATGGGGTTATGAAAACCATGGATTCTATCAAGCTTAGCTATTAGGTCAGGCCGATAGGATTGGGTCGATTGGGATTTTCCATGGATTCTATCCAGCTTAGCTATTAGGTCAGGCCGGTAGGATTGGGTCGATGGGAATATAAATACCTTGGATTCTATCCAACTTAGCTAAGGTCAGGCCGATAGGACTGGGTCGATGGGAATATAATACCTTGGATTCTATCAAGCTTAGCTAACAGATCAAGCCGATAGGATTGGGTTGGGTGGCTTGTGTGTAAAGCCTTTGCCTCCAAGTAAGGTTCATAATGTACATATTGAAAGTTTCGTTCACTGTTTGTGTAGATTTGCTAAACTATACATTTTTGGAAACGTTAGGAAATACTCAACATAAAAACCAATGTTTACATTTGTTTTTAGGTTCTTTTGAAAAAATGGTTCTTTAATGTGACGTGACACATAAAAAGTCATTGGGTGTCACTTGCATCCTTCGCAATTCAGCACACCAGCTGCGAGTAAGGATGATTAGCCTCCCCAATTATTATTATTATATGAATACCGTGGATTCTATCCAGCTTAGCTATTAGGTCAGGCCGGTAGGATTGGGTCGATGGGGTTATGAAAACCATGGATTCTATCAAGCTTAGCTATTAGGTCAGGCCGATAGGATTGGGTCGATTGGGATTTTCCATGGATTCTATCCAGCTTAGCTATTAGGTCAGGCCGGTAGGATTGGGTCGATGGGAATATAAATACCTTGGATTCTATCCAACTTAGCTAAGGTCAGGCCGATAGGACTGGGTCGATGGGAATATAATACCTTGGATTCTATCAAGCTTAGCTAACAGATCAAGCCGATAGGATTGGGTTGGGTGGCTTGTGTGTAAAGCCTTTGCCTCCAAGTAAGGTTCATAATGTATATATTGAAAGTTTCGTTCACTGTTTGTGTAGATTTGCTAAACTATACATTTTTGGAAACGTTAGGAAATACTCAACATAAAAACCAATGTTTACATTTGTTTTTAGGTTCTTTTGAAAAAATGGTTCTTTAATGTGACGTGACACATGAAAAGTCATTGGGTGTCACTTGCATCCTTCGCAATTCAGCACACCAGCTGCGAGTAAAGATGATTAGCCTCCCCAATTATTATTATTATATGAATACCGTGGATTCTATCCAGCTTAGCTATTAGGTCAGGCCGGTAGGATTGGGTCGATGGGGTTATGAAAACCATGGATTCTATCAAGCTTAGCTATTAGGTCAGGCCGATAGGATTGGGTCGATTGGGATTTTCCATGGATTCTATCCAGCTTAGCTATTAGGTCAGGCCGGTAGGATTGGGTCGATGGGAATATAAATACCTTGGATTCTATCCAAATTAGCTAAGGTCAGGCCGATAGGACTGGGTCGATGGGAATATAATACCTTGGATTCTATCAAGCTTAGCTAACAGATCAAGCCGATAGGATTGGGTTGGGTGGCTTGTGTGTAAAGCCTTTGCCTCCAAGTAAGGTTCATAATGTACATATTGAAAGTTTCGTTCACTGTTTGTGTAGATTTGCTAAACTATACATTTTTGGAAACGTTAGGAAATACTCAACATAAAAACCAATGTTTACATTTGTTTTTAGGTTCTTTTGAAAAAATGGTTCTTTAATGTGACGTGACACATGAAAAGTCATTGGGTGTCACTTGCATCCTTCGCAATTCAGCACACCAGCTGCGAGTAAGGATGATTAGCCTCCCCAATTATTATTATTATATGAATACCGTGGATTCTATCCAGCTTAGCTATTAGGTCAGGCCGGTAGGATTGGGTCGATGGGGTTATGAAAACCATGGATTCTATCAAGCTTAGCTATTAGGTCAGGCCGATAGGATTGGGTCGATTGGGATTTTCCATGGATTCTATCCAGCTTAGCTATTAGGTCAGGCCGGTAGGATTGGGTCGATGGGAATATAAATACCTTGGATTCTATCCAACTTAGCTAAGGTCAGGCCGATAGGACTGGGTCGATGGGAATATAATACCTTGGATTCTATCAAGCTTAGCTAACAGATCAAGCCGATAGGATTGGGTTGGGTGGCTTGTGTGTAAAGCCTTTGCCTACAAGTAAGGTTCATAATGTACATATACATATTGAAAGTTTCGTTCACTGTTTGTGTAGATTTGCTAAACTATACATTTTTGGAAACGTTAGGAAATACTCAACATAAAAACCAATGTTTACATTTGTTTTTAGGTTCTTTTGAAAAAATGGTTCTTTAATGTGACGTGACACATGAAAAGTCATTGGGTGTCACTTGCATCCTTCGCAATTCAGCACACCAGCTGCGAGTAAGGATGATTAGCCTCCACAATTATTATTATTATATGAATACCGTGGATTCTATCCAGCTTAGCTATTAGGTCAGGCCGGTAGGATTGGGTCGATGGGGTTATGAAAACCATGGATTCTATCAAGCTTAGCTATTAGGTCAGGCCGATAGGATTGGGTCGATTGGGATTTTCCATGGAGACTATCCAGCTTAGCTATTAGGTCAGGCCGGTAGGATTGGGTCGATGGGAATATAAATACCTTGGATTCTATCCAACTTAGCTAAGGTCAGGCCGATAGGACTGGGTCGATGGGAATATAATACCTTGGATTCTATCAAGCTTAGCTAACAGATCAAGCCGATAGGATTGGGTTGGGTGGCTTGTGTGTAAAGCCTTTGCCTCCAAGTAAGGTTCATAATGTACATATTGAAAGTTTCGTTCACTGTTTGTGTAGATTTGCTAAACTATACATTTTTGGAAACGTTAGGAAATACTCAACATAAAAACCAATGTTTACATTTGTTTTTAGGTTCTTTTGAAAAAATGGTTCTTTAATGTGACGTGACACATGAAAAGTCATTGGGTGTCACTTGCATCCTTCGCAATTCAGCACACCAGCTGCGAGTAAGGATGATTAGCCTCCCCAATTATTATTATTATATGAATACCGTGGATTCTATCCAGCTTAGCTATTAGGTCAGGCCGGTAGGATTGGGTCGATGGGGTTATGAAAACCATGGATTCTATCAAGCTTAGCTATTAGGTCAGGCCGATAGGATTGGGTCGATTGGGATTTTCCATGGATTCTATCCAGCTTAGCTATTAGGTCAGGCCGGTAGGATTGGGTCGATGGGAATATAAATACCTTGGATTCTATCCAACTTAGCTAAGGTCAGGCCGATAGGACTGGGTCGATGGGAATATAATACCTTGGATTCTATCAAGCTTAGCTAACAGATCAAGCCGATAGGATTGGGTTGGGTGGCTTGTGTGTAAAGCCTTTGCCTCCAAGTAAGGTTCATAATGTACATATTGAAAGTTTCGTTCACTGTTTGTGTAGATTTGCTAAACTATACATTTTTGGAAACGTTAGGAAATACTCAACATAAAAACCAATGTTTACATTTGTTTTTAGGTTCTTTTGAAAAAATGGTTCTTTAATGTGACGTGACACATGAAAAGTCATTGGGTGTCACTTGCATCCTTCGCAATTCAGCACACCAGCTGCGAGTAAGGATGATTAGCCTCCCCAATTATTATTATTATATGAATACCGTGGATTCTATCCAGCTTAGCTATTAGGTCAGGCCGGTAGGATTGGGTCGATGGGGTTATGAAAACCATGGATTCTATCAAGCTTAGCTATTAGGTCAGGCCGATAGGATTGGGTCGATTGGGATTTTCCATGGATTCTATCCAGCTTAGCTATTAGGTCAGGCCGGTAGGATTGGGTCTATGGGAATATAAATACCTTGGATTCTATCCAACTTAGCTAAGGTCAGGCCGATAGGACTGGGTCGATGGGAATATAATACCTTGGATTCTATCAAGCTTAGCTAACAGATCAAGCCGATAGGATTGGGTTGGGTGGCTTGTGTGTAAAGCCTTTGCCTCCAAGTAAGGTTCATAATGTACATATTGAAAGTTTCGTTCACTGTTTGTGTAGATTTGCTAAACTATACATTTTTGGAAACGTTAGGAAATACTCAACATAAAAACCAATGTTTACATTTGTTTTTAGGTTCTTTTGAAAAAATGGTTCTTTAATGTGACGTGACACATGAAAAGTCATTGGGTGTCACTTGCATCCTTCGCAATTCAGCACACCAGCTGCGAGTAAGGATGATTAGCCTCCCCAATTATTATTATTATATGAATACCGTGGATTCTATCCAGCTTAGCTATTAGGTCAGGCCGGTAGGATTGGGTCGATGGGGTTATGAAAACCATGGATTCTATCAAGCTTAGCTATTAGGTCAGGCCGATAGGATTGGGTCGATTGGGATTTTCCATGGATTCTATCCAGCTTAGCTATTAGGTCAGGCCGGTAGGATTGGGTCGATGGAAATATAAATACCTTGGATTCTATCCAACTTAGCTAAGGTCAGGCCGATAGGACTGGGTCGATGGGAATATAATACCTTGGATTCTATCAAGCTTAGCTAACAGATCAAGCCGATAGGATTGGGTTGGGTGGCTTGTGTGTAAAGCCTTTGCCTCCAAGTAAGGTTCATAATGTACATATTGAAAGTTTCGTTCACTGTTTGTGTAGATTTGCTAAACTATACATTTTGGGAAACGTTAGGAAATACTCAACATAAAAACCAATGTTTACATTTGTTTTTAGGTTCTTTTGAAAAAATGGTTCTTTAATGTGACGTGACACATGAAAAGTCATTGGGTGTCACTTGCATCCTTCGCAATTCAGCACACCAGCTGCGAGTAAGGATGATTAGCCTCCCCTATTATTATTATTATATGAATACCGTGGATTCTATCCAGCTTAGCTATTAGGTCAGGCCGGTAGGATTGGGTCGATGGGGTTATGAAAACCATGGATTCTATCAAGCTTAGCTATTAGGTCAGGCCGATAGGATTGGGTCGATTGGGATTTTCCATGGATTCTATCCAGCTTAGCTATTAGGTCAGGCCGGTAGGATTGGGTCGATGGGAATATAAATACCTTGGATTCTATCCAACTTAGCTAAGGTCAGGCCGATAGGACTGGGTCGATGGGAATATAATACCTTGGATTCTATCAAGCTTAGCTAACAGATCAAGCCGATAGGATTGGGTTGGGTGGCTTGTGTGTAAAGCCTTTGCCTCCAAGTAAGGTTCACAATGTACATATTGAAAGTTTCGTTCACTGTTTGTGTAGATTTGCTAAACTATACATTTTTGGAAACGTTAGGAAATACTCAACATAAAAACCAATGTTTACATTTGTTTTTAGGTTCTTTTGAAAAAATGGTTCTTTAATGTGACGTGACACATGAAAAGTCATTGGGTGTCACTTGCATCCTTCGCAATTCAGCACACCAGCTGCGAGTAAGGATGATTAGCCTCCCCAATTATTATTATTATATGAATACCGTGGATTCTATCCAGCTTAGCTATTAGGTCAGGCCGGTAGGATTGGGTCGATGGGGTTATGAAAACCATGGATTCTATCAAGCTTAGCTATTAGGTCAGGCCGATAGGATTGGGTCGATTGGGATTTTCCATGGATTCTATCCAGCTTAGCTATTAGGTCAGGCCGGTAGGATTGGGTCGATGGGAATATAAATACCTTGGATTCTATCCAACTTAGCTAAGGTCAGGCCGATAGGACTGGGTCGATGGGAATATAATACCTTGGATTCTATCAAGCTTAGCTAACAGATCAAGCCGATAGGATTGGGTTGGGTGGCTTGTGTGTAAAGCCTTTGCCTCCAAGTAAGGTTCATAATGTACATATTGAAAGTTTCGTTCACTGTTTGTGTAGATTTGCTAAACTATACATTTTTGGAAACGTTAGGAAATACTCAACATAAAAACCAATGTTTACATTTGTTTTTAGGTTCTTTTGAAAAAATGGTTCTTTAATGTGACGTGACACATGAAAAGTCATTGGGTGTCACTTGCATCCTTCGCAATTCAGCACACCAGCTGCGAGTAAGGATGATTAGCCTCCCCAATTATTATTATTATATGAATACCGTGGATTCTATCCAGCTTAGCTATTAGGTCAGGCCGGTAGGATTGGGTCGATGGGGTTATGAAAACCATGGATTCTATCAAGCTTAGCTATTAGGTCAGGCCGATAGGATTGGGTCGATTGGGATTTTCCATGGATTCTATCCAGCTTAGCTATTAGGTCAGGCCGGTAGGATTGGGTCGATGGGAATATAAATACCTTGGATTCTATCCAACTTAGCTAAGGTCAGGCCGATAGGACTGGGTCGATGGGAATATAATACCTTGGATTCTATCAAGCTTAGCTAACAGATCAAGCCGATAGGATTGGGTTGGGTGGCTTGTGTGTAAAGCCTTTGCCTCCAAGTAAGGTTCATAATGTACATATTGAAAGTTTCGTTCACTGTTTGTGTAGATTTGCTAAACTATACATTTTTGGAAACGTTAGGAAATACTCAACATAAAAACCAATGTTTACATTTGTTTTTAGGTTCTTTTGAAAAAATGGTTCTTTAATGTGACGTGACACATGAAAAGTCATTGGGTGTCACTTGCATCCTTCGCAATTCAGCACACCAGCTGCGAGTAAGGATGATTAGCCTCCCCAATTATTATTATTATATGAATACCGTGGATTCTATCCAGCTTAGCTATTAGGTCAGGCCGGTAGGATTGGGTCGATGGGGTTATGAAAACCATGGATTCTATCAAGCTTAGCTATTAGGTCAGGCCGATAGGATTGGGTCGATTGGGATTTTCCATGGATTCTATCCAGCTTAGCTATTAGGTCAGGCCGGTAGGATTGGGTCGATGGAAATATAAATACCTTGGATTCTATCCAACTTAGCTAAGGTCAGGCCGATAGGACTGGGTCGATGGGAATATAATACCTTGGATTCTATCAAGCTTAGCTAACAGATCAAGCCGATAGGATTGGGTTGGGTGGCTTGTGTGTAAAGCCTTTGCCTCCAAGTAAGGTTCATAATGTACATATTGAAAGTTTCGTTCACTGTTTGTGTAGATTTGCTAAACTATACATTTTGGGAAACGTTAGGAAATACTCAACATAAAAACCAATGTTTACATTTGTTTTTAGGTTCTTTTGAAAAAATGGTTCTTTAATGTGACGTGACACATGAAAAGTCATTGGGTGTCACTTGCATCCTTCGCAATTCAGCACACCAGCTGCGAGTAAGGATGATTAGCCTCCCCTATTATTATTATTATATGAATACCGTGGATTCTATCCAGCTTAGCTATTAGGTCAGGCCGGTAGGATTGGGTCGATGGGGTTATGAAAACCATGGATTCTATCAAGCTTAGCTATTAGGTCAGGCCGATAGGATTGGGTCGATTGGGATTTTCCATGGATTCTATCCAGCTTAGCTATTAGGTCAGGCCGGTAGGATTGGGTCGATGGGAATATAAATACCTTGGATTCTATCCAACTTAGCTAAGGTCAGGCCGATAGGACTGGGTCGATGGGAATATAATACCTTGGATTCTATCAAGCTTAGCTAACAGATCAAGCCGATAGGATTGGGTTGGGTGGCTTGTGTGTAAAGCCTTTGCCTCCAAGTAAGGTTCATAATGTACATATTGAAAGTTTCGTTCACTGTTTGTGTAGATTTGCTAAACTATACATTTTTGGAAACGTTAGGAAATACTCAACATAAAAACCAATGTTTACATTTGTTTTTAGGTTCTTTTGAAAAAATGGTTCTTTAATGTGACGTGACACATGAAAAGTCATTGGGTGTCACTTGCATCCTTCGCAATTCAGCACACCAGCTGCGAGTAAGGATGATTAGCCTCCCCAATTATTATTATTATATGAATACCGTGGATTCTATCCAGCTTAGCTATTAGGTCAGGCCGGTAGGATTGGGTCGATGGGGTTATGAAAACCATGGATTCTATCAAGCTTAGCTATTAGGTCAGGCCGATAGGATTGGGTCGATTGGGATTTTCCATGGATTCTATCCAGCTTAGCTATTAGGTCAGGCCGGTAGGATTGGGTCGATGGAAATATAAATACCTTGGATTCTATCCAACTTAGCTAAGGTCAGGCCGATAGGACTGGGTCGATGGGAATATAATACCTTGGATTCTATCAAGCTTAGCTAACAGATCAAGCCGATAGGATTGGGTTGGGTGGCTTGTGTGTAAAGCCTTTGCCTCCAAGTAAGGTTCATAATGTACATATTGAAAGTTTCGTTCACTGTTTGTGTAGATTTGCTAAACTATACATTTTTGGAAACGTTAGGAAATACTCAACATAAAAACCAATGTTTACATTTGTTTTTAGGTTCTTTTGAAAAAATGGTTCTTTAATGTGACGTGACACATGAAAAGTCATTGGGTGTCACTTGCATCCTTCGCAATTCAGCACACCAGCTGCGAGTAAGGATGATTAGCCTCCCCAATTATTATTATTATATGAATACCGTGGATTCTATCCAGCTTAGCTATTAGGTCAGGCCGGTAGGATTGGGTCGATGGGGTTATGAAAACCATGGATTCTATCAAGCTTAGCTATTAGGTCAGGCCGATAGGATTGGGTCGATTGGGATTTTCCATGGATTCTATCCAGCTTAGCTATTAGGTCAGGCCGGTAGGATTGGGTCGATGGGAATATAAATACCTTGGATTCTATCCAACTTAGCTAAGGTCAGGCCGATAGGACTGGGTCGATGGGAATATAATACCTTGGATTCTATCAAGCTTAGCTAACAGATCAAGCCGATAGGATTGGGTTGGGTGGCTTGTGTGTAAAGCCTTTGCCTCCAAGTAAGGTTCATAATGTACATATTGAAAGTTTCGTTCACTGTTTGTGTAGATTTGCTAAACTATACATTTTTGGAAACGTTAGGAAATACTCAACATAAAAACCAATGTTTACATTTGTTTTTAGGTTCTTTTGAAAAAATGGTTCTTTAATGTGACGTGACACATGAAGTCATTGGGTGTCACTTGCATCCTTCGCAATTCAGCACACCAGCTGCGAGTAAGGATGATTAGCCTCCCCAATTATTATTATTATATGAATACCGTGGATTCTATCCAGCTAAGCTATTAGGTCAGGCCGGTAGGATTGGGTCGATGGGGTTATGAAAACCATGGATTCTATCAAGCTTAGCTATTAGGTCAGGCCGATAGGATTGGGTCGATTGGGATTTTCCATGGATTCTATCCAGCTTAGCTATTAGGTCAGGCCGGTAGGATTGGGTCGATGGGAATATAAATACCTTGGATTCTATCCAACTTAGCTAAGGTCAGGCCGATAGGACTGGGTCGATGGGAATATAATACCTTGGATTCTATCAAGCTTAGCTAACAGATCAAGCCGATAGGATTGGGTTGGGTGGCTTGTGTGTAAAGCCTTTGCCTCCAAGTAAGGTTCACAATGTACATATTGAAAGTTTCGTTCACTGTTTGTGTAGATTTGCTAAACTATACATTTTTGGAAACGTTAGGAAATACTCAACATAAAAACCAATGTTTACATTTGTTTTTAGGTTCTTTTGAAAAAATGGTTCTTTAATGTGACGTGACACATGAAAAGTCATTGGGTGTCACTTGCATCCTTCGCAATTCAGCACACCAGCTGCGAGTAAGGATGATTAGCCTCCCCAATTATTATTATTATATGAATACCGTGGATTCTATCCAGCTTAGCTATTAGGTCAGGCCGGTAGGATTGGGTCGATGGGGTTATGAAAACCATGGATTCTATCAAGCTTAGCTATTAGGTCAGGCCGATAGGATTGGGTCGATTGGGATTTTCCATGGATTCTATCCAGCTTAGCTATTAGGTCAGGCCGGTAGGATTGGGTCGATGGGAATATAAATACCTTGGATTCTATCCAACTTAGCTAAGGTCAGGCCGATAGGACTGGGTCGATGGGAATATAATACCTTGGATTCTATCAAGCTTAGCTAACAGATCAAGCCGATAGGATTGGGTTGGGTGGCTTGTGTGTAAAGCCTTTGCCTCCAAGTAAGGTTCATAATGTACATATTGAAAGTTTCGTTCACTGTTTGTGTAGATTTGCTAAACTATACATTTTTGGAAACGTTAGGAAATACTCAACATAAAAACCAATGTTTACATTTGTTTTTAGGTTCTTTTGAAAAAATGGTTCTTTAATGTGACGTGACACATGAAAAGTCATTGGGTGTCACTTGCATCCTTCGCAATTCAGCACACCAGCTGCGAGTAAGGATGATTAGCCTCCCCAATTATTATTATTATATGAATACCGTGGATTCTATCCAGCTTAGCTATTAGGTCAGGCCGGTAGGATTGGGTCGATGGGGTTATGAAAACCATGGATTCTATCAAGCTTAGCTATTAGGTCAGGCCGATAGGATTGGGTCGATTGGGATTTTCCATGGATTCTATCCAGCTTAGCTATTAGGTCAGGCCGGTAGGATTGGGTCGATGGGAATATAAATACCTTGGATTCTATCCAACTTAGCTAAGGTCAGGCCGATAGGACTAGGTCGATGGGAATATAATACCTTGGATTCTATCAAGCTTAGCTAACAGATCAAGCCGATAGGATTGGGTTGGGTGGCTTGTGTGTAAAGCCTTTGCCTCCAAGTAAGGTTCATAATGTACATATTGAAAGTTTCGTTCACTGTTTGTGTAGATTTGCTAAACTATACATTTTTGGAAACGTTAGGAAATACTCAACATAAAAACCAATGTTTACATTTGTTTTTAGGTTCTTTTGAAAAAATGGTTCTTTAATGTGACGTGACACATGAAAAGTCATTGGGTGTCACTTGCATCCTTCGCAATTCAGCACACCAGCTGCGAGTAAGGATGATTAGCCTCCCCAATTATTATTATTATATGAATACCGTGGATTCTATCCAGCTTAGCTATTAGGTCAGGCCGGTAGGATTGGGTCGATGGGGTTATGAAAACCATGGATTCTATCAAGCTTAGCTATTAGGTCAGGCCGATAGGATTGGGTCGATTGGGATTTTCCATGGATTCTATCCAGCTTAGCTATTAGGTCAGGCCGGTAGGATTGGGTCGATGGGAATATAAATACCTTGGATTCTATCCAACTTAGCTAAGGTCAGGCCGATAGGACTGGGTCGATGGGAATATAATACCTTGGATTCTATCAAGCTTAGCTAACAGATCAAGCCGATAGGATTGGGTTGGGTGGCTTGTGTGTAAAGCCTTTGCCTCCAAGTAAGGTTCATAATGTACATATTGAAAGTTTCGTTCACTGTTTGTGTAGATTTGCTAAACTATACATTTTTGGAAACGTTAGGAAATACTCAACATAAAAACCAATGTTTACATTTGTTTTTAGGTTCTTTTGAAAAAATGGTTCTTTAATGTGACGTGACACATGAAAAGTCATTGGGTGTCACTTGCATCCTTCGCAATTCAGCACACCAGCTGCGAGTAAGGATGATTAGCCTCCCCAATTATTATTATTATATGAATACCGTGGATTCTATCCAGCTTAGCTATTAGGTCAGGCCGGTAGGATTGGGTCGATGGGGTTATGAAAACCATGGATTCTATCAAGCTTAGCTATTAGGTCAGGCCGATAGGATTGGGTCGATTGGGATTTTCCATGGATTCTATCCAGCTTAGCTATTAGGTCAGGCCGGTAGGATTGGGTCGATGGGAATATAAATACCTTGGATTCTATCCAACTTAGCTAAGGTCAGGCCGATAGGACTGGGTCGATGGGAATATAATACCTTGGATTCTATCAAGCTTAGCTAACAGATCAAGCCGATAGGATTGGGTTGGGTGGCTTGTGTGTAAAGCCTTTGCCTCCAAGTAAGGTTCATAATGTACATATGGAAAGTTTCGTTCACTGTTTGTGTAGATTTGCTAAACTATACATTTTTGGAAACGTTAGGAAATACTCAACATAAAAACCAATGTTTACATTTGTTTTTAGGTTCTTTTGAAAAAATGGTTCTTTAATGTGACGTGACACATGAAAAGTCATTGGGTGTCACTTGCATCCTTCGCAATTCAGCACACCAGCTGCGAGTAAGGATGATTAGCCTCCCCAATTATTATTATTATATGAATACCGTGGATTCTATCCAGCTTAGCTATTAGGTCAGGCCGGTAGGATTGGGTCGATGGGGTTATGAAAACCATGGATTCTATCAAGCTTAGCTATTAGGTCAGGCCGATAGGATTGGGTCGATTGGGATTTTCCATGGATTCTATCCAGCTTAGCTATTAGGTCAGGCCGGTAGGATTGGGTCGATGGGAATATAAATACCTTGGATTCTATCCAACTTAGCTAAGGTCAGGCCGATAGGACTGGGTCGATGGGAATATAATACCTTGGATTCTATCAAGCTTAGCTAACAGATCAAGCCGATAGGATTGGGTTGGGTGGCTTGTGTGTAAAGCCTTTGCCTCCAAGTAAGGTTCATAATGTACATATTGAAAGTTTCGTTCACTGTTTGTGTAGATTTGCTAAACTATACATTTTGGGAAACGTTAGGAAATACTCAACATAAAAACCAATGTTTACATTTGTTTTTAGGTTCTTTTGAAAAAATGGTTCTTTAATGTGACGTGACACATGAAAAGTCATTGGGTGTCACTTGCATCCTTCGCAATTCAGCACACCAGCTGCGAGTAAGGATGATTAGCCTCCCCAATTATTATTATTATATGAATACCGTGGATTCTATCCAGCTTAGCTATTAGGTCAGGCCGGTAGGATTGGGTCGATGGGGTTATGAAAACCATGGATTCTATCAAGCTTAGCTATTAGGTCAGGCCGATAGGATTGGGTCGATTGGGATTTTCCATGGATTCTATCCAGCTTAGCTATTAGGTCAGGCCGGTAGGATTGGGTCGATGGGAATATAAATACCTTGGATTCTATCCAACTTAGCTAAGGTCAGGCCGATAGGACTGGGTCGATGGGAATATAATACCTTGGATTCTATCAAGCTTAGCTAACAGATCAAGCCGATAGGATTGGGTTGGGTGGCTTGTGTGTAAAGCCTTTGCCTCCAAGTAAGGTTCATAATGTACATGTATGTACATATTGAAAGTTTCGTTCACTGTTTGTGTAGATTTGCTAAACTATACATTTTTGGAAACGTTAGGAAATACTCAACATAAAAACCAATGTTTACATTTGTTTTTAGGTTCTTTTGAAAAAATGGTTCTTTAATGTGACGTGACACATGAAAAGTCATTGGGTGTCACTTGCATCCTTCGCAATTCAGCACACCAGCTGCGAGTAAGGATGATTAGCCTCCCCAATTATTATTATTATATGAATACCGTGGATTCTATCCAGCTTAGCTATTAGGTCAGGCCGGTAGGATTGGGTCGATGGGGTTATGAAAACCATGGATTCTATCAAGCTTAGCTATTAGGTCAGGCCGATAGGATTGGGTCGATTGGGATTTTCCATGGATTCTATCCAGCTTAGCTATTAGGTCAGGCCGGTAGGATTGGGTCGATGGGAATATAAATACCTTGGATTCTATCCAACTTAGCTAAGGTCAGGCCGATAGGACTGGGTCGATGGGAATATAATACCTTGGATTCTATCAAGCTTAGCTAACAGATCAAGCCGATAGGATTGGGTTGGGTGGCTTGTGTGTAAAGCCTTTGCCTCCAAGTAAGGTTCATAATGTACATATTGAAAGTTTCGTTCACTGTTTGTGTAGATTTGCTAAACTATACATTTTTGGAAACGTTAGGAAATACTCAACATAAAAACCAATGTTTACATTTGTTTTTAGGTTCTTTTGAAAAAATGGTTCTTTAATGTGACGTGACACATGAAAAGTCATTGGGTGTCACTTGCATCCTTCGCAATTCAGCACACCAGCTGCGAGTAAGGATGATTAGCCTCCCCAATTATTATTATTATATGAATTCCGTGGATTCTATCCAGCTTAGCTATTAGGTCAGGCCGGTAGGATTGGGTCGATGGGGTTATGAAAACCATGGATTCTATCAAGCTTAGCTATTAGGTCAGGCCGATAGGATTGGGTCGATTGGGATTTTCCATGGATTCTATCCAGCTTAGCTATTAGGTCAGGCCGGTAGGATTGGGTCGATGGGAATATAAATACCTTGGATTCTATCCAACTTAGCTAAGGTCAGGCCGATAGGACTGGGTCGATGGGAATATAATACCTTGGATTCTATCAAGCTTAGCTAACAGATCAAGCCGATAGGATTGGGTTGGGTGGCTTGTGTGTAAAGCCTTTGCCTCCAAGTAAGGTTCATAATGTACATATTGAAAGTTTCGTTCACTGTTTGTGTAGATTTGCTAAACTATACATTTTTGGAAACGTTAGGAAATACTCAACATAAAAACCAATGTTTACATTTGTTTTTAGGTTCTTTTGAAAAAATGGTTCTTTAATGTGACGTGACACATGAAAAGTCATTGGGTGTCACTTGCATCCTTCGCAATTCAGCACACCAGCTGCGAGTAAGGATGATTAGCCTCCCCAATTATTATTATTATATGAATACCGTGGATTCTATCCAGCTTAGCTATTAGGTCAGGCCGGTAGGATTGGGTCGATGGGGTTATGAAAACCATGGATTCTATCAAGCTTAGCTATTAGGTCAGGCCGATAGGATTGGGTCGATTGGGATTTTCCATGGATTCTATCCAGCTTAGCTATTAGGTCAGGCCGGTAGGATTGGGTCGATGGGAATATAAATACCTTGGATTCTATCCAACTTAGCTAAGGTCAGGCCGATAGGACTGGGTCGATGGGAATATAATACCTTGGATTCTATCAAGCTTAGCTAACAGATCAAGCCGATAGGATTGGGTTGGGTGGCTTGTGTGTAAAGCCTTTGCCTCCAAGTAAGGTTCATAATGTACATATTGAAAGTTTCGTTCACTGTTTGTGTAGATTTGCTAAACTATACATTTTTGGAAACGTTAGGAAATACTCAACATAAAAACCAATGTTTACATTTGTTTTTAGGTTCTTTTGAAAAAATGGTTCTTTAATGTGACGTGACACATGAAAAGTCATTGGGTGTCACTTGCATCCTTCGCAATTCAGCACACCAGCTGCGAGTAAGGATGATTAGCCTCCCCAATTATTATTATTATATGAATACCGTGGATTCTATCCAGCTTAGCTATTAGGTCAGGCCGGTAGGATTGGGTCGATGGGGTTATGAAAACCATGGATTCTATCAAGCTTAGCTATTAGGTCAGGCCGATAGGATTGGGTCGATTGGGATTTTCCATGGATTCTATCCAGCTTAGCTATTAGGTCAGGCCAGTAGGATTGGGTCGATGGGAATATAAATACCTTGGATTCTATCCAACTTAGCTAAGGTCAGGCCGATAGGACTGGGTCGATGGAATATAATACCTTGGATTCTATCAAGCTTAGCTAACAGATCAAGCCGATAGGATTGGGTTGGGTGGCTTGTGTGTAAAGCCTTTGCCTCCAAGTAAGGTTCATAATGTACATATTGAAAGTTTCGTTCACTGTTTGTGTAGATTTGCTAAACTATACATTTTTGGAAACGTTAGGAAATACTCAACATAAAAACCAATGTTTACATTTGTTTTTAGGTTCTTTTGAAAAAATGGTTCTTTAATGTGACGTGACACATGAAAAGTCATTGGGTGTCACTTGCATCCTTCGCAATTCAGCACACCAGCTGCGAGTAAGGATGATTAGCCTCCCCAATTATTATTATTATATGAATACCGTGGATTCTATCCAGCTAAGCTACATGTATTAGGTCAGGCCGGTAGGATTGGGTCGATGGGGTTATGAAAACCATGGATTCTATCAAGCTTAGCTATTAGGTCAGGCCGATAGGATTGGGTCGATTGGGATTTTCCATGGATTCTATCCAGCTTAGCTATTAGGTCAGGCCGGTAGGATTGGGTCGATGGGAATATAAATACCTTGGATTCTATCCAACTTAGCTAAGGTCAGACCGATAGGACTGGGTCGATGGGAATATAATACCTTGGATTCTATCAAGCTTAGCTAACAGATCAAGCCGATAGGATTGGGTTGGGTGGCTTGTGTGTAAAGCCTTTGCCTCCAAGTAAGGTTCATAATGTACATATTGAAAGTTTCGTTCACTGTTTGTGTAGATTTGCTAAACTATACATTTTTGGAAACGTTATGAAATACTCAACATAAAAACCAATGTTTACATTTGTTTTTAGGTTCTTTTGAAAAAATGGTTCTTTAATGTGACGTGACACATGAAAAGTCATTGGGTGTCACTTGCATCCTTCGCAATTCAGCACACCAGCTGCGAGTAAGGATGATTAGCCTCCCCAATTATTATTATTATATGAATACCGTGGATTCTATCCAGCTTAGCTATTAGGTCAGGCCGGTAGGATTGGGTCGATGGGGTTATGAAAACCATGGATTCTATCAAGCTTAGCTATTAGGTCAGGCCGATAGGATTGGGTCGATTGGGATTTTCCATGGATTCTATCCAGCTTAGCTATTAGGTCAGGCCGGTAGGATTGGGTCGATGGGAATATAAATACCTTGGATTCTATCCAACTTAGCTAAGGTCAGGCCGATAGGACTGGGTCGATGGGAATATAATACCTTGGATTCTATCAAGCTTAGCTAACAGATCAAGCCGATAGGATTGGGTTGGGTGGCTTGTGTGTAAAGCCTTTGCCTCCAAGTAAGGTTCATAATGTACATATTGAAAGTTTCGTTCACTGTTTGTGTAGATTTGCTAAACTATACATTTTTGGAAACGTTAGGAAATACTCAACATAAAAACCAATGTTTACATTTGTTTTTAGGTTCTTTTGAAAAAATGGTTCTTTAATGTGACGTGACACATGAAAAGTCATTGGGTGTCACTTGCATCCTTCGCAATTCAGCACACCAGCTGCGAGTAAGGATGATTAGCCTCCCCAATTATTATTATTATATGAATACCGTGGATTCTATCCAGCTTAGCTATTAGGTCAGGCCGGTAGGATTGGGTCGATGGGGTTATGAAAACCATGGATTCTATCAAGCTTAGCTATTAGGTCAGGCCGATAGGATTGGGTCGATTGGGATTTTCCATGGATTCTATCCAGCTTAGCTATTAGGTCAGGCCGGTAGGATTGGGTCGATGGGAATATAAATACCTTGGATTCTATCCAACTTAGCTAAGGTCAGGCCGATAGGACTGGGTCGATGGGATGTAATACCTTGGATTCTATCAAGCTTAGCTAACAGATCAAGCCGATAGGATTGGGTTGGGTGGCTTGTGTGTAAAGCCTTTGCCTCCAAGTAAGGTTCATAATGTACATATTGAAAGTTTCGTTCACTGTTTGTGTAGATTTGCTAAACTATACATTTTTGGAAACGTTAGGAAATACTCAACATAAAAACCAATGTTTACATTTGTTTTTAGGTTCTTTTGAAAAAATGGTTCTTTAATGTGACGTGACACATGAAAAGTCATTGGGTGTCACTTGCATCCTTCGCAATTCAGCACACCAGCTGCGAGTAAGGATGATTAGCCTCCCCAATTATTATTATTATATGAATACCGTGGATTCTATCCAGCTTAGCTATTAGGTCAGGCCGGTAGGATTGGGTCGATGGGGTTATGAAAACCATGGATTCTATCAAGCTTTGCTATTAGGTCAGGCCGATAGGATTGGGTCGATTGGGATTTTCCATGGATTCTATCCAGCTTAGCTATTAGGTCAGGCCGGTAGGATTGGGTCGATGGGGTTATGAAAACCATGGATTCTATCAAGCTTAGCTATTAGGTCAGGCCGATAGGATTGGGTCGATTGGGATTTTCCATGGATTCTATTCAGCTTAGCCATTAGCTCAGGCCGATAGGATTGGGTCGATTGGGATAAACCTTGGATTCTATCCAGCTTAGCTATTAGGTCAGGCCGGTAGGATTGGGTCGATGGGAATATGAAAACCTTGGATTCTATCCAGCTTAGCTAACAGATCAAGCCGATAGGATTGGTTTAGGTGGCTTGTGTGTAAAGCGCTTGCCTCTAAGTCAGGTTCATAATGTACATATTTAAAGTTTCGTTCACTGTTTGTGTAGATTTGCTAAACTATACATTTTTGGAAACGTTAGGAAATACTCAACATAAAAACCAATGTTTACATTTGTTTTAGGTTTTTTTGAAAAAAATGATTTCTTAATGTGACGTGACACATGAAAAGTCATTGGGTGTCACTTGCATCCTTCGCAATTCAGCACACCAGCTGCAAGTAAGGATGATTAGCCTCCCCAATTATTATTATTATATGAATACCGTGGATTCTATCCAGCTTAGCTATTTGGTCAGGCCGGTAGGATTGGGTCGATGGGAATATGAATACCTTGGATTCTATCCAGCTTAGCTAAGGTCAGGCCGATAGGACTGGGTCGATGGGAATATAATACCTTGGATTCTATCAAGCTTAGCTAACAGATCAAGCCGATAGGATTGGGTTGGGTTGCTTGTGTGTAAAGCCTTTGCCTCCAAGTCATGTTCATAATGTACATATTGAAAGTGTCGTTCACTGTTTGTGTAGATTTGCTAAACTATACATTTTTGGAAAAGTTAAGAAATACTCAACATAAAAACAAATGTTTACATTTGTTTTTAGGTTCTTTTGAAAAAATGGTTCTTTAATGTGACGTGACACATGAAAAGTCATTGGGTGTCACCTGCATCCTTCGCAATTCAGCACACCAGCTGCGAGTAATAATGATTAGCCTCCCCAATTATTATTATTATATGAATACCGTGGATTCTATCCAGCTTAGCTATTAGGTCAGGCCGGTAGGATTGGGTCGATGGGGTTATGAAAACCATGGATTCTATCAAGCTTAGCTATTAGGTCAGGCCGATAGGATTGGGTCAATGGGGTTATGAATACCGTTGATTCTAGTCAGCTTAGCTATTATCTCAGGCCGATAGGATTGGGTCGATTGGGATATACCTTGGATTCTATCCAGCTTAGCTATTAGGTCAGGCCGGTAGGATTGGGTCGATGGGAATATAAATACCTTGGATTCTATCCAGCTTAGCTAAGGTCAGGCCGATAGGACTGGGTCAATGGGGTTATGAATACCGTTGATTCTATTCAGCTTAGCTATTAGCTCAGGCCGATAGGATTAGGTCGATGGGAATATGAATACCTTGGATTCTATCCAGCTTAGCTAAGGTCAGGCCGATAGGACTGGGTCGATGGGAATATAATACCTTGGATTCTATCAAGCTTAGCTAACAGATCAAGCCGATAGGATTGGGTTGGTTGTGTGTAAAGCGCTTGCCTCCAAGTCAGGTTCATAATGTACATATTGAAAGTGTCGTTCACTGTTTGTGTAGATTTGCAAAACTATACATTTTTGGAAACGTTAGGAAATACTCAACATAAAAACCAATGTTTACATTTGTTTTTAGGTTCTTCTGAAAAAAATGGTTCTTTAATGTGACGTGACACATGAAAAGTCATTGGGTGTCACTTGCATCCTTCGCAATTCAGCACACCAGCTGCGAGTAAGGATGATTAGCCTCCCCAATTATTATTATTATATGAATACCGTGTATTCTATCCAGCTTAGCTATTAGGTCAGGCCGGTAGGATTGGGTCGATGGGAATATGAATACCTTGGATTCTATCCAGCTTAGCTAAGGTCAGGCCGATAGGACTGGGTCGATGGGAATATAATACCTTGGATTCTATCAAGCTTAGCTAACAGATCAAGCCGATAGCGTTGGGTTGGGTGGCTTGTGTGTCAAGCGCTTGCCTCTAAATCAGGTTCATAATGTACATATTGAAAGTTTCGTTCACTGTTTGTGTAGATTTGCTAAACTATACATTTTTGGAAACGTTAGGAAATACTCAACATAAAAACCAATGTTTACATTTGTTTTTAGGTTCTTTTGAAAAAAATGGTTCTTTAATGTGGCGTGACACATGAAAAGTCATTGGGTGTCACTTGCATCCTTCGCAATTCAGCACACCAGCTGCGAGTAAGGATGATTAGCCTCCCCAATTATTATTATTATTATATGAATACCGTGGATTCTATCCAGCTTAGCTATTAGGTCAGGCCGGTAGGATTGGGTCGATGGGAATATGAATACCTTGGATTCTATCCAGCTTAGCTAAGGTCAGGCCGATAGGACTGGGTCGATGGGAATATAATACCTTGGATTCTATCAAGCTTAGCTAACAGATCAAGCCGATAGGATTGGGTTGGGTTGGGTGGCTTGTGTGTAAAGCGCTTGCCTCCAAGTCAGGTTCATAATGTACATATTGAAAGTTTCGTTCACCGTTTGTGTAGATTTGCTAAACTATACATTTTTGGAAACGTTAGGAAATATTCAACATAAAAACCAATGTTTACATTTGTTTTTAGGTTCTTTTGAAAAAAATGATTCTTTAATGTGACGTGACACATGAAAAGTCATTGGGTGTCACTTGCATCCTTCGCAATTCAGCACACCAGCTGCGAGTAAGGATGATTAGCCTCCCCAATTATTATTATTATATGAATACCGTGGATTCTATCCAGCTTAGCTATTAGGTCAGGCCGGTAGGATTGGGTCGATGGGGTTATGAATACCGTTGATTCTATTCAGCTTAACCATTAGCTCAGGCCGATAGGATTGGGTCGATTGGGATATACCTTGGATTCTATCCAGCTTAGCTATTAGGTCAGGCCGGTAGGATTGGGTCGATGGGAATATGAATACCTTGGATTCTATCCAGCTTAGCTAAGGTCAGGCCGATAGGACTAGGTGGATGGGAATATAATACCTTGGATTCTATCAAGCTTAGCTAACAGATCAAGCCGATAGGATTGGGTTGGGTGGCTTGTGTGTAAAGCGCTTGCCTCCAAGTCAGGTTCATAATGTACATATTGAAAGTTTCGTTCACTGTTTGTGTAGATTTGCTAAACTATACATTTTTGGAAACGTTAGGAAATAATCAACATAAAAACCAATGTTTACATTTGTTTTTATGTTCTTTTGAAAAAATTGTTCTTTAATGTGACGCGACACATGAAAAGTCATTGGGTGTCACTTGCATCCTTCGCAATTCAGCACACCAGCTGCGAGTAAGGATGATTAGCCTCCCCAATTATTATTATTATTATATGAATACCGTTGATTCTATCCAGCTTAGCTATTAGGTCAGGCCGGTAGGATTGGGTCGATGGGGTTATGAATACATGGGATTCTATCAAGCTTAGCTATTAGGTCAGGCCGATAGGATTGGGTCAATGGGGTTATGAATACCGTTGATTCTAGTCAGCTTAGCTATTAGCTCAGGCCGATAGGATTGGGTCGATTGGGATATACCTTGGATTCTATCCAGCTTAGCTATTAGGTCAGGCCGGTAGGATTGGGTCGATGGGAATATGAATACCTTGGATTCTATCCAGCTTAGCTAAGGTCAGGCCGATAGGAGTGGGTCGATGGGAATATAATACCTTGGATTCTATCAAGCTTAGCTAACAGATCAAGCCGATAGGATTGGGTTGGTTGGCTTGTGTGTAAAGCGCTTGCCTCCAAGTCAGGTTCATAATGTACATATTGAAAGTTTCGTTCACTGTTTGTGTAGATTTGCTAAACTATACATTTTTGGAAACGTTAGGAAATACTCAACATAAAAACCAATGTTTACATTTGTTTTTAGGTTCTTTTGAAAAAAATGGTTCTTTAATGTGACGTGACACATGAAAAGTCATTCGGTGTCACTTGCATCCTTCGCAATTCAGCACACCAGCTGCGAGTAAGGATGATTAGCCTCCCCAATTATTATTATTATTATATGAATACCGTGGATTCTATCCAGCTTAGCTATTAGGTCAGGCCGGTAGGATTGGGTCGATGGGGTTATGAATACCATGGATTCTATCAAGCTTAGCTATTAGGTCAGGCCGATAGGATCGGGTCAATGGGGTTATGAATACCGTTGATTCTATTCAGCTTAGCCATTAGCTCAGGCCGATAGTATTGGGTCGATTGGGATAAACCTTGGATTCTATCCAGCTTAGCTAATAGGTCAGGCCGGTAGGATTGGGTCGATGGGAATATGAAAACCTTGGATTCTATCCAGCTTAGCTAACAGATCAAGCCGATAGGATTGGTTTAGGTGGCTTGTGTGTAAAGCGCTTGCCTCTAAGTCAGGTTCATAATGTACATATTTAAAGTTTCGTTCACTGTTTGTGTAGATTTGCTAAACTATACATTTTTGGAAACGTTAGGAAATATTCAACATAAAAACCAATGTTTACATTTGTTTTTAGGTTCTTTTGAACAAAATGGTTCTTTAATGTGACGTGACACATGAAAAGTCATTGGGTGTCACTTGCATCCTTCGCAATTCAGCACACCAGCTGCGAGTAAGGATGATTAGCCTCCCCAATTATTATTATTATATGAATACCGTGGATTCTATCCAGCTTAGCTATTAGGTCAGGCCGGTAGGATTGGGTCGATGGGAATATGAATACCTTGGATTCTATCCAGCTTAGCTAAGGTCAGGCCGATAGGACTGGGTCGATGGGAATATAATACCTTGGATTCTATCAAGCTTAGCTAACAGATCAAGCCGATAGGATTGGGTTGGGTTGGGTGGCTTGTGTGTAAAGCGCTTGCCTCCAAGTCAGGTTCATAATGTACATATTGAAAGTTTCGTTCACCGTTTGTGTAGATTTGCTAAACTATACATTTTTGGAAACGTTAGGAAATAATCAACATAAAAACCAATGTTTACATTTGTTTTTAGGTTCTTTTGAAAAAATGGTTCTTTAATGTGACGTGACACATGAACAGTCATTGGGTGTCACTTGCATCCTTCGCAATTCAGCACAAAAGCTGCAAGTAAGGATGATTAGCCTCCCCAATTATTATTATTATATGAATACCGTAGATTCTATCCAGCTTAGCTATTAGGTCAGGTCGGTAGGATTGGGTCGATGGGGTTATGAATACCATGGATTCTATCAAGCTTAGCTATTAGGTCAGGCCGATAGGATTGGGTCGATTGGGATATACCTTGGATTCTATCCAGCTTAGCTATTAGGTCAGGCCGATAGGACTGGGTCGATGGGAATATAATACCTTGGATTCTATCAAGCTTAGCTAACAGATCAAGCCGATAGGATTGGTTGGGTGGCTTGTGTGTAAAGCCCTTGCCTCCAAGTCAGGTTCATAATGTACATATTGAAGGTTTCGTTCACTGTTTGTGTAGATTTGCTAAACTATACATTTTTGGAAACGTTAGGAAATACTCAACATAAAAACCAATGTTTACATTTGTTTTTAGTTTTTTTTGAAAAAAATGGTTCCTTAATGTGACGTGACACATGAAAAGGCATTGGGTGTCACTTGCATCCTTCGCAATTCAGCACACCAGCTGCAAGTAAGGATGATTAGCCTCCCCAATTATTATTATTATATGAATACCGTGGATTCTATCCAGCTTAGCTATTAGGTCAGGCCGGTAGGATTGGGTCGATGGGGTTATGAATACCATGGATTCTAACAAGCTTAGCTATTAGGTCTGGCCGATAGGATTGGGTCAATGGGGTTATGAATACCATTGATTCTATTCAGCTTAGCCATTAGCTCAGGCCGATAGGATTGGGTCGATTGGGATATACCTTGGATTCTATCTAGCTTAGCTATTAGGTCAGGCCGGTAGGATTGGGTCGATGGGAATATGAATACCTTGGATTCTATCAAGCTTAGCTAACAGATCAAGCCGATAGGATTGGGTTGGGTTGGGTGGCTTGTGTGTAAAGCGCTTGCCTCCAAGTCAGGTTCATAATGTACATATTGAAAGTTTCGTTCACCGTTTGTGTAGATTTGCTAAACTATACATTTTTGGAAACGTTAGGAAATAATCAACATAAAAACCAATGTTTACATTTGTTTTTAGGTTCTTTTGAAAAAATGGTTCTTTAATGTGACGTGACACATGAACAGTCATTGGGTGTCACTTGCATCCTTCGCAATTCAGCACAAAAGCTGCAAGTAAGGATGATTAGCCTCCCCAATTATTATTATTATATGAATACCGTAGATTCTATCCAGCTTAGCTATTAGGTCAGGCCGGTAGGATTGGGTCGATGGGGTTATGAATACCATGGATTCTATCAAGCTTAGCTATTAGGTCAGGCCGATAGGATTGGGTCAATGGGGTTATGAATACCGTTGATTCTATTCAGCTTAGCCATTAGCTCAGGCCGATAGGATTGGGTCGATTGGGATATACCTTGGATTCTATCCAGCTTAGCTATTAGGTCAGGCCGATAGGACTGGGTCGATGGGAATATAATACCTTGGATTCTATCAAGCTTAGCTAACAGATCAAGCCAATAGGATTGGTTGGGTGGCTTGTGTGTAAAGCCCTTGCCTCCAAGTCAGGTTCATAATGTACATATTGAAAAGTTTCGTTCACCGTTTGTGTAGATTTGCTAAACTATACATTTTTGGAAACGTTAGGAAATACTCAACATAAAAAACAATGGTGCGAAATACGGTACCCTCTGGAGACATGAACACAATGTGTACAATGGAGACAAAACGTCTCCGGAGGGTAAATTTCTATAGATGAATAGGTCTCCACTGGGAATTTCACTAATTAGATTTTTGGATTTTACTTAAATTACTCAAAAACTAGGATTAGGATGTGGGTTAGGGTTACTGTTTGGGTATGGGTATAATATAGGGTATATTGGGTCGAAATTTCAACCCAGAAAAACAAATATGGTTAAAATGGGAGCATTTTGAAAAACGTGCTCGACTTTCTAACCATTTTGTACACGAGAACAAAGCCATGTCTCCACAGTCATTAGGTCATTAGCTATTAGGTCAGGCCGGTAGGATTGGGTCGATAGGGTTATGAATACCTTGGATTCTATCAAGCTTAGCTATTAGGTCAGGCCGATAAGATTGGGTCAATGGGGTTATGAATACCGTTGATTCTATTCAGCTTAGCTTTTAGCTCAGGCCGATAGGATTGGGTCGATTGGGATATGAATACCTTGGATTCTATCCAGCTTAGCTATTAGGTCAGGCCGGTAGGATTGGGTCGATGGGAATATGAATACCTTGGATTCTATCCAGCTTAGCTAAGGTCAGGCCGATAGGACTGGGTCGATGGGAATATAATACCTTGGATTCTAATAGCTAAGGTCAGGACAATAGGATTGGGCCGCATGGGGATATGAATTCCTTGGATTATAATAGCTAAGGTCAGGTCGATAGGATTGGGTCGATAGGGATATGAATACCTTGGAATATATCCAGCTTACCTAAGGTCAGGCCAATAGGATTTGATCGATGGAGATATGAATACCTTGGATTATACCTAACTTGGCTAAGGTCAGGCCGATAGGATTGGGTCGATGGAGATATAATACCTTGGATTCTATCCAACTTGGCAATTAGGTCAGGCCGATAGGATTGGGTCGATGGGGATATGAACATCTTGGATTCTATCCAGCTTAGCTATTAGGTCATGTCGATAGGATTGGGTCGATGGGGTTATGAATACCTTGGATTCTATCCAGCTTAGCTACTAGGTCAGGCCGATAGGATTGGGTCGATGGGGTTATGAATACCTTGGATTCTATCCAGCTTGGCTAAGGTCAGGCAGATAGGATTGGGTCAATGGGGACTGCGGCTTGCAAAAACCCCAACCTTGGCTCCGTCTAAACGAGGCAGCTTCACTTTGGCCTTGTTGAACCTCCCATCACCATTCTTGTGGAAGATGAATAGTATCCTGCAAATTACACATACAATTTGGGGCGCAATTATTGAAGTTGGTGAAGTCCCAGACTTATTTTACCTAAAACTCAATGGTTCTTGATTCTGAATTGCTGAGTGGTAACTCATCGCAACCAGTGAAAACTGGTCTGTTAGGCCAAATAAAAAAATGTTTCTCGTCCTAACTATTTTTAAAAGCGGAAGATGGGGACATTTTTGGGGAGCTTGATGTTGGCTTGATGTGTTTGTATAGAGAAACTTACACAGGGTGGCCCCCAAAAAAGCCAACAAGCATAATATCTCAACGAACAAGCATACTTTCACTTCCATGAGGCCAAAACTACCTATACCAATGGATGGAGAATCTTTCTACAAGAAAACTGATACCAAGATATATTGATTTGGGCTAGTAATTTTAGCTCCAGACGCTATTTTGTAAAGTAAATAGCTAGTTATATTTCGGTGCGAAAAGACCCCCCGACTGTGCTTTACAAAACACGGTGTGGTGCTAAAACTACTAGCCTAAATCAAGATATTTGGTATCCTTTTTCTTCTACAAAGATTCTCCATCCACTGGTATAGGTAGTTGTGGTCTCAGGGTAGTGGAAGTATGTTTTTTTTTGTTTTTATGGGCCACACTGTATAGTGTCGCGTCATATGATAATAATAAGGCTTCACTCTTCTAAAAAAATGCAAACGAGAACTATTAAGATTGAGAGAAAAGTGACGATGCGAAACAAATACAAATATAAACAAATTGTTTTGATGCAGCAGCAAAAAAAGAATGTGCGCGAGGATGAGAAACTAATTTTTATTTTTTTTTGGCCTGATATATGGTTTCACTAGCTGACTTGATCCCACCCATACCTGTCAGTTGTTAGTGTGATAACATTCAAAATTAGCTAGAATATACAATGTGCCATTGGGAAGAAACAGTTATTGTGAAAATGCAAAGCTGGCTGATGGTCGAATCTAAAAACATCTTCAAAACTACAGTATCCCTCTTAACAGTGTATGAGGACCTTGGAAAAGACTTCCTTGGTACCATCTACATCTAAATAGTGACTGTCTTGAGACTCACCAAACGTGGGAAAATTGGCTTAAACCCTGGACGGAATGCTCCGGATTGGGGAAGACCTATTTTAGCACCGTCAGCTTGGCTCTTGAAAAGGCCCAGATGGACGGCTGACGAGGAGTGCCGTTTTTGCTCTTGAAACACGACTTGATAAATCTAATCGGCGATAGGCCAAGATGTTTCTGGGTCACTTGTCGAGTATGACCCCACTGGTGGAGAGTGACATCGTGTGGATGATGCTGGACTTTTTTGATCTTCCATTATTTTAGAACAAGGCACCACGTTGCTCTGATAAAAGATCTTGGTGGATGAGCTGCTTAGTAATCTTTTTACCCTAAAAGAGTTCAAATGATATATGTGACCTGATTTTGTTACCACGAAATGGGCATAAAGTAGCAAAAATTGAAAATCAAGATTATGATACAGATTGCTAGCTTAGCTGTAATTAGTGTTGTGGTATCTAATTCCCAGCCCCAGAAGGAACCTGTTACTAAAATCTACACTGAAACGCAAAAGAAACTTACCACTTGTTTAAAATGTCATGAAATTGTAACAGTTCAAAATAAAACAAACCAACAATTGCCAATTGAAACATTGGCATTTTATTGATGACATGTCAAGTTGTTGACCAAGATACACCATCTCATCAGTTTGTTCTACAGTAAAGAACAGAAGAGGGTGCAATGTCAGTTCCCCTTCAATAGCGTGTGTGGCCACCATTGATTTGGATACAGGCAGTGCAAACTAAACTGAACTAATCTGCAAGAATTGAAGATTCACATCCTGACACAGGCCTTATTAGTTTTTTTAAATATTGTGTGACAAACTGCATGGAGGAAGAAAATACAAAATGAGTAGATTTTCTGCAATAAACTTAGACAATCAGGTAGCAAACTGTCAACGTGATTTTGACAACGTAAACTAAATATGTGATGTATGTTATAACGCGGTATTTAGGGCGTTATAACGCGGTATTTAGGGCGTTATAACGCGGTATTTAGGGCGTTATAACGCGGTATTTAGGGCGTTATAACGCGGTATTTAGGGCGTTATAACGCGGTATTTAGGGCGGTATAACGGCGGTATAACGCGGTATTAGGGCGGTATAAAGCGTGGTATTAAGGCGATATATAACGCGGTATTAAGGCGGTATAACGCGGTATTAGGGCAGTATAACGCGGTATTAGGGCGGTATAACGCTAGTATAGGGTGGTATAACGCTAGTAGTATAGGGTGGTATACTAATAACATAACCTTGCTCTATGCTAATAATAACGCCGTAATTAAAAAAATATCTTGGCGGAGATCAGCCACCGACACCGTACAATCTGACAATTTGAAATGGAGTAACTGCAGCCAAAAGGTGATGGAGATGGAGACGCAGCTGAAGACGGAGCCTAAGCTAAGGTTTGGAAAACGGCCTTAACCTTTGAAATTGTGCAATGTATGGCCTTGTTATATAATATTTAGCAATAACTTATTCCTCACCATGCACGCGCGATCATTACCTTCCGATTAAGGGCGCTGCCATCTTATGTTTTGAACAGCGCCCTCACTTTTACAAAACAGAGGACGAAGAACTCGGATTATGAACTACACGTTAGAAATAAGACTTCCTAGCAACCAATGCTAGCAACATAGAAATAATCTGGTGCATTAGTTTGAAGACGCCTAATTTTGTCTATGTGCTTAAGACCAAGGTCTTAGGCAGGATTTTGTGAATTGGGTGTGTACCAAAAAAAGTTGGGTGTGTACAAATTTGAGTACATGTAAGTGCGGAGCATGTGCGCGAAGCGTACATCACAAGCGCGTAGCGCGAAGTCCCTGCAGCAGGGGTTCAGGGCCCGTTTAAGGGCCCTGCAATTTGTAGGTTTCTTAGGTGCTCTCTGGTGCGATCCGAGGCCATTTTCTACCTATTTTTTGTTAATGTTGTGGCAATATGAAGCCCGATTTTTATTTAAAACTTTTTTTTAAATCTAATATTTACCATTTTTAGCTGGAATGATAACTTGAAATAAATTTTGACCAGAGGAGTCACCATTTCCCAAGCATTATTGGTGCATAATTACCAACATCAAAAATAAACCATCCCATAAAAAAGAAACCCATCATGTCCTTCTTACAACTTCTCTTTTTCATTGGTTGTAATTTTCACATCTATTTTAGGGACAAAGTAAATATCATGGTTTTATTAAATATAACCCAGCAGATTATTTATTAAATTTGAATAACAACTTCTTAAGATGTGTAGAAATTCACTTTAGGATTGAAGTACATGCTTCTGGGAGTAAGTTGCTGGGATAGAACCTCAGCTCGTGCATTTTAGGGACAATGCAGGACAACAAATAATCACACCCATTTTCGATGAGAATAATGCCTTTGTTTTGGGGTCTTAATTTAAAGTATTTCACATATTAATGGTTCAGTTTTGGTATCCTGGGGTCCGCCATCGAGATTTGGTACCACCTCGATTTTATTCTTGCTTATTTATTCTTGGCTCGTATAGGTTTGGTAACTGTTTTTAAAAGCTACAAGTGTAGCCTTGTAATTTACGGGCCACGAAATAGATCGTTTTGGTGAAATACAAGAAAAACGGAAAATAAAACGTATTAAATTTTTCCCTTAAATCTGTTGGAAAAATGTTTAGGAGCTCAAAATATTAGGTGTTAAGGTCCCGGTTTTTTTTTTTTTCTTTTCTTTATTTAAACAATGAAACTATAAATAATGTTTATTAAATAAACCTGGAATTTATTTTGCTAGTCTCGTAATTTAATGGTCAGGTGTTTGTCGATGTTATAAGATACCGGAAAAAACCCAGAATATATTGTATTATTATTTACTCTTGAAATCGGTTGGAAATTGTTTAGGAGTTCAGACAAATAAGTCTTTAAGTACCCTTTCTTCCTTTTTTCTATAAAAACAAAGACAATTGAATAATTAACCTTTTTTTGTGACTAGGGTTTCGTGAATAAACAGGCTCAGGTTTTTTTAACACCTTTTTATTTGTACATCGAGGCCAGTAGATAAGAATTAATTCTTAATCCAAAAAATGCTTGCGTTCAGACGAGATATTTACGCCGGCACTGCGCGGTGAAAAGTAGCTTAACTTATTCCACCGATGTTTATTACGCAACTGCATTGTACGACTAAACGATCACGAAAGCGCGCGTGTGGGAAAATTTCCGGCGCACGGCGCGGCACGGCACTACAGCCTAGCCCACACTGCTTGTCGTAATCGCTGATCTTGCGGGAAGATTTAATTTGCATCCGTCACGAAAGCTATCAAAACTGCCCCTCACCGGTGACAACAAAACTGCCCGAGTTATTTTAAAAGCATGATAAAGGTTTAAGGTTGATAACCTTTTTTTAATGGAGAATGTAGTAGGCCTATTCACACGATGGACGCCGATACCTCCATGATCTGACCACAACAAGCGTGTGCAACAACGCACCGCAGGAAACATGCCGCTTAGGACACCGTACCTTAACGACGGTGGCTGTGTATAAGGCCGTGTCCGAAACGAGTGTCTAAAGCTACGGTCTACGTCTACAGCTACAACTACGTCTACGTAGGCGCTAAGGCAAATGGAATTCGGACGTGGCTACGGTAGAGCCTACGGCTAGTTATTGTGCCCCCAAGCGATGCTTGAATTAGTGTTTGTGAAATTACGACGTAAGAATTTACAACAATTTTCGTCTGCTAGATGTTACGCATTGTTTGTTTCAGCCAGTCGAAATACCTGCCGACATTGACGTATTTGTCGTATTTGTCGTTTCAATTCAATGCACTATCATTGAAAAATAAACAAATATTTGCTCCAAAATTAACGTTAGTGCTGCCGCCATTTTGTTTTGCCTGAGTTAGACAACTTCTTTTACGGCTAGATTTCTGTGACGTTGTAGCCGTAGCTGTAGCTCTAGACGGCATTTCAGACAGCACTACAAAATGGCCGCCGTAGACAATAGACCTAGCCATAGCTCTAGACACCCGTTTCGGACACGGCCTAAATCAACCAGAGTGGAACTGGCCGCGTATTCGGCCTGATATTCCAGACGCTCATTTCAGCAGCGTATTCAATTATACGGAGGCTAATACAAGACACGTTGTTTTTAAAAGTGGGTTTCAGCGAAAACTGTACTTAAAGTGCAAGTTTCCACAATTACCGTTGGGGTCAATAATTGGGCGACTAGATGCTAGCTACAAATTATTTTGTTTTCAGACAATGAATCACATGATACTCGTACTGGAAATATTGCGCATGACGCTTAACGAAACATTTTGCGGTACTTCAATCTAAGCCCTACTTCGAGTCAAAGTGTACCGAGCACTGCAGGAGAAGCAGTGGAATTGCTGATGACATCTTAAAGAGAGATACACATACCATATCTACACTCTATTTTGGTTTCAGAACCATGAAGTAGGTAAATCATGTGACCAAGGGCCATTTAAAATGTAGTTTTACCGCTACATTATTTTGTTAATTTGGGTACTATGCGGATTTCATTGAAAAGTGTCATTGCAAGTGGCCAGAATAATCTTTGTATATATCAACAATGGACTGGAAGATTATGGCTACAAATTATTTTGGTTTCAGATCTGGGAAAACAACGAATCACGACCGTCACGACATGATACTCGTCATTGAAATAGCGCATGACATTCAACAAAATACAATGCAATAGCATTTTGCAGTATTTCAATCTATATAAGCCCTACTTTGAGACAAAGTGTACCGAGCACTGCAAGAGAAGCAGTGAAATTGTGGATGACATCTTAAAGAGAGATACCATGCCTACATTCTATTTTGGTTTCAGATCCATGAATTAGATAGATCACGTGACCAAGAGCCATTAAAAATGTAGTTTTACCGTAAAATGTGTTAATTTAATGCGGATTTTATTGAAAAGTGTACCTAAAATGCAAGCGGCCAAAATTATATTTGGATATCAACATTGGAGGATTATAGGCTGGCTACAATTTACTTTGGTTTCAGATCTGGGACAACAATGAATCACGTGATACTCGTCCTGGAAAGTACACCTAAACAAAATACATACATGCATCTACCTACCAATTATGACTGCCGATTATCTTTAAAATCTGATTTATTTACATTTTTGTTTTAATAGACGTGTTGTCAAGTTGTGTACTGCGTGGTGGTAAACCACGTTGTTGTTGTTGTTGTTGTTGTTGTTGTTGTTGTTGTTGTTGTTGTTGTAAGTTAGGTTGACACTTCCAGCATAATACGTGCCCTTTGTGCCACCAACAAGAAACAGAGCCTGATAGAGAACGAACAGAAACAAATTATTCAAATGGAGGCAATGTGTACAAGCAGAGAGGAGGCCAGTTGCAAAGATGTCTGGCCAATCACTAGCTGCCCCCAATATAGCTAGAACATTCCAGAGATCAAAAGGAAAAAACAAAACGTATGTATAAAAGAAAGAAAGTTATAGGCCTATAAAGGGCTGTAAATTATATGGAGAATTCCGAAGATGAATTCCTTAGGAGAATTCCGAAGGAGAATTACAAATTTTTACGGAGGATTCTAAAGATGATTTTGATAAAGAATTACGAAGGAGAATTCCTAAGGGGAATTCCGAATGGGAATTCCGAAGGGAAGAAGACTTCCGAAAGAGAATTCCGAAGAATTCCGAAGGAGGATTTTTAAAGAAAATTTTGAAGGGGAATTCCGAAGGAGAATTTCGAACGAGAATTCTGAAGAAGAATTCCGAAAGAGAATTCCAAAGGATACCGAAGATAATTTTGATAAAGATTTCAAATAAGAAAATCAAAAATCAATCCCAAAAAATAATTTTGAAGGAGAATTTTGAAGGAGAATTTTGAAGGAGAATTTCTAAGAAGATTTCAAAGAATTCCTGAGAAGAATTCCGAAGAAGAAGGAATAATGGAAAAATGATTGCGAAGGAGAATTGCGAAGAACAATTGGGAAGGAGATTTGCGAATAAGAATTTTTAAGGAGAATTCCGAAGATGAATTCCGAAGATGAATTCCGAAGATGAATTCCGAAGATGAATTCCGAAGAATAATTCCGAAGAATAATTCCTTAGGAGGATTCCTTAGTACAATTCCAAATATTTACAGAGGATTCCAAAAAGGGATTAAAAAAAAAGATTTTGAAGGGGAATTCCGAAGGGGAATTGCGAAGGGGAATTCCGAAGAGGAATTCCAAAGGGGAATTCCAAAGGGGAATTCCTAAGGGGAATTCCGAAGGGGAATTACCGAAGGGAAGAAGACTTCCGAAAGAGAATTCTGAAGAATTCCGAAAGAGGATACAAAGAGGATTTCGAAGGGGATTTCGATAAAAACTTCTAAAGACGAATTCTGAAGGGGAATTCCGAAGAGAAATTCCAAGGGAAATTTCGAGGGGAATTTTGAAGGGGAATTCCAAAGGAGAATTCTGAAGAGAATTCTGAAGAGAATTCTAAAGGAGAATTTCAAAGGAGATTGGGGAATTTTGAAGGGTAATTTCCAAGCGAAAATTCCAAGGGGAATTTATAAGGGAAATTTGACGGAGAATTCTGAAGAGAATTCTGAAGAGAATTCTGAAGAGAATTCTGAAGAGAATTCTGAAGAGAATTCTGAAGAGAATTCTGAAGAGAATTCCGAAGGAGAATTCCACAAGAAAATTCCAAAGGAGAAGTTGAAAGTTCTCCAACGATTTCTGAAGAAGATTTCTGAAGATTTTTAATAAGCATTTCGAAGAAGAATTTTAAAAACAATTCCAAAAAATTGTTCCGAAGGAGAATTCTGAAGGATAATTTCTAAGAAGATTTCAACGAATATTGGAAAAATAATTGCGAAGGAGAATTGCGAAGAACAATTGTGACGGAGATTTGCGAATAAGAATTTTTAAGGAGAATTTTTTAAGAAGAATTTCAAAAGAAAATTTCGGAGAAGAATTCCTTAGAAGAATTCCGAAAGAGAATTCCAAATATTTACGGAGGATTCCAAATAGGATTTTGAAAAAGAATTACGAAGGAGAATTCCTAAGGGAAATTCCGAAGGGAAGAAGACTTCCGAAAGTGAATTCTGAAGCATCCTGATAGAGGATACAAAGAGAATTTCGAAGGGGATTTTGACAAAAAATTCTAAAGGGGTATTCCAAAAGGAAATTCCAAAGGGAAATTCCGAAGGGGAATTCCAAGGGAAATTCCGAGGGGAATTTTGATAGAATTTTATAGAGACCGCCTTGTTATAGAGACCGCATTGTAGTTGATATAAAAATCTGTTTAATGTGGATTTTTAATTGATGTAGCTGTACTGAACATTATCCTAAGGGCCATCAGCGAGATCAAAGTGGCTGTTTAGTCCATCCAAAGTGAAGTAGAGGCCAACAGGAAGATTCTAGAGAGGCTGTATAAGTTTGAAGCTCTCCATGGATGACAACATTGACTTACCGCTTGTGTCACAAGCTGGAGTAATATTTACCAGAAATATGAGGAACTGGAGCACAATATGAATATAACAAATTTCTCTTATATGAAAAAAATATTTCAATGGTCGTGCACTGTAGCCCTACTACTGGGGTTTAAAGTTTGCACCACCCTCCCCCCCCTCCCCCCCCCCCCCCCCCCCCACCAAAAATGGGGGCAAACATTTGCTCACATTTCCTAAATATATTCTCAAATTGCCTTAGAATGCAGGCCGAAGCAATTTCGATTTAAACATTTTCCTAATTCAGTTATCATGCATTTATCTGCATACATAACTTTTCTAAACTTTTCTAAATAACGCACAACATTGGGCCAAATACATGTACATACATGTAACTAGTAATTGCTTTTTGCAGCCATTTGCTTACATTTTTTGATACAAATAAGACATTTATAACAACAAAATCTTCTACTTTTACGCAAAAGTAAAAGATTGGGCCCAATACATAACAATAATATACAATATATTGCTTTTTCTAGGCTTTTTCTTACATTTTTATAATCATTGGGAATCAAATGCTTCCCAGATTGTATACATAAAAACAAGCATTTGATTCTCAATAAGCAATTACTTGTCGAGTTTCAAGTTCCCCAATAGGTAGCTTTAGCTCTTTTTTATCAGGCAAGATCGACCATTACTATCATGTGCCCTCGCTTTCATTTCCTTGCAACTTGTTTGGTACATGTAGTTGACACTTCTCTACAATTACAGTCAAACACCGGTATATATTGGGACTTTACAAATTACCTTGTTATAAAAGGTACCTTGTATTATCAGTATTGAAATGGAAAACTGGGAAAACTTGTTTTCCTTATTGTAAGTAGCATGTTGTATTAACAGTGCTCTTTAGGAGTCGACTGTACACTGTATTTCATTGGCAAGAATGGCAACCAACACATTTTAGAAAGCAAGTGAGGATAAAAATATAAGGTGTCGATAAAAAACTTTACGTTGATGCACGCCTGTTAACGCACATCTGGATGAATATTGTTCAGAAAATTAAAACATTTGCTAGGCAAGCTTAATAAAATTCCGTTAGTCAAAGCAAAAGGTTATTTTATGTATATATAATACACAAAATAACTTTTCGCTTTGACTATTATGTGACCGTCCACGACGAAAGGGCTGTAAAGTAGGCATCTTGACGTTTTGAGATATTTAAAGAAATGAAATCTACAAGAAATAAGCTTTAAAATTAAGTATAACAAGACATAGTTGGTACATGTATTTATGGTTAGCTACAATATAACAAATAACGCTGAATATGAAAATTCTTTGTTTTTTATTGTCTTTCACATATTTTAATGGTCCTTTTCTCAAAATAAGCTGGCGACTTTACAGCCCTTTTGTCGCGGATGGTCACATTTACATGTATATGCTTTTAAGCAATTGCTTTTGCTTTTGCTTGATAAGCTTTTGCTCGGTGCTTCGAGCTTATAAGCAATATTGCTAGTTTTTATGGCCCATTGATCTATTAGTTTAAACCTAACCTACATGTACATGTACATGTACATGTACCTGAATCCATCAACATTTCCTGCTGTGGAGAAGTTTGGCGGATATAGGATTCTATCTTGAATACTGGACAATTTTGATGGATTGAGGATTTTAAGCCTAGCGATACTGCAGGATTTTGATGGATTTAGAATACATGTACCATATATTGAGCAATCGGTAATCACCAACACCAACTTTTGTGTGCATGACTATGCTGGTGGATTTTGGCGGATTCAGGATAGTTTAACCCTAACTCCCTACACAACAAAGGAAGTTGGAGGATTTTGGAGGAATTGTATTGTTCAATAACAATGGTGAGGGAGTTAAGGTTAAAGTACCACTGAGGGGTATACTACATGTACATGTACTTGTAGCAAACATCAGGATTAGGCATGGCAGTTTTGGGATTATAGGATCAGGTACTTATGTAATCAACATTTCAAATATGCTACTTGTCAAATGAACAATTTAGAATGTCATCTGCACATGAAACATTTTCAAAATAAAAGCTAGGTTACACACAAAAATATTTCTAGTTCAACAATGATGCTCACAACACTTTCAGTTTACACCCTAAAGCCATAAGCTCATTTTACACGCTGTATGACTCACACCAATGTAGCAGTATTACCAAGCAACTTCAACATCAAAGTTTAAGTGGGTTTCCTTAACCCTAATGTCCTTGGAGAACAGTACTACAAAATACTAATCAATCACTTCTAGGCCAGTATAGCAAGAGTATTTACTTAAGTATTTTGTCGAATTTTCTTTTGTAGTAATAGGTGTTGTTAGCGTAAAAGGGTAACTCAATGCTATTTTGTGTTTTTTATTTTCTTCAATCTGGTACCCTGTTTCAGTATGTACAATGTACACCCTAAGAACATTATATTAATTACAATGTACTTTGCTTCCAAATAAATAATAATAATTATAATACTGTAATACTGGTTTTTTGTATAGCGCACATATCTACCAGAACTAGTAGTATACTCAAAGCACTGTGTAATTATCCCCCGATGTGCATTGGGCCCATTACAAATACAATCTCAGCTCCCTGGGGAGTATACAGCTCAATGCTGCCATTTCGGCACAAAGCAGCTAATAACAACCATCTCCGCCCTCACAGGCAGGTACCCATTTACTCCTGGGTGGAGAGAAGCAATGAGCGAAAAAGTGCTTCGCCCAAGGGCACTTATGCACCATAGTCACCAGGCCGGACTCGAACCCACAACCTGCAGCTTTACCCACAGATTGCGAATTCAATGCTCCAGATCACGAGGCCATGGCACTCCACAATTATGAATTTAATTACCATTTAGCGAGCAATATAAAGCAAAGGTAAATAAAGTGTGGAAATAATCTAGGCAGCGGGCTTCCTAAGTGAAGTACATGTATGGGATTACGTCTTCACCGATAGCGGGAGATTTATACCACCAGTGTCGCCCTGATGTTGGGGTATTCTTGCAGGGTACCGGTAGGTGTGAATTAGCGAAAAAGTGCTTCGCCCAAGGGCACTTATGCACCATAGTCCCCAGGCCGGACTCGAACCCACAACCTGTAGCTTTACCCACAGATTGCGAATTCAATGCTCCAGATCACGAGGCCATGGCACTCCACAATTATGAGTTTAATTACCATTTAGCGAGCAATATAAAGCAAAGGTAAATAAAGTGTGGAAATCTAGGCAGTGGGCTTCCTAAGTGAAGTACATGTATGGGATTACGTCTTCACCGATAGCGGAAGATTTATACCACAAGTGTCGCCCTGATGTTGGGGTATTCTTAACTTTTCTTACATGTAGCATAGAAAAGACATCACATTCATGGAAACCATACTCAGACAAGAGAATGTTCATATTGCCAGTAATGCTACACATTATCAGTAATCATGGTGATATGTGCTATGAAACAATGGGATAGGCACATTTAGCTTGCTGTCAACAACTTGGTGCTCTAGACTCCCTCCCATGGCAGATGATCTAGAGGAAGACCAAATCCTAACTACATGTATGTGGACAGCATTTGTCAGTATTCTTAAAAGAAGAACTGTCTACTTAAGTCAATTCAACATCTTCAGGCGTTGGTCACTTTCAATGCCCACATTTGGGACTGTTGCTACATCCATCAGTACTTGTATATCCTTCCTGTCGCTTATTGTGTAGTAATGAGATTGCAGTTGGGCTCTCCCATGTCAAGTATCTCTTTAGAAACTTCTGAACAAATGTTTTTCCAATAAAGAGATTCCTGTTTGCTACAAAATCTAGTAATCCTTCTCCCCTCTAATTCCTTTTTTTCCCATTCCAAATGGGCCTATAGACCTTTCTCTTCCAGATCCTTCCTTAATCCCACCTTTGCATTAAAGTCGCCCATAATTATTGTGCAAGTCGTCTTATCATCATCTCCAAGTGCCTGGCCAACTGCTTTGGACGTTTTCATTAATGAGAAAACACACTTTTTTTTTGACTTCTTTTGGTGGCTGCTGAGCTGTATAAGATGTGCTAACAGTTTAGTTTAATATCGTTTTCTGGCCATCTGGTTTCTGCAAGGCCTAATACATGCCAGTTGTTTTCCTCTACTTACTCCAGTAGAGCATCTAGACTTTCATCAGTGCGCAGGGATCTTACATTATGCAAATGTGCAACTCAGTAAATGTACTGTGGTTGCATTCAGGTCCCTTGTCAGAGCTAGGTCTTCCTTGCGGGTTGGGATCTAGCCCATCATGAGCTGGCAATCTGCCAGAGAAGCTTTAGCACTCTGTTCCCTAACTCTATAAGCAGAGTTTGTCCTATTGGGGTCTTGGGCATAGCAACCTCTCATTTGTCTCATCTCCATCATTGGTAAAGGTAGTAGCCTACTCACACCGTGCTGGCAGGGCGTGTTGCAGGAGGCTATATAACCATAACTTAGTCCTGGTTGGCTCTTCGCACCAGGATTATTTCAATATCACCAAGCCGATGTTCAGGCCAATGTTTCCAGGAAGCACACCGACGCATTTCCGGCCTTGCTCGCTACTGACAGACATTTCCGGCCTTGCTTGTGACGTGTTTATGCATCATCCGTTTTTGAATCTGGGAAAATTTCCACTGGCACGTACTGGTTAATTTCTTACCGGCTTTTGTAGTCATCTTGGTTCTGACAAGGGTCCAGTTGCTCCCCTCCGATCCAACCTAGTGAAATTCATCATCCTTATCTCCAACCAAGAGTGGCAAATGCTGGATAGTTTGGTGCAGGCATCTAAACCTGGCTTACAGCGATGTTATTGCAAGCATGATGCCACACTTAAGAGGGTCCGGAAGGGACCGAAGTAGAAAGTAATAATAGATAAATGTAGAAAAAGACAGAACACCATGCCAGAACCCAAACCCAAGTTTGGGGATACGCCTTTCCCGTCACCAGGGGATCTGTGTGTATGTACCCCTGGTGACATCGTTGAGGTTTTGACCGTTCCAGGGGTCAGGCGCCTCTAACCCTACCTAAGCTAACCAGGACGAATTCTAAGCTGATCTGGCAGGCGCCCCTAGAAAGAGGTGGGGAAGAAGGGAGGGAGGTGGAGAATAGATAGAAGAATAGCAAATAAAATAAAAGGGAAGACTGCTGAGGTAGAGAACGCTTAATTCCTCACTCTTGTATATAGACTAGCCTCTCAGCCCCTACGCAATCACATATGTGTACAATACTAGTATCGTTTGGCACTTAAAGGGATCGTATACGTTTGGTAATTACTCCAAAAATAAATGGCAATAAAAACTTACTTGGTAAGAAGTGCAGCAGCTTCGGATAGTATAATGCATTTTTAGAAAATTTTCACTTCGAAGTACTGCAGTTATGGAAAAAGATAGCACTTTTTATCCCCAAAAAATTCAATCTGAGAAGCGTGACTGCAGTGATGTTTCTCAGATTGTGTATTCCAATGCAGAATATTCTTCCTGCGTGAACATAACCGCTCCAGATCTTAGGCAATATCTCAAAATCGCTACCACCTTTTGAAATGAAATTTTTACAGGTTAGTTTTATGGTATATAATTATATAGGATTGAAACAAACAGTTGGTTCCAATTACCAAACGTATACGATCCCTTTAAGCGTTCTTTCTTTAACTGGCACACACTCGATTTGGAGTGCTGGTGGTTGATCCAACATATCTTTGAATTGACAAAATTAAATATGGTGAAACAAACTGCATTTGAAAGCTAATTTAGTTATCTTATTAATGCCTATACAAACATCAAAAGCGAATGCTGAATGTTAAAACCCTAACCCTCCCAAATCCACCAAAATCAATATGATTTTGCACACACCCTAGGGAGTTTGGGTTTAACCTTATCTCCCTAGGGTTTGTGCCAAATTAAAACATTCCACTTGCACCATACTTTTGGGAACACCCTGTAACTGTACGAGAGCAACCAATTACAAATTCATTTCCCATTTTGAAGGAGTTCAGTGAATTCAGTATACCTTCATATTGAACAAACTGGGGGACTTTGATGGATTCAGGATAATAAGCCCAGCAATGCGCCTTGAGCATCTCATTAGGGTGGATAATGGCGCAATATAAATTGACTATATTATTATTATTATACTACAGGATTTTGCAGTACTGCAAAATTGATTTTGAGATAATGGACTCTATAGAGAAACACACTACAAAATATTTAATACCAGCATGGTATCCTGAATCCATTTTTTTTATGGATTAATCAGGATATCTCCAGAATGTATACTGGTGGATAATTCTGATGTACTCGAGACACCAGCAGTTTTTGCATGACAAACTTGTTGGATTTTGGTGGATTCAGGACACTTTCTAGTAAATTGGCCCATTAAATGTACACCATTTATATCATGTCTTTGCACAAAGTAATGGATTCTATCTAAGCCATTTTGCAAATGTTGTTTCATGTTGTTTCATGAACTGTTGTTCATGTACTGTAAGACAAATGTTTGTGCTTACAAGTTTTATAAAATTGGCACCTGGTTTAATACCCACCCTGATGTTCGGCCAAGCATATAATTGCCACAGTACACCTAGCCCATAAAATTCAACATACATGTAATCGGTTTTATTTCAATTTTCTTAAAAAGACCTATTCCCTTCAGGAATTCAAGGATCTTAACAAGGCATTTTCTTTTTCAAATAGAGTATTTTTGGTCTCTAACATTAAAGTACTTTTATATTGCAGTTTATCGTTTATCTTGAAGTATGAACCTGCCTTAAGTCTGATTATTTGCTAATTTTAACTTTTAGCTACATGTAGGTCTGTATAAGAAAACTGAAGGTACCGGTAGGTGTGTATTCATATTAAGAGCTTCTTTTGCTAAAGTTTTGGCTTTCTCATTGCCCCTAATAACCAACATATAGCTACCAAAGCCAAAACATAAGATTTTTACATTTCAATTAGCTTAGAATAGGTTTCAAGTCTGCAAGAATGTTCAAAATTACATGTACTTATATTCAAAGCCATGAGAGGCTTTGTCAATAAAGGGTAAAAAAAATGGACAAACAGAGTCCGTGAATATCTGAGTCTGACTGTGGTCATAAGATAAGCAAAAATCACCCGTAATTGTTTTTAGCTGTTATACAATCTTGTAAATCCCGTAAGGTCAAAATAAAATCATTAACCCTAAACTCCTAATGCCATTCATTTGGGGTGCAGTACACTCGCCTACAAAATACTACTAAATTCTCATAGTGTGGTGAGATTATACTGCATAGTTTACTAAAACAGGTTTTTCTTTGAATAACTGTAGGTGGCGTTAGGATTAAACAAAGTCTGCTCCATATTGTTTTGTACATAAACGAGTTGGGGTACGACCATTGAGAAATTTCATCATGTATTAAGAAAAACTTTTTTATCAGGCTCCAGTTCCTTTTATTTCTAGGAAATTATAGGTCCTGTGTGAATAAAAATCCATGGATAGCGTTCAGTAAAGTAGTTCCCTACCAAATAAATGCAGTTTCAGCTCCGAAAATGCCACAAATTTAAAGGTGTAAATAGAAAGTCTAACCATTGATGGTGTTGCTGCAGATTTCCTCTCTAAATCTAGTGAGTACTGCACAGAAACTAAAGTTTGGCAAGTGTTTTAGGCTTTGTATTCTAAGATTCATTTTCAAAATGCAATGAGACATGACCTACCTAGAATATGGATTGGCCTTTACTTCACTTTGGATGGACTAAACAGCCACTTTGATCTCGCTGATGGCCCTTAGGATAATGTTCAGTACAGCTACATCAATTAAAAATTACATTAAACAGATGTTTATATCAACTACAATGCGGTCTCTATAGCAAGGCGGTCTCTATAAAATTCTAGCAAAATTTTCCTCGGAATTTCCCTTGGAATTCCCCTTCAGAATTCCCCTTTGGAATTCCCTTTTGGAATACCCCTTTAAACGTTTTCGTCAAAATCCCCTTCGAAATCAACGACAAAGCAGGGTATCGTGAATAGGAGCGGGAAGGTGTCGTGAATAGGAGCGGGAAGGTGTCGTGAATAGGAGCGGGAAGGTGAGTAGTTTCAGATTGGTTTTAGATAGTGAAATCAAGGGTAAATATAGTTCAAATATTAATAGATAAATAGATAATAATAAATAGATACAGTGGTGATTAAATTGAAGTACCCATTAATTTGCAAGCGAGTACATGCAGGTACGTGCGTTTAAGTGTGTTTACGAGATCTCGAAATCACTCTTACCATCTCGAAAACCCTCAGCATTAAATTAACTCGCTCGAACCCGCTCGAAAATCCCCGCGTGTGTCGAGCGAGATGCAACGACCGTACGAGCGGTGATCACTGACCCGTGAAATTCAAGTTTGGGTTTTCATGTACGAACGACCGCCTGTGTGTATGTACACTGAATTTCGCAGACTAGACTGTAAACTGCAGGATTCCCCAAGTAACTGAGTGATGACCCGACCGAGTTTCTTGAAAAGACCAACATCAAAGCCTTAGCACCGCTCACTACTCCCCAGTGACAAGATCGTTATCCAATCATGAAGTCCAGTTAAACAAATCTTTATTGTCATTGGGTGTTGACTTTCTTCTTTCAGAGCAGACGTTCTCTCAACACAAAGTGGTACTCATAGAATGTTGTACCGGCCCGCTTATCTCCAACAAAGATACATTGTATTTACTTACACTAACCCATGCCTGGCAGATACAAAATTTATTTAAAATGCGTTGGTCGGTGTATTTATCGAGCGAATTTATTTATCTCTTAACCCAACCGAAGATCATTTAATTGGCTGTAAGTACCTTTGTACCTTGCCGTACTGATTTACAGAAAGTATTAAGATGTACAAATAAAAACATGTTAAAACCCGGAGCCTGTTCATTTAGGAAACCACAGTCCTAAACAAAAATATTCCTTAGGTTAATTATGTAATTGTCCATGTTTTTATAGAAAAAAAGAAGAGAAAGGGTACTTAAAGACTTATTGGAATGAACTCCTAACATTTCTCCAACCGATTTCAGGGGTAAATAATAATGCGATTTATTCTTGGTTTTTCTGATATCTAATAAAATCGACATATACCCGACCAATAAATTACGAGGCTAGCGAAATAAATTCCAGGTTTATTTAATACAATTTATTTCTGGTTTCATTGGGTTTTTTAAAGGAAGAAAGAAAGAATAAACGGAACCTTAACACCTAATATTTTGAGCTCCTAAGCATTTTTCCAACAGATTTAAGGGGAAAATTTAATACGATTTATTTTCCTTGTTTTTGTCTTTAACAAAACGATCTATTTCATGGCCCGTAAATTACAAGGCTAGCTTTTAAAAACAATCACAAAACCCATACGAGCCAAGAAAAGATAAGCAAGAATAAAATCGAGGTGGTACAAAATCCCGATGGCGGACCCCAGAATACCAACACTGGACCATGAATAGTTTAAATTGTCATCGAAAACGGGTACTATTATTTGTTGTCGTGCATCGTCCCCTAAAATGGACGAGCTGAGGTTTTATCCCAGCAACTTACTCCCAGAAGCGTGTATTTCAGTCTTGAATGATTTTTTACACATCATAAGGAGTTCAAATTTATTCAAATATCGCTATGATACGGTAGTTGAAGGGGAATAAAATAAAACCACGGGAGAATTAGTTGGGAGTATTTTCCGAATATATTCCACTTGGGGCAATAAAACCAGACAATGATTGACAGCTGACCTACAAATAGTATTAAAAAGTCTTAAAGTGCCGTTCGGTTTTCACTGATGCGCATGCGTCTACTTTGCATTACAACTCTATTGTTGTTTTAAGAATCAGGTTCAGTCAGATAATAGACTCGGGACTGTAGATTTGTGCAACACAGTTCCTCGTCCATTCTAACTTGACAGCCCTGGCTTTTAATGTTGGTAAACATAATCCAACAATCCAACAAAAGTGTGTGTATTTATTAATCCAGGTCTTGTCTGTCTTATTTCACTACAGGATAGAGAGAAATGTTCCAACTTCCACCTTCAGCGAGTCCGCGATGTCAGACTAAAAACGTCAACTTGAAAATTTCACCTCCTTTCCTCATTCCGTTTAAATCCCCAGGCATTGCTTGGGGACGTCTGATGACCGCAAGATTGTCATGGCAGAGCTCCACAGTTAATAGCCACATTGCCTCGACCAATCAACAACCGTGGATCAACGAGCGTTTCCCACATTAAACCATTCAATGTCTGACTTTGCTTTTGTCAGCTACACAATTGTCAGACACCACGAGCAAACACAATCTCCTTCTTTCCCACGCCCCCCATCCTTTGCTTTTGCCCGCAGATAATAATTCGAGCCCTTTCAAAGACACCCTCTGTTATTGAAGAACCAATCATAGCCCCCATGACTCGTTCTTGATTGGCTAAATAAATCAAAGGAAACCGGCCCCGGCGTTATGGAGGCAGCGTTAAGCTTTGATGACTGTGAAGAATAGGTTTTGATCGACAGGCTCCACAAAAGGATTCGGTAGTTCTCCCAGTAGAGAGATTATTTTACACAACTTGGGGAAAGGGCAAGTACTAGAAGTGGTAAAATAATTAAGTAGTTGAAAATAATAAAGCCAGAGGAAATGTGCAGTTCTGGTGTCTATTCTCACAAAATAAATGTATATACTGAAACATCACACAATTTTCTAATATAAGTTGTATTTATCTCTTGGCCTAACCGATGGTCATTAAATTGGATGCGAGTACTTTTACAAAAGTTTGCCGTAATCATTTACAAAATATATTTAGATGTACAAATAAAAAGGTGTTAACAATTCTGAGCCTGTTTATAGTGGGGCGGATACGTGCAATATATCAAACAATTGTGGGTTTTGTCATAGAAGCATGAAATTTGGCACAGTGCTAGATAAGGTCCAAGGGAAGAGTTTCAGAAATGGAGCCACCGTAAAATAATCCTGTGTGACCGCCGGCAGCCATTTTCCAAAATGGCGGCCAAACTCCGAACAGATACATGGCGTGACATTGTAATGTGTATATAAAGTGTTCCAATGGTACTAAATAGTCACCATTTCATGTCATAGTACCACACAAATAATAAATAAACATTGAATATTGTGTTCCAGGACATTTTTTATCATTATTATTGCTAATTAACAGTATAATAACAGTCTTATTATCGGAAATAAAAAAACGTAACATTTATGCGCTTCATCTGAAAAGAGGGAATTCCCGAGGTGATAGAAACGGGCTCGCTCCATTGTTAAATCATATAACTAAAGTGTGTATATAATAAACAACCCAATCTCTGTCATAAATGCTAATACTAGTGTCCCCCTGCTATCACAGCACTGTTGCCTCTATTTTCTGATGACTCCAAGTCTGTCGCAATACGACACTCGATGGACGTGGTTAAGCAGGCTGTGCAGCAACCCAACTCTCACCAAGTACCAGTGATCACTGTGGACCAGCCACTATATACACAATCTCCAAGCAGATACAGTGGAACTGGCCAGCAATCTACAGAGAAGAACACTTCATCATCATCCTGGGAGGATTGCATATTGGGAAGGCTAGAATAAAAGTGCTATGAGACTGGCTGGAAGACAGTGGTTGAATTAGGTGAACATAACCGCTCCAGATCTTAGGCAATATCTCAAAATCGCTACCACCTTTTGAAATGAAATTTTTACAGGTTAGTTTTATGGTATATAATTATATAGGATTGAAACAAACAGTTGGTTCCAATTACCAAACGTATACGATCCCTTTAAGCGTTCTTTCTTTAACTGGCACACACTCGATTTGGAGTGCTGGTGGTTGATCCAACATATCTTTGAATTGACAAAATTAAATATGGTGAAACAAACTGCATTTGAAAGCTAATTTAGTTATCTTATTAATGCCTATACAAACATCAAAAGCGAATGCTGAATGTTAAAACCCTAACCCTCCCAAATCCACCAAAATCAATATGATTTTGCACACACCCTAGGGAGTTTGGGTTTAACCTTATCTCCCTAGGGTTTGTGCCAAATTAAAACATTCCACTTGCACCATACTTTTGGGAACACCCTGTAACTGTACGAGAGCAACCAATTAAAAATTCATTTCCCATTTTGAAGGAGTTCAGTGAATTCAGTATACAGGCCCTTCATATTGAACAAACTGGGGGACTTTGATGGATTCAGGATAATAAGCCCAGCAATGCGCCTTGAGCATCTCATTAGGGTGGATAATGGCGCAATATAAATTGACTATATTATTATTATTATACTACAGGATTTTGCAGTACTGCAAAATTGATTTTGAGATAATGGACTCTATAGAGAAACACACTACAAAATATTTAATACCAGCATGGTATCCTGAATCCATTTTTTTTATGGATTAATCAGGATATCTCCAGAATGTATACTGGTGGATAATTCTGATGTACTCGAGACACCAGCAGTTTTTGCATGACAAACTTGTTGGATTTTGGTGGATTCAGGACACTTTCTAGTAAATTGGCCCATTAAATGTACACCATTTATATCATGTCTTTGCACAAAGTAATGGATTCTATCTAAGCCATTTTGCAAATGTTGTTTCATGTTGTTTCATGAACTGTTGTTCATGTACTGTAAGACAAATGTTTGTGCTTACAAGTTTTATAAAATTGGCACCTGGTTTAATACCCACCCTGATGTTCGGCCAAGCATATAATTGCCACAGTACACCTAGCCCATAAAATTCAACATACATGTAATCGGTTTTATTTCAATTTTCTTAAAAAGACCTATTCCCTTCAGGAATTCAAGGATCTTAACAAGGCATTTTCTTTTTCAAATAGAGTATTTTTGGTCTCTAACATTAAAGTACTTTTATATTGCAGTTTATCGTTTATCTTGAAGTATGAACCTGCCTTAAGTCTGATTATTTGCTAATTTTAACTTTTAGCTACATGTAGGTCTGTATAAGAAAACTGAAGGTACCGGTAGGTGTGTATTCATATTAAGAGCTTCTTTTGCTAAAGTTTTGGCTTTCTCATTGCCCCTAATAACCAACATATAGCTACCCAAGCCAAAACATAAGATTTTTACATTTCAATTAGCTTAGAATAGGTTTCAAGTCTGCAAGAATGTTCAAAATTACATGTACTTATATTCAAAGCCATGAGAGGCTTTGTCAATAAAGGGTAAAAAAAATGGACAAACAGAGTCCGTGAATATCTGAGTCTGACTGTGGTCATAAGATAAGCAAAAATCACCCGTAATTGTTTTTAGCTGTTATACAATCTTGTAAATCCCGTAAGGTCAAAATAAAATCATTAACCCTAAACTCCTAATGCCATTCATTTGGGGTGCAGTACACTCTCCTACAAAATACTACTAAATTCTCATAGTGTGGTGAGATTATACTGCATAGTTTACTAAAACAGGTTTTTTTTTTAATAACTGTAGGTGGCGTTAGGATTAAACAAAGTCTGCTCCATATTGTTTTGTACATAAACGAGTTGGGGTACGACCATTGAGAAATTTCATCATGTATTAAGAAAAACTTTTTTATCAGGCTCCAGTTCCTTTTATTTCTAGGAAATTATAGGTCCTGTGTGAATAAAAATCCATGGATAGCGTTCAGTAAAGTAGTTCCCTACCAAATAAATGCAGTTTCAGCTCCGAAAATGCCACAAATTTAAAGGTGTAAATAGAAAGTCTAACCATTGATGGTGTTGCTGCAGATTTCCTCTCTAAATCTAGTGAGTACTGCACAGAAACTAAAGTTTGGCAAGTGTTTTAGGCTTTGTATTCTAAGATTCATTTTCAAAATGCAATGAGACATGACCTACCTAGAATATGGATTGGCCTTTACTTCACTTTGGATGGACTAAACAGCCACTTTGATCTCGCTGATGGCCCTTAGGATAATGTTCAGTACAGCTACATCAATTAAAAATTACATTAAACAGATGTTTATATCAACTACAATGCGGTCTCTATAGCAAGGCGGTCTCTATAAAATTCTAGCAAAATTTTCCTCGGAATTTCCCTTGGAATTCCCCTTCGGAATTCCCCTTTGGAATTCCCTTTTGGAATACCCCTTTAAAATTTTCGTCAAAATCCCCTTCGAAATCAACGACAAAGCAGGGTATCGTGAATAGGAGCGGGAAGGTGTCGTGAATAGGAGCGGGAAGGTGTCGTGAATAGGAGCGGGAAGGTGAGTAGTTTCAGATTGGTTTTAGATAGTGAAATCAAGGGTAAATATAGTTCAAATATTAATAGATAAATAGATAATAATAAATAGATACAGTGGTGATTAAATTGAAGTACCCATTAATTTGCAAGCGAGTACATGCAGGTACGTGCGTTTAAGTGTGTTTACGAGATCTCGAAATCACTCTTACCGTCTCGAAAACCCTCAGCATTAAATTAACTCGCTCGAACCCGCTCGAAAATCCCCGCGTGTGTCGAGCGAGATGCAACGACCGTACGAGCGGTGATCACTGACCCGTGAAATTCAAGTTTGGGTTTTCATGTACGAAAGACCGCCTGTGTGTATGTACACTGAATTTCGCAGACTAGACTGTAAACCGCAGGATTCCCCAAGTAACTGAGTGATGACCCGACCGAGTTTCTTGAAAAGACCAACATCAAAGCCTTAGCACCGCTCACTACTCCCCAGTGACAAGATCGTTATCCAATCATGAAGTCCAGTTAAACAAATCTTTATTGTCATTGGGTGTTGACTTTCTTCTTTCAGAGCAGACGTTCTCTCAACACAAAGTGGTACTCATAGAATGTTGTACCGGCCCGCTCATCTCCAACAAAGATACATTGTATTTACTTACACTAACCCATGCCTGGCAGATACAAAATTTATTTAAAATGCGTTGGTCGGTGTATTTATCGAGCGAATTTATTTATCTCTTAACCCAACCGAAGATCATTTAATTGGCTGTAAGTACCTTTGTACCTTGCCGTACTGATTTACAGAAAGTATTAAGATGTACAAATAAAAACATGTTAAAACCCGGAGCCTGTTCATTTAGGAAACCACAGTCCTAAACAAAAATATTCCTTAGGTTAATTATGTAATTGTCCATGTTTTTATAGAAAAAAAGAAGAGAAAGGGTACTTAAAGACTTATTGGAATGAACTCCTAACATTTCTCCAACCGATTTCAGGGGTAAATAATAATGCGATTTATTCTTGGTTTTTCTGATATCTAATAAAATCGACATATACCCGACCAATAAATTACGAGGCTAGCGAAATAAATTCCAGGTTTATTTAATACAATTTATTTCTGGTTTCATTGGGTTTTTTAAAGGAAGAAAGAAAGAATAAACGGAACCTTAACACCTAATATTTTGAGCTCCTAAGCATTTTTCCAACAGATTTAAGGGGAAAATTTAATACGATTTATTTTCCTTGTTTTTGTCTTTAACAAAACGATCTATTTCATGGCCCGTAAATTACAAGGCTAGCTTTTAAAAACAATCACAAAACCCATACGAGCCAAGAAAAGATAAGCAAGAATAAAATCGAGGTGGTACAAAATCCCGATGGCGGACCCCAGAATACCAACACTGGACCATGAATAGTTTAAATTGTCATCGAAAACGGGTACTATTATTTGTTGTCGTGCATCGTCCCCTAAAATGGACGAGCTGAGGTTTTATCCCAGCAACTTACTCCCAGAAGCGTGTATTTCAGTCTTGAATGATTTTTTACACATCATAAGGAGTTCAAATTTATTCAAATATCGCTATGATACGGTAGTTGAAGGGGAATAAAATAAAACCACGGGAGAATTAGTTGGGAGTATTTTCCGAATATATTCCACTTGGGGCAATAAAACCAGACAATGATTGACAGCTGACCTACAAATAGTATTAAAAAGTCTTAAAGTGCCGTTCGGTTTTCACTGATGCGCATGCGTCTACTTTGCATTACAACTCTATTGTTGTTTTAAGAATCAGGTTCAGTCAGATAATAGACTCGGGACTGTAGATTTGTGCAACACAGTTCCTCGTCCATTCTAACTTGACAGCCCCGGCTTTTAATGTTGGTAAACATAATCCAACAATCCAACAAAAGTGTGTATTTATTAATCCAGGTCTTGTCTGTCTTATTTCACTACAGGATAGAGAGAAATGTTCCAACTTCCACCTTCAGCGAGTCCGCGATGTCAGACTAAAAACGTCAACTTGAAAATTTCACCTCCTTTCCTCATTCCGTTTAAATCCCCAGGCATTGCTGGGGGACGTCTGATGACCGCAAGATTGTCATGGCAGAGCTCCACAGTTAATAGCCACATTGCCTCGACCAATCAACAACCGTGGATCAACGAGCGTTTCCCACATTAAACCATTCAATGTCTGACTTTGCTTTTGTCAGCTACACAATTGTCAGACACCACGAGCAAACACAATCTCCTTCTTTCCCACGCCCCCCATCCTTTGCTTTTGCCCGCAGATAATAAGTCGAGCCCTTTCAAAGACACCCTCTGTTATTGAAGAACCAATCATAGCCCCCATGACTCGTTCTTGATTGGCTAAATAAATCAAAGGAAACCGGCCCCGGCGTTATGGAGGCAGCGTTAAGCTTTGATGACTGTGAAGAATAGGTTTTGATCGACAGGCTCCACAAAAGGATTCGGTAGTTCTCCCAGTAGAGAGATTATTTTACACAACTTGGGGAAAGGGCAAGTACTAGAAGTGGTAAAATAATTAAGTAGTTGAAAATAATAAAGCCAGAGGAAATGTGCAGTTCTGGTGTCTATTCTCACAAAATAAATGTATATACTGAAACATCACACAATTTTCTAATATAAGTTGTATTTATCTCTTGGCCTAACCGATGGTCATTAAATTGGATGCGAGTACTTTTACAAAAGTTTGCCGTAATCATTTACAAAATATATTTAGATGTACAAATAAAAAGGTGTTAACAATTCTGAGCCTGTTTATAGTGGGGCGGATACGTGCAATATATCAAACAATTGTGGGTTTTGTCATAGAAGCATGAAATTTGGCACAGTGCTAGATAAGGTCCAAGGGAAGAGTTTCAGAAATGGAGCCACCGTAAAATAATCCTGTGTGACCGCCGGCAGCCATTTTCCAAAATGGCGGCCAAACTCCGAACAGATACATGGCGTGACATTGTAATGTGTATATAAAGTGTTCCAATGGTACTAAATAGTCACCATTTCATGTCATAGTACCACACAAATAATAAATAAACATTGAATATTGTGTTCCAGGACATTTTTTATCATTATTATTGCTAATTAACAGTATAATAACAGTCTTATTATCGGAAATAAAAAAACGTAACATTTATGCGCTTCATCTGAAAAGAGGGAATTCCCGAGGTGATAGAAACGGGCTCGCTCCATTGTTAAATCATATAACTAAAGTGTGTATATAATAAACAACCCAATCTCTGTCATAAATGCTAATACTAGTGTCCCCCTGCTATCACAGCACTGTTGCCTCTATTTTCTGATGACTCCAAGTCTGTCGCAATACGACACTCGATGGACGTGGTTAAGCAGGCTGTGCAGCAACCCAACTCTCACCAAGTACCAGTGATCACTGTGGACCAGCCACTATATACACAATCTCCAAGCAGATACAGTGGAACTGGCCAGCAATCTACAGAGAAGAACACTTCATCATCATCCTGGGAGGATTGCATATTGGGAAGGCTAGAATAAAAGTGCTATGAGACTGGCTGGAAGACAGTGGTTGAATTAGGTCGAGGCACTTGTCCAGGCTAAGGTAGCATTAGCAGGGACCGCATATTCCTTTTTGAAGGCATCCCATGGTCCTCGAACCAGACACGCACATCAAGTTACAGCGAGCAGCCTGCACATGTTGCTGAAAAAGGCCTACACCCGTACTACACAGATACACGGGAACCTTGAGACGAACCAGAGACAATTGATGACTGGTGTGTTCAACATAATCGGGCAATTCCACATTTCCAGTTGTGGCACACAGGGATACAGCTGGAACTCCTGGTCTTGACATACGTCAGGTCACTGATAACGGCAAACTTCCCCCTGTATGTGGACTGCTTAACCAAGCTTGCACCATGGTTTTTGCAGCCTGGACCGCACCAACTACGCGAGATGGGTGCCCATTCACATTTGAGACAAGATAGGTCTGAGCAATGCCCATCCAGAGATAGCTTCTGAATTCAACAGCGGAAACTTCACAGTTCACAAGACCTGCCGGGTGTTCTCATCCATGGCCATTGACCAAGCTCATGAACAGAACAATGCTGCTGTCAAGGCTGAAGATGGAGCTGTTGGCCTCACCCAAACCCCTGAGTCTCTCAGACGATGGATGGTTGCTGGGCCTGAACTGGTGAGAATGACTGCAGAATTTGAAGCATCAATCGAAAGAAGGCACAAAGAAACAACCCAACAGACACAGCACCATGAGCAGACAAAGAATTCCAAGGTCCTCTTTGCTCAACATGTCACAGACCTGGTTGACGTGATAGAAGAAATGGGCAACCCATTCTTGGAGGAAAGCAACGACCTACTGAGACTGGACACACGAGACATCATCGACCCAGCTGTAGCAGTTTCAGTTCGGCAGGCTGAGAATATAGGACAGCAACAGTATGATACCTTCCTCGCTGATCGACTGATTGAAAGAACAACATCCATGGCAGAACCAATCAAGAAGAACAAACTGCACATGTTCAGTCGGCCTCCTGCTAAAGAGACGTCGAAAGCAAAACTCTAAGTCTTTTCCCTGAAGAGTGACTGCGCACTTTTCTCACGACTCTACATTGCCTGTCAGACACGAGGTGGCAACCTGGATGACTTCTTTCGTCACGAGAACCAAAGCCTGTCCCCCATAAATATATCTAAGACTGGGTACCAAATCTGACCTGGTGGGATGTTTGGAGAAATGCGCATAGTCCAAAAGCGATGTCCCGGATACTGATTTCATCATCTTAGATAGGGCTGTGGTTGTCAACTTCCTGAGACCCGGCGCTGCCAAGACCTTTGATGACTATTCAGTAAAGGTCTTCTTGCCACATATTCAGGGTCAGCTACAGCAGGTGGAGTGATTTGGCCTAGCGGTTAGAGCACCGGACTTATGTTCTGTTGTTTTAGAGGCAACAGCGGCGTGGTTTCGAGCCCGGGCCGCGCCGGACACGTGTGCACTTAAGCAAGGCACTTAACCACTATTGCTTCGTCCTTCGGATGGGACGCAAAGTCGTAGGTCCCGTGTGTTGTATAATGCACACAAATGAACCCAGAAAAACTTATCGCTAAGAAAAGGGGTTTGCCCCGGTGTTTCTGGAGGATCAAGACCTTCTTGTGGGGATCAGGCTAAGAGAAAAAAAGACCTTTAGAACTAAAGCTGTCAATCCGGACTTTGGTCCATACGACAACAACAACAGCTACAGCATGCCAGTCGAGTGGACGTGGTCTGGGTCCAGTACTGTGACAACAGCCTGCAATCTCAGACCAGAAACGAGCAGGGGAAGGGCATCAGGAGAAGAGTTTGTGGATCCACGAATCTACCTGGAAACTGGCAAGAGTTTCTGCGGATAGATGCCAACAAGGTTGAGTTGTTTGCCTTCTTGGCGAAGCACATCAGTCGCCTGGAAACTGACAAGCAGATAGTCACCACAAACGGTTCATAAGTTATGTGCAGCCTTTCAGAGGATACTAGTGGTCTCGTCCCATGCAACCATGAGGATGCTGATACACGGATGACGCTGCACCTGGCAGATGCAGTCATTAACCTTGTGTTCCAGAAGATTCTATTGCGCACAGTGGACACAGACCTGGTTGTCTTTGCTGTGGCAGTAGTATCCAAACTTGCAATCTTGCAGGAACTGTGGGTGGCATTCGGTACAGCTGCACACTTCAGTTGCATTTCTACTCACGACATCACTGCATCTCTTGGTCCCGACAAGCCAAGCTCTGCTATTATTCTATGCCTTCACCGGGTGTGACACTGTATCTTCGTTTTCTACACGGGACGAGAAGGCAGCCTGGGAAACTTTGAAGGTATGTGAGAAAGTGAATCCAGCATTTCACCATCCTGCTGTACAACCGCACCAGCAGCCTGGAGAACATAGACGAAGCTCGCCAAGAGATGTTCGCCAAGAAAGGACATCATCCCCCCGACCAAAGCAGCCCTGGCGCAGTATATCAAGAGGGCAGTGTACCAGGGTGGACACTGCTGGGGCAAGGCTCTGGAAGTGTATGTTGACATGCCATCCCCAGCTGACTGGGGTGGGTTGACCCCGACAACTGGAAACCATTGTGGACTACCCTGTCTGAGGCCAGCACTTCATCTAGAGAACTCCTGCACTGCGGTTGCAAATAAGGCTGTGCAGGAAAGGGGCAAGTGCAAGAAGGCAGCATTAAAGTGCACTGTTCTCTGCCAGTGTGGTGGACGAGACTGCAATGTATAGACTAAACGAACGCATAATGCTAGCAAATCATTTTGCTGACTCAGCATTTGTCCTCTACCAGTTTGCAGCTCCCTGATACTGATACGTTTAATAGTTCCACATGCATTGATAAATGGTTAACAATATTTTACTATCCAATTGCATGAACATGTGTTCATCATTGCTGCGTGTTTTTGTGTGTTTTAAATAGTAGCGTTTCTAAGATTGTGCACGTTTGACATTTTGCTGACTCGGCACTTATTCTCTCAACATGCAGACCTGCATATCTCACTGTCTGCATTTTAGAGACAATGTTGTAACATTCTGGAATGCTACTGTGATAAATCGGAACCTCCAAGATCCTTTCATTGCAAGATAACCCCAAATTCCCTGTGTCGCTAATGGTTTATCACTGCCATTTTTCAAAATGGCCGCCAAGACCGACCTAGAACTATTTCGCGATGGCTCCATTTCTTAAAATGTTTTATGGGTCATAAACTACAACTGTGCCAAATTTCATGCTTCTATGAAAAAAAACACAATTATTTCACATATCCGCCCCACTATTATTTACGAAACCCTAGTCATCCAAAATATATTCCTACGGTTAATTTTGAAATTGTCCTTATTGTCTTTTTATAGAAAAAAGGGGGAAAGGGTACTTAAAGACTTATTTGTCTGAACTCCTAAACATTTCCCCAACCGATTTCAGGGGTAAATAATAATACAATTTATTCTTGGTTTTTCTGGTATCTAATAAAATCAACAAACACCGAACCATTAAATTACGAGGCTAGCGAAATAAATTTCAGAGGTTTATTTAATAACATTTATTTCTGGTTTCATTGTTGGAAAACCCCCCCACCAAAAAAAAAAAACGGGACCTTAACACCTAAATAATTTTAAACGGATTGAAGGGAAAAATTTAATACGATTTATTTTCCGTTTTTCTTGTACATGTACATGTATTTAACAAAAACGATCTATTTTATGGCCCGTAAATTACAAGGATAGCTTTAAAAAACTTCCACCAAACCAATAGGCCTACAGCCAAGAATAAATAAGAATATAATCAAGGTGATACAAAATCCTGATCCAGGACCCCAGGACCCCAAGACCCCCCCAAACTAATATTTTGAATATAATCCAAGTAGGCTCAAGAAATCCAGATAATGATTGACAGCTGACCTACAAAATGTATTAAGTTGGATAAGCAAGCCAGCCAACATGTGGGCGACCACCACATTGGAATTTTAATTGGCTGGGGAATGTTTCTTTGTGGCATACAATTACAACCAATGAAAAAGATAATTTGTTAGAAGGAAGGACATGATTGGAAGTTCTTTTTTTTTGCATGATCTCTTTCTCATCAACGTTTTTTGTCCTTCCGAATACACCGCTCGATAATACGAATAGAGATCAAAAATACTTTGTCATTCAGCTTTAAAATTCACCGACACAATGGACATACATGCACATGTAAAGCACCCAACAAGATCCCACAAAAGAAGCACGGTGCACTAATTATAATGACAATAAATGTAGGTCGTTCCTTGGCACTCAACCAATAACCTTTTTATAGCTCCATGTTCACAGTAAAATTGGGCTCTCAATTGGGCTTTTGTGTAGCGCAACAATCACTCAGAACAGTTGTCCCAACTGAAAAGCCGGATCGATTGGTAAATGGGCCACTACACGTACTTGGGAATCACACGAAGTCTTTGTTATGCATGGATGACTTTCCTCGTAAGTGCTCGTTCTTCACGCACCTCGGAAGCGCTCGCGCGTAACTGCAAGACCCCGTAAATCCTCTCGCGTAACTGCGAGACCTCGTAAATCCTCAGACAATGGCCGAGTAGATACATGTGTTAACGGGTGAATTGCGTGCGAGTACGAGTGCGAGGGGTACTTAAGGCCGAGAGTCCTTGGGTAAATAAAGCCGAGAATCCTAGAGTAAATAAAGCCATGATGTCATTGGGTCTCAGGTCTATTATTAACTTTATTTCTTGCATCCGCGCATCCAGACATCAGAGTATTTAACCAGTTCAGGCCGGATGACGTATACATACATGTACGTATGCAAAATTGGGCTTTCAAATATTTGTATACCGAGTACACACATCCCCGACCCGGTGTGTAGTTCCACTGATGACTATACACGCGTCAGATGTTATGGCGGGTAGCGGTTGACGTAATATCAAGCCCTGACTGCAGGGAAAAAAATGCCCTAGGCAACAGAATGTTGGCAAAAACAAAGAAAATAGGGGTGCTAATAAACTAAGTGTTGGCATCTTGTAGTACATGTAGATGCATTATCAAAACAGGAATATTTTACTGAATGAAAAAAATATTTTATTTAATGAAAAATAATCCGGCCACTTGCCAGTGGTCTCGGTAACTTAAAAATACACCTGGCGCAAACTGGTTAACCCAAACCCAAGCCGGCACATTACTTATAATGAATAAATACCTAGGAGTAGGCATTTCAGTGACGTCACAAAACCAGTCGTGGTAACCGCACACACGGCCCCACGCACACAACGTTGCAGAACAAACAAATTATGTCGAAATATATTAAATTGTATCTCAGGTTTTATAAAATATATGATCATAATCGTATGGTGATCGTAATAATTCATATCTTACGGGATTATTGCCAAAAAATCAGCGCAAACGACCTAGTAGTTCGTTAGTTATGAGTTAAAATAAAACGTGGTGTGGGAAAAAAACTGCCTGCACAGCGCCAGAAGTGAGCCCGATCGTGCGTGGAACGGCCTTTCGGCTTTCGCTCGGTCGTACTCGATTTACCATTAGTTTTTTTATTGACCAATATGGAGTGTTAGGTTCCTGACATTGGCGCGTGATCGGTAATTTCCGGAAGAAGAAGAGTGCTTTTACCCACCGCGTTTGTTCTTTGAAGATCGGACTAGCGGTTTTCAAACGGCGCGAAAGACAAATTTTTACATCAAATTATCTCAAAAGTTCGTTATTTTATTCACACAGAACTTCTTCAGAAAGTAGAAAATATATTTCTTTATAAGAATTTAAGTTTTTAGTAGTTTTGGTTCTAAAACGGCCTCCCAAACTGTACTTTTGTACAGCGGGTTTTGTTCAGTTTTTTGTCAGTAGACTGGTTACCGCAAGACAATTTCATACACATGATACTGTGGAAGGTTGGGTACCGAACACGTACAATTTGTTTACGGTCGTTGTTAACAAAGTCACCAATTTTCATCCCCTAAATCTTATTGATACATAAAAAAGATATTTACATATTGAACTTGAAGGAAGAGAGTCATTTTATACATATTGTGTATTTACATGTCAGAAAACGAATAATGTTATGTTATGTATTTTTTTTGGACAAAAACGTCCCATTTTTGTCGTGAACCTATTGCGCTATGGATTTGTTTTGTTATTGTTTGGGACTCGACTTCTTCTTACTTCGGCCTTCTGATGCATTTTTATTACTCAAATGGACTGGCTGGACTATGTTATGTACTGTAGATTATTTAAACCATCAAATAAAGAATGAGTCCACATCTAATTTTGTTTCAAAAAGTTAATTGATATATTTGTTTAGTATTTTTAAAATTGTTGTCAGTTTACATCATTCATAAAATATCAACAAGTCAGCCTCTCTAGTATTTTTTTGAACATTTTTTTTTTCAAATACTAACAGTGAATAGAAGGAATACGTTACTGTAACAAGACTTATCATTAATTAATTAAGCAAATTAGATAATTTATTCTTTTTAGAGAATCTTTTATTCTGTCGGTGGTTTGTCCCTGCTAGAAAGACTTACTTCACACGTGCTTCACATTAATAATACATGTAGTACTAAAAATGCGGCAACAAATCTCTTTTTTTTCAACATTTTGGTAATTAAATATGCAAATGAGCAATTAAACATTATTTTAATATCTTAATCTTGCTTTTAATTGGAGCGCAACAATATAAGTAATAATTGTGCCAAATATGAACAACATTGAATAAACCGTTTTGGAGTTAAGAGAGATAATACTGTAATATTTACATTCTTGATGGTGCCATTGCCTTTATAAAGAAAAATATAAGGTGACCTTTGACCTTTAGCGAGAATTTGAACCAATTTTTGCATTATTAAAATTTCTGTTTTTTGAGAACCGCTTGCCCGATTGTTTTTTTTTTACATTGGTGGAATGCTTGAGACCTCTTTCATCCTGGCTATAAATGGGTGTGTCACTGAAGCAATTAAAAAATCACCTGAAATGCCTACTACTAGGAGAGTTGATGATAGCTTCTGATTGGTCGAGACTCAATCACGTAAAGGGCATTATTTTGGTCCCAGCTTTCAAACATTTGAGCAAATTAGGCTGATAATGTTATCAGTGCAGTAGGGTGTAGCTAATTTTTCTGAGCAAAATGGCACCTCAGTCATTCATACCGGCCAACAGAAGTTGAATTACAGAATTGTTACGTTTTATTATTTTAGAGATTGAGTACAAAATAGCTTATTGCCAGCTTAGTTTTTAAAGACAATAACTCCATACTGCCGCACGATCTACCCCAACCAAAAATATGTATGAGTACTTTATCAACTCACCCAGCTGCTGCCCACCAAAAACCGGTCGAATCTCGGCCAATTTCTGTAAAAAAGGTGAAAACTATGCTCGTTCCGCAAACGCGACTGTTACAAGATGGCGGATAACGACGTTCAATGAAATTGGTACCGTGACCCCGGCCGGGGTCAGTGCGGACCAACCACATGGCTTCTCGATCTCTGAACGATGACAGGGCTGTTTTCCAAAGTTGTCGAGTCGCTGGCACCTAAAGGTGCCTACGGCAGCCGGCCACACCGACTCATATACGACTATGGAGCACAGCCTGAGATCGAAAGTGTTTGATTTTTCAGGAGGGAGGAAAACCGGATGACCTGGAAAAAAACCTCGTGGCACAGGAGATAACCAACGCACAACTCTACTCACATATGGTCCGGGCCGGGAATCGAACCCGGGCCACATTGGTGAGAGGCAAGCGCTTTACACACAAGCCACCCATGCCACCCATGATGGCGCATTACCGTCAAACACCTTATTGCCATGCAACTTGATTTTGGCCAATTAGAATCTGTGGATGATGTGTTATAAATCATGTATCCCACTTACTCGTTCACATTCTGATAGCATCTCCTTGCCTTCTGGATCCTATTTGTTATCTCAAGCCCGCATGAACTTTTCTCAATAAAGTTCCTCCTTCCCTGTTTACAGAATTGAGTTGGGAGAAAAATAATGTATCAAGTTGTTTTAAAACTACAGTAAGTTTATATGGTTCACTCATTTGCAATAAATATTTTATTTAAATGTGTTCGGATAGGCCTATCTTTCTAGCTTGAATTCTAAAGCCAGTTTTACCCCATGGCGAATCTTCACATGTCATAATGAGGTTTAGAACTGGAATGTCTAGCTCTAAAGCTTTTGACATGTTGAGATTTATAGCTGACCATTTCAAAGTACATTCTATATCTAAAACTCCAGCAATATTTCCATTGTAGCCCTAGCCTAACTCAGAGTCTACATGACATTATGTTATTGAACTTGAAACTATTTTCAATTATTTTTTGTAATGACATGCATGTGACAACGAGGTCTAATAATGTGTTCAGTTAAATTGGATATTGTTATGGCTTGCCATGCGATTCTCAGAATCGCATGGGTGCCGGCTGTTCAAATGATCTAAATGGAACAGAAATTGCGAATAAATCCATGCCTAACGTTAGGCTACACCTTTATAACTGCTCTTCTCATCATATACCGACTTGTGGAACACGTTGTCAATCAATAGTTTCTGGTCAAAAGAAGCCAGAAGGCCGCCTGCCGTAACAATAGCCACTATCCCCACTGCAAATAATAATAATAATAATAATATTTAAAATTTATATTGCGCCCCTTACATACAAAATGATCAAAGGCGCAGAACACATGTTAAAAAGCACAGAATGGAAGAAAAAGACAAAGAAAAAAGACTGATCACCAGGCCAGTGCCCAAACAAAAGTATGGGGATACGTCTGTCCCGCCAACAGAGAACTAATAGTTACTAATTACATAGGCCTATCCCTGCTGGCATCGGTAATGTCTTGATCTTTTCAGGAGACAGACGCCTCAAACCCTATCTATACTAAAAATCTAAACAAACTGGCAAGGCGACCATATGAAGAAAGACAAACAAAAGACAAAAAATAACAACACCAAAAACACACTAAAAAGCGGCTTTAAAAAGATGGGTTTTTATGTTACATTTAAAAGAGGTGAGTTTCTGTTCGCTACGTATATGAAACGGTAGTGCATTCCAAAGCTTAGGGGCTGCCACAGAAAAAGCCCTGTCACCAAATGTAGTCAACATTTTACCAGAGGGATAATCTAAGAAAATACCATTATTCCCTGACCTAAGTTGATATGAAGATACTTTCCGGATGGAAACAAGATCCTGTAAGTACTTTGGAGAAAGACCATGAAGAGCTTTGAAGGTCAACAAAAGAATTTTAAAATTAATCCTGTACGAAACAGGCAGCCAATGTAATTGACGAATTATAGGTGTAATGTGTTCAAACCGGGGTGTGTTAGTAACAATTCTGGCTGCAGCATTTTGAACCCTTTGCAGTTTAGCTAGCTGTGACTTTGGCAGACCATACAAAAGGCTATTACAATAATCAAGACGACTGGTCACAAATGCATGAATTAGTTTTACAAGAGAGTCTTGCGTCAGGAATTGACTAATTCGTTTGATGTTATGAAGATGGAAAAAGGCTGCAGAGCAAGCTTTATTGATGTGGGTATTCATTGTAAGTTCAGAATCAAACCATGACCCCAAATTACGAACACATGTTGTAGGGAAAACTTTAACATCGCCTATCATGATATCAGAAATATTAATTTTCTTTAACTGCTGCTTTGATCCGATGATCAAAAATTCACTCTTAGCGTCATTAATTAAAAGCCGGTCATGCAACAAATACCAGGCAGCTTGACCAGTGCGGGTAAAATCTTCTTTCCTCCAATTCCAAATGGTAAAATTAAAACGGTAGATAACACTTGGAAATGTTTCCTTTTGACCTTAGGTCCCACAGATAGTATGATGGTTTATACACGAACAATTTGCACTTGATCTGAGTTGGTAAATTTCTTATACAAAAATCATTAAACTTACGGTGAATTGTCGGTGAAAACTTCCTCTCAAATTAGCATTAGCAGACACCGCGCCGCCAGTCAAACAAAACAATGGCGGCCGTCGCCGACTTTTATTTTGAGATCATTTTTTGGCTTGTATCACGTGACATTACGTCACGAAGCCTCCACGAAGTCACCTCCTCGGCAGGCTTCATAAATTAGCCAAAAATGGAGCCGCTTGATGAAGCCAAAGCCAAAGCCTCCATTTGGTATGGGCTTCAAATGGCGGAATGGAGACGAAGCCGAAGACGAAGCCGAAGACGAAGCCAAAGCCGGGGGTTTGGAAAACAGCTCTAGACATTTCATTGGCTCACAGAGTGACGTCGTGGGTCCGCCATGTTGCACTTCTCCGCATGCCGACTTCAAAATAGAACAATGATGATCTGTCCATGTATAGAGGTCAGTGCGTTCAACGCATTCGCGACTCTCTCGGCACCCGTTCGCGTTGTACACGAACACCCGACGTCTTTAAACAAGGGACCAGTCTAAAATAAAAACATTGACCAATAGAGGGCGCTCTCTGTTGTTTGAACGCCCTCTTCTGGTGGAATTGTTGCACCGCATGACTAGAAAAACTTTATTTAGTGAATGAATCCCTTCACCGTCCAAAACTTTTCGGATTAAACTACAAGAATTTAATAGAGTAACAATGTTCAACGGATCAATAGTTATTATCTTGGAAACTTGTTCAATAAAGAGGCCTGTTTTAGTGTTTAAGTAATGAATCAACAAAGTAGTTCGCCGTTGGTTGTTGTTTGTTTTATAACTTTCATAACTAAATTGCCTTCGTACCCTGTTATCGTCACCGCTATGTATTTTTCCATCTGTTAAATGATTGTTCTCTTATTTGCATAAGCCGTAGGTCTGAGCATGTTTGGTATGTAATTACGTAATTTCTGGTTGCCCCCCTTAACCACCGAGGCGCGCGGGGGGGATTGAGTCAGTTGCGTTCACGCTCCCAACCAACTCACTTCGTTCTTTCTGTAGTCAACCATTTGTAAGTATTTTTACCTTTGATTTATATCATATTTATTTCCGAAGATGTAATTTACATGGAAGCATTTATCTTAAGGTTTATATTGCTGTTAAATTGTTTGCCTTCTAAGTTTATAAGCCTTTTAATGTACACTAGAAATATCGGAACATTCCTCAGAGCCAACGCCCTTCAGTTCATGGTGCGTCGGGGAAACAAATAATAATTCTTAGTTTGGGTTAGTAATTGCAAATTACTAGAATGATAGTGGTATTTGTTGAATTATATACGTGTATTTATTATTTGTGCAGCACCCCAGAATGCCGCCGTAAATTCCTGTTTATCTCGCTGTGTGTGCGGACGATCCCTTACCCCGGGAACGATTGTAAGTTTATATACGGGTTTCTTTATTTTCATAACTGATTGATTGTTGCTCCTCTGTAACTGATTTTGCCGACAAGGTGCTGCCCAATTTTCTCCAAACCTAATGTAATTATTTTATTGCACATTTGTATTTCTTTAAATTATAATGCTTAATAATAACTATTTTGTGTATTTTGCTTTAGTTTTCACCTGCCTGCATCAGCGGTGTGCGAAATAAATAGGGGTAATGGGTCCACGGACTTCGTCTCGTAATTTTAGTGGTATATACAGCGACATACCCTTTTTATTTTCAAATTTTGGCCTTGGCGCCCTTCCTACTGGCCTTGGTGCCCTCCCAAATTTTGAATACTCCAAGGCCAAAGTGGCCTTTCCCTAAACAAATTGTAATTGTAATTCCAGGCCTGCCACACTGTATAGTGTCGCGTCATATGATAATAATAAGGCTTCACTCTTCTAAAAAAAATGCAAACGAGAACAATTAAGATCGGGAGAAAAGTGACGATGCGAAACAAATACAAATATAAACAAATTGTTTTGATGCAGCAGCAAAAAAGGATGTGCGCGAGGATGAGAAACTAATTTATTTGGTTTTTTTTGCCTGATATATGGTTTCACTAGCTGACTTGATCCCACCCATACCTGTCAGTTGTTAGTGTGATAACATTCAAAATTAGCTAGAATATACAATGTGCCATTGGGAAGAAACAGTTATTGTGAAAATGCAAATCTGGCTGATGGCCGAATCTAAAAACATCTTCAGAACTACAGTATCCTACACTTCCTTGGTACCATCTACATCTACATATTGACTGTCTTGAGACTCACCAAATGTGGGAAAATTGGCTTAAACCCTGGACGGAATGCTCCTGATTGGGGAAGACCTCTTTTAGTACCGTCAGCTTGGCTCTTGAAAAGGCACAGATGGACGGCTGACGAGGAGTGCCGTTCTTGCTCTTGAAACACGACTTGATAAATCCAATCGGCGATAGGACAAGATGTTTCTGGGTCACTTGTCGAGTCTGACCCCACTGGTGGAGAGTGACATCGTGTGGATGATGCTGGACTTTCTTGATCTTCCATTATTTTAGAACAAGGCACCACGTTGCTCTGATAAAAGATCTTGGTGGATGAGCTGCTTAGTAATCTTTTTACCCTAAAATAGTTAAAATGATATATGTGACCTGATGTTGTTACCACGAAATGGGCATAAAGTAGCAAAAAATGAAAATCAAGATTATGATACAGATTGCTAGCTTATCTGTAATTAGTGTTGTGGTATCTAATTCCCAGCCCCAGAAGGAACCTGTTACTAAAATCTACACTGAAACGTTTCTGCCATTCGGCCTACTCCCCTCGTCAGGCACGCGGGAACTGGGGGTGCAGGGGGTGCTGCCGCCCCCCTAGGACGGATTTTGGGGTGGGGGTGCTGCAATACTAAAGCACCCCTATATTTGAGAGTATATATACGCACATCTTATCATAAGTACTTGAATACTTACGTGATCAAAAATAAAGATCTATAAAAATGGAAAACTATAATTATAAAATCTCAGGAAATCTCAGGGTCTCCCCCAAATCCAGGGTAAACTCAACAAAATTGTGAGATCACTACAGAGTACATTTCAGCTGAAGAGTGCTTTATTGAGACCTTGCATAATTTATGACAAAATAGCTCTGGGGTCTTATGATGGGAATAACACTTGTTTGTTTGTACACACCATAAAGGGCACCATAAAATACATAAAATACTCATTACCTAACAGTTGGTTTGGGTCGTGGATTATAGGTATTCAGCGATATTTTGGAATCCGTCATCTTTTTAAGAAGTTTCAGCATAACAAATTATTACAAAATTGTTCAAAAGTGTCCCCAAAAAACGAAATTTTTAAATATCTTTTACACTTTACAAATGCAGTAAAAGTGTCAATTAAACGCTCAGATTGCACCACAGAGCATCTATAAACTCAAAGCTCCCGGACCCCACGCCGTAATGACTTCGCGCTTGCCGACAATTTTATCAAATAAAGTACCCACCCCCGGGAAAAAATGTGTTCCAGCGGGCCTGCCAGCTCTGGTACCACATAACGACCGAGGGGCGAGACACAAAGGAGAACAAAGGAAACAAAATCCCCTCGGTCGGCGGTATAAATGGAAAAATTCGGTCCTCGATCGACGGTGCAAGCGCAAAGCAATGGGGATTGGGTATAACATAGGAATAAAGGAAAACACAATATCGAGCCTCAATCGTTGTGGTTCACGACTTGGTGTGCCGTGTGCGTTTGTATTGACCGGCAATCGTGGTCGTCGGACAAAAGAATATGGATTCAAACAATGGGTCCACGATTGACACAACGTCCACGATCTTTTCCCATGTACAAATCCTATGGCGATCATCAAAAAACGTTAGAGTATAAACAAAAGAGGGAAGACGGTCGGACAATACCCCGTCCACGATTGCCGGTCAAAACAGAGCTGTGTGTGTACACTCTAAAAATTAGTTTGTCATTTTGACTAAAAAAAAATTGTCCAGAGCAATGTCTCGTACGACTTACCTAAATTAGTCACCTACTGTTGATGACTAACTAAATCAGTCAAGACTCTGACTTATAAAAGTAGTCCTATGACAAGGATAGGACCATGTCTGATACGACTTATCTCTTAGTCAAGTGACTTTCGCGATTCGTCATTGAACTTCTGACTAACCGAATTAGTCATATGACAAGGATAGGATCATGTCTGATACGACTAATCTGTTAGTCAAGCGACTTGTAATTGAACTTCTGACTAATCACACTGTAGTCCAGTGACTAATGAGCTTTGATGATTTAACATTTGTCATTCCAGAAATCTGACATACTGAAATTTGTAGCAGTGGCAGATCCAAGTATAGCACGGTGTTAGGACATGTTTAGCTTACTGGATGGATTGGGTCACAGTGCCAATGTTAAGCTCCTTGGATCTACCACTGCAGAATTATGATGACACCTCCAAGAGAAACACAAAGATTTCTGTTTTTGTTTGTTAATACTGTTTATTTTTTCAACATCTCTCAAGAAGATACAGCTGCTGTAACACGCAGTATATTTGAACAATGGGTAAATCCCAATAAATAATTTTCCAATTAAAACATTTGGGGATAAAATGAGAGCGCTTGTAAAAAGACCCATTGTCTTCTTTAACACATAGTTGCATGATTATTGTTTGTCGAATGCCACACTTTGGTCAAAAGCCACTTCTACGCATGTTTTTGAGATCATCCATGACAAATATTTTGGTTCAAAGTTTGTGACATTTTACATTTGTAAATGATGTACAAGAGTGTAACAAAACTGTTAGAAGTTTACAACATTCGTATGTTATTTTGGCTAATCAGCTTTTATTTTATCAAACATTTGAAGTACCAAATATTTTGAGTCTCAATGATTAATATCAAACCTCAATATAAACATCCATAACATTAATTCTAAGCCATATTATTATGATTACCCAGATCTTTGAGTGGCCATCTAATTACATTGTACATTTTTCCCCATTATGACCTCTTTTGACACTACATTCTCAACATGTTTTTTTCAAGCAAGAATGCATAGAAATTTCCTGAAAAGGACAACAAATTTTTACCATATCATCGTCTCAATTTGTAATCTTAAATAAATCAAAAAGACGTTTAAGAACAATTAATTGGTAATACCAATGGTTTAAAACCTTCTAATCGTTATCAGCTGGTTAATAAAAGTATTTAACATGTGCCATGCTTAGGATTTAAACCAGTTCGTACCAGGAATCTGGGATTGTTTTTCACACCCTCGATTTCGTGTCAGTATCTGTGGGTAGCACACCCTGATATTTCCGGCCTTTGTCGCTGACATATATTTACGGCCTTACATGTAAAGGTTTATCCATCATCGGTTTAAAATTCTGGGAAAAACTTTGCGCGTATACACAGATTTCTACATGAACTGGTTTAGAAACAAATATGTTGCACTGCTATTAAATAATGGTCAATTTCAAACAACTTTGCGAAGATGTGTAACATTTTACATAACTTTAACATCTTGGACAAGGAAACTTGTTTTCTTCAATTGTTTCGGTTCTGTCATAAAACAGGCTTTGAATCCCCTTTGCCTACCATTTTGAATTTCATTTTTTTTCTTCAAATTTCTTTAAAATTACACAGCAACACAGGTTAATAAACAACAATGCCACGAATGTTTTGTTAAGGTGATAATAAAATGGTTCATTCAAAGTTTCTGTGCCGTAACTTATGTCAATTAATGTAATTGTATAAGTTACACCATTATTTGTTTCATAAGTCACAAACTTACTATGTACATTTTCTTAAATATTGCGCAAAGTTAAATGTTGCACAAGTGGAGTTAGCATTGCTTAATGTTTTGTGAAACATGTGGAAACATGAACCAAACTATGCACATACAACTTTAAAACATTTGAACATCAATCTTAAGAAATATCTTGATTTCTTAGTTATTTAGTGTAAGCTTCTCCAGTAAGGATACAACATCTCGTTCAGGCTTCTGATTATCTTGGATGTTCAGGATCACCTTCTGGAAGAAAGTACATGTCTTTTTAAGACACGAGGGATAAGCCAAGTTGATGACATAGAATCCTGCCAAGTACACAGAGAGGGCCATAAGTAGGTTAGTGGAGCTGCTAACAACTATGCCATCAATCACCACATCAAAAGTAGTACATGAGGTGAAATTACTTTCATCTCCCCGAATTATTGGAAAATCCTTCTGTTGACAAAATAAAAGAAAAGAAGAAAACAATTGAGTATTAAGCATGATATACGTAAAGCTATATCTGAAAAATATGAGAATATTTTTAAAAAGAATACTGTGTTGCCAAAATCTTGAAACCTTGCAAAATTTACATGTGTGAATTGTACCAAACAAAATTAATTCAGGAATCAAATCGGTGTCATCAAGTGACACATGATTGTTTCTTACTCACTCAAAAACCAAAGGAAGAGATTTTCCCTAGCAATGTGGAAAAGTAAAAAAGTTGATGGGGTACAAAGCATATTTCAAGGATTGTTAAAAAAAATCATCACCGAGACCCGGCTCCACCTATACCCACAGTACTGCTCTAATGCTACTCATAACACGAGTCGAACTTGCGGCCGCAGCCGAGCGGGGCACTAACATAATGGTTCAAGGTCATGCATTAATTTTTATACCACAATCTCTATAATTTTCCAATGATAAAGACACATCTAAAGCCTAAATATGTAATAAAATAACATGCATTGCATTGTACATCAAAAATATGACACGATCAAGAAGCCACGGAGCACAGGCCATAATTACCGCAAATACTGCTTGGATGATTTTGAACAATTATATAGGCCAATATATGTGCCTGTTCTGTTTCTGTTGAAAACAATTGCCATTGTTTGAAATCACCTAAGCCAGTAACTATCCGTTCAAGATTTTATGCAATGTGGCTTATGTTTTTCATTAAATTCTTGTTTCTTTATGGAATTGACCTTTCACCGTTCAGGACCATTATCCAATCGTAGTGTCTGTTGAAAAAAATCTAAATATACAGGCATGTATTTGGCTACATACACATTATATGCCCGGTTCGTTGAAACGCAATATATGCAAATGCATTTCAAATTTAATGCAAATGCTCATCGGCCCGTTTGTTCTGTTCATATTTCTTAAGTTTTTCCTATTCTCGAATGTTAAAATATGTGAGTGGGGTCTGGGAAGTCTGCATTATTCAGATACACATTAACAAGTGACTTTTTGCAATTAGTTGTCTCACGAAAGTCTGCATGTACACGTGGGCAAAGTTTTCTCAGAAATCTAAGACAACTCCTGTATCCGGTCAGATAGCTTTTATGCAATTATTCCACATAATTGCAACTGCGCGTTTCAAGCTAACTCTCAACGGCGATAGGTCAATTCTGTAAACCTCCCAATAAAACTTACCAAATCCGAATCCTCTCCAAGAACCATCAGATTGTCAACGTCCTCCTTCAACAGAGATGGAACAGCCAGAGCTGCAGTAATGTAAGTAGCCTCTATTAAAAAATATATTAAGCAAAAGACCATTTGAGAAAGACAATTTGAGAGCCACACAGAGATTTGCCACGATGTGCTCTCACAAACAACTTATCTTATTAACTTTTCATCATGCAAACCTTCAAATCTCATTAGGGAGGGGCTATTATATACAAATTAAAAGATAGCACACACAGTTTAATTTCCTTCAAGTTATACATGAAGTGGATATTTTGGACACATGCCACTTTCTCCAAAGCTGTTTTGCTGTACACACTTGAACATGCCGTTGTGCACACAAAATTAAATTAAATTTGTGCGCACAACTGTAACGGTCTAGGTGGCATTGTCCTTTTAGAGTGCCATATGCTTAAGGTTTAATGCTAAAACAAGTTTTGTAAGGCTACGCTGTTATATCGAATACTTGACCAACAAAATATCTGAATAGCATTTTTTCTATTAAAAAATGTGAGGTGTCTAGGAAATTACAAAAAAAAATAAAAATTAAGTTGTGTGGTTATATTGTCAATTTGTGACAAGTGCAGGCCATTGGGCTAGTTTAGGCTTTTGTACCTTTTCGACTTTTCTCCTCGCGCTGTAATCCAACTTCTTCCAGTGCCTGCACAAGAAGGGGTTTCATCTTCTTCGAACCCCTGTAAATCTTGAGAATCGGAGTTGCATACTTCTGTAGACCTGCCTGCAAAAGATCGTGAGGTCCCTCTTGTTCCTCTCTAAGGCGTCGAACTCGGTCTGCATCTATTAAAACAGGGATTTTACGGTACATGTATCACACATTGTAATAAAGTCTGATGTAGGGAATGTCTGTGTCACCTCTTGACCGAGCACTTTCGAATATGTGATAATAAATTGTATATTCAAAACATATTTTAAATACTTGAATATAGCCCTATTTGAAACAGGGCGTCACAATTACAGCACCGTGCATTACTGTCAATTATTGATTATCACCAAGTGCAAAGTGCCTGTGATTCAAGATTATGGTTGACCTTTATGTTTTTTAATGTGATGTCGTTAAAGTTTTATTTAGGTTTCTAGCACTATGTTATCCATGTGTATGGGCAAATAGCCTTGCAAATCATTAGGAATTACCCATACACTGTCGTGTTCAAAGGTTGTTTAGATTCATGTTTTAAAACATGTTAACAGCAGTTTAGATTATATCAGTTTAGATTATATGTGTACATGTGCGCTTTCCTACGAGCGAGTCTGTCCCTACATCGTCTGGTGTTCCGACTTTACTTCCATAGGAAAGTGCATATGTAAACAAAGCCATGACGTTATTAAACATTTGTATATTTAATGACAAAGAGTTCTGATTATCAACATACATGTATTTATAATTTATAATTTATAATTTGCACAAAAGAAACGGACCTCGTCTTCATCGAAGAGCCAAGGATACGTCTGTTGTATCTTCTTCAGTGATGCTCCTTCCTTTGTGATGAGCTGACGCCGGTCAGAGAGGGTCATGGACATTGCTAACTGGATTCGCTAATAGTTAGGTTTCCTCTTCGATGTTTCTTGCTGCATCCAGTGAATGTGTGCTTGAATGGAAGCATCGTCCTCAGAAGAAGGTCTGGATGGTTGATATAGTTGCAATGCCCCATTGTGGTGGTTGTCTTTTGGCACTAGGTGATCCAAATAGTGGGTTGTTCCCCGGCTTTCTCTTATGTTTGATGACCACTTGGATCTTGTTGTCATCACGTCTACGTGAATTCGCAAATTTATACAGAAGTCTGTATTTCCAGAGAGTCTGTTAATTGAAAGAAACAATGACATACTGCACTACAGCTTGTGCATAAGGAAGTCATTTTAATTTTGGAGGAGGGGGGTGCATAAGAAAGTCAATTAAATTATGGAGGAGGGGGTGCATAAGAAAGTCATTTTAATTTTGGAGGAGGAGGGGGAGGGGGAGGGGGAGGGGGAGGTGTTAGAGGTAAAAGTAGAATCCTATTAAAAGTTGTGACCCATTTCAGAAGTAATCTATATTTATCCAAATCGATTACATTATAACACCTCACCCACAAATTGAATGCACGGCCAAATAGCATCCATGGAAAAGGTGGTTTGGGATTAGTGAGCAAATACATTTTTCACAAATGTTGTATTGAAATAGAAGTTCATTTTAACTGTATTTAGATTTAAAGTATATTACATTTTTGAAACCAAGCAAAATATGTAGGCGAGGTGTTATAAAACAAATATTTACTGCTTTATTTCGTGTTGTAGTAAAACTCCCTCTGTACTTCATAGCTTTGCCTATTAAGGAAAACAATGCTCCATGAATCACCTCAGGAGGCAAGTTTTACTACACCACTCGGTACATATTTGTTTATAGTTCAAACTTACCGATGCAGTGTCCAATGACATATTTGGCTGCTTGGCCAACTTGGGGAACCGTTCGAAGAGAACACCAATGAGGTGGTTGTATTGAGCTGATGTTGGGTAGCTGCAGTATAAAACATATAAATATAGTATATATATAGCCTAAGTATAGACATATAAATATAGAATTGTATCAAAGTTTCAATATTCTTTCTTAACAACAAGAAGTTGATCTGATTGACAGAAGCGAATCTGATTATAATTATTTCTGGTAATAAATCCAAGGATTCTTTAAAAGTGCCCTAGAAATAGGCACCCTATAGCTCACATGCATGAAGAAACATTATAGACTGAGAAGACAATAAGAAGAAATTACAGTTTGAGAGATTGGAGGAAAACCCCCCAAAAATATTCTTGGGAAAACACACAGAATCAGGTAAGGACTGAAAACTAAAATGCACGTGTGGTCCAGCAGGAATCGCACCTCGGCCACAGCAGTGGAAACCGAAGGAGAGTATATTATAACATGCACCGTGCCAATCTGACTCACCCGACCTGAACATTTCCTTATTTCTGGTTTTGTTTGCCTTTTCGTAATAATGTGAATTTTGTCAGTGAATAGCAAATTCAAATTAAAGAAAGTATAGTCTGAATACTAAAACAGTAACAGATTAGCTATTGGTAATTTTAGAATGTGCAGACTACAGCTGCTGACTATTATTAGTACTGTACTCATAAATTCAATCCAATCCAAAGTTATAATATTTAAATTAGAAAAGGTTGTTATATGTAATGTGTTAAAATCTAAAACAATGCTTACTATGTATTTTTTTTCACACCGCTGTAGATTGCCTCCAGGACTGCTGACCTCGCATGGAAAATCGGGTAGTTTGTACCTTCCCGTCCAGTTGATAGAAGATGACTCTGCCTGATGTCCTCTGAAGTTAAAATATACAAATAAATCAAAGTTATTGTACAATGTATGTAGTTCCTGACATAAAACTAGAACATTGTTACACCTCTGTCTTGGATACTTGTTTTAATAGTCTGGAACAATCTCGAGCGTACCTAAATGAAGAAGGTGGAAGTGTTGCTGGAACATCAGGAGTTGGATCTTCGGCCGTGACTTAGTGTTCAGCAACATCTACCAGTATTTTGCTATTGTTTTGCACTTCTTCCTGGTCATTGTCTGCATCGACCCAGTCCTCGAATGTCCTATCCCATAGCTTAACCTGGGCCTTCTGGAGGGTGAACAACTGGCAAGCCTGCTTCTTTATGTCCCCAACATGTACCTTGCTCCCCTCATCCTCTAATGACATGTCAACTTGTTTTTGTTGATTGCCGTAGATAAACAGGAATCTAAAAATGTCAACAGTATACAAATATTGACTGCTTTGAGTGGTATAGTAAAACTATCCTCCCGGGGTGATCCAGGGAGCATTCTATTTTCCCGAGGCGAAGCCGAGGGAAAATAGAATGCTCCATGGATCACCGAGGGAGGCTAGTTTTACTATACCGCGAAATAAAGCAGTCAATATTTGTTTTATAACACCTCACTCACAGTTTCTGCACAATTTAAGCTTCCTGAAAGTATAGTAATGACAAAAAAATCTCCTAATTATACGTCTCTCGATCATACGTGTACTTTGTTGCCTTGATGAACGGGTGCGAGTGTGACCAGGCAAGCTCTATGATCTGCCAGGTCCCTAGGTTCATTAAATTAACATAACATTTACATTTTCTTATACTGCATTCCCTTTCAGGGTGGTGCTTTGTCATGCCTTTCTTAGTAGACTTACAATTGCATTTCTGGAATTCCATTGGGCTATTGTTAGAGTTTTCTTCTTGTAATGTAGACTAGGTGTGGGTGAGTCCACATTAGACCATGCTGGTGTAAAGAGCTCCTGTTATTTGCTGTGGGGTTTTGTGCCTGCATTTAGTCACCTTCTCCAATTGTACCTTGTTACATGTATATATATTGCTTGACTTGTGCAGCAAATTTGCAGACACTGTGGCGTGTGCATTTAAGTTTTATTACAATTTCGCTTGTGCGACTTGTGCGAGCATATAGCTATATTGCTACGTGCAATCACCGTGGACATTTGGCACCGGTTGTCGTCAGTCACATGACTTATTGGTGGACAACTAGTTGATGTCACTACTGGGCCAGTGCATCGCACATGCAATAGTGTGGTTTTCATCAACATATATTGGTTCGGTATTGACTGTCGTTTTGGGGGTAATTTCTCTATAACGGCTACTATTGGGTTTAACTTAATTATATGAGACAGAAATAAAAAAAACATATTTTGTAATATACCCCTGTTTGACTGCTACACGTCCATTGCTTTCGAGGGCTTGGAGTCGATTTAATTTTGGGAACTTATTCAATTATATATTTTTCCTACATATCCTCCCCTCGGTTACATTTTGGCGACGAGGATGGGATGTGCAGCATTGGTCATTCATAACTGGGGTAAATAGTTCATATTTAAATATAACGACAGTCAATACTTGAGATTCATCAGTTGGAGCGTGTGTGAAGAGTGACGCGTATTTCTACATCTTGTACATTCATCACGTGGAGTGTCCTGCTTACTCGAGGGTGCTTTTTACATCAGTGTTTCGACGGTGACTCAGAGTTTTGGTCGTCGATGCCCAAGTATGGTCTGTGGACACTTATATAAGGTTTTTTTGTATTTAAACTGAACCTGTGGCTTTATTTGTATTTTTGATAGTGACTGAGCACTTTTGTTAAATTGACAGTGTTCTTGTGCACATGCACATTTTGTGTTCTGAACTACCTTATGGCTGTGGAACAATTCTAGTTGTGCTTGTGGTTCGTTGTAGATTGAAATTGTGGGTGATTTGAATGTCCTTAATTATCTGAGATTTTAAGCGGTTCGTATAGTTGCTATGGATGGTGTAGTTTAATCTGGGATTTGGTGTATTTATATTAGAGTGTAAACATTATGGTGACGCTGTTGTAGTTTTGTCTTGTTTTGACTAAAGGTTGGAAGATTCCACCATGTGACGGCTACGACTGGTGCCAGATTGCCCAGAGGTTGAACTGCGTTGTGCTGGTGCTGCTCACGCTCGCATCGCATTTTGCTGCTGTTACATTCAAGTCCAATAGGTATTTGTGCATGCATTTGCTCTCTTTAAAAAAAAAAAAAATTAAAAAAAAAAAAAAAAGCTGCGCTAGGATTGTACTAACCATCTTTTCCCATTATAAACAGCAGGTTAACTGTAAATTGTAACAATGGCTACTGGTGGTGATGAATTATCAGTTGATAGTCTAGCTGAGGAAATAGAGAATTTAAGGAAGGCGTTTGAATCAACCAAGTCCAAAACACCTACTTTTTTACTGATGCCGAGCCAGAGAAAACTTAATACTTTTTCAGGCTTGTCAGCAGGGAAATTGGAGGATTGGATTTACGACATGGGAACTGCCATAGAATCGCGTCCACTTTCGAACCTCGAAAAGGTCGATTTTATTTTTCAACATCTAAGTGGGCCAGCAAAAGAGGAAGTAAAGTTCCGGGGTAAGGAGTCGGTAGAGAAGATTTTTAAAGTGCTGTGGGATGCTTATGGTAATCAGGAGACCTCTGTTCAGTTGCAAAGGACTTTTTTTGAACGTAAGCAGAAAGAGGGTGAATCTTTAAGGGATTATTCACATAGTCTCTTTGAGTTGTTTGATCGTGCAGCAAGGAAATCTTCTCATCTTTTGTCAAACAAAGGACAACTTTTGAACGACCAGTTTGCCGACGGTGTCTCCGATGCTATATTACGCAAACATCTAAAATGTTGTCTTCGTGACAAGCCAGAGATAGACTTCTTCAATTTGCGGGCTGAGGCTTTAGAATGGGCCGAAGAATCTAGGCGAGAGTCGAAGCCTAATGTTAGTTTGCAGACTTCTCGTGTAACTACGGAAACTTCAGCTTTGCTTGATCTTATGCAGAAACAACAGCAACAGATTGACGATCTAAGGAAAAATGTTCAAGAACTTGTCTCATCGGTGGATAAAATAAAGTCGTCCTTTACTAAACCTAGCTTTAGGAATCCTACTCCTCATTCTTGCACCTATTGCAAGAAGGTGGGACACATTCAGAGTAACTGCTTTCAATGGAAGCTGAAGCAGGCTGAAGATACCATAACCGAGTTAAAACGAGCGGGTAATAAGCCTTCGTCTAAGGAGGGAAACTAGAACCTCTCGTTGACTGTGGTCCTCCAGACGAGAGGGAGGTTCGGGACCATCCTTTGAAATCGCCAACGGCAAGTCAAGAGACTCAGTTTGTTAACAATTTTGTTGCAGATTGTCCTACTTTGAAAGTGCGTTTAGGCAATGTTGAGATTGATTGCTTAGTGGACACAGGATCTATGGTGTCAACAATTACTGAGGAATGTTTCCGTCATTATTTTGAACCAATAGGTGCTGAGCTACAATCGGATACTCTTTGTCTACGTATCACTACATCTAATGGGTTAGAGATACCTTATGTGGGTTATTTGGAGTTGGATTTGTTTTTCGACAACTTTACTCTGTCAAAAGTGGGTTTCTTAGTTGTGAAAGACTCTTGTGATCCACATAATCTTGAAGACAAGCGACGTGTACCTGGTCTTCTGGGTATGAATGTTTTGGGACCCTTAGCTGACCTGGTAGATGAGGGGACAGATTCTACATCTTCAGTTGTACGACGTTTGAAGACTCTTTTAAATTTTCAAGCAACTGCATCTGCTAGTGAGTGTACATCGATCGCTATGGTAAAACTAGCTTCAACTTCTGTCTTCCTACCACCAGAGTGTTCAGTTGTTGTAAATGCTTACGCATCTAAGGAAGTTCCGTACATGGTTGGGGTGGTGGAACCCTTGAGAAATAGTGATCACTTACCACTTGGAATTTTAGTCCCATCAACTTTGGTTGAGATTGGCAAGACGTTTCCAGTGAGGATCGACAATGTATCAATGTCGGGTGTGACCATTCATCCTAACACTCGCATTGGAGTTTTGCGTGGTGTGTCTGATGTTGTTAGTAATTCTAGGAATATAGAATTTTCTGTTTCTATTGACGAGATACATGTTAGTGAGATTGATGTTTTGCGTTATGCATCTGTGGCTTCTTCTTTCGAGGTGCCCTCTGTACATATTGACAAGAGTGACTTCGCAGGAAACGATGAACAATTAGAACAGATTAATCAATTAATACACAAACATCAGGACATTTTTTCCACACACGATTTTGATTTTGGAGACACAGACACAATCAAACATCATATACGTACTACTCACAATGAACCAGTCGCTCAAACATTTAGACGCATACCTCCTAATCAATACAATGAAGTTAAGAGTCATATACAGCAATTGCTCGACCATAATATCATCACAGAGAGTTGTAGTCCTTATGCAGCCCCTATTGTTCTTGCTCGTAAGAAAGATGGTTCTTTACGTATGTGTGTGGACTACAGGCGGTTAAATGCTGTAACCAAGCGAGATGCATTCCCTCTCCCTCGTATTTCTGAACTCATTGATGCTCCGGTTGGTGCACAGTATTTTTCATCACTTGACTTAGCCAGTGGATATCATCAAATTCGAGTTGAAGAGTCTGATCGAGAAAAAACTGCTTTTATAACACCCATGGGACTCTATGAATACACTCGTATGCCATTTGGACTTTGTAGCGCTCCTGCTACATTTCAGAGATTGATGCAACACACCCTAGGTGACTTGATGTATCAAATGCTTTTTGTGTATTTGGACGATATTTGCGTCTACTCGAAGACTTTCGATGAGCATTTGTCACATCTTGATTTAGTGTTTAGTCGCTTAAGGCAACACAATCTTAAACTGAAGCCTTCAAAGTGTCATCTCTTCTGCAAGAAGATAGAGTACCTGGGACATGTTCTGTCGCCTGAAGGAATATCAACCAATCCTGATAAAGTCAAAGCTGTTAGGGACTGGCCTACTATACGTACTGTTAAACAGTTGCGTTCATTTTTGGGCTTTGCCAGTTATTATCGGCGTTATATTCCAAATTTTTCCAGAATAGCACGTCCTTTACATGAGTTGGTTGGTAAGTGCCAAAAACAATCTTCAAAGTTTTTTCGTAGCCAATGGACTGAGCTTTGTCAACAAGCTATGGACGAGTTGAAATCCAAGTTCATCTCTACACCGATCTTGGCTTATGCGGACTTCAACCAGCCATTTGTTGTGGACATTGATGCGAGTTTGTCTGGCCTCGGTGCAGTTTTATCCCAAGTTCAGAATGGACAGGAACGGGTAATTGCTTATGCAAGTAGAGCACTTCGATTGAAGGAGCAGACAATGCAGAACTACAGTTCTATGAAACTGGAACTTTTGGGACTTAAATGGGCAGTTAGTGAAAAGTTCAAAGATTACTTGTATGGTTCTTATTTCATCGTTCGCACTGACAATAACCCACTTAGTCATTTAGCTACTGCTAAATTAGGTGCTACTGAGCAGCGTTGGGTAGCCAATCTAGCTCTATTCAATTTTGACATTATTTACAGGCCTGGTAAAGTAAACCGTAACGCCGATGGACTTTCTCGACAATTCTCAACTGTACCTGACAGAGACCTTGTAACCTCACAGTCTGTGACGAGTTGTTATCTTCCTTTATTCTCGTGTACTAGCGTACCAGTAGAGGTGCAGGTTAAAGCTTGTCAAGCTTCTGTTGATTTGGGACCAGCTCGTGTGGCTGCAGAGTTTTGTACCAGCAGAACTACTTTTCCATCTTATACTAAGGACGAGTTGGGTGAATTACAAAAGGCTGACCCCGACATCGGTCGATTTTTGAGCCACTGGATAAATCAAAATAACTCTTCAAATTTTAGCTTGGAAACTAGTGTTGTGAAAGGTTTGATTAGACAGTCCAAACGTCTTTCAGTTGTCGACGGTGTTCTGTATCGGGATGTTCAAGATCCAAAATTAGGGCTTTTACATCAACTTGTTTTACCAGAAGCTCTGAAGTCTAAAGTGTTGAGTAGCCTACACGACGATTTCGGACACCAGGGAGAAGAGCGTACTATGTCCTTGATTCGTCATCGGTGTTACTGGCCAAACATGTACCGTGAGTTGAAGCAGTGGATTCAAAATTGTGAGCGCTGTGTTATTTCTAAGGCACCTAGACCATCTGTAAGGAACCCATTGGGTCATCTTCATGCTTCACGACCTTTGGAAGTCGTTTCCATGGATTTCACTCTTCTCGAGCCATCAACAGAACATATAGAAAATGTATTGGTCATAACAGATGCTTTTTCCAAGTTTACTGTTGCTATTCCAACTAGAGACCAAACTGCAAAGACCACTGCTAAGGTTTTGGTTCGAGAATGGTTTTCAAAGTATGGTGTGCCTCAGCGTTTACATTCCGACCAAGGTCGTCAATTTGAATCGGCTTTAATTAAAGAACTTTGTTCTATGTACGACATTTCTAAATCTCACACCACTCCGTATCATCCGCAAGGAAATCCTCATTGTGAGAGATTTAATCGCACGATGCATGATTTACTCCGAACCTTATCTGCAAAACAGAAGGCTTCTTGGCCAAAACATCTACCTGAACTTATCTTTGCTTACAATTGTACAGAACATTCGTCTACAGGTTTTTCTCCGTTCTATCTTATGTTTGGTAGAGAACCAGTTCTACCAGTTGATTTGTTGTTAGGTGAGGAGAGGACTTATGAAAACAACTGGATATCTCTTCATCAACATAGAATGGAGGAGAGCTACAAACTTGCGAATGCAAAGCTTGATAAGGAGTTGGCCAGAAGTAAAGCACACTTTGACCGTAAAGTAAACCCTAATAGGTTCAAATGTGGTGATCTTGTGTTGCTAAAGAAGCATGGTAGAGGTCGTTCCAAGATTCAAGACCATTATTCGTCCAATTTTTATAAAATTATGGAACACCCTGATCCTTCATCTTTTGTGTACATCATTCAGTTAGCAGATGGTTCTGGTTCTCGGAAGGTTGTAAATTCTGTAAATCTTAAACTCGTACCCTCACAATTATGTCGCGGTGAGGAAGCGCTTCATGATCTTCCAATGGAGTCTACACCTAGAACTGAATCGGATTCGGAATCTGACTCTGATCCTGATATAGGTGTTGTGCTTCCACAAGTGGTTTCGGATGCAGCTTTCAGTAGTCGTCCTACATTTCCTAAGGAACGATTGAGACGTTCTAAGCGCACTAGAAAAGGGTACCATCGTAATCCTTTTAGACAGCCACGTTCAGTGCTGCTAAGACGACAAATGGCCACTACTGAAGTTGTACCTCTTGTGCAATTCCTGCTTGGTTTTAACTGTCTTTTAGTCTTTTTGGGACTTCTGAGCCAGTTTGGGCCAACTCTACACTGGAAACATGTATTCTGGTTATTAATCGTTATCTGTTTGGGAGTGACAAGCTATTTTTATCAACAGGTTCTCGGGCTAATGTGTCGAGTGCTTCAACATGCATCAAGTGCTCTACAGTATTTTGAATAGGTAGATTAAATTCTTAAACCCAGTAGTTACACTTTTGGACCAGTTTTGACTAATTTTGGTTTTCCTTGAAATGTTGAATATTACCTTGTAGTGACTTCATAGGTTATTATATGGGGAACACATAAACAACAAAAATATATTTAAAAAAAATAAAACCTCACGAGTCATAAGAAATGTAGATCTATTTGAGATAATCTCTGTCCTCTAGTGATAAACTAGGGTAGGTCATATAAACATTTCTGGATTTAGAGATTTTAGCTATTGCAATATTAGAACATCAGTGTAAATTTAGACTTGTTGAGAGAGTGTCTCTTTCCAATGATATATTGGAGGCAAGTTAAACAAATAAAAACAATCACTGAAATTCGTAGGCAGTTGTTAATAATGTGACCTTCAATAAATAGGTGGTTCATACATTGCAGATTTTTAAAAAAAATAAAAAAAATTCAAAACAAATTTTCTGGGCCCGAGTGTGACCAGGCAAGCTCTATGATCTGCCAGGTCCCTAGGTTCATTAAATTAACATAACATTTACATTTTCTTATACTGCATTCCCTTTCAGGGTGGTGCTTTGTCATGCCTTTCTTAGTAGACTTACAATTGCATTTCTGGAATTCCATTGGGCTATTGTTAGAGTTTTCTTCTTGTAATGTAGACTAGGTGTGGGTGAGTCCACATTAGACCATGCTGGTGTAAAGAGCTCCTGTTATTTGCTGTGGGGTTTTGTGCCTGCATTTAGTCACCTTCTCCAATTGTACCTTGTTACATGTATATATATTGCTTGACTTGTGCAGCAAATTTGCAGACACTGTGGCGTGTGCATTTAAGTTTTATTACAATTTCGCTTGTGCGACTTGTGCGAGCATATAGCTATATTGCTACGTGCAATCACCGTGGACATTTGGCACCGGTTGTCGTCAGTCACATGACTTATTGGTGGACAACTAGTTGATGTCACTACTGGGCCAGTGCATCGCACATGCAATAGTGTGGTTTTCATCAACATATATTGGTTCGGTATTGACTGTCGTTTTGGGGGTAATTTCTCTATAACGGCTACTATTGGGTTTAACTTAATTATATGAGACAGAAATAAAAAAAACATATTTTGTAATATACCCCTGTTTGACTGCTACACGTCCATTGCTTTCGAGGGCTTGGAGTCGATTTAATTTTGGGAACTTATTCAATTATATATTTTTCCTACATATCCTCCCCTCGGTTACACGAAGGTGACAGAGCAATGTTTACGCAATGCACCGAAACACACGTCTGGGTTTTAGTCACGCTTTTGTTGCTATGCGCATATTTCGTGTGTTGCTATGCGCATAGTCCTTTTTGCGTGGTATAGTCTTTTTGGATAGCACAAGTAAAAAATAGTAAAAAGAGCAAGTGACACGTGCCGCACTCTCGGCCAATCAAGACACAGAATCTGTGAGTGAGGTGTTATAATTCAGATTATTAAATAGTGATTCAGACTCACTTTATGACTTATACTTAGTACTGTTTGACCAAGTAACGTAATCACATATATCAGTTCTTGTCAACAGATTGCGGTTGTACACATTGGATCACATGCCTGGAAGTATATATGCATTTGCAATATGTTCTCCAGTAACCTGGATTTTTTTGCTGTCTGAATGTACATGTCTGAAGTTGTTGAACTATCAGATGAAAGACAGAAGATAAACATGATGAAGGCAATTAGGGGTGTACAATCCGAGAAAGACAGTATAAGGATCTGACCAGAATTCAGCGTAGAACAATAATAAGTCCTTCCTTAAAAAGAAATGCAGGGAGGTGGAGTTACATTCCTGTAGCACGTATGCAAGCAAGAGCTTTTTATAATTATGTTATTATAGTGAGAGGACGCTTATGAAGCAATTACATGCAACGTAAGATATGGCCCTCCAGAATTAAAAGGCAGGTTTTGTGAAAAGAAGGGCCGGGCACAAGAGACCAGATAGCAAACATCAGAATCATAATAGAGAAATCTATAGAAATTAATTTCCCAGTCTACATGTCCTTTATTGACTACTCTCAAGCTTTGGATGCAGCACAAACAACTTTGGACTATCTAGTATCATGCAATGAGCTTTGCAAGACATATGTGATAAAACTGCGCAGCTAGGTTACTATCTATGACCACCAGGAATCAACAGTGATACCTGCATACCTTCAAAACTCAGGAATATTTATATGATGACGTGGCACAACTATTTTACCGTTGTCACTATTGTAGACACCGAGTGCATAGTGGTCAAGCAGATCTGAAACCTTCACTACAAAATCATTAGCAGAAAGTGTCAACTCAAAAGCATGGATGTGGGATACAAATCGAGTATTTGTAGCTGGCTTGCAAACAAGATATACGCTGCCGCCTATTAGACAACAAAGCTCAATCACACCAAACTGAACAAAACCTCTTGGTGTCGTTCCTACAGCAACTACCAAACCTTGACTGTACCATGTGTTGTTACACTGCACTTTCTTTGCAACATAAACGAATTTATTGTCCCCAAGCAGTGGCTGAAGTGTTTCCTGTATTGGTCGTAACAGCAGCCGTACCAGCAACAAATTCCCACCAGTGTGCTCAACAGCATCAACAAAACCTGTATGAGTAGCTCTCATCCATGCCTGATAGTATTCATGTCTGGTTGCAAGTGTCTTTGAAAGATTTCGTCTGTTTTTGGTGTGGTGGGACAGTTCTTTGAAATACAAGTGTTTTCCTTCAAACCTTAGTGTCCAACAATGGACAAGTGGGCCAAATGTTAGCATCAATTTGGGATAGTGGATAATATAATGAAACTTGGGTTTCATAGAATCTTCAGGAAATAGAGTGAAGTATTTCTCCAGAAACATTTCAATCAGCAAGGAAATCACAAAGAGCTGGATCCACTGTATGTGCAGTACACAATTGCACTACTTCTTCAAGTAAGAAAAGAACTGCCCACATTTCATCACCAACCGGTACTTTGCTTCCGACCATCAAAGGCAAGAGACGAAGAAAACACCAAGACTGTACAGCTTTCTGCTTTACACTGAATGAGGCAACCTGTGTTGCCATTTTAGAAGGCTTGTTTGTCTTGTCTGTTCCCGAATACGGAAAATTCTTGATTTCTTCGTTTAAGAACTGCAGTGTGAAATATTCTTCCTCGACACAATGAAGAATTACCTTTTTCATGACTTCAGGAATTACACCTTCAAACAAGTCATGAGCCACATCTGAAGGAAGTTCATCTACAACATGATAATGATCCAACGCATTCAATGGACTGTCCTTTTTCACCCCATATATGCAAGCAACTTCTGGCATTTGCCGAACTATTTCAACTTGTTCATTGTAAGAATCTCTACTTCTTGAAACAAGGTCAACATCCCGAAAATAGTTTTTAACATTTGTCTTTGTGACTTTGCATAACCTACAGAAGCGTCGAGTATTGAAACTTTCCTGAAAGCCCCCAATGCCGTGTGCAGCCAAGTTGTCTGCGACGAACATAGAGAGGGTTCCTCTAAAAGTATGCACGACACCGTCCTTTTCAACATCCACACCAACAGTCTCAAGGGTTTTCAAATCTTCAATTAGAGGACTTATTACGCGAGACATTCCATACTGTGAAATTATCTCCGACTGGCACAAAAGAGCAAGCTGAATAGAGGACAGCTTAGACCGATTTTGTGGCAGCATATTCCCCTCAAAAAAATAAAAACCAGAAAACTTAAGCTGCTTAACTCGGTTTCCTATGGGATTAGCCACTGTAAAGTCATCATTGTAAAGAATAACCTGGATAGTTGGACTTGGCAGTGAAAACAGTGAGTGACTTTGGTAGTTCAAACCATCACAATGGTCTCTAACTACATGTAATTGGTCACTTTGATGTCTCTGGATTGAGTCAGCAAAAATATTATCATCCTTTAAAAGGGCCTGCAGTGTCTGTAGAATACTGACATACTGAACGCTCTGCACTTTGCCGTTTGGTTTCCTTCCCATCACATGCTCCACTGGTTCAACAAGATCAAAATTTTATTTAATGTAGGAGTTCAGATTGGCCATGTTTCGGATAAAACTGAATGACTGTTCCAATTCTGAAGAACTAAAAATACCATCTAGTTCAGCTTCCTGTACTTCAGGCAACAGATTTCTTGCTTTCTTCTGTAAATTTTCTCTTGCTAATCGGAGTACATTCTGTGTTTCCTCAGCAACATAACTGCATGCCTCATGATTGAGTTTATACTTTCCCCTCAATCCTAAGATGAATGTTGTTGACAAAGAATCAGTGTCCACAATGACATCTGCAGGCTCATTTTCAATTGGGTCATGTGGCAAGTCTTCATCATCTTCTGATTCACTCATATCTTCTTGTTTCGTCTAATAACTCAAATTGGATTTTGTTGGAAATGGGTCAAATCGTACCCAGGTTAACTCATACCCCAAAATTGATAGTCAAGTCGTATTTGAGTTCAACTCGTACCCTCGTGCACGTAAAGATGCACCATTATGGTTTTGTGTACAGGATTGTTGTCTTCATAATTATTTGATTTACTTTAAATTGCAATTAGCGGTACATGTACTTCTTAAGATAACTGTGGGATAAGACAAACGCATTATATTTATTAAAATGATATAGCTTGACCTACATAAAATTGATGCAAACAAAATAACTTTGTATATACTTTTCTTGTATAAATATTCTCGGAGTACGAGTTGACTCGGGGTACGGCAGCCGTTTCGGCAGCCATTTGGTTTGTATAAAGGGATAACATCAAAAAAGCTGCCACCGCTGGAATACCTCTATACTTGCATTTGCAATGTATTCCCTTCATAATCGTTTGGGTCTTCAATCCCATGCACATTTTTAGACCCGACTCCAGACACAGGCGGCAGACATCAACTGTTGTCAGAAATCAAGGACCGATTCTCTTGACTTTTTTGAGATTGAACTTGTCATAATTGATCTAACACCTATACGTCTGGTACCCTTGGCGCTTCTGGTTGCGCCCAGTGAGAATAAAGGTGACATATACACGCCGCTCATTTACGGCCACTCTCCCGTAACGTCCCTGGTGTCAACGCCCTCCCTTTTATAACCTAGCGGTCAGGGCGATTAAGAATCGGAAGTAAAGAAGTTGAAGGTGAAATGAGAATAACTCCTCTCCACCTCTCCACCTCTCCACCTCTCCACTCCTCTCCACCTCTCCACCTCACCTCTCCACTCCTCCCCACCTCCACTCCCCACCTCCACTCCTCTCCACCCCCCCCCCCTTTTTGTGAGAGGGTGTATCAAATGAAGATCAATAAATACTGGAAAGTTTTCACTTTTTTTTACAGAAATTGGTCGAGATTTGACCGGTTTTTGGTGGGCAGCAGCTGGGCGAGTTGATAAAGTACTCTTACACATTTTTGGTTGGGGTAGACCGTGCGGCAGTATGGAGTTATTGCCCGAAATTTGTGCACGGTTTCTGTTGTTTAACGGCGGTTAACCTGTAAAAACCCTCTCCATCTGTGGGTCTCTGCCCTACGGGTGTCGGGAGACCCAGAGTTCTAGGGGTACAGAGCAAAGTGGTCCAGGCAGGCCTATAGTGATTCTCGGCCCTCTGCAGCAATCATTTTGAGCGGTTGTGCTTCGACCTAGAGCGCTTAGTGTCTTCAGTGTCTGAATAAGAAATACTGTGATTCGAATCAGACGAATCAGTACTATTTTCGTCGGATTCACTAAAATAACCGAGGAAGAACTTTCACTATCGTCCATGTTAAATTCGATTACGTTGTACAGCGTGCGTGTGCCGACTGTGTGTATCTACGTGTGTGTGCACAAAGCGTACGCGAATCATATCCACGCAAACCCGTCTCGTACCTAGACGTGGGGTACCGACTATCGCAAATTTGTCTGGGTTCTGCTTCGGTTTACGTCACTCATTTTGAGTGGCCGCGAAACTTTAAAAAAAAAAAAAAAAAGGGGGGGGGAGGGCTCATTTTTTGGGCGGCAAATTACCACACTAAACGTACACTAGAACTAGCTTTGCTTCTTATTCACATTTAATACACATAAATCTATTAATTTAAAACAAAAAATTGCGTAATGAAGATGTTCGACTGCATGTCTTCTTTAAAGTTATTACCAACTTGTTGGCCCTACAAGCCTTGTTTTAAACTGACCTTCCAATTTAGATAATTAAGAGCCCGAGACAATCCGCACGCATGCAGTTAACAATATGTGCTGCAATGTAGAACTGAGCCGCTCCATCCCCACTGCAAGTATCCCATTTCATTCTGCATCTCACCATTAGCCTCTCCTGGCTAAATCCTCGTGTCTGGCTTCTCGTGCCAGTCCTGTTTCTACTGAATAGCAGAGGGTGTCAGCAAGTTCCTGCGCTATATCCAGGCTGCTTCGGGTATATAGGTGAACTCGTAAGGTTGGTTGCCATTCCATCTAGAAGGACAACTCTGATCACAAACCCGGGTAGGTGGAGCTCGTTAGCATAGGTCGGTAATATGCCTAGGAGGACAACTCAGGCTAACGAGCTCTAACCGAGTTTGTGATCAAAGTCCTCAATATGACTAAGAGAAGGACAACTCTGATCACAAACCCGGGTACGTAAAACTCGTTAGCCAAAAATAGCAGTCTATACTCTCCAGCGCGTAACAACCTTGACCCAGCTATGGGTTAAATAGTATGAACTAAGCATAATGCCTTTAGGACGTATGAGGGCATATCTGCCCCAACTGTCAATGTGCTTCTAGAATAGATGAAATTCCTTAGTCATGTATTACCCTTCCATCTAAGTGAAAAACACTCCAAAATCCAACCTGGGATCGTGCAGGGTGCCACACTTGTGGCAGTGTCTGCACCAGTGTGGCGCACATTCGCCTGCACGATGCAGACAGTGGGAAGAGACTATACGCACAACGTTTCCATCAAAATCCTTTCATTTGTGTATTGAAGTTATTTATCAATGATGAGTTACTTAATTTCTGAGTTTTGTGTGTGGAAGCCAAGTATCGATGAGGAAATGGTAACGGGAACAGGCAGAGGATGCTGCTGAAATGTTTTAGCCACAACGATCGACAAGTTGGGCAGATGTCGCCTTCGTGTTCTCAGGATGACAGAAAAGACCTATTTAGGAGTAGCGCTGCTCTTTCAATAAGAGGAAGAGGTTAGAAAAATACTAGTTTTGGCCGGGTAGCCGCACCTGGTTAGACATCCACTAATCAGCGGTCGAAATAAGAAGAGATATACACTCTAAATATTGGTGCATGGAATGTCAGGACACTATCGTGGACTGCTCTAATTGCCCAAACTCTCAAGCGCTACGACAATGACATTGCTGTCCTCAGCAAAACCAGATTATCGGAGTCACACCTGAAAGAAATATGAACTGGTTACACATTTTACTGAATTGCTCGCAACCTGAATACTTTACCAAGAGGCATGACAGACACATGACACATGCGCGTTAGAACTTAAAATGATAGCTTTGCAACAATCATCAGTGCTTATGCCCCAACAATGTCCCAGACAGATGACGTAAAACAAGCATTCTATGAATAACTCGGTACGGTACGTCCTCCATGCAGTTCCACATAGTGACAAGCTCATTCTACTAGGCGACTTCGATACGAAAGTGGGATGTGACAGTGGTACATGGAATACAATAATAGGTATTTATGAAATGTATCTCAAATAAGCTTCTGCTTCTTTCAAAGTGTGCAGAACATCAGCTTGTCATCACCAATACAGTCTTCCAACAGACCAACAAGTATAAAACCCTCGTTCTTGTACTTGAATGCACCCTCGCTCAAAACTGTGACATCTATAATTGACTATGTTATTGCCCGACAAGCATATTGTAAAGATGTCATTAACACACGATCAATGAGGTGCATACTGCTTGTCAGACTATAGACTCGTGAGAAGCCAGGTGTCGTTACAGCTTAAACACAAATCTTTATTATTATTATTATTATTTATTCGGCCTTCAACAAGAGGTACAAACATAAATGAACAACATACAATTCCAAATTACACTAACATTAAAACAAAACAAAAACAACCTTATCCAAGTTGGCCAGGACCGACAAAAGTATAATAAAACACTTTCACTTGAAAGCCTACCGATCCTAACTTGAAAACTGTGACACACAGAATAACATTAAATGTATTTAACAATAAATGTATAAATAACTATGATGAATTTAGCTAAACAGTGAAAAAATACTTATATTTACATATTCATATTAACAGAAATAATATTACGGAGCAATTAAAAAAAAAGACATTAAACAAGGGATACTGTCCCACAATCCCATTACCAAGCACTCCACCCTTTCTGCAATCCTCTTACCTCATCAAGTCACTCCCTCAACATCCCACCCAACTTGAAGGAACCAACTGAAAAAGCTGAGTGTTGCAGGTTTTAAATACACAAAAACAAGAGACAAACTGCAGCAGAAAACTGCAGAGGCATTTACAGCTGATGCTGGTCATGATGATTCAGATTCTAGTAACGCAGAGGAATCTTTGAAATACTTACGGTATATGACATAATACAGCCCCAGAAATTCTGGGTTTTGTAAAGAGGAAACACCAGTACTGCTTTGATGCAAATGACGAGGACATAGGCGAACTTCTTGACAGTATACACACTGCCCACTCTGTTTTCATTTGTGAAAATACGTTAGGTGTTAAGAAAGGTACCTGGAGACAAAGCGTACAGTGCCAACCAAGCTTGGGCAAATGGTAGGAAGATAAAGCCAAGGAGTAACAGGAAGCAGTCGACAGGCATGACAAAAGCGTTTCTTTGAGGGTTTGAATGCTGTTTATGGTCCTTTGGTCAGGTGGGTCTACACCAGCAGTCTGCATGCAGTCGACGATAATAAACTGTAAACTGTGCACTGACATAAAAATAAATAGTAGACCGCTTGGCTGAGCATTTCAATTCTCTTTTAAACCTGGAATCCTCTATGTACAACGATGCAATCAATTCCACCAAACAGCGCCCAATAAGCCATTTGCGGGTGACCCCGAGTTAAATTTGAATAACATCTGGTACACTGACTTGCTCACACAGCTTGGCACAGTTTAACTTTAAAGTCTCCAGACCAAAGACGCTTTTGCTATATCACGTGATTCGGGGCCGGCAAGCCTTACGCGTCATACGCTAGCAACCCCCAGCTCTGGAATGGTCTAGTCTTTTTGTCATTCTCACCCATTGTAAACAATGTATTGGTGCTGAGCGTCTCTTACGTAACTATGCAAAAGCTTGCCCCGAATCACGTGATATAGCAACATTGTCTTTGGTCTGGAGAATTTAAAGTTAAACTGTGCCAAGCTGTGTGAACAAGTCAGTGTACCAGATATTATTTAAATTTAACTCGAGGTCACGCGCAAATGGCTTATTGTACAAGTACTTGGTAAACTGCCATCGCTGCACGAGGTGAACAAAGCCATAAATCTTTTGGTAAAGCTCCTGGAGCAGACAGCATTCCAGCATAAATCTACAAGCATGGTGGTCATCTCATGTCAATAAAACTACCCAAACTATTTCAAACAATCTAGAATGAACATATGAAGCAGAGAAACCCCCCACCCCCTCTTTTGTGTTGACCATTGTGTTCCCGGAATCTCAGGAATTCCTTTTAGTTTTCAAGGGGGGGGGGGGTAGGTTACAATAGTGTTGAGTGCCTATAAAGTCTAGGGATAAGAGGGGGGTGTTTTTGTGACTGGTCTGCAGAGATAAATCTGTAATTGTACGTTATCTAGTGGGTATGCCAGAGAGTAGTTGTTTGACTGGCCTCTCCAGAGCGTAATTCTTAACTCTTTTTCTCCCTTTTTGTGTAAGACACGCATCTGGGGGGTCAGTTCTATTCACATTATATCTGCTAGATGACAGTCAGTGGTTGGAGTTCGTGGACAGGCAAATACATCAAACGTCTGCAGGCCAATTGGGTTAGACATTTTCTGGTTTTGGCGACGCGATGACTGGTTTGTGTCTTGCAACAGTGGTCTTTTTGTTTTTAGTTCACTCACTGATTGATTATTACCGGTGATAATAATGACATTTTAGTAAAAAAAAAGTTTTTTGACCTTTGACCTCATTTTCGGAGGTCAGGATTTGGTCCCAAGAGTCAATAATTATTTTATGTCATCTTCTTTTGTAATTCTGTGCATTTTGACACCAAGATCATCTATATACCATATTTTGTTGCTGAAATATAATTTTTAGTGATTTAGGCAGGGGTCAATAACCTTTGACCTCTAATAAAAAAATACCCCAACCCCCCCGGCCATTCCTCCTTCCTCCTTTTTTTTGAGTATATATATAGTTGTCCATACCCATATGCAAGGTGCACCAAACTCCTCTCCTTAATAATAGGAAACTTTTGGAACATCTCACTTCACTGGGGTAACTATAGTCAAGGTACATTTAGGCTAACTAGGTTTTATGAGTAATCACTCCTGAAACAAAGACCTCATTCATGTTGTTTTATGTTATATGTGTGGTGACCACCCCAGGTGGCATTTGACATGTAAACAATGTCACGTGATTTTGTATTACCAATCAGCGTCCGACTTTCATGGATCGCTGGTAGACGGTTTTCTGTTGTTCCACCGTAGACTTTTTAGCTGGTTCCAAAAGCCATGCCGTTCGCCATCTTGTTTCTCTCGAGTTCTTCGCGTTTTGTCCGGTGATTCATTGTAGGAGTTTAGTCGAATAAAACATCGTAGTTTTTCTACAAGATTGGGGACTTTTTGTATGAATACTTGCAATCCCCAAAGTGGTGACCCAGACGTGATATGACTTCCACATCCGCCGCCAAGTCGGAGCTTTTGAACCCGGACTCTGCAGCGCCGCTGGTCAGTGCAGTGGCTTTGAAACTTCCACCGTACTGGCCCAATGACCCGGATATATGGTTCGCACAAGTCGAGGCGCAGTTTCTCACTAGGGGAATTAAATCGGAAATTACCCAATACTCGTACGTCATCTCCTCCTTGCAACCGTCTATCGCTCAAGAAGTCAGAGACTTGTTGATCAATCCACCGGCCCACCACCCATACACCAAGCTAAAGGAAGAGCTCATCAAACGTACCAGTGAGTCGGAGCAAAAACGCCTCCAGAAACTTTTGATAACCGAAGAGCTGGAACAACTTCTCGGAGATCGCACCCTGGAGCCTTCAATCCTGAAGCAGTTATTCCTGCAGCGACTCCCCACTAATGTCCAGCTTATTTTGGCATCGACAAGCGACACCGACATTCAACAACTTGCCAAGCTTGCAGACAAGATTGTCGAAGTTGCGCCGCCCGTTGCTCAAGCCTGTGCCGCAGTTCCAGCACCGGCTCCATTTGTGGCTGCAGTCAAGCCACCCGCTACATCAGACATGCAACTACTCCAGGCCCAAGTAGAAAAGCTGACCACTCAAATGGAAATGTTGGTTCGCCAAGATCAATACCAGCGCAGTCGACGTGACCGTAGTGCTTCTGCATCAGGGGAGAATACTACAGGTGCATGCTGGTACCATTGGAAGTATGGGGACAAAGCTCGTAACTGCAAGGACCCATGCAATTACACACACGATCGCAATCCCACTACGGCTCAGGGAAACCACCAAGCCAGCGGATAGCTAGGGGCGACTTCCCCCACTGGCACACCAAATCAATGTCGCCTTTTCTATGTGTACGACAAATTCACAGCAGCCAGATTCCTGGTGGACACCGGTGCTGAGGTCAGCATTGTACCTCCAACGCCACGCGATAGACAATATCGTCAAAGCGATTTTGTGCTCGAAGCAGTCAACAAGACACAAATTCACACATACGGTGAGCGTTCTGTGACAATTGATTTGGGTCTTAGGCGTGCATGCAGATGGATTTTCACAATTGCCGATGTACCAGTTGCAATTTTGGGAGCAGATTTCTTACGCCATTTCGGGTTGCTGGTGGACATGAAAGACAGGAAACTCATAGATTCCACGACTAGTCTGAGTGTCCGAGGCATTGCAACGAGCACCAATGTTCTCAGCCCGGTTTTTGTTGGCCCATCACCGAACACTCGATACACGGCCATTTTGGGTCAGTTTCCTGCCATCACCCGACCATGCTTCAGGGACGCAAATCCCAAACACGATATCACCCATCACATCCCAACAAAAGGCCCACCAGTGTCCGCCAGGCCACGACGCCTCGCACCGGATAAATTGAAAATCGCCAAGGCTGAATTCGACCACATGCTACAAATGAACATTATCCGTCCCTCTAATAGCAGTTGGTCTTCGCCTCTCCATATGGTGCCGAAAGGAACGCAAGGTGATTGGAGACCATGCGGTGATTACCGCGCTCTCAACAATGCATCTGTCCCTGACCGCTATCCGATCCCACACGTACACGACATCACTTCGTCACTGCACGGCCGGACTGTATTCTCGAAGGTGGATTTGATTAGAGCATACCATCAAATCCCCATGGAGCCGAGTGACATTCCGAAAACGGCCATCACCACGCCGTTTGGCATGTTCGAATTCGTGCGAATGCCCTTCGGGTTGAGGAACGCCGCCCAGACGTTCCAGCGTTTCATCGACCAGGTGTTGCGCGGATTGGATTTTGTGTATGACTACATCAACGATTTACTAATCGCCAGCCATAGCGACGAGGAGCACGAGTCACATCTTCGTACGCTTTTCGAGCGCCTTGATCAGTACGGTATCGTGGTAAACCCCGCTAAATGCGAATTTGGCGTTTCGTCACTACACTTCCTAGGCCACGTGATCGACCAGGATGGAATTCGGCCACCAGATACGAAGGTCGAAGCGATCCAGCGGTTTCCTGTCCCAGGTTCGACAAAGAAGTTGCGAGAGTTTCTTGGGTTGGTCAACTTCTATCGCCGTTTTGTACCCCACTGTGCTGCTTTGACACAACCTCTCACCGACATGCTTGCTGGAAAACCCAAGAAAACAATCGAATTGGACGACACAGCGCTCGCTGCTTTCGAGGCCGTCAAGTTGGCTTTGGTCAATGCAACTCGTTTGTCCCATCCGCGACACGATGCAGAGTTGTGCTTAATGGTCGATGCCTCCGATTTCGCAGTGGGTGGAGTCCTTCAGCAAAAGGTGCATGGTGACTGGCACCCTATCGCGTTCTTCTTGCGAAAGCTGCAACCTGCAGAGACCAAATATAGCACATTCGGCCGGGAACTGTTAGCAATCTATCTCGCCATTTCCGTCATGTCGTCGAGGGTCGCGCTTTTTCTGTCTTGACTGATCATAAACCGCTGACCCATGCACTTGCTGCGAGTTCGGATCGATATCCCCCCCGCGAGATCAGACAGCTTGACTACGTGTCACAGTACACAACCGACATCCGACATGTTCAGGGTAAACACAACGAGGTCGCTGACGCGTTGTCACGCATTAGCCTGAACACATTCTCTACCACGTCATCATCTCCAATCGATTTCCAGGTCATGGCCGAGCAGCAGCGCAAGGATGAGGACTATCTCCGTCACAAACAGCATTCGGTTCTTCAGTTGCAAGACATTCCGCTAGTCGCTAGTGAGGGCACCCTAACATGTGACATGGCCACTGGAACGCCTCGACCTTTCGTCCCCAGGGTCATGCGACGAGCAGTTTTCGACTCTCTGCATTCCCTGTCGCATCCTGGAATCAGAGCCACACTCAAGCTGGTCAGTGCACGTTTTGTTTGGCCCAACATGAATCACGATGTTCGTTCATGGGCTAAAACCTGCATCAAGTGCCAGAAATCTAAGGTGCACAGACATACCATCACGCCTCTGGGAACCTTCATCACCCCAGACGCCCGGTTCGACCACGTCCATATTGACATTTTTGGCCCACTTCCATTGTCCAACGGCAAGTCCTACTTGCTGACGTGTATCGACCGTTTTACACGGTGGCCAGAGGCCATTCCAATCCCGGATATGACTGCAGAAACCGTCGCCAGGGCGTTTGTCTGCAGTTGGGTTGCAAGGTTTGGTACACCATCGACAATCACGACTGACCGCGGCAGGCAATTCGAATCGGCACTGTTCAACGCCTTGATGACATTACTCGGCACTAAGCGCATTCGCACAACGGCTTACCATCCCATCGCCAATGGTCTGGTTGAGCGTTTCCACAGACAGTTGAAAGCTTCCCTCAAAGCGCAGGACGGAAACGCTTCCTCTTGTTCTACTGGGCATACGGACAGTCGTCAAGCGGGACATTGGGTGTTCGACAGGGGAGCTCGTGTTTGGAACTACCCTGCGCCTACCAGGGCAGTTTGTTGCACCCGTCAATGATGCCGGTTTAGACCCTGGAAACTATGTACATCGCCTCAAACGCGTGATGCGTCAAGTAGCACCACCACCAACACGACCACACACCCGCACCACACAGTTTCACAAGGACTTGTTGTCTTGTACGCACGTTTTCGTCCGGTGTGATCATGTGATGCGGCCACTCGAGCCTCCGTACAAGGGCCCCTATCGTATATATTGACGTGAGCGGACAAATACTACACGTTGGACATCAAAGGCAAGAGCGACACTGCGAGTGTAGATAGATTGAAAGTCGCCTATCTTGAAACGGATCCCGCAACCGCCCGTGTCGCAACTGCCCGTGTCGCAACCTCGACGCACTGTGCCGGATACACCTGCATTAACTGCACCAGCTGACCAGGACACCGAAGTGAGCGGATAACTCGTTCAGGACGTCACGTTCACTGGCCGTTACACCTTACTCAATTTGACTGTGATTGAACATTGTACATTGTATATATTTCATTGTTTCGTTCACTTCCTTATGCAGAAGCTCTCTGGGGAGGGCTAATGTGGTGACCACCCCAGGTGGCATTTGACATGTAAACAATGTCACGTGATTTTGTATTACCAATCAGCGTCCGACTTTCATGGATCGCTGGTAGACGGTTTTCTGTTGTTCCACCGTAGACTTTTTAGCTGGTTCCAAAAGCCATGCCGTTCGCCATCTTGTTTCTCTCGAGTTCTTCGCGTTTTGTCCGGTGATTCATTGTAGGAGTTTAGTCGAATAAAACATCGTAGTTTTTCTACAAGATTGGGGACTTTTTGTATGAATACTTGCAATCCCCAAATATGTATATCTCTGGGGTGGTTGTTTGTATATTCAATATGGGGCTCCGAATAATGACCTTTGAGGTCATATGTGGCGGTCAATTTGTTATCCTTCATCACAAGAATTTACATTTTTTCTACTTCCAGTGTAATTATGAGCATTTTGACACCAAGATCATACATGTACCATATGTAGTTCCCGAGATACAATTCATAGTGTTTTATTTCAGGGTCAATGACATTTGACCCAAACAAAGAAATAAAGAAATTTCCCCTCCCCCTTTGTTTGGGCCTCTTTTTATATAATATGGTAATTTTCCTGTTACAAATATGACATTTTAGTAATACAATAGTTTTTTTGACCTTTGACCTCATTTTCGGAGGTCAGGATTTGGTCTTAAGGGTCAATAATTATTTTATGTCATCTTCTTTTGTAATTCTGTACATTTTGACACCAAGATCATCTATATACCATATTTTGTTGCTGAAATATAATTTGTAGTGATTAGCTGGCAGGGGTCAATAACCTTTGACCTCTAATAAAAAAACATTCCCCAACCTTCCTTCCTTTTTTTGGTAGTTGTCCATACCCATACCCACCAAAATCAGTTAAAATTAGCTTCTTTTAATTTTTTTTTACAGATTGGCTCCATATATGGCTAATTTGGGGTTACTATAGAATCTGTAATGTTGATTTGAACCGGCAATGAATTTACAATCATATGTACTGGCTAACATTGAAGTCTAATTATGCAATGTGAGAAGCGTTTCGTAACTCTAGTGATAGATCAAGTCACACACTTGGCAACTGATGCACCCAGTACTGCACGGGCATTTGAAGTGAAGTAAATCATTTGGTAAATTGGTCAATAAATGCTACCTCGCGATGGTCAACTGTTTTGCTGTGGACTGTAATCATAAAAGTCACAATTGGATTTGTGTCCACTTTCCTAACGAAACAACACAAAAAAGCAACTGTAGTGAGTGGTGGCCATGTTTGCGTTGATGTGATCCTGTTTCTGTGCTAATTACCGGTACCAGTTTCTTCAGATCTTACGTAATTGCTTCTTTAGCCAGCTGCTTTCACTTGTGGACTAGTACTTACACTTTCTAGCTTGTCCATGTGGTTATCTGAGCTGTATTTTATGGCCATGTCCAGTTTGAGATTGTCGGACATCTGTAATGAGTTCCAGATTGCTTCTAGTCTGTCTTGGGAACTCAGGGGCTCGGGAATGGCAGAGGTCTGGAGAGATTTCTGCTTCCAACAAAAAAAACACAAAGGAAAAATCGAATATTGACAAATTTAAGGAAACGGTAACACAGGGCTGTTAGCTCATTTGGCAGAGCACTAGAACGGTAATCCGTAGGTTAAAGGGCCAAACCCAGTCAATTTAATTGTTTAAATCTTTGATGAAACCATGGATCTCTCACAAAATTCCTAAGGCACTATATAGCGCACAAGTCTATAGAAAACTGTGAGAGAAGATTCAATGAAGAAGCGTTCAGTTTCAGAGGTGGGAGGAAATCTTAGACAAACAATAAAGCAGGAACTGAAAACCCAATCCACATGTGGACCAGGGCAGGAATCTAACCCATGCCATATACAAAAAGGAAAGAGAAGAACCACTGCGCCAACCTGACTGACACAATGATTTTTAATGCTGTTGAACTTTTTAGGTAGGAACATTTATTATTTATTATTAAAAAGAAAACTGTATTTTCCTCTGCTTCTAGACACTATTTTTGCAATGTCGGTCTCAAATATATAAGAACATAAGAACATAAGGACAGATTTATAAACACTCATCACAAAAAATAAAAAGGTTCAACGCCTATAGCACTAAATTCGGCAAGAGTCATTTTCCGAGGCAACACCAGGCTCGTGTCAGTCATGCCCAGTTTGACGCACCTAATCCAGGATTCTTCGACAAGTTTGCTCCTGCATTATTTTGACATTGACCGGGCCCAGAAGCAGGATTGCTTTTTACAAACCTTGATCCGAGACGTGTTCTGTGGGTAGCATACCCTGATGTTGCACTGCGAGCCAGTTGCTGACAGATATTTCTAGCCTTGCTTGTGACGTGTTTAACTGTCATCCGTTTTTAATTCCGGAAAACTTTGCGTGTATACACATCCTCCAATGCAAACTGGTAACGTGTGCAACATGCATGCGAACATTTGCCCGATTTGCTACTAACGTTAGTCGCCATCTTTGACTGCGCTCTAGCTTTGCGAGCAGGCTTAACAAACAAAACTACCGGACAAATGCAACTATACTTCCGAAGGCAGTTGCAGTTGATGCCAATTACAGGATGTAAAAATGAGCAATCTAATAGAAATATTTTGAACTTAAGTGAAAGAAAAATGCAGATATTTAAATGAAATTGTCAGCAGAGGAAAACTACACGAGGACGGAACCGAAGCTACAACATTGAAAAAGGACGCGATCGAAATCCATGTTTGCGCATGTGCAATGCAAGCTATAACGTATACATATAGAACACAAAGTTCAGGTTCCCTCACAATGCATGGCGCAACACTGTTCCTTTTGTAACACGAAGTACACGACATGTGTGCCAGTCACAAAAGGAACTAGCGCCATGTACGTATGCTGTATGGAGTTCATGGTATAAACAACATTTGGCGCGGTTTATATTTTTTCGCTCTAAATGCCCAGCTGGTCGGAAGTTACCAGGTCAAATTGGTGGATCATGATCCACCTTTCCGTTCCCACTTGATCCTGATCCACCAATTCCTGCAATTGGGGGATCTCTATCCTGCTCGAAAGTAGGATCAAGATCCCCCTTTTGGATCTTGATCGCCCTTTTTGCGGTTAGCGTTCCCACTCATCACCAAATTGCCGGATCGGATCCCCCAATTGGAGGATCAAGTGGGAACGGGGTCTGTGACATGCACCCATTCTCACCTTTGTTTGGCCATTTTGGAAGAGCTAGGACATCTTTATCTGATTTATTTGCATCACCTTTGTCGTGGTCACTCTCCGACATGTGAAAAACTGCTCCCAGAAAATCAGTTTCCTGTAATATTCACCAGAATGTTAACGAGGTCATGAAAAAGCTTGCGGATCCATTTGTTAACCCTAACCTTGCCAAATCCATCAAAATCCTTCCCCTATTTTGGCAGATTTTTTGGGGGGACTTAGTCCTGCAGGCCCGATGTGAATACATTATGTTGGACTTGGGCCAGGAAGCTTAGCACTGCTGGGGAAATCTGATTGATTGTCCACCAGGGAGTACTCTGCTGTTGTCAGATAAGCCATGAATAGTACAGGGTCGTAAAAGAAAGAAGGAAACACTTTTGACAGAGTTTGAGTGCGTATCTGAAGTTGATCAATTAATGCACATCATTATTTTAATTCTAGGAAATATTTCTAAAGAACATGGAAAGGAAAAAAATAGTCATAATATACTTAAACTTTGATGATATTAAAGAAACACTTGAAAAAGAAATTGAAGTATAAAACTCCTTAGTTGAAGTGTATTATTTTTTTTTTTTTAAATCAAGCTCTTATAAGCAGGTTTGGCACATGCAATCTTTAACCATATGTACCATATCTCAGAGACGAAATATCCATTTACAATTATTTGTTGTTATCTTTAAAGATCAATAGTTACATTTCTTATAAGAACAAGGAAAGAAAAGGTATATTTTACTTGTGTGGATAAATATTTGGTGTACCGTAATTTCCTGCGGTAAAGACGCGGCTTATCTGACTTTCTAGACCACAAAAACATCGCCGCGCCTTATCTTTCAGTGCGCCGTATATATGATGTCGCTTGAGTTCAAAGTGATGGTCTTTGTGTGAAGAATTCTTTGAACGCCGCAATCTTACTCAATAATGCGGTCAACCAATTAGCCCAACTCTCCGGACATTGTGACCGTGTTTCCATTAACAATGCCGCGATGTGTTGATCCCCCTACGACCGTACATGTATGTGATTTAGCACTCGGCAGCGTGCGTAGTCTTGTTTGCAAGACGTTTTTCGCGATGCGGGGCGCCCTCTAACGTACGCCGTAGACCACGCGCGAATTACCGCATCGGCGGCCTACGCGCGCTGCATATACCGCGATTAAGATCGTCTTGCAAACAAGACTACAGCGTGCGCTGCATGACGCTTACAACAGCGATAAAAAGCTGGCCCGTACTATGTGGCCTTTTTCTAAACGTTTTTTCGTCTACGTTCCGGCTTCATGCAATTCACCATCCGAACTACACAGCGCGGAGCATTCACAACGACTGGAAAAAAGACTAGGGGGTGTCGCAATTAGGGATACCATGCCTGCGATCGCTGCATGTGATGTACATGTGCATGCAGTTTATACTGCAGTGATACATGATATGTATCGGCAAACCTCGTGCGATATTGTGACTACTGGTTTGAAGTTTTCATACATTGTTTGCGTGCCAGATAAACTCAAGTACTCAGCAAATTCTTGCTTGGAATAGTGGGATCCTTCTAAGGCAACAAAATGACCCCTTTGTGGCGATGTACCTACACCAGGTGGCGCCTGGTGTTCTTCTGGGTGCGTTCAAGCATGCGCCTTATTCGGCAGTGCGCTTTATCTGTTGACGTTTGAAATTTGTTTGGGTGATTTTAGGGACCTGCGCCTTAACCGCCGTGCGGCTTTACCGCAGGAAATTACGGTAATCATGTAGCATAGGACCTGGTATTCCGATCGGCCATCAAACCTTGAGAGACCGGTTTACCCATACCGGTTCTATCAAGATCCAACCTGCCTGGACCAGTGCCAGCTAGTAACCCGCCACTAGGCCCAGCTTGGTCCTGCCCCGGGGTGCCACCCCCGAGGTTGAGGTTGGGCGTCAAGGTTTCCAAGAAGGTGCTTGTTGCAAGTGTGTAGCCTTGTTGGGTGGGTTTCTTGGCAAATGTGGCATTGAAGATGGGACTGGATATAAAAGGCAACAGAAATACAATGATTGTAAATAAGGGTGCATTCAAGTAGCTCATTCAGAGCGACTTGGTTTACACTCGGCACAAAAGCAAACACAAATGCAATTTTTGTTAATCACAGGAAATTTTCGGGGTGCGAATTCTCAAAAGTTGAACACATTTCAACTCCGACAAATGTTTTCAGCGAATGCTCTGTGACGTCAAATTCGTATCGCTTCCGCATAAAGTATGAACTGGCTTTAGCCACAAGATTTTCGATTTTAAAGGTAGTATACGCTATTTGCTTCTGTTGTAATAAAAAAAAAGGGGGAAATGGGAATAGCAAATATTGTTACACTCACATTAAAAGTTTGTGTTCATAAATGCTGGAACAAAAAGAAAAACAAATTTGTTCTTGTAGTCTGGTTTCCCACCCCCCCAAAAAAGAGAGAAATTTACAGACATCCGGGAATTATCAGGTTAAGGAACTAGACTAGTTGGGTTGCACCCATTCGAGGATGTGTAACTAATTGCAAACAAAATGTTGACTATAACTACATTTGATAAAAGTCAAAGTAGTATTGGACAATAATTGTCGTTTTTACATAGGTTGCATATTGGTTACGGCAGAGTCTACTTTCTATATACACATCATGCGCTACCGGTAGCCATAGACAGTAACCTATAACGTCCGTCGATATCGCCGATGTCACTTTTTTAATAATATCAAAATATCGACATTTCGATATATCGACAATTTTGATGTATCTACATTTCGATATATCGACAATTTTGATGTATCTAAATTTTGATGTTCCTAAATGATATCGAAAACACTGAAAGAGTGTCAGATTATCCAGAAAATCTCAGGGCTTTAGTATATTAGAAAAACTGCCGTCTTTATTTGTAGCTTAGAACATTTGAGTAGGCCTATTAAATAAAATACGTTCGACGACCAACTGCGGTTGTGAAGTTGTTCTTTGTGTTTCACCCGCCCCGCCGCTATAGTTCACAATCACTTGCGCAGTGAAATCTCAAAAGAAACCGGCCATGCCGCCCCAGCCATGCGCCTATCGGTTGTTTGGGACGTAACCCTCCCTTGTTCTGATAACATTTTGGGGTGGCCAATCACGAGTTGGGAATTGCGAGGAGCGTTCTCTGCACCCTGCTATTGGCCTAGCAAGCCAGTCTGGATTCCAAGACCGAGCTGTTCGTTCATTTGTTCCGGGGCGCGCTGTCTGTTATCTGGGCTTATTGAGGGCGCCCTTATAATTAAAGGTATAGTGTAGTATACACCATTTGCAGATATCGAAAATATTTATTACAGAATTATTAGGAAAAATCTTACTCAATTGAAAGTAAATAATGATTCTAGGCATCCAGCAAAATGATGGCGCTAGATATCCTGTAATTATTCCGAAAAATATAATTTTCTTTTAACCAGTTCGCGCCGGGATTATTTTAACATCGCCGAGCCGACGGGCGGGATTATTTTTAACGAAACACGATCCGAAGCGTGTTCAGGCCGATAGTGCTGGGTAGCACACCCACGCATTTCCGGCCTTGCGCGCTGCTGACATACATTTCCGAACTTGAACTTGGCGTGTTTATTCGTCATCCGTTTTGAATTTGGGAAGATTTTTGCGTTTATATACGTCATCCGGCGCGAACTGGTTAAAAAAATCCCGATCGCCGTCCGGCTAAAAACCGGTTAAAAACAAATGCTGTTTTTCTCAATTTTCTCGGCATCCATGATTGTAAAACTTCGGACAGGTCAGTTAAATGATATTTACTACCTTTAAGGGCGCCCTCAATAAACCATAAACACGCGGGCTGGCGCAATTTGATATTGTTCGGACCATGCGCGGAGGATCAAGCCGAAAACCTGTATGCAACGTACCTATTAAACTGTCGGTCTTTAGTATATTTAGCGCTGTTTTTAGGCTTCATCTTGTACACGGGAAATAATTGATATATCGAGGTATACTCGATATTGAATTTCCGATATATCGATTATTATTAAAAAAATGACATCGACGGACGATAATAGACAGGTGATTCAGGACACAGCCATACCTATTAGACCATTCTTCTCTGTCATCTCTCCAGGGTGGGTTCTCTGTCTTAGTTAGGAGCGGGTTCAGCACTCTATCTGGACCACGTTTCTGTATCATTGAGGAGGCTAAGATGGTGTGGTTGGCTAAGGCGTGGTAGCTGGCGGAATGCTCCATAAACTCATCCTACATTTGCACGAAGGAAATTACAAGAGAATGCTGTAAATCTAAGCACACATACTTCTTTTCATTTTCGAAAAGGTTTAGAGCTGTGCATTTAAAGTTTTTCCAACTCAGTTTATAAACCTGCACATTTTGTTTTATTCCAAATTGTATACATCTATTATCTAGTAATGGTCAAGAAGGTTACAGACTCACAGTTTTTGGATCAAAGACATTTGAACAAAGAAATTGACTGGAGCGGGGCTTGAACCAACATCCCGATTGCCATTACGGTGCCCTACCAACTGAGCTATCCGGCGCTATGTTGTTGGTTACCCAAATATGTCAATATTTTTGTTCAGGGGTGCTAGTCTGAAGCCATCAAATCGAAATTTCCACGCCAAAGGCACGATACTAGCAACAATCTTGAAACAATGTTAAAACAACAGGTTAAAAATGGGGAAAAGCAAGATGGTAAAGTAGCTGTCCTATGGCGCCGGCTAAGCCTACCGTGTGCCACCGTGTGGTACATTTTGTGCGGACGGTGAAACATGGTAAGGGCACATGGCGGGGCGTTGCGCGATCGGTGAACACGGTGGGGGCCCGTTAGTGGCCGGCAAGACACGGCAAAAGTTTTGGGCATGCCCAAAACTTTCGCCGTGTGCCACCGCTTGTACCACACGGCGAGAACCCGGTAAAAGGATAGTGGGCCTGTACGAGGCCGTTATGGACCCGTTTTTTGGGGCGGTGAAAACAGTGACGACGGTGATGACGTGTCATATTTTGTCCAACGGGTTGTCACCGTGTTCATACCGGGTTCTCGCAGGGCTCTCGCCGTTTGCTCAACGTTGACCCACCACCTCATACCGGCTACATACTGACCCCTCACCGGTCTATTAACTTTCAACCGCTCTCTTACCGACCTACTTCGTCCTCTTACCGTTCTACTGTCCTCATAAAGTCTCCATACCGGCCTGTTGCCGTGTGGTTTACATCGCACCCGTTCAGAAACCGTTCCAGACACAGTGACACTAGTGACACTAGCTGGTACGAGGACGTTGTATGTGGTAAGAACCCGGTAAGGAGACGGAATGGAAACGTTGAGGACACGGTGGACAAATTTAACAAAAATATAATCTTTGCGGCCGGAGAGATTTACACCGCTTGTCATTTAAATCAAACGGTAAGGGCCCGTTGGGCTTAGCCGGCGCCATGGGACAGCACCATTAGGCTTTTTGTTTATACATTTCAAATAAGCCACTAAGAAAAATTGACTAAGAAATTTTATATAGAATTGAACACATAAATTGACTGGAGCTCGACTTGAACCTGTGGCATTTACGGGTTGATGGCTGTTGACCAGCATCCCCTGATGAACAAATATATTGATAAATATAGGGAGCCACCGACACAAGGCTATATAACTCAGTTGGTAGAGCACCGAAATGGTAATCCGGACTACATTATCATACACTATTAGTGATCAGTTGGAAACGTCTTCATAATCTCTCTGTATACTTCATTAATCTTTTGATTAAAGTTACTTTCTATTTTCTGGTTGTAGAGGCGGGGAATAGTTTAGGAGGGAGCGGTCAGTGAGATAACTACCTGGTCATAGGCCAAGTGGTCAGTTGGTAATGTCTTCATAATCTCTCTAAGTAAAGCCTGTCACGAGCCAATGTGGCTCATCAGGCTGGTGTTTAACTCGTTTCTCTAGCATAAAATAACTGAGAATATTCCCCCCTCCCAGGATGGGATGCTGGTCCATCGCAGGTTACTCCCCAGCGAATGTCTGTACCCATGGGTGGAAAGAGGCAAGTGGGGTGAAGTGGCGTGCCCAAGGACACAACATAAGGCCAGCAGCTGGATTCGAACCCCGACCCTCTGATCGTGAATCACAAACATAAACCACTGGGCCCCAAAGGTTAAATGTCCAGTTCATGGGTGTGGTGGTTTGGGTGGGGTAGTGCATGGCGAGGCAAAGTTTAGAAGGCAGGGGTCAGTGAGATAACTACCTGATCATAAGCTAAGTGGTCAGTAGGCAATGTCTTCATTATCTCTCTGTATACTTTGTTAATCTCTTGACCACGGAACAAGTTACTGTCCAGTTTCTTGATAGTGTTGCCACTGACCTATAAAAGCAAACAAATTCAAATGGTCGATTCTAAGTTGGTTTATCTACAATGAGCCTTTATACTAAGAAGTCTTTTGCATAACACTAGAAATATAATGTTGCAAATACATACATGTACGTCTGTAACAAGTACAATATCTTAACCAGTTCACGCAAGGATTATTTTGACATTGATTAGGCCCAAGCGCGGGATTGTTTTTCACGAACCTTGATCCGAGTCAGGTTTAGGCCGGCATCTGTGGGTAGCACACCCTGATATTTCTGGCCTTGCTCGCTGCGAGCCGGTCGCTGACAGATATTTATGGCCTTGCTCTGCTTGAATTCAGGAACAAATTTGGATGTAGACACGTTTTTATATAATACGAACTGGTTAAGAGAAATGTTTACAAATTGTTTAGGAGCAAGTGACATTTGTTTAATTTCTGTCCATTCTCTTTTGTACCACTTTGTGGTGGTATTTATAGCAAAAATTATGTTTACACATCCGATAGAAATTTGATTTTCAAGAACAGAACTGATTCTCCATTGGTTAGTCCATAAATAAGGGGGTCTAAAAGGGGGTCTAAAATTGTGATATTTGTTGATGTCCCGGTCACACATGACCAAGTAATTTACCATGCAAGTGTCGCTGAAATTGACTTCAAAGTTTTTGCTATAGGTACTTTGTTTTATGTAATTACCCTGATATAAAAGGCGCCAAGGAATGTGTGCTGAATTAAAAAAACAAATTCCTATGTCTGATGTAACATGGACATGGAAAATTGAACCCCTAATTTTGTCACCGTCCCCACGAAGTAACACAAATGTCACGTGATACAACCCACTTCTGGCATTTTCACAAAGTAATGCAAAGCCCATAGCTAATACACACGGATAGCGTCACTTTGTGAAAACTCTATTCGTGTGTATTGTGGCGGGAACTCCCCGGGCCAACCTAAGGCTGTTAGGATAAGTCGGACACCTATTAAAGCCACGACAATCTTCCCAACCTAAGGCTCTTCCCTAAAAGGCTAAGGGTGCAGGTCCGTTTTGGAGGAAATATACCGCCGATTATGATGATTGCGATTACTCTCTGTTAATTACACTATAACCTGTAACAAAGACTCCTTGACAACTGGATTGACGGTACAATGAACAATAAAGATGATTTATTCATAACAATCAAGAAATGCACAGTAATTGGAAATTAAGTGGGCTGTTTAAATACTAGGGTCCTCAGCAGCAATGCACAATAACTGCAGTGTTCAGAACGCAAAAGCCATCATGAACATTACACAAGCGAAGTCAGCATCAAGCGCCTAGTCAGCATTACGTGCCTATAGTCAGCATTACATGCCTAGTCAGCATTACATGCCTAGTCAGCATTACATGCCCCAGTAAGCTGTGTACAACCAGTACAGCTTTGCACCTGCTACGTATTAACCATGCCAGTTTGCGTCAGCTATGTACAGCTAGCTGTCTCAGCTTTGTACCACCAACACATTAACCATGCAGGCTTGCGTAAACAATGTACAGGTATATCGCTTTGTACCGATTCGCATAAGCATTTCACAAAACGCAGCACCAGTTACCTACGTCTTATCTGTCGTGCAGCTCTCGAACAACTATAACAATGAATATTACGTGTCTACCACCCGGGTAAACACGCACACCATGTAAAACACATACATGTACTTAAGCATATGGGCTTTGTTACCCAATCGCGTGCATTCACGCAGCGAGTCACTGAGCGGTAAGCTCCGCCCAGCCAGCGCGCGCAACTACAGGTCTTGTCCGCCCGTGGTTACAGTTCGTGGTTACTGGCACTAAGTCCTTGCACTTTCTGTCACAGTATTAACTATGGGCTTTGAGTTACATTGCGAAAATGCCAGAAGTGGGTCGCGCGTATCACGTGACATTTGTGTTTACTTCGTAGACAGAGCCTATTCTCTGAAAAACAACTCATGTCATCGTTGAGTTCATTGAAGACGGTGGTGTTGAGTTTCAGTGTGATAGATGACAAGCTGACACGCTCCGACACACGCACATCAGAGGTACATGTACGTACAACTGGTCTGTTAGGCATTCTAGTGGTGGCAGGCTGAGGGTGGGTGGGCTCATAAATCTCAATACTGTGGGGGTTTTTTAGGTAGGAGAAATCAGAGACTTCAAAATCCAGTTACCCTAAATGTTTTTAAGCTCATAATCATGCCAAGTTTTCCAACAAAAAGTGATGATGAGGTGCAGCATGAAATGTCCTCCCATTACGCAATATTCACGGGTCGGCCATCTTAAATTAAAAGTGAAGTAAAATCTTCCTTTTTGGAGCTTAAAAATAATGAAATAAAGTTAATTACAAATTAATACCAGTCAGCTCTAATGAATAATTAGTCTGGTACCATCTAATTCAACAGTTTACATAGCCTTCATTTTGTCGCAATGTTAAATGTTGCAATGTTGAAATAGTATGCAATGGTTGAGCGACTTTTGAAACGATTAGCGCGATAAGGCGCACGACTTTGTCGGAGCAACAATTTAAATGAAATACACCACCGCTGTCAGTGCAAAACTGAATCATTATCCCCGCGTGCAGTTGTTGAAAGCATAACGGAGCATGAATGAAAAAACACTGCTAAAGAGCAATGGTATTAGGACACAGCCCTGTTTAGTGCCGTTGGTAACAGGAAATGGGCTAGATGGACGTAGAGCCGCAACCTCACACGGGCAACCATACCATCGTGGAAGAATCTGATGATGTTAATTATCTTGGATGGGCAGCCAGCCCTGTACAGAAGCTTCCACAGACCTTCCTGGCTGACCGAGTCAAAGGCCTTTGTCAGGTCGATGAAGACAATGAAGAGGTCAGGATGTTGTTCTCTGCACTTTTCCTGGAGTTGTTGACCCGAAAACATCATGCCAACTGTGCCACGCGAGGCACAAAAGCACATTGACTTTTTGGGATGACTGTAGCCGGTTGAGGATGAGACGAGATAGTATATCTTCCCCTTTATTCTGGTTCAAGTGGGCTTGCAATAAACACGGTGCGTCTTCATGTTTAGCTCAAGGGATATGGCAGCAATTATCAATCCTACCTAGCTTTCTATCTTCATAACCATTATACAGCGAGTCATTTGCACACAGACACCATCATCACACCTCCTGATTGATAACGTACCGTTCATTTCTCTCTTGGATGGCCCGTTTCTCTTCTATCATCTTTAGCTGTTTCTTTAACTCTTCCCTCCCTGTCTCTACTCTGTCCATAAGAGATATTGCCTGCAGAGAAATACACTTAATAATAACTGCTCAGGCACGCAAAAAGATACAATAGTATTACAAGTCCTTCATTTATAAAACAAAAATGAGGAGAGCTTAAAATTGCTCTCCTTAAATCCTGATGTTGATTTAAGAAGAGCTATTTGATCTCCTCAAATAGAAAGAAAAGAAAATAACAAAAACAAGAGCTGTTTCGGCCTACATGTGTATGTTGCTTTCAAAGCTTTCAAAAGACGTCGCTTTCAAAGTTTGCTAATGCACGCGCTAGCTACACATTTGTTTACATTGCGCGCCCATGCAGTACTTCTTTGTTTAGTCTCAGTGCCATATACAATAATGTACCACTTTTATTTTACCACAAAACGTATTGCACGGGTCAGGCACTCATGGTCGATTAGGCGCACTGAAAATCACACCTGGTATTTTTGTACGGAACACCAATACATTCAGTAAGTAGATTCACTGCACAGCTACAGTTCTGTACTGGGGTTGTTTACAGGTATATTGTACACGCACTCGTACCAGTACGTACATGTACATGTACACAACAGTGCACGCGCCATGCATTGCAGAGATAGGATCGTGTCATTCCTGTACATACAGTGTTTATTCGTGATGTTCATGCATGGCCAGCTAGCTATAGCTAACGCATACATTGGCGCGCATGGCTGACGCGGCACACATACTGCGTGAGTATACCGCAAGTGTACGTAAAAAAACAGTACCTTAATTAGTACTGTAGTATAGATTTTTCCATGACACAAAATCAACGGACGCGTTCCGGTTCGCGTTACAAATCAAACTGAAGAAATTACTTCTCCTGTGGAATTTTTAAGGAGCGCTGATGTGTTTTGTTCTCCTTGGAAAATATTAACCTTCTTTCCGGGTTTTGGTGTGCGGCACTCTGCTGTTCAAAATTAGTGAGAACAAGAATGAATGATCCCAGCTGTTGAATAGTATGGGCAAATGGGACTTTTTGAGCCCCGGCGTGAATGGGAGCAATAATGAATGTCAGGTGGTTAAGAGAATGATGGCGCTTTCCCATCCAGTGACATTCCTCTCTCTGTGACTTGTATGGCTTAATTTAAGCACGAAATAGTCTAGGCCCGTTATGTCCGAAATAAATGGAGTGGGCGAACACTAAAGACTAGATGACCGTATGGTATAAGATAAATCAAATGTGATTGGTCATCTTATTATCCAATGGGTGCTCGGATGCGATAGAGCGGAAAACAGAGCATGGGTTGTGAACTCATGTTGTGGATTTGGGCTAAAAGTGTGTTTGTTTTTTGTTTGAAAAAGCCATTATTTATATTTTCCTATTTTGGAAAATAGTTAAATGAGGTATGGGCTTTTAGATAATTTTTTCTTCTATCTTTTGATAGTTGTTTAAGAAAAAATCAAAACATCTAACCGTGTGCGGTGATGGAAAGAGACGTTTTTTTTGGTGTTTGAAAAAGAAACATATGGTCAAACCGTGTGCGGTATTTGGACAAATATGTTTTGGTCGGCCCTTTGTTTATGAGTATAGCGGCTACGTTGTGGCTGGTTTGTTTCAAATGTTATAATGTAATGTAGGTGGAATAACCCCGTCTGCGGGTTATTTGTGTTCCAAATTACAGATTTGCTGATGTGCGTTCAGGTTTTTATTTGTTTAAACAAACGAGATGGCCGGGGTTTCCATGTTAGGATATTTGTACTGGTTGTTTTCCGAGTGCGAATGTGTGTGGGATATCGATGTCATGTGACGTCTTATGTGTGATAGACTTATTAAAGCCAAGTCTGTGGTTGTACATGAGTACTCAAAGCAGAGAGAGAAACAACCTGAAGATACCATGGTTGTTAATCAAGGGGGGTATTCACGGGCAGCTTGCGTGGACCATCGACCCACGATACTTCTGGGTGAAGCAGGGAGTATAATAGTTTTGGTTAAGAGAATGATGGCGCTTTCCCATCCAGTGACATTCCTCTCTCTGTGACTTGTATGGCTTAATTTAAGCACGAAATAGTCTAGGCCCGTTATGTCCGAAATAAATGGAGTGGGCGAACACTAAAGACTAGATGACCGTATGGTATAAGATAAATCAAATGTGATTGGTCATCTTATTATCCAATGGGTGCTCGGATGCGATAGAGCGGAAAACAGAGCATGGGTTGTGAACTCATGTTGTGGATTTGGGCTAAAAGTGTGTTTGTTTTTTGTTTGAAAAAGCCATTATTTATATTTTCCTATTTTGGAAAATAGTTAAATGAGGTATGGGCTTTTAGATAATTTTTTCTTCTATCTTTTGATAGTTGTTTAAGAAAAAATCAAAACATCTAACCGTGTGCGGTGATGGAAAGAGACGTTTTTTTTGGTGTTTGAAAAAGAAACATATGGTCAAACCGTGTGCGGTATTTGGACAAATATGTTTTGGTCGGCCCTTTGTTTATGAGTATAGCGGCTACGTTGTGGCTGGTTTGTTTCAAATGTTATAATGTAATGTAGGTGGAATAACCCCGTCTGCGGGTTATTTGTGTTCCAAATTACAGATTTGCTGATGTGCGTTCAGGTTTTTATTTGTTTAAACAAACGAGATGGCCGGGGTTTCCATGTTAGGATATTTGTACTGGTTGTTTTCCGAGTGCGAATGTGTGTGGGATATCGATGTCATGTGACGTCTTATGTGTGATAGACTTATTAAAGCCAAGTCTGTGGTTGTACATGAGTACTCAAAGCAGAGAGAGAAACAACCTGAAGATACCATGGTTGTTAATCAAGGGGGGTATTCACGGGCAGCTTGCGTGGACCATCGACCCACGATACTTCTGGGTGAAGCAGGGAGTATAATAGTTTTGGTTAAGAGAATGATGGCGCTTTCCCATCCAGTGACATTCCTCTCTCTGTGACTTGTATGGCTTAATTTAAGCACGAAATAGTCTAGGCCCGTTATGTCCGAAATAAATGGAGTGGGCGAACACTAAAGACTAGATGACCGTATGGTATAAGATAAATCAAATGTGATTGGTCATCTTATTATCCAATGGGTGCTCGGATGCGATAGAGCGGAAAACAGAGCATGGGTTGTGAACTCATGTTGTGGATTTGGGCTAAAAGTGTGTTTGTTTTTTGTTTGAAAAAGCCATTATTTATATTTTCCTATTTTGGAAAATAGTTAAATGAGGTATGGGCTTTTAGATAATTTTTTCTTCTATCTTTTGATAGTTGTTTAAGAAAAAATCAAAACATCTAACCGTGTGCGGTGATGGAAAGAGACGTTTTTTTTGGTGTTTGAAAAAGAAACATATGGTCAAACCGTGTGCGGTATTTGGACAAATATGTTTTGGTCGGCCCTTTGTTTATGAGTATAGCGGCTACGTTGTGGCTGGTTTGTTTCAAATGTTATAATGTAATGTAGGTGGAATAATCCCGTCTGCGGGTTATTTGTGTTCCAAATTACAGATTTGCTGATGTGCGTTCAGGTTTTTATTTGTTTAAACAAACGAGATGGCCGGGGTTTCCATGTTAGGATATTTGTACTGGTTGTTTTCCGAGTGCGAATGTGTGTGGGATATCGATGTCATGTGACGTCTTATGTGTGATAGACTTATTAAAGCCAAGTCTGTGGTTGTACATGAGTACTCAAAGCAGAGAGAGAAACAACCTGAAGATACCATGGTTGTTAATCAAGGGGGGTATTCACGGGCAGCTTGCGTGGACCATCGACCCACGATACTTCTGGGTGAAGCAGGGAGTATAATAGTTTTGGTTAAGAGAATGATGGCGCTTTCCCATCCAGTGACATTCCTCTCTCTGTGACTTGTATGGCTTAATTTAAGCACGAAATAGTCTAGGCCCGTTATGTCCGAAATAAATGGAGTGGGCGAACACTAAAGACTAGATGACCGTATGGTATAAGATAAATCAAATGTGATTTTATTTGGGGTGCGAGGGGAGAATTGTAATCGCAAATTCTCTTGTGTTAGCAATAGCAGTGCTTTCGTGTCTTTACTGTTATGACACTCGTCAGTTGCAGGTAGGTGATTCCATGGTAAGGAATCGGGTCTAACTCGCAAGGTGTGTGGGTTTGGTGTGGTTACAATCAATGAACGTGAATTCCAGGTATTTGGAACTTAGCCATATTATTTATATTGGGTCCGTATTATTTCTCTTGTATAGAGAGCAGTATGTTGGGTTACAACTGTGTTTTTTTACTGCTTGGTGTTTTAATTGTTACGGTCCGGTTGTTTATGGCTCGGTTGCTGATTGGAATTGGCGTTTTTGCGTTCGCATTTGCCAGAGAAGAGGTTTGATATTTGTTGGTTAAGTGATCTCATTGTTACCTTTTTTCGGTTTATTTCTTGCCATGGCTTTCCTATGCGGAAATTGTATATGAATATAATGAATATATTCGGATTGTGGGGCACATTGTAGGCAAGAAAAACCGTTTGGTTTGTTTTGGTTTGGTCGATGGGAATATGAATACCTTGGATTCTATCAAGCTTAGCTAACAGATCAAGCCGATAGGATTGGGTTGGGTGGCTTGTGTGTAAAGCGCTTGCCTCTAAGTCAGGTTCATAATGTACATATTGAAAGTTTCGTTCACTGTTTGTGTAGATTTGCTAAACTATACATTTTTGGAAACGTTAGGAAATACTCAACATAAAAACCAATGTTTACATTTGTTTTTAGGTTCTTTTGAAAAAAATGGTTCTTTAATGTGACGTGACACATGAAAAGTCATTGGGTGTCACTTGCATCCTTCGCAATTCAGAACACCAGCTGCGAGTAAGGCTACATACAAAAAATTGATTGTTTCTCATCAGCGGCCGGGCCAATTTTTCGTGCCGGGTGGATATTTTTTTTTTTATTTTATAAACAAAATATAAATGTACCAGACGCCCGAAAATTTCGAGATTTTTTATTTTGTATTTTGTATATGCTGTAAAAACACGCCGTTGAAAGCAATAACAGTTAAAACTCACGCGGGCCAAGTGAATGTTTTTAGTGGCCATACATGTTCCAGCGGAAGCAAGCCGGAAAAATCTAAATTGACGGCGGACAGGAGATCGGAGAAGCCGAGTATAATAGTAGTGAGAACGGTGTCTGTGGGCCTCTTTCATTAAACAAACTTGGGGTGCTCAAAATTATATGGGAAAATAAATCAACTTAACTATATTTTTGTGTTTCTACCAACATTATTTAAGCTTTTATTCTATATGAAATGTGTGCATTGGTCAGTTTTGGAAAGTAAATCAACGAAAACAATTTGTAATTTAGATAAAGAATGCAATGTCTCAACGAAGTTTTTGTCAACTAGCGCTTTCACCCCCGCACGCGGTGGCGCCCATACTAGTATAACTGGGCGCTGGAAAACACCTGACGAGCTTCATAGATTTCTGTGTAGAAAAACGCACGGCATTCTGGGTAGCGTACATGCTCTGCCGCGCAGCTGAGCCACGGAAGTAGTAACCTACGTTCGCAGGTCGCAACAAAAATTATCCAATCAGAGCTAAATGCACATCAGCGCTTACCACTAACGCCCGGTTCATCAACATGTACATAGTGTACATGTATGTATATGCGGTAGGCACGAACGAAACCAGCGCGCCTGTAGTTGTTTAGTCAGATACCGGTTTCAAAGATTCGGCGACATTTTTATTCTATAAAATATAAAATATAAAATGCCCTGACGGACCATTTTTTTTAAAAGGTTCTGATGAGAAACAATTCATTTTTTTTATGTAGCCTAAGGATGATTAGCATCCCCAATTATTATTATTATATGAATACCGTGGATTCTATCCAGCTTAGCTATTTGGTCAGGCCGGTAGGATTGGGTCGATGGGAATATGAATACCTTGGATTCTATCCAACTTAGCTAAGGTCAGGCCGATAGGACTGGGTCGATGGGAATATAATACCTTGGATTCTATCAAGCTTAGCTAACAGATCAAGCCGATAGGATTGGTTGGGTGGCTTGTGTGTAAAGCCTTTGCCTCCAAGTCAGGTTCATAATGTACATATTGAAAGTGTCGTTTACTGTTTGTGTAGATTTGCTAAACTATACATTTTTGGAAAAGTTAGGAAATACTCAACATAAAAACCAATGTTTACATTTGTTTTTAGGTTCTTTTGAAAAAAATGGTTCTTTAATGTGACGTGACACATGAAAAGTCATTGGGTGTCACTTGCATCCTTCGCAATTTAGCACACCAGCTGCGAGTAAGGATGATTAGCCTCCCCAATTATTATTATTATATGAATACTGTGGATTCTATCCAGCTTAGCTATTTGGTCAGGCCGGTAGGATTGGGTCGATGGGAATATGAAAACCATGGATTCTATCCAGCTTAGCTAAGGTCAGGCCGATAGGACTGGGTCGATGGGAATATAATACCTTGGATTCTATCAAGCTTAGCTAACAGATCAAGCCGATAGGATTGGGTTGGGTTGCTTGTGTGTAAAGCCCTTGCCTCCAAGTCAGGTTCATAATGTACATATTGAAAGTGTCGTTTACTGTTTGTGTAGATTTGCTAAACTATACATTTTTGGAAAAGTTAGGAAATACTCAACATAAAAACCAATGTTTACATTTGTTTTTAGGTTCTTTTGAAAAAATGGTTCTTTAATGTGACGTGACACATGAAAAGTCATTGGGTGTCACTTGCATCCTTCGCAATTCAGCACACCAGCTGCGAGTAAGGATGATTAGCCTCCCCAATTATTATTATTATATGAATACCGTGGATTCTATCCAGCTTAGCTATAGGTCAGGCCGGTAGGATTGGGTCGATGGGGTTATGAAAACCATGGATTCTATCAAGCTTAGCTATTAGGTCAGGCCGATAGGATTGGGCCGATTGGGATTTTCCATGGATTCTATCCAGCTTAGCTATTAGGTCAGGCCGGTAGGATTGGGTCGATGGGAATATAAATACCTTGGATTCTATCCAACTTAGCTAAGGTCAGGCCGATAGGACTGGGTCGATGGGAATATAATACCTTGGATTCTATCAAGCTTAGCTAACAGATCAAGCCGATAGGATTGGGTTGGGTGGCTTGTGTGTAAAGCCTTTGCCTCCAAGTAAGGTTCATAATGTACATATTGAAAGTTTCGTTCACTGTTTGTGTAGATTTGCTAAACTATACATTTTTGGAAACGTTAGGAAATACTCAACATAAAAACCAATGTTTACATTTGTTTTTAGGTTCTTTTGAAAAAATGGTTCTTTAATGTGACGTGACACATGAAAAGTCATTGGGTGTCACTTGCATCCTTCGCAATTCAGCACACCAGCTGCGAGTAAGGATGATTAGCCTCCCCAATTATTATTATTATATGAATACCGTGGATTCTATCCAGCTTAGCTATTAGGTCAGGCCGGTAGGATTGGGTCGATGGGGTTATGAAAACCATGGATTCTATCAAGCTTAGCTATTAGGTCAGGCCGATAGGATTGGGTCGATTGGGATTTTCCATGGATTCTATCCAGCTTAGCTATTAGGTCAGGCCGGTAGGATTGGGTCGATGGGAATATAAATACCTTGGATTCTATCCAACTTAGCTAAGGTCAGGCCGATAGGACTGGGTCGATGGGAATATAATACCTTGGATTCTATCAAGCTTAGCTAACAGATCAAGCCGATAGGATTGGGTTGGGTGGCTTGTGTGTAAAGCCTTTGCCTCCAAGTAAGGTTCATAATGTACATATTGAAAGTTTCGTTCACTGTTTGTGTAGATTTGCTAAACTATACATTTTTGGAAACGTTAGGAAATACTCAACATAAAAACCAATGTTTACATTTGTTTTTAGGTTCTTTTGAAAAAATGGTTCTTTAATGTGACGTGACACATGAAAAGTCATTGGGTGTCACTTGCATCCTTCGCAATTCAGCACACCAGCTGCGAGTAAGGATGATTAGCCTCCCCAATTATTATTATTATATGAATACCGTGGATTCTATCCAGCTTAGCTATTAGGTCAGGCCGGTAGGATTGGGTCGATGGGGTTATGAAAACCATGTATTCTATCAAGCTTAGCTATTAGGTCAGGCCGATAGGATTGGGTCGATTGGGATTTTCCATGGATTCTATCCAGCTTAGCTATTAGGTCAGGCCGGTAGGATTGGGTCGATGGGAATATAAATACCTTGGATTCTATCCAACTTAGCTAAGGTCAGGCCGATAGGACTGGGTCGATGGGAATATAATACCTTGGATTCTATCAAGCTTAGCTAACAGATCAAGCCGATAGGATTGGGTTGGGTGGCTTGTGTGTAAAGCCTTTGCCTCCAAGTAAGGATCATAATGTACATATTGAAAGTTTCGTTCACTGTTTGTGTAGATTTGCTAAACTATACATTTTTGGAAACGTTAGGAAATACTCAACATAAAAACCAATGTTTACATTTGTTTTTAGGTTCTTTTGAAAAAATGGTTCTTTAATGTGACGTGACACATGAAAAGTCATTGGGTGTCACTTGCATCCTTCGCAATTCAGCACACCAGCTGCGAGTAAGGATGATTAGCCTCCCCAATTATTATTATTATATGAATACCGTGGATTCTATCCAGCTTAGCTATTAGGTCAGGCCGGTAGGATTGGGTCGATGGGGTTATGAAAACCATGGATTCTATCAAGCTTAGCTATTAGGTCAGGCCGATAGGATTGGGTCGATTGGGATTTTCCATGGATTCTATCCAGCTTAGCTATTAGGTCAGGCCGGTAGGATTGGGTCGATGGGAATATAAATACCTTGGATTCTATCCAACTTAGCTAACAGATCAAGCCGATAGGATTGGGTTGGGTGGCTTGTGTGTAAAGCCTTTGCCTCCAAGTAAGGTTCATAATGTACATATTGAAAGTTTCGTTCACTGTTTGTGTAGATTTGCTAAACTATACATTTTTGGAAACGTTAGGAAATACTCAACATAAAAACCAATGTTTACATTTGTTTTTAGGTTCTTTTGAAAAAATGGTTCTTTAATGTGACGTGACACATGAAAAGTCATTGGGTGTCACTTGCATCCTTCGCAATTCAGCACACCAGCTGCGAGTAAGGATGATTAGCCTCCCCAATTATTATTATTATATGAATACCGTGGATTCTATCCAGCTTAGCTATTAGGTCAGGCCGGTAGGATTGGGTCGATGGGGTTATGAAAACCATGGATTCTATCAAGCTTAGCTATTAGGTCAGGCCGATAGGATTGGGTCGATTGGGATTTTCCATGGATTCTATCCAGCTTAGCTATTAGGTCAGGCCGGTAGGATTGGGTCGATGGGAATATAAATACCTTGGATTCTATCCAACTTAGCTAAGGTCAGGCCGATAGGACTGGGTCGATGGGAATATAATACCTTGGATTCTATCAAGCTTAGCTAACAGATCAAGCCGATAGGATTGGGTTGGGTGGCTTGTGTGTAAAGCCTTTGCCTCCAAGTAAGGTTCATAATGTACATATTGAAAGTTTCGTTCACTGTTTGTGTAGATTTGCTAAACTATACATTTTTGGAAACGTTAGGAAATACTCAACATAAAAACCAATGTTTACATTTGTTTTTAGGTTCTTTTGAAAAAATGGTTCTTTAATGTGACGTGACACATGAAAAGTCATTGGGTGTCACTTGCATCCTTCGCAATTCAGCACACCAGCTGCGAGTAAGGATGATTAGCCTCCCCAATTATTATTATTATATGAATACCGTGGATTCTATCCAGCTTAGCTATTAGGTCAGGCCGGTAGGATTGGGTCGATGGGGTTATGAAAACCATGGATTCTATCAAGCTTAGCTATTAGGTCAGGCCGATAGGATTGGGTCGATTGGGATTTTCCATGGATTCTATCCAGCTTAGCTATTAGGTCAGGCCGGTAGGATTGGGTCGATGGGAATATAAATACCTTGGATTCTATCCAACTTAGCTAAGGTCAGGCCGATAGGACTGGGTCGATGGGAATATAATACCTTGGATTCTATCAAGCTTAGCTAACAGATCAAGCCGATAGGATTGGGTTGGGTGGCTTGTGTGTAAAGCCTTTGCCTCCAAGTAAGGATCATAATGTACATATTGAAAGTTTCGTTCACTGTTTGTGTAGATTTGCTAAACTATACATTTTTGGAAACGTTAGGAAATACTCAACATAAAAACCAATGTTTACATTTGTTTTTAGGTTCTTTTGAAAAAATGGTTCTTTAATGTGACGTGACACATGAAAAGTCATTGGGTGTCACTTGCATCCTTCGCAATTCAGCACACCAGCTGCGAGTAAGGATGATTAGCCTCCCCAATTATTATTATTATTATATGAATACCGTGGATTCTATCCAGCTTAGCTATTAGGTCAGGCCGGTAGGATTGGGTCGATGGGGTTATGAAAACCATGGATTCTATCAAGCTTAGCTATTAGGTCAGGCCGATAGGATTGGGTCGATTGGGATTTTCCATGGATTCTATCCAGCTTAGCTATTAGGTCAGGCCGGTAGGATTGGGTCGATGGGAATATAAATACCTTGGATTCTATCCAACTTAGCTAACAGATCAAGCCGATAGGATTGGGTTGGGTGGCTTGTGTGTAAAGCCTTTGCCTCCAAGTAAGGTTCATAATGTACATATTGAAAGTTTCGTTCACTGTTTGTGTAGATTTGCTAAACTATACATTTTTGGAAACGTTAGGAAATACTCAACATAAAAACCAATGTTTACATTTGTTTTTAGGTTCTTTTGAAAAAATGGTTCTTTAATGTGACGTGACACATGAAAAGTCATTGGGTGTCACTTGCATCCTTCGCAATTCAGCACACCAGCTGCGAGTAAGGATGATTAGCCTCCCCAATTATTATTATTATATGAATACCGTGGATTCTATCCAGCTTAGCTATTAGGTCAGGCCGGTAGGATTGGGTCGATGGGGTTATGAAAACCATGGATTCTATCAAGCTTAGCTATTAGGTCAGGCCGATAGGATTGGGTCGATTGGGATTTTCCATGGATTCTATCCAGCTTAGCTATTAGGTCAGGCCGGTAGGATTGGGTCGATGGGAATATAAATACCTTGGATTCTATCCAACTTAGCTAAGGTCAGGCCGATAGGACTGGGTCGATGGGAATATAATACCTTGGATTCTATCAAGCTTAGCTAACAGATCAAGCCGATAGGATTGGGTTGGGTGGCTTGTGTGTAAAGCCTTTGCCTCCAAGTAAGGTTCATAATGTACATATTGAAAGTTTCGTTCACTGTTTGTGTAGATTTGCTAAACTATACATTTTTGGAAACGTTAGGAAATACTCAACATAAAAACCAATGTTTACATTTGTTTTTAGGTTCTTTTGAAAAAATGGTTCTTTAATGTGACGTGACACATGAAAAGTCATTGGGTGTCACTTGCATCCTTCGCAATTCAGCACACCAGCTGCGAGTAAGGATGATTAGCCTCCCCAATTATTATTATTATATGAATACCGTGGATTCTAACCAGCTTAGCTATTAGGTCAGGCCGGTAGGATTGGGTCGTTATGAAAACCATGGATTCTATCAAGCTTAGCTATTAGGTCAGGCCGATAGGATTGGGTCGATTGGGATTTTCCATGGATTCTATCCAGCTTAGCTATTAGGTCAGGCCGGTAAGATTGGGTCGATGGGAATATAAATACCTTGGATTCTATCCAACTTAGCTAAGGTCAGGCCGATAGGACTGGGTCGATGGGAATATAATACCTTGGATTCTATCAAGCTTAGCTAACAGATCAAGCCGATAGGATTGGGTTGGGTGGCTTGTGTGTAAAGCCTTTGCCTCCAAGTAAGGTTCATAATGTACATATTGAAAGTTTCGATCACTGTTTGTGTAGATTTGCTAAACTATACATTTTTGGAAACGTTAGGAAATACTCAACATAAAAACCAATGTTTACATTTGTTTTTAGGTTCTTTTGAAAAAATGGTTCTTTAATGTGACGTGACACATGAAAAGTCATTGGGTGTCACTTGCATCCTTCGCAATTCAGCACACCAGCTGCGAGTAAGGATGATTAGCCTCCCCAATTATTATTATTATATGAATACCGTGGATTCTATCCAGCTTAGCTATAAAGTATTAGGTCAGGCCGGTAGGATTGGGTCGATGGGGTTATGAAAACCATGGATTCTATCAAGCTTAGCTATTAGGTCAGGCCGATAGGATTGGGTCGATTGGGATTTTCCATGGATTCTATCCAGCTTAGCTATTAGGTCAGGCCGGTAGGATTGGGTCGATGGGAATATAAATACCTTGGATTCTATCCAACTTAGCTAAGGTCAGGCCGATAGGACTGGGTCGATGGGAATATAATACCTTGGATTCTATCAAGCTTAGCTAACAGATCAAGCCGATAGGATTGGGTTGGGTGGCTTGTGTGTAAAGCCTTTGCCTCCAAGTAAGGTTCATAATGTACATATTGAAAGTTTCGTTCACTGTTTGTGTAGATTTGCTAAACTATACATTTTTGGAAACGTTAGGAAATACTCAACATAAAAACCAATGTTTACATTTGTTTTTAGGTTCTTTTGAAAAAATGGTTCTTTAATGTGACGTGACACATGAAAAGTCATTGGGTGTCACTTGCATCCTTCGCAATTCAGCACACCAGCTGCGAGTAAGGATGATTAGCCTCCCCAATTATTATTATTATATGAATACCGTGGATTCTATCCAGCTTAGCTATTAGGTCAGGCCGGTAGGATTGGGTCGATGGGGTTATGAAAACCATGGATTCTATCAAGCTTAGCTATTAGGTCAGGCCGATAGGATTGGGTCGATTGGGATTTTCCATGGATTCTATCCAGCTTAGCTATTAGGTCAGGCCGGTAGGATTGGGTCGATGGGAATATAAATACCTTGGATTCTATCCAACTTAGCTAAGGTCAGGCCGATAGGACTGGGTCGATGGGAATATAATACCTTGGATTCTATCAAGCTTAGCTAACAGATCAAGCCGATAGGATTGGGTTGGGTGGCTTGTGTGTAAAGCCTTTGCCTCCAAGTAAGGTTCATAATGTACATATTGAAAGTTTCGTTCACTGTTTGTGTAGATTTGCTAAACTATACATTTTTGGAAACGTTAGGAAATACTCAACATAAAAACCAATGTTTACATTTGTTTTTAGGTTCTTTTGAAAAAATGGTTCTTTAATGTGACGTGACACATGAAAAGTCATTGGGTGTCACTTGCATCCTTCGCAATTCAGCACACCAGCTGCGAGTAAGGATGATTAGCCTCCCCAATTATTATTATTATATGAATACCGTGGATTCTATCCAGCTTAGCTATTAGGTCAGGCCGGTAGGATTGGGTCGATGGGGTTATGAAAACCATGGATTCTATCAAGCTTAGCTATTAGGTCAGGCCGATAGGATTGGGTCGATTGGGATTTTCCATGGATTCTATCCAGCTTACAGCTATTAGGTCAGACCGGTAGGATTGGGTCGATGGGAATATAAATACCTTGGATTCTATCCAACTTAGCTAAGGTCAGGCCGATAGGACTGGGTCGATGGGAATATAATACCTTGGATTCTATCAAGCTTAGCTAACAGATCAAGCCGATAGGATTGGGTTGGGTGGCTTGTGTGTAAAGCCTTTGCCTCCAAGTAAGGTTCATAATGTACATATTGAAAGTTTCGTTCACTGTTTGTGTAGATTTGCTAAACTACATTTTTGGAAACGTTAGGAAATACTCAACATAAAAACCAATGTTTACATTTGTTTTTAGGTTCTTTTGAAAAAATGGTTCTTTAATGTGACGTGACACATGAAAAGTCATTGGGTGTCACTTGCATCCTTCGCAATTCAGCACACCAGCTGCGAGTAAGGATGATTAGCCTCCCCAATTATTATTATTATATGAATACCGTGGATTCTATCCAGCTTAGCTATTAGGTCAGGCCGGTAGGATTGGGTCGATGGGGTTATGAAAACCATGGATTCTATCAAGCTTAGCTATTAGGTCAGGCCGATAGGATTGGGTCGATTGGGATTTTCCATGGATTCTATCCAGCTTAGCTATTAGGTCAGGCCGGTAGGATTGGGTCGATGGGAATATAAATACCTTGGATTCTATCCAACTTAGCTAAGGTCAGGCCGATAGGACTGGGTCGATGGGAATATAATACCTTGGATTCTATCAAGCTTAGCTAACAGATCAAGCCGATAGGATTGGGTTGGGTGGCTTGTGTGTAAAGCCTTTGCCTCCAAGTAAGGTTCATAATGTACATATTGAAAGTTTCGTTCACTGTTTGTGTAGATTTGCTAAACTATACATTTTTGGAAACGTTAGGAAATACTCAACATAAAAACCAATGTTTACATTTGTTTTTAGGTTCTTTTGAAAAAATGGTTCTTTAATGTGACGTGACACATGAAAAGTCATTGGGTGTCACTTGCATCCTTCGCAATTCAGCACACCAGCTGCGAGTAAGGATGATTAGCCTCCCCATTTATTATTATTATATGAATACCGTGGATTCTATCCAGCTTAGCTATTAGGTCAGGCCGGTAGGATTGGGTCGATGGGGTTATGAAAACCATGGATTCTATCAAGCTTAGCTATTAGGTCAGGCCGATAGGATTGGGTCGATTGGGATTTTCCATGGATTCTATCCAGCTTAGCTATTAGGTCAGGCCGGTAGGATTGGGTCGATGGGAATATAAATACCTTGGATTCTATCCAACTTAGCTAAGGTCAGGCCGATAGGACTGGGTCGATGGGAATATAATACCTTGGATTCTATCAAGCTTAGCTAACAGATCAAGCCGATAGGATTGGGTTGGGTGGCTTGTGTGTAAAGCCTTTGCCTCCAAGTAAGGTTCATAATGTACATATTGAAAGTTTCGTTCACTGTTTGTGTAGATTTGCTAAACTATACATTTTTGGAAACGTTAGGAAATACTCAACATAAAAACCAATGTTTACATTTGTTTTTAGGTTCTTTTGAAAAAATGGTTCTTTAATGTGACGTGACACATGAAAAGTCATTGGGTGTCACTTGCATCCTTCGCAATTCAGCACACCAGCTGCGAGTAAGGATGATTAGCCTCCCCAATTATTATTATTATATGAATACCGTGGATTCTATCCAGCTTAGCTATTAGGTCAGGCCGGTAGGATTGGGTCGATGGGGTTATGAAAACCATGGATTCTATCAAGCTTATTAGGTCAGGGCGATAGGATTGGGTCGATTGGGATTTTCCATGGATTCTATCCAGCTTAGCTGTCAGGCCGGTAGGATTGGGTCGATGGGAATATAAATACCTTGGATTCTATCCAACTTAGCTAAGGTCAGGCCGATAGGACTGGGTCGATGGGAATATAATACCTTGGATTCTATCAAGCTTAGCTAACAGATCAAGCCGATAGGATTGGGTTGGGTGGCTTGTGTGTAAAGCCTTTGCCCCCAATTAAGGTTCATAATGTACATATTGAAAGTTTCGTTCACTGTTTGTGTAGATTTGCTAAACTATACATTTTTGGAAACGTTAGGAAATACTCAACATAAAAACCAATGTTTACATTTGTTTTTAGGTTCTTTTGAAAAAATGGTTCTTTAATGTGACGTGACACATGAAAAGTCATTGGGTGTCACTTGCATCCTTCGCAATTCAGCACACCAGCTGCGAGTAAGGATGATTAGCCTCCCCAATTATTATTATTATATGAATACCGTGGATTCTATCCAGCTTAGCTATTAGGTCAGGCCGGTAGGATTGGGTCGATGGGGTTATGAAAACCATGGATTCTATCAAGCTTAGCTATTAGGTCAGGCCGATAGGATTGGGTCGATTGGGATTTTCCATGGATTCTATCCAGCTTAGCTATTAGGTCAGGCCGGTAGGATTGGGTCGATGGGAATATAAATACCTTGGATTCTATCCAACTTAGCTAAGGTCAGGCCGATAGGACTGGGTCGATGGGAATATAATACCTTGGATTCTATCAAGCTTAGCTAACAGATCAAGCCGATAGGATTGGGTTGGGTGGCTTGTGTGTAAAGCCTTTGCCTCCAAGTAAGGTTCATAATGTACATATTGAAAGTTTCGTTCACTGTTTGTGTAGATTTGCTAAACTATACATTTTTGGAAACGTTAGGAAATACTCAACATAAAAACCAATGTTTACATTTGTTTTTAGGTTCTTTTGAAAAAATGGTTCTTTAATGTGACGTGACACATGAAAAGTCATTGGGTGTCACTTGCATCCTTCGCAATTCAGCACACCAGCTGCGAGTAAGGATGATTAGCCTCCCCAATTATTATTATTATATGAATACCGTGGATTCTATCCAGCTTAGCTATTAGGTCAGGCCGGTAGGATTGGGTCGATGGGGTTATGAAAACCATGGATTCTATCAAGCTTAGCTATTAGGTCAGGCCGATAGGATTGGGTCGATTGGGATTTTCCATGGATTCTATCCAGCTTAGCTATTAGGTCAGGCCGGTAGGATTGGGTCGATGGGAATATAAATACCTTGGATTCTATCCAACTTAGCTAAGGTCAGGCCGATAGGACTGGGTCGATGGGAATATAATACCTTGGATTCTATCAAGCTTAGCTAACAGATCAAGCCGATAGGATTGGGTTGGGTGGCTTGTGTGTAAAGCCTTTGCCTCCAAGTAAGGTTCATAATGTACATATTGAAAGTTTCGTTCACTGTTTGTGTAGATTTGCTAAACTATACATTTTTGGAAACGTTAGGAAATACTCAACATAAAAACCAATGTTTACATTTGTTTTTAGGTTCTTTTGAAAAAATGGTTCTTTAATGTGACGTGACACATGAAAAGTCATTGGGTGTCACTTGCATTCTTCGCAATTCAGCACACCAGCTGCGAGTAAGGATGATTAGCCTCCCCAATTATTATTATTATATGAATACCGTGGATTCTATCCAGCTTAGCTATTAGGTCAGGCCGGTAGGATTGGGTCGATGGGGTTATGAAAACCATGGATTCTATCAAGCTTAGCTATTAGGTCAGGCCGATAGGATTGGGTCGATTGGGATTTTCCATGGATTCTATCCAGCTTAGCTATTAGGTCAGGCCGGTAGGATTGGGTCGATGGGAATATAAATACCTTGGATTCTATCCAACTTAGCTAAGGTCAGGCCGATAGGACTGGGTCGATGGGAATATAATACCTTGGATTCTATCAAGCTTAGCTAACAGATCAAGCCGATAGGATTGGGTTGGGTGGCTTGTGTGTAAAGCCTTTGCCTCCAAGTAAGGTTCATAATGTACATATTGAAAGTTTCGTTCACTGTTTGTGTAGATTTGCTAAACTATACATTTTTGGAAACGTTAGGAAATACTCAACATAAAAACCAATGTTTACATTTGTTTTTAGGTTCTTTTGAAAAAATGGTTCTTTAATGTGACGTGACACATGAAAAGTCATTGGGTGTCACTTGCATCCTTCGCAATTCAGCACACCAGCTGCGAGTAAGGATGATTAGCCTCCCCAATTATTATTATTATATGAATACCGTGGATTCTATCCAGCTTAGCTATTAGGTCAGGCCGGTAGGATTGGGTCGATGGGGTTATGAAAACCATGGATTCTATCAAGCTTAGCTATTAGGTCAGGCCGATAGGATTGGGTCGATTGGGATTTTCCATGGATTCTATCCAGCTTAGCTATTAGGTCAGGCCGGTAGGATTGGGTCGATGGGAATATAAATACCTTGGATTCTATCCAACTTAGCTAAGGTCAGGCCGATAGGACTGGGTCGATGGGAATATAATACCTTGGATTCTATCAAGCTTAGCTAACAGATCAAGCCGATAGGATTGGGTTGGGTGGCTTGTGTGTAAAGCCTTTGCCTCCAAGTAAGGTTCATAATGTACATATTGAAAGTTTCGTTCACTGTTTGTGTAGATTTGCTAAACTATACATTTTTGGAAACGTTAGGAAATACTCAACATAAAAACCAATGTTTACATTTGTTTTTAGGTTCTTTTGAAAAAATGGTTCTTTAATGTGACGTGACACATGAAAAGTCATTGGGTGTCACTTGCATCCTTCGCAATTCAGCACACCAGCTGCGAGTAAGGATGATTAGCCTCCCCAATTATTATTATTATATGAATACCGTGGATTCTATCCAGCTTAGCTATTAGGTCAGGCCGGTAGGATTGGGTCGATGGGGTTATGAAAACCATGGATTCTATCAAGCTTAGCTATTAGGTCAGGCCGATAGGATTGGGTCGATTGGGATTTTCCATGGATTCTATCCAGCTTACAGCTATTAGGTCAGACCGGTAGGATTGGGTCGATGGGAATATAAATACCTTGGATTCTATCCAACTTAGCTAAGGTCAGGCCGATAGGACTGGGTCGATGGGAATATAATACCTTGGATTCTATCAAGCTTAGCTAACAGATCAAGCCGATAGGATTGGGTTGGGTGGCTTGTGTGTAAAGCCTTTGCCTCCAAGTAAGGTTCATAATGTACATATTGAAAGTTTCGTTCACTGTTTGTGTAGATTTGCTAAACTACATTTTTGGAAACGTTAGGAAATACTCAACATAAAAACCAATGTTTACATTTGTTTTTAGGTTCTTTTGAAAAAATGGTTCTTTAATGTGACGTGACACATGAAAAGTCATTGGGTGTCACTTGCATCCTTCGCAATTCAGCACACCAGCTGCGAGTAAGGATGATTAGCCTCCCCAATTATTATTATTATATGAATACCGTGGATTCTATCCAGCTTAGCTATTAGGTCAGGCCGGTAGGATTGGGTCGATGGGGTTATGAAAACCATGGATTCTATCAAGCTTAGCTATTAGGTCAGGCCGATAGGATTGGGTCGATTGGGATTTTCCATGGATTCTATCCAGCTTAGCTATTAGGTCAGGCCGGTAGGATTGGGTCGATGGGAATATAAATACCTTGGATTCTATCCAACTTAGCTAAGGTCAGGCCGATAGGACTGGGTCGATGGGAATATAATACCTTGGATTCTATCAAGCTTAGCTAACAGATCAAGCCGATAGGATTGGGTTGGGTGGCTTGTGTGTAAAGCCTTTGCCTCCAAGTAAGGTTCATAATGTACATATTGAAAGTTTCGTTCACTGTTTGTGTAGATTTGCTAAACTATACATTTTTGGAAACGTTAGGAAATACTCAACATAAAAACCAATGTTTACATTTGTTTTTAGGTTCTTTTGAAAAAATGGTTCTTTAATGTGACGTGACACATGAAAAGTCATTGGGTGTCACTTGCATCCTTCGCAATTCAGCACACCAGCTGCGAGTAAGGATGATTAGCCTCCCCATTTATTATTATTATATGAATACCGTGGATTCTATCCAGCTTAGCTATTAGGTCAGGCCGGTAGGATTGGGTCGATGGGGTTATGAAAACCATGGATTCTATCAAGCTTAGCTATTAGGTCAGGCCGATAGGATTGGGTCGATTGGGATTTTCCATGGATTCTATCCAGCTTAGCTATTAGGTCAGGCCGGTAGGATTGGGTCGATGGGAATATAAATACCTTGGATTCTATCCAACTTAGCTAAGGTCAGGCCGATAGGACTGGGTCGATGGGAATATAATACCTTGGATTCTATCAAGCTTAGCTAACAGATCAAGCCGATAGGATTGGGTTGGGTGGCTTGTGTGTAAAGCCTTTGCCTCCAAGTAAGGTTCATAATGTACATATTGAAAGTTTCGTTCACTGTTTGTGTAGATTTGCTAAACTATACATTTTTGGAAACGTTAGGAAATACTCAACATAAAAACCAATGTTTACATTTGTTTTTAGGTTCTTTTGAAAAAATGGTTCTTTAATGTGACGTGACACATGAAAAGTCATTGGGTGTCACTTGCATCCTTCGCAATTCAGCACACCAGCTGCGAGTAAGGATGATTAGCCTCCCCAATTATTATTATTATATGAATACCGTGGATTCTATCCAGCTTAGCTATTAGGTCAGGCCGGTAGGATTGGGTCGATGGGGTTATGAAAACCATGGATTCTATCAAGCTTATTAGGTCAGGGCGATAGGATTGGGTCGATTGGGATTTTCCATGGATTCTATCCAGCTTAGCTGTCAGGCCGGTAGGATTGGGTCGATGGGAATATAAATACCTTGGATTCTATCCAACTTAGCTAAGGTCAGGCCGATAGGACTGGGTCGATGGGAATATAATACCTTGGATTCTATCAAGCTTAGCTAACAGATCAAGCCGATAGGATTGGGTTGGGTGGCTTGTGTGTAAAGCCTTTGCCCCCAATTAAGGTTCATAATGTACATATTGAAAGTTTCGTTCACTGTTTGTGTAGATTTGCTAAACTATACATTTTTGGAAACGTTAGGAAATACTCAACATAAAAACCAATGTTTACATTTGTTTTTAGGTTCTTTTGAAAAAATGGTTCTTTAATGTGACGTGACACATGAAAAGTCATTGGGTGTCACTTGCATCCTTCGCAATTCAGCACACCAGCTGCGAGTAAGGATGATTAGCCTCCCCAATTATTATTATTATATGAATACCGTGGATTCTATCCAGCTTAGCTATTAGGTCAGGCCGGTAGGATTGGGTCGATGGGGTTATGAAAACCATGGATTCTATCAAGCTTAGCTATTAGGTCAGGCCGATAGGATTGGGTCGATTGGGATTTTCCATGGATTCTATCCAGCTTAGCTATTAGGTCAGGCCGGTAGGATTGGGTCGATGGGAATATAAATACCTTGGATTCTATCCAACTTAGCTAAGGTCAGGCCGATAGGACTGGGTCGATGGGAATATAATACCTTGGATTCTATCAAGCTTAGCTAACAGATCAAGCCGATAGGATTGGGTTGGGTGGCTTGTGTGTAAAGCCTTTGCCTCCAAGTAAGGTTCATAATGTACATATTGAAAGTTTCGTTCACTGTTTGTGTAGATTTGCTAAACTATACATTTTTGGAAACGTTAGGAAATACTCAACATAAAAACCAATGTTTACATTTGTTTTTAGGTTCTTTTGAAAAAATGGTTCTTTAATGTGACGTGACACATGAAAAGTCATTGGGTGTCACTTGCATCCTTCGCAATTCAGCACACCAGCTGCGAGTAAGGATGATTAGCCTCCCCAATTATTATTATTATATGAATACCGTGGATTCTATCCAGCTTAGCTATTAGGTCAGGCCGGTAGGATTGGGTCGATGGGGTTATGAAAACCATGGATTCTATCAAGCTTAGCTATTAGGTCAGGCCGATAGGATTGGGTCGATTGGGATTTTCCATGGATTCTATCCAGCTTAGCTATTAGGTCAGGCCGGTAGGATTGGGTCGATGGGAATATAAATACCTTGGATTCTATCCAACTTAGCTAAGGTCAGGCCGATAGGACTGGGTCGATGGGAATATAATACCTTGGATTCTATCAAGCTTAGCTAACAGATCAAGCCGATAGGATTGGGTTGGGTGGCTTGTGTGTAAAGCCTTTGCCTCCAAGTAAGGTTCATAATGTACATATTGAAAGTTTCGTTCACTGTTTGTGTAGATTTGCTAAACTATACATTTTTGGAAACGTTAGGAAATACTCAACATAAAAACCAATGTTTACATTTGTTTTTAGGTTCTTTTGAAAAAATGGTTCTTTAATGTGACGTGACACATGAAAAGTCATTGGGTGTCACTTGCATTCTTCGCAATTCAGCACACCAGCTGCGAGTAAGGATGATTAGCCTCCCCAATTATTATTATTATATGAATACCGTGGATTCTATCCAGCTTAGCTATTAGGTCAGGCCGGTAGGATTGGGTCGATGGGGTTATGAAAACCATGGATTCTATCAAGCTTAGCTATTAGGTCAGGCCGATAGGATTGGGTCGATTGGGATTTTCCATGGATTCTATCCAGCTTAGCTATTAGGTCAGGCCGGTAGGATTGGGTCGATGGGAATATAAATACCTTGGATTCTATCCAACTTAGCTAAGGTCAGGCCGATAGGACTGGGTCGATGGGAATATAATACCTTGGATTCTATCAAGCTTAGCTAACAGATCAAGCCGATAGGATTGGGTTGGGTGGCTTGTGTGTAAAGCCTTTGCCTCCAAGTAAGGTTCATAATGTACATATTGAAAGTTTCGTTCACTGTTTGTGTAGATTTGCTAAACTATACATTTTTGGAAACGTTAGGAAATACTCAACATAAAAACCAATGTTTACATTTGTTTTTAGGTTCTTTTGAAAAAATGGTTCTTTAATGTGACGTGACACATGAAAAGTCATTGGGTGTCACTTGCATCCTTCGCAATTCAGCACACCAGCTGCGAGTAAGGATGATTAGCCTCCCCAATTATTATTATTATATGAATACCGTGGATTCTATCCAGCTTAGCTATTAGGTCAGGCCGGTAGGATTGGGTCGATGGGGTTATGAAAACCATGGATTCTATCAAGCTTAGCTATTAGGTCAGGCCGATAGGATTGGGTCGATTGGGATTTTCCATGGATTCTATCCAGCTTAGCTATTAGGTCAGGCCGGTAGGATTGGGTCGATGGGAATATAAATACCTTGGATTCTATCCAACTTAGCTAAGGTCAGGCCGATAGGACTGGGTCGATGGGAATATAATACCTTGGATTCTATCAAGCTTAGCTAACAGATCAAGCCGATAGGATTGGGTTGGGTGGCTTGTGTGTAAAGCCTTTGCCTCCAAGTAAGGTTCATAATGTACATATTGAAAGTTTCGTTCACTGTTTGTGTAGATTTGCTAAACTATACATTTTTGGAAACGTTAGGAAATACTCAACATAAAAACCAATGTTTACATTTGTTTTTAGGTTCTTTTGAAAAAATGGTTCTTTAATGTGACGTGACACATGAAAAGTCATTGGGTGTCACTTGCATCCTTCGCAATTCAGCACACCAGCTGCGAGTAAGGATGATTAGCCTCCCCAATTATTATTATTATATGAATACCGTGGATTCTATCCAGCTTAGCTATTAGGTCAGGCCGGTAGGATTGGGTCGATGGGGTTATGAAAACCATGGATTCTATCAAGCTTAGCTATTAGGTCAGGCCGATAGGATTGGGTCGATTGGGATTTTCCATGGATTCTATCCAGCTTACAGCTATTAGGTCAGACCGGTAGGATTGGGTCGATGGGAATATAAATACCTTGGATTCTATCCAACTTAGCTAAGGTCAGGCCGATAGGACTGGGTCGATGGGAATATAATACCTTGGATTCTATCAAGCTTAGCTAACAGATCAAGCCGATAGGATTGGGTTGGGTGGCTTGTGTGTAAAGCCTTTGCCTCCAAGTAAGGTTCATAATGTACATATTGAAAGTTTCGTTCACTGTTTGTGTAGATTTGCTAAACTACATTTTTGGAAACGTTAGGAAATACTCAACATAAAAACCAATGTTTACATTTGTTTTTAGGTTCTTTTGAAAAAATGGTTCTTTAATGTGACGTGACACATGAAAAGTCATTGGGTGTCACTTGCATCCTTCGCAATTCAGCACACCAGCTGCGAGTAAGGATGATTAGCCTCCCCAATTATTATTATTATATGAATACCGTGGATTCTATCCAGCTTAGCTATTAGGTCAGGCCGGTAGGATTGGGTCGATGGGGTTATGAAAACCATGGATTCTATCAAGCTTAGCTATTAGGTCAGGCCGATAGGATTGGGTCGATTGGGATTTTCCATGGATTCTATCCAGCTTAGCTATTAGGTCAGGCCGGTAGGATTGGGTCGATGGGAATATAAATACCTTGGATTCTATCCAACTTAGCTAAGGTCAGGCCGATAGGACTGGGTCGATGGGAATATAATACCTTGGATTCTATCAAGCTTAGCTAACAGATCAAGCCGATAGGATTGGGTTGGGTGGCTTGTGTGTAAAGCCTTTGCCTCCAAGTAAGGTTCATAATGTACATATTGAAAGTTTCGTTCACTGTTTGTGTAGATTTGCTAAACTATACATTTTTGGAAACGTTAGGAAATACTCAACATAAAAACCAATGTTTACATTTGTTTTTAGGTTCTTTTGAAAAAATGGTTCTTTAATGTGACGTGACACATGAAAAGTCATTGGGTGTCACTTGCATCCTTCGCAATTCAGCACACCAGCTGCGAGTAAGGATGATTAGCCTCCCCATTTATTATTATTATATGAATACCGTGGATTCTATCCAGCTTAGCTATTAGGTCAGGCCGGTAGGATTGGGTCGATGGGGTTATGAAAACCATGGATTCTATCAAGCTTAGCTATTAGGTCAGGCCGATAGGATTGGGTCGATTGGGATTTTCCATGGATTCTATCCAGCTTAGCTATTAGGTCAGGCCGGTAGGATTGGGTCGATGGGAATATAAATACCTTGGATTCTATCCAACTTAGCTAAGGTCAGGCCGATAGGACTGGGTCGATGGGAATATAATACCTTGGATTCTATCAAGCTTAGCTAACAGATCAAGCCGATAGGATTGGGTTGGGTGGCTTGTGTGTAAAGCCTTTGCCTCCAAGTAAGGTTCATAATGTACATATTGAAAGTTTCGTTCACTGTTTGTGTAGATTTGCTAAACTATACATTTTTGGAAACGTTAGGAAATACTCAACATAAAAACCAATGTTTACATTTGTTTTTAGGTTCTTTTGAAAAAATGGTTCTTTAATGTGACGTGACACATGAAAAGTCATTGGGTGTCACTTGCATCCTTCGCAATTCAGCACACCAGCTGCGAGTAAGGATGATTAGCCTCCCCAATTATTATTATTATATGAATACCGTGGATTCTATCCAGCTTAGCTATTAGGTCAGGCCGGTAGGATTGGGTCGATGGGGTTATGAAAACCATGGATTCTATCAAGCTTATTAGGTCAGGGCGATAGGATTGGGTCGATTGGGATTTTCCATGGATTCTATCCAGCTTAGCTGTCAGGCCGGTAGGATTGGGTCGATGGGAATATAAATACCTTGGATTCTATCCAACTTAGCTAAGGTCAGGCCGATAGGACTGGGTCGATGGGAATATAATACCTTGGATTCTATCAAGCTTAGCTAACAGATCAAGCCGATAGGATTGGGTTGGGTGGCTTGTGTGTAAAGCCTTTGCCCCCAATTAAGGTTCATAATGTACATATTGAAAGTTTCGTTCACTGTTTGTGTAGATTTGCTAAACTATACATTTTTGGAAACGTTAGGAAATACTCAACATAAAAACCAATGTTTACATTTGTTTTTAGGTTCTTTTGAAAAAATGGTTCTTTAATGTGACGTGACACATGAAAAGTCATTGGGTGTCACTTGCATCCTTCGCAATTCAGCACACCAGCTGCGAGTAAGGATGATTAGCCTCCCCAATTATTATTATTATATGAATACCGTGGATTCTATCCAGCTTAGCTATTAGGTCAGGCCGGTAGGATTGGGTCGATGGGGTTATGAAAACCATGGATTCTATCAAGCTTAGCTATTAGGTCAGGCCGATAGGATTGGGTCGATTGGGATTTTCCATGGATTCTATCCAGCTTAGCTATTAGGTCAGGCCGGTAGGATTGGGTCGATGGGAATATAAATACCTTGGATTCTATCCAACTTAGCTAAGGTCAGGCCGATAGGACTGGGTCGATGGGAATATAATACCTTGGATTCTATCAAGCTTAGCTAACAGATCAAGCCGATAGGATTGGGTTGGGTGGCTTGTGTGTAAAGCCTTTGCCTCCAAGTAAGGTTCATAATGTACATATTGAAAGTTTCGTTCACTGTTTGTGTAGATTTGCTAAACTATACATTTTTGGAAACGTTAGGAAATACTCAACATAAAAACCAATGTTTACATTTGTTTTTAGGTTCTTTTGAAAAAATGGTTCTTTAATGTGACGTGACACATGAAAAGTCATTGGGTGTCACTTGCATCCTTCGCAATTCAGCACACCAGCTGCGAGTAAGGATGATTAGCCTCCCCAATTATTATTATTATATGAATACCGTGGATTCTATCCAGCTTAGCTATTAGGTCAGGCCGGTAGGATTGGGTCGATGGGGTTATGAAAACCATGGATTCTATCAAGCTTAGCTATTAGGTCAGGCCGATAGGATTGGGTCGATTGGGATTTTCCATGGATTCTATCCAGCTTAGCTATTAGGTCAGGCCGGTAGGATTGGGTCGATGGGAATATAAATACCTTGGATTCTATCCAACTTAGCTAAGGTCAGGCCGATAGGACTGGGTCGATGGGAATATAATACCTTGGATTCTATCAAGCTTAGCTAACAGATCAAGCCGATAGGATTGGGTTGGGTGGCTTGTGTGTAAAGCCTTTGCCTCCAAGTAAGGTTCATAATGTACATATTGAAAGTTTCGTTCACTGTTTGTGTAGATTTGCTAAACTATACATTTTTGGAAACGTTAGGAAATACTCAACATAAAAACCAATGTTTACATTTGTTTTTAGGTTCTTTTGAAAAAATGGTTCTTTAATGTGACGTGACACATGAAAAGTCATTGGGTGTCACTTGCATTCTTCGCAATTCAGCACACCAGCTGCGAGTAAGGATGATTAGCCTCCCCAATTATTATTATTATATGAATACCGTGGATTCTATCCAGCTTAGCTATTAGGTCAGGCCGGTAGGATTGGGTCGATGGGGTTATGAAAACCATGGATTCTATCAAGCTTAGCTATTAGGTCAGGCCGATAGGATTGGGTCGATTGGGATTTTCCATGGATTCTATCCAGCTTAGCTATTAGGTCAGGCCGGTAGGATTGGGTCGATGGGAATATAAATACCTTGGATTCTATCCAACTTAGCTAAGGTCAGGCCGATAGGACTGGGTCGATGGGAATATAATACCTTGGATTCTATCAAGCTTAGCTAACAGATCAAGCCGATAGGATTGGGTTGGGTGGCTTGTGTGTAAAGCCTTTGCCTCCAAGTAAGGTTCATAATGTACATATTGAAAGTTTCGTTCACTGTTTGTGTAGATTTGCTAAACTATACATTTTTGGAAACGTTAGGAAATACTCAACATAAAAACCAATGTTTACATTTGTTTTTAGGTTCTTTTGAAAAAATGGTTCTTTAATGTGACGTGACACATGAAAAGTCATTGGGTGTCACTTGCATCCTTCGCAATTCAGCACACCAGCTGCGAGTAAGGATGATTAGCCTCCCCAATTATTATTATTATATGAATACCGTGGATTCTATCCAGCTTAGCTATTAGGTCAGGCCGGTAGGATTGGGTCGATGGGGTTATGAAAACCATGGATTCTATCAAGCTTAGCTATTAGGTCAGGCCGATAGGATTGGGTCGATTGGGATTTTCCATGGATTCTATCCAGCTTAGCTATTAGGTCAGGCCGGTAGGATTGGGTCGATGGGAATATAAATACCTTGGATTCTATCCAACTTAGCTAAGGTCAGGCCGATAGGACTGGGTCGATGGGAATATAATACCTTGGATTCTATCAAGCTTAGCTAACAGATCAAGCCGATAGGATTGGGTTGGGTGGCTTGTGTGTAAAGCCTTTGCCTCCAAGTAAGGTTCATAATGTACATATTGAAAGTTTCGTTCACTGTTTGTGTAGATTTGCTAAACTATACATTTTTGGAAACGTTAGGAAATACTCAACATAAAAACCAATGTTTACATTTGTTTTTAGGTTCTTTTGAAAAAATGGTTCTTTAATGTGACGTGACACATGAAAAGTCATTGGGTGTCACTTGCATTCTTCGCAATTCAGCACACCAGCTGCGAGTAAGGATGATTAGCCTCCCCAATTATTATTATTATATGAATACCGTGGATTCTATCCAGCTTAGCTATTAGGTCAGGCCGGTAGGATTGGGTCGATGGGGTTATGAAAACCATGGATTCTATCAAGCTTAGCTATTAGGTCAGGCCGATAGGATTGGGTCGATTGGGATTTTCCATGGATTCTATCCAGCTTAGCTATTAGGTCAGGCCGGTAGGATTGGGTCGATGGGAATATAAATACCTTGGATTCTATCCAACTTAGCTAAGGTCAGGCCGATAGGACTGGGTCGATGGGAATATAATACCTTGGATTCTATCAAGCTTAGCTAACAGATCAAGCCGATAGGATTGGGTTGGGTGGCTTGTGTGTAAAGCCTTTGCCTCCAAGTAAGGTTCATAATGTACATATTGAAAGTTTCGTTCACTGTTTGTGTAGATTTGCTAAACTATACATTTTTGGAAACGTTAGGAAATACTCAACATAAAAACCAATGTTTACATTTGTTTTTAGGTTCTTTTGAAAAAATGGTTCTTTAATGTGACGTGACACATGAAAAGTCATTGGGTGTCACTTGCATCCTTCGCAATTCAGCACACCAGCTGCGAGTAAGGATGATTAGCCTCCCCAATTATTATTATTATATGAATACCGTGGATTCTATCCAGCTTAGCTATTAGGTCAGGCCGGTAGGATTGGGTCGATGGGGTTATGAAAACCATGGATTCTATCAAGCTTAGCTATTAGGTCAGGCCGATAGGATTGGGTCGATTGGGATTTTCCATGGATTCTATCCAGCTTAGCTATTAGGTCAGGCCGGTAGGATTGGGTCGATGGGAATATAAATACCTTGGATTCTATCCAACTTAGCTAAGGTCAGGCCGATAGGACTGGGTCGATGGGAATATAATACCTTGGATTCTATCAAGCTTAGCTAACAGATCAAGCCGATAGGATTGGGTTGGGTGGCTTGTGTGTAAAGCCTTTGCCTCCAAGTAAGGTTCATAATGTACATATTGAAAGTTTCGTTCACTGTTTGTGTAGATTTGCTAAACTATACATTTTTGGAAACGTTAGGAAATACTCAACATAAAAACCAATGTTTACATTTGTTTTTAGGTTCTTTTGAAAAAATGGTTCTTTAATGTGACGTGACACATGAAAAGTCATTGGGTGTCACTTGCATCCTTCGCAATTCAGCACACCAGCTGCGAGTAAGGATGATTAGCCTCCCCAATTATTATTATTATATGAATACCGTGGATTCTATCCAGCTTAGCTATTAGGTCAGGCCGGTAGGATTGGGTCGATGGGGTTATGAAAACCATGGATTCTATCAAGCTTAGCTATTAGGTCAGGCCGATAGGATTGGGTCGATTGGGATTTTCCATGGATTCTATCCAGCTTACAGCTATTAGGTCAGACCGGTAGGATTGGGTCGATGGGAATATAAATACCTTGGATTCTATCCAACTTAGCTAAGGTCAGGCCGATAGGACTGGGTCGATGGGAATATAATACCTTGGATTCTATCAAGCTTAGCTAACAGATCAAGCCGATAGGATTGGGTTGGGTGGCTTGTGTGTAAAGCCTTTGCCTCCAAGTAAGGTTCATAATGTACATATTGAAAGTTTCGTTCACTGTTTGTGTAGATTTGCTAAACTACATTTTTGGAAACGTTAGGAAATACTCAACATAAAAACCAATGTTTACATTTGTTTTTAGGTTCTTTTGAAAAAATGGTTCTTTAATGTGACGTGACACATGAAAAGTCATTGGGTGTCACTTGCATCCTTCGCAATTCAGCACACCAGCTGCGAGTAAGGATGATTAGCCTCCCCAATTATTATTATTATATGAATACCGTGGATTCTATCCAGCTTAGCTATTAGGTCAGGCCGGTAGGATTGGGTCGATGGGGTTATGAAAACCATGGATTCTATCAAGCTTAGCTATTAGGTCAGGCCGATAGGATTGGGTCGATTGGGATTTTCCATGGATTCTATCCAGCTTAGCTATTAGGTCAGGCCGGTAGGATTGGGTCGATGGGAATATAAATACCTTGGATTCTATCCAACTTAGCTAAGGTCAGGCCGATAGGACTGGGTCGATGGGAATATAATACCTTGGATTCTATCAAGCTTAGCTAACAGATCAAGCCGATAGGATTGGGTTGGGTGGCTTGTGTGTAAAGCCTTTGCCTCCAAGTAAGGTTCATAATGTACATATTGAAAGTTTCGTTCACTGTTTGTGTAGATTTGCTAAACTATACATTTTTGGAAACGTTAGGAAATACTCAACATAAAAACCAATGTTTACATTTGTTTTTAGGTTCTTTTGAAAAAATGGTTCTTTAATGTGACGTGACACATGAAAAGTCATTGGGTGTCACTTGCATCCTTCGCAATTCAGCACACCAGCTGCGAGTAAGGATGATTAGCCTCCCCATTTATTATTATTATATGAATACCGTGGATTCTATCCAGCTTAGCTATTAGGTCAGGCCGGTAGGATTGGGTCGATGGGGTTATGAAAACCATGGATTCTATCAAGCTTAGCTATTAGGTCAGGCCGATAGGATTGGGTCGATTGGGATTTTCCATGGATTCTATCCAGCTTAGCTATTAGGTCAGGCCGGTAGGATTGGGTCGATGGGAATATAAATACCTTGGATTCTATCCAACTTAGCTAAGGTCAGGCCGATAGGACTGGGTCGATGGGAATATAATACCTTGGATTCTATCAAGCTTAGCTAACAGATCAAGCCGATAGGATTGGGTTGGGTGGCTTGTGTGTAAAGCCTTTGCCTCCAAGTAAGGTTCATAATGTACATATTGAAAGTTTCGTTCACTGTTTGTGTAGATTTGCTAAACTATACATTTTTGGAAACGTTAGGAAATACTCAACATAAAAACCAATGTTTACATTTGTTTTTAGGTTCTTTTGAAAAAATGGTTCTTTAATGTGACGTGACACATGAAAAGTCATTGGGTGTCACTTGCATCCTTCGCAATTCAGCACACCAGCTGCGAGTAAGGATGATTAGCCTCCCCAATTATTATTATTATATGAATACCGTGGATTCTATCCAGCTTAGCTATTAGGTCAGGCCGGTAGGATTGGGTCGATGGGGTTATGAAAACCATGGATTCTATCAAGCTTATTAGGTCAGGGCGATAGGATTGGGTCGATTGGGATTTTCCATGGATTCTATCCAGCTTAGCTGTCAGGCCGGTAGGATTGGGTCGATGGGAATATAAATACCTTGGATTCTATCCAACTTAGCTAAGGTCAGGCCGATAGGACTGGGTCGATGGGAATATAATACCTTGGATTCTATCAAGCTTAGCTAACAGATCAAGCCGATAGGATTGGGTTGGGTGGCTTGTGTGTAAAGCCTTTGCCCCCAATTAAGGTTCATAATGTACATATTGAAAGTTTCGTTCACTGTTTGTGTAGATTTGCTAAACTATACATTTTTGGAAACGTTAGGAAATACTCAACATAAAAACCAATGTTTACATTTGTTTTTAGGTTCTTTTGAAAAAATGGTTCTTTAATGTGACGTGACACATGAAAAGTCATTGGGTGTCACTTGCATCCTTCGCAATTCAGCACACCAGCTGCGAGTAAGGATGATTAGCCTCCCCAATTATTATTATTATATGAATACCGTGGATTCTATCCAGCTTAGCTATTAGGTCAGGCCGGTAGGATTGGGTCGATGGGGTTATGAAAACCATGGATTCTATCAAGCTTAGCTATTAGGTCAGGCCGATAGGATTGGGTCGATTGGGATTTTCCATGGATTCTATCCAGCTTAGCTATTAGGTCAGGCCGGTAGGATTGGGTCGATGGGAATATAAATACCTTGGATTCTATCCAACTTAGCTAAGGTCAGGCCGATAGGACTGGGTCGATGGGAATATAATACCTTGGATTCTATCAAGCTTAGCTAACAGATCAAGCCGATAGGATTGGGTTGGGTGGCTTGTGTGTAAAGCCTTTGCCTCCAAGTAAGGTTCATAATGTACATATTGAAAGTTTCGTTCACTGTTTGTGTAGATTTGCTAAACTATACATTTTTGGAAACGTTAGGAAATACTCAACATAAAAACCAATGTTTACATTTGTTTTTAGGTTCTTTTGAAAAAATGGTTCTTTAATGTGACGTGACACATGAAAAGTCATTGGGTGTCACTTGCATCCTTCGCAATTCAGCACACCAGCTGCGAGTAAGGATGATTAGCCTCCCCAATTATTATTATTATATGAATACCGTGGATTCTATCCAGCTTAGCTATTAGGTCAGGCCGGTAGGATTGGGTCGATGGGGTTATGAAAACCATGGATTCTATCAAGCTTAGCTATTAGGTCAGGCCGATAGGATTGGGTCGATTGGGATTTTCCATGGATTCTATCCAGCTTAGCTATTAGGTCAGGCCGGTAGGATTGGGTCGATGGGAATATAAATACCTTGGATTCTATCCAACTTAGCTAAGGTCAGGCCGATAGGACTGGGTCGATGGGAATATAATACCTTGGATTCTATCAAGCTTAGCTAACAGATCAAGCCGATAGGATTGGGTTGGGTGGCTTGTGTGTAAAGCCTTTGCCTCCAAGTAAGGTTCATAATGTACATATTGAAAGTTTCGTTCACTGTTTGTGTAGATTTGCTAAACTATACATTTTTGGAAACGTTAGGAAATACTCAACATAAAAACCAATGTTTACATTTGTTTTTAGGTTCTTTTGAAAAAATGGTTCTTTAATGTGACGTGACACATGAAAAGTCATTGGGTGTCACTTGCATTCTTCGCAATTCAGCACACCAGCTGCGAGTAAGGATGATTAGCCTCCCCAATTATTATTATTATATGAATACCGTGGATTCTATCCAGCTTAGCTATTAGGTCAGGCCGGTAGGATTGGGTCGATGGGGTTATGAAAACCATGGATTCTATCAAGCTTAGCTATTAGGTCAGGCCGATAGGATTGGGTCGATTGGGATTTTCCATGGATTCTATCCAGCTTAGCTATTAGGTCAGGCCGGTAGGATTGGGTCGATGGGAATATAAATACCTTGGATTCTATCCAACTTAGCTAAGGTCAGGCCGATAGGACTGGGTCGATGGGAATATAATACCTTGGATTCTATCAAGCTTAGCTAACAGATCAAGCCGATAGGATTGGGTTGGGTGGCTTGTGTGTAAAGCCTTTGCCTCCAAGTAAGGTTCATAATGTACATATTGAAAGTTTCGTTCACTGTTTGTGTAGATTTGCTAAACTATACATTTTTGGAAACGTTAGGAAATACTCAACATAAAAACCAATGTTTACATTTGTTTTTAGGTTCTTTTGAAAAAATGGTTCTTTAATGTGACGTGACACATGAAAAGTCATTGGGTGTCACTTGCATCCTTCGCAATTCAGCACACCAGCTGCGAGTAAGGATGATTAGCCTCCCCAATTATTATTATTATATGAATACCGTGGATTCTATCCAGCTTAGCTATTAGGTCAGGCCGGTAGGATTGGGTCGATGGGGTTATGAAAACCATGGATTCTATCAAGCTTAGCTATTAGGTCAGGCCGATAGGATTGGGTCGATTGGGATTTTCCATGGATTCTATCCAGCTTAGCTATTAGGTCAGGCCGGTAGGATTGGGTCGATGGGAATATAAATACCTTGGATTCTATCCAACTTAGCTAAGGTCAGGCCGATAGGACTGGGTCGATGGGAATATAATACCTTGGATTCTATCAAGCTTAGCTAACAGATCAAGCCGATAGGATTGGGTTGGGTGGCTTGTGTGTAAAGCCTTTGCCTCCAAGTAAGGTTCATAATGTACATATTGAAAGTTTCGTTCACTGTTTGTGTAGATTTGCTAAACTATACATTTTTGGAAACGTTAGGAAATACTCAACATAAAAACCAATGTTTACATTTGTTTTTAGGTTCTTTTGAAAAAATGGTTCTTTAATGTGACGTGACACATGAAAAGTCATTGGGTGTCACTTGCATCCTTCGCAATTCAGCACACCAGCTGCGAGTAAGGATGATTAGCCTCCCCAATTATTATTATTATATGAATACCGTGGATTCTATCCAGCTTAGCTATTAGGTCAGGCCGGTAGGATTGGGTCGATGGGGTTATGAAAACCATGGATTCTATCAAGCTTAGCTATTAGGTCAGGCCGATAGGATTGGGTCGATTGGGATTTTCCATGGATTCTATCCAGCTTACAGCTATTAGGTCAGACCGGTAGGATTGGGTCGATGGGAATATAAATACCTTGGATTCTATCCAACTTAGCTAAGGTCAGGCCGATAGGACTGGGTCGATGGGAATATAATACCTTGGATTCTATCAAGCTTAGCTAACAGATCAAGCCGATAGGATTGGGTTGGGTGGCTTGTGTGTAAAGCCTTTGCCTCCAAGTAAGGTTCATAATGTACATATTGAAAGTTTCGTTCACTGTTTGTGTAGATTTGCTAAACTACATTTTTGGAAACGTTAGGAAATACTCAACATAAAAACCAATGTTTACATTTGTTTTTAGGTTCTTTTGAAAAAATGGTTCTTTAATGTGACGTGACACATGAAAAGTCATTGGGTGTCACTTGCATCCTTCGCAATTCAGCACACCAGCTGCGAGTAAGGATGATTAGCCTCCCCAATTATTATTATTATATGAATACCGTGGATTCTATCCAGCTTAGCTATTAGGTCAGGCCGGTAGGATTGGGTCGATGGGGTTATGAAAACCATGGATTCTATCAAGCTTAGCTATTAGGTCAGGCCGATAGGATTGGGTCGATTGGGATTTTCCATGGATTCTATCCAGCTTAGCTATTAGGTCAGGCCGGTAGGATTGGGTCGATGGGAATATAAATACCTTGGATTCTATCCAACTTAGCTAAGGTCAGGCCGATAGGACTGGGTCGATGGGAATATAATACCTTGGATTCTATCAAGCTTAGCTAACAGATCAAGCCGATAGGATTGGGTTGGGTGGCTTGTGTGTAAAGCCTTTGCCTCCAAGTAAGGTTCATAATGTACATATTGAAAGTTTCGTTCACTGTTTGTGTAGATTTGCTAAACTATACATTTTTGGAAACGTTAGGAAATACTCAACATAAAAACCAATGTTTACATTTGTTTTTAGGTTCTTTTGAAAAAATGGTTCTTTAATGTGACGTGACACATGAAAAGTCATTGGGTGTCACTTGCATCCTTCGCAATTCAGCACACCAGCTGCGAGTAAGGATGATTAGCCTCCCCATTTATTATTATTATATGAATACCGTGGATTCTATCCAGCTTAGCTATTAGGTCAGGCCGGTAGGATTGGGTCGATGGGGTTATGAAAACCATGGATTCTATCAAGCTTAGCTATTAGGTCAGGCCGATAGGATTGGGTCGATTGGGATTTTCCATGGATTCTATCCAGCTTAGCTATTAGGTCAGGCCGGTAGGATTGGGTCGATGGGAATATAAATACCTTGGATTCTATCCAACTTAGCTAAGGTCAGGCCGATAGGACTGGGTCGATGGGAATATAATACCTTGGATTCTATCAAGCTTAGCTAACAGATCAAGCCGATAGGATTGGGTTGGGTGGCTTGTGTGTAAAGCCTTTGCCTCCAAGTAAGGTTCATAATGTACATATTGAAAGTTTCGTTCACTGTTTGTGTAGATTTGCTAAACTATACATTTTTGGAAACGTTAGGAAATACTCAACATAAAAACCAATGTTTACATTTGTTTTTAGGTTCTTTTGAAAAAATGGTTCTTTAATGTGACGTGACACATGAAAAGTCATTGGGTGTCACTTGCATCCTTCGCAATTCAGCACACCAGCTGCGAGTAAGGATGATTAGCCTCCCCAATTATTATTATTATATGAATACCGTGGATTCTATCCAGCTTAGCTATTAGGTCAGGCCGGTAGGATTGGGTCGATGGGGTTATGAAAACCATGGATTCTATCAAGCTTATTAGGTCAGGGCGATAGGATTGGGTCGATTGGGATTTTCCATGGATTCTATCCAGCTTAGCTGTCAGGCCGGTAGGATTGGGTCGATGGGAATATAAATACCTTGGATTCTATCCAACTTAGCTAAGGTCAGGCCGATAGGACTGGGTCGATGGGAATATAATACCTTGGATTCTATCAAGCTTAGCTAACAGATCAAGCCGATAGGATTGGGTTGGGTGGCTTGTGTGTAAAGCCTTTGCCCCCAATTAAGGTTCATAATGTACATATTGAAAGTTTCGTTCACTGTTTGTGTAGATTTGCTAAACTATACATTTTTGGAAACGTTAGGAAATACTCAACATAAAAACCAATGTTTACATTTGTTTTTAGGTTCTTTTGAAAAAATGGTTCTTTAATGTGACGTGACACATGAAAAGTCATTGGGTGTCACTTGCATCCTTCGCAATTCAGCACACCAGCTGCGAGTAAGGATGATTAGCCTCCCCAATTATTATTATTATATGAATACCGTGGATTCTATCCAGCTTAGCTATTAGGTCAGGCCGGTAGGATTGGGTCGATGGGGTTATGAAAACCATGGATTCTATCAAGCTTAGCTATTAGGTCAGGCCGATAGGATTGGGTCGATTGGGATTTTCCATGGATTCTATCCAGCTTAGCTATTAGGTCAGGCCGGTAGGATTGGGTCGATGGGAATATAAATACCTTGGATTCTATCCAACTTAGCTAAGGTCAGGCCGATAGGACTGGGTCGATGGGAATATAATACCTTGGATTCTATCAAGCTTAGCTAACAGATCAAGCCGATAGGATTGGGTTGGGTGGCTTGTGTGTAAAGCCTTTGCCTCCAAGTAAGGTTCATAATGTACATATTGAAAGTTTCGTTCACTGTTTGTGTAGATTTGCTAAACTATACATTTTTGGAAACGTTAGGAAATACTCAACATAAAAACCAATGTTTACATTTGTTTTTAGGTTCTTTTGAAAAAATGGTTCTTTAATGTGACGTGACACATGAAAAGTCATTGGGTGTCACTTGCATCCTTCGCAATTCAGCACACCAGCTGCGAGTAAGGATGATTAGCCTCCCCAATTATTATTATTATATGAATACCGTGGATTCTATCCAGCTTAGCTATTAGGTCAGGCCGGTAGGATTGGGTCGATGGGGTTATGAAAACCATGGATTCTATCAAGCTTAGCTATTAGGTCAGGCCGATAGGATTGGGTCGATTGGGATTTTCCATGGATTCTATCCAGCTTAGCTATTAGGTCAGGCCGGTAGGATTGGGTCGATGGGAATATAAATACCTTGGATTCTATCCAACTTAGCTAAGGTCAGGCCGATAGGACTGGGTCGATGGGAATATAATACCTTGGATTCTATCAAGCTTAGCTAACAGATCAAGCCGATAGGATTGGGTTGGGTGGCTTGTGTGTAAAGCCTTTGCCTCCAAGTAAGGTTCATAATGTACATATTGAAAGTTTCGTTCACTGTTTGTGTAGATTTGCTAAACTATACATTTTTGGAAACGTTAGGAAATACTCAACATAAAAACCAATGTTTACATTTGTTTTTAGGTTCTTTTGAAAAAATGGTTCTTTAATGTGACGTGACACATGAAAAGTCATTGGGTGTCACTTGCATTCTTCGCAATTCAGCACACCAGCTGCGAGTAAGGATGATTAGCCTCCCCAATTATTATTATTATATGAATACCGTGGATTCTATCCAGCTTAGCTATTAGGTCAGGCCGGTAGGATTGGGTCGATGGGGTTATGAAAACCATGGATTCTATCAAGCTTAGCTATTAGGTCAGGCCGATAGGATTGGGTCGATTGGGATTTTCCATGGATTCTATCCAGCTTAGCTATTAGGTCAGGCCGGTAGGATTGGGTCGATGGGAATATAAATACCTTGGATTCTATCCAACTTAGCTAAGGTCAGGCCGATAGGACTGGGTCGATGGGAATATAATACCTTGGATTCTATCAAGCTTAGCTAACAGATCAAGCCGATAGGATTGGGTTGGGTGGCTTGTGTGTAAAGCCTTTGCCTCCAAGTAAGGTTCATAATGTACATATTGAAAGTTTCGTTCACTGTTTGTGTAGATTTGCTAAACTATACATTTTTGGAAACGTTAGGAAATACTCAACATAAAAACCAATGTTTACATTTGTTTTTAGGTTCTTTTGAAAAAATGGTTCTTTAATGTGACGTGACACATGAAAAGTCATTGGGTGTCACTTGCATCCTTCGCAATTCAGCACACCAGCTGCGAGTAAGGATGATTAGCCTCCCCAATTATTATTATTATATGAATACCGTGGATTCTATCCAGCTTAGCTATTAGGTCAGGCCGGTAGGATTGGGTCGATGGGGTTATGAAAACCATGGATTCTATCAAGCTTAGCTATTAGGTCAGGCCGATAGGATTGGGTCGATTGGGATTTTCCATGGATTCTATCCAGCTTAGCTATTAGGTCAGGCCGGTAGGATTGGGTCGATGGGAATATAAATACCTTGGATTCTATCCAACTTAGCTAAGGTCAGGCCGATAGGACTGGGTCGATGGGAATATAATACCTTGGATTCTATCAAGCTTAGCTAACAGATCAAGCCGATAGGATTGGGTTGGGTGGCTTGTGTGTAAAGCCTTTGCCTCCAAGTAAGGTTCATAATGTACATATTGAAAGTTTCGTTCACTGTTTGTGTAGATTTGCTAAACTATACATTTTTGGAAACGTTAGGAAATACTCAACATAAAAACCAATGTTTACATTTGTTTTTAGGTTCTTTTGAAAAAATGGTTCTTTAATGTGACGTGACACATGAAAAGTCATTGGGTGTCACTTGCATCCTTCGCAATTCAGCACACCAGCTGCGAGTAAGGATGATTAGCCTCCCCATTTATTATTATTATATGAATACCGTGGATTCTATCCAGCTTAGATATTAGGTCAGGCCGGTAGGATTGGGTCGATGGGGTTATGAAAACCATGGATTCTATCAAGCTTAGCTATTAGGTCAGGCCGATAGGATTGGGTCGATTGGGATTTTCCATGGATTCTATCCAGCTTAGCTATTAGGTCAGGCCGGTAGGATTGGGTCGATGGGAATATAAATACCTTGGATTCTATCCAACTTAGCTAAGGTCAGGCCGATAGGACTGGGTCGATGGGAATATAATACCTTGGATTCTATCAAGCTTAGCTAACAGATCAAGCCGATAGGATTGGGTTGGGTGGCTTGTGTGTAAAGCCTTTGCCTCCAAGTAAGGTTCATAATGTACATATTGAAAGTTTCGTTCACTGTTTGTGTAGATTTGCTAAACTATACATTTTTGGAAACGTTAGGAAATACTCAACATAAAAACCAATGTTTACATTTGTTTTTAGGTTCTTTTGAAAAAATGGTTCTTTAACCATTTCGCGCCGGGCGGAAATACCGAGCGCGTGACACGGAGCCGGGCTAGTTTAGCCTGACCTGCACGCTCCAGTGACTCCATTGAATTGCGCCCGGAAATAAACGGCCCCATTGTTTGGTCTTGCGTAATCCGCTCTTTGTTACCGAGTCTAGACAATCCTCCAGCACTATAAAATTTATATAATTTTCGATGCCCGAAACTGGGCACCCGGCTGCGTGGTATCGGGAAAAATGCCCGATTTCGGGTAGCCCGGCGCCAAGTGGTTAATGTGACGTGACACATGAAAAGTCATTGGGTGTCACTTGCATCCTTCGCAATTCAGCACACCAGCTGCGAGTAAGGATGATTAGCCTCCCCAATTATTATTATTATATGAATACCGTGGATTCTATCCAGCTTAGCTATTAGGTCAGGCCGGTAGGATTGGGTCGATGGGGTTATGAAAACCATGGATTCTATCAAGCTTAGCTATTAGGTCAGGGCGATAGGATTGGGTCGATTGGGATTTTCCATGGATTCTATCCAGCTTAGCTGTCAGGCCGGTAGGATTGGGTCGATGGGAATATAAATACCTTGGATTCTATCCAACTTAGCTAAGGTCAGGCCGATAGGACTGGGTCGATGGGAATATAATACCTTGGATTCTATCAAGCTTAGCTAACAGATCAAGCCGATAGGATTGGGTTGGGTGGCTTGTGTGTAAAGCCTTTGCCTCCAAGTAAGGTTCATAATGTACATATTGAAAGTTTCGTTCACTGTTTGTGTAGATTTGCTAAACTATACATTTTTGGAAACGTTAGGAAATACTCAACATAAAAACCAATGTTTACATTTGTTTTTAGGTTCTTTAGAAAAAATGGTTCTTTAATGTGACGTGACACATGAAAAGTCATTGGGTGTCACTTGCATCCTTCGCAATTCAGCACACCAGCTGCGAGTAAGGATGATTAGCCTCCCCAATTATTATTATTATATGAATACCGTGGATTCTATCCAGCTTAGCTATTAGGTCAGGCCGGTAGGATTGGGTCGATGGGGTTATGAAAACCATGGATTCTATCAAGCTTAGCTATTAGGTCAGGCCGATAGGATTGGGTCGATTGGGATTTTCCATGGATTCTATCCAGCTTAGCTATTAGGTCAGGCCGGTAGGATTGGGTCGATGGGAATATAAATACCTTGGATTCTATCCAACTTAGCTAAGGTCAGGCCGATAGGACTGGGTCGATGGGAATATAATACCTTGGATTCTATCAAGCTTAGCTAACAGATCAAGCCGATAGGATTGGGTTGGGTGGCTTGTGTGTAAAGCCTTTGCCCCCAAGTAAGGTTCATAATGTACATATTGAAAGTTTCGTTCACTGTTTGTGTAGATTTGCTAAACTATACATTTTTGGAAACGTTAGGAAATACTCAACATAAAAACCAATGTTTACATTTGTTTTTAGGTTCTTTTGAAAAAATGGTTCTTTAATGTGACGTGACACATGAAAAGTCATTGGGTGTCACTTGCATCCTTCGCAATTCAGCACACCAGCTGCGAGTAAGGATGATTAGCCTCCCCAATTATTATTATTATATGAATACCGTGGATTCTATCCAGCTTAGCTATTAGGTCAGGCCGGTAGGATTGGGTCGATGGGGTTATGAAAACCATGGATTCTATCAAGCTTAGCTATTAGGTCAGGCCGATAGGATTGGGTCGATTGGGATTTTCCATGGATTCTATCCAGCTTAGCTATTACGTCAGGCCGGTAGGATTGGGTCGATGGGAATATAAATACCTTGGATTCTATCCAACTTAGCTAAGGTCAGGCCGATAGGACTGGGTCGATGGGAATATAATACCTTGGATTCTATCAAGCTTAGCTAACAGATCAAGCCGATAGGATTGGGTTGGGTGGCTTGTGTGTAAAGCCTTTGCCTCCAAGTAAGGTTCATAATGTACATATTGAAAGTTTCGTTCACTGTTTGTGTAGATTTGCTAAACTATACATTTTTGGAAACGTTAGGAAATACTCAACATAAAAACCAATGTTTACATTTGTTTTTAGGTTCTTTTGAAAAAATGGTTCTTTAATGTGACGTGACACATGAAAAGTCATTGGGTGTCACTTGCATCCTTCGCAATTCAGCACACCAGCTGCGAGTAAGGATGATTAGCCTCCCCAATTATTATTATTATATGAATACCGTGGATTCTATCCAGCTTAGCTATTAGGTCAGGCCGGTAGGATTGGGTCGATGGGGTTATGAAAACCATGGATTCTATCAAGCTTAGCTATTAGGTCAGGCCGATAGGATTGGGTCGATTGGGATTTTCCATGGATTCTATCCAGCTTAGCTATTAGGTCAGGCCGGTAGGATTGGGTCGATGGGAATATAAATACCTTGGATTCTATCCAACTTAGCTAAGGTCAGGCCGATAGGACTGGGTCGATGGGAATATAATACCTTGGATTCTATCAAGCTTAGCTAACAGATCAAGCCGATAGGATTGGGTTGGGTGGCTTGTGTGTAAAGCCTTTGCCTCCAAGTAAGGTTCATAATGTACATATTGAAAGTTTCGTTCACTGTTTGTGTAGATTTGCTAAACTATACATTTTTGGAAACGTTAGGAAATACTCAACATAAAAACCAATGTTTACATTTGTTTTTAGGTTCTTTTGAAAAAATGGTTCTTTAATGTGACGTGACACATGAAAAGTCATTGGGTGTCACTTGCATCCTTCGCAATTCAGCACACCAGCTGCGAGTAAGGATGATTAGCCTCCCCAATTATTATTATTATATGAATACCGTGGATTCTATCCAGCTTAGCTATTAGGTCAGGCCGGTAGAATTGGGTCGATGGGGTTATGAAAACCATGGATTCTATCAAGCTTAGCTATTAGGTCAGGCCGATAGGATTGGGTCGATTGGGATTTTCCATGGATTCTATCCAGCTTAGCTATTAGGTCAGGCCGGTAGGATTGGGTCGATGGGAATATAAATACCTTGGATTCTATCCAACTTAGCTAAGGTCAGGCCGATAGGACTGGGTCGATGGGAATATAATACCTTGGATTCTATCAAGCTTAGCTAACAGATCAAGCCGATAGGATTGGGTTGGGTGGCTTGTGTGTAAAGCCTTTGCCTCCAAGTAAGGTTCATAATGTACATATTGAAAGTTTCTTTCACTGTTTGTGTAGATTTGCTAAACTATACATTTTTGGAAACGTTAGGAAATACTCAACATAAAAACCAATGTTTACATTTGTTTTTAGGTTCTTTTGAAAAAATGGTTCTTTAATGTGACGTGACACATGAAAAGTCATTGGGTGTCACTTGCATCCTTCGCAATTCAGCACACCAGCTGCGAGTAAGGATGATTAGCCTCCCCAATTATTATTATTATATGAATACCGTGGATTCTATCCAGCTTAGCTATTAGGTCAGGCCGGTAGGATTGGGTCGATGGGGTTATGAAAACCATGGATTCTATCAAGCTTAGCTATTAGGTCAGGCCGATAGGATTGGGTCGATTGGGATTTTCCATGGATTCTATCCAGCTTAGCTATTAGGTCAGGCCGGTAGGATTGGGTCGATGGGAATATAAATACCTTGGATTCTATCCAACTTAGCTAAGGTCAGGCCGATAGGACTGGGTCGATGGGAATATAATACCTTGGATTCTATCAAGCTTAGCTAACAGATCAAGCCGATAGGATTGGGTTGGGTGGCTTGTGTGTAAAGCCTTTGCCTCCAAGTAAGGTTCATAATGTACATATTGAAAGTTTCGTTCACTGTTTGTGTAGATTTGCTAAACTATACATTTTTGGAAACGTTAGGAAATACTCAACATAAAAACCAATGTTTACATTTGTTTTTAGGTTCTTTTGAAAAAATGGTTCTTTAATGTGACGTGACACATGAAAAGTCATTGGGTGTCACTTGCATCCTTCGCAATTCAGCACACCAGCTGCGAGTAAGGATGATTAGCCTCCCCAATTATTATTATTATATGAATACCGTGGATTCTATCCAGCTTAGCTATTAGGTCAGGCCGGTAGGATTGGGTCGATGGGGTTATGAAAACCATGGATTCTATCAAGCTTAGCTATTAGGTCAGGCCGATAGGATTGGGTCGATTGGGATTTTCCATGGATTCTATCCAGCTTAGCTATTAGGTCAGGCCGGTAGGATTGGGTCGATGGGAATATAAATACCTTGGATTCTATCCAACTTAGCTAAGGTCAGGCCGATAGGACTGGGTCGATGGGAATATAATACCTTGGATTCTATCAAGCTTAGCTAACAGATCAAGCCGATAGGATTGGGTTGGGTGGCTTGTGTGTAAAGCCTTTGCCTCCAAGTAAGGTTCATAATGTACATATTGAAAGTTTCGATCACTGTTTGTGTAGATTTGCTAAACTATACATTTTTGGAAACGTTAGGAAATACTCAACATAAAAACCAATGTTTACATTTGTTTTTAGGTTCTTTTGAAAAAATGGTTCTTTAATGTGACGTGACACATGTAAAGTCATTGGGTGTCACTTGCATCCTTCGCAATTCAGCACACCAGCTGCGAGTAAGGATGATTAGCCTCCCCAATTATTATTATTATATGAATACCGTGGATTCTATCCAGCTTAGCTATTAGGTCAGGCCGGTAGGATTGGGTCGATGGGGTTATGAAAACCATGGATTCTATCAAGCTTAGCTATTAGGTCAGGCCGATAGGATTGGGTCGATTGGGATTTTCCATGGATTCTATCCAGCTTAGCTATTAGGTCAGGCCGGTAGGATTGGGTCGATGGGAATATAAATACCTTGGATTCTATCCAACTTAGCTAAGGTCAGGCCGATAGGACTGGGTCGATGGGAATATAATACCTTGGATTCTATCAAGCTTAGCTAACAGATCAAGCCGATAGGATTGGGTTGGGTGGCTTGTGTGTAAAGCCTTTGCCTCCAAGTAAGGTTCATAATGTACATATTGAAAGTTTCGTTCACTGTTTGTGTAGATTTGCTAAACTATACATTTTTGGAAACGTTAGGAAATACTCAACATAAAAACCAATGTTTACATTTGTTTTTAGGTTCTTTTGAAAAAATGGTTCTTTAATGTGACGTGACACATGAAAAGTCATTGGGTGTCACTTGCATCCTTCGCAATTCAGCACACCAGCTGCGAGTAAGGATGATTAGCCTCCCCAATTATTATTATTATATGAATACCGTGGATTCTATCCAGCTTAGCTATTAGGTCAGGCCGGTAGGATTGGGTCGATGGGGTTATGAAAACCATGGATTCTATCAAGCTTAGCTATTAGGTCAGGCCGATAGGATTGGGTCGATTGGGATTTTCCATGGATTCTATCCAGCTTAGCTATTAGGTTAGGCCGGTAGGATTGGGTCGATGGGAATATAAATACCTTGGATTCTATCCAACTTAGCTAAGGTCAGGCCGATAGGACTGGGTCGATGGGAATATAATACCTTGGATTCTATCAAGCTTAGCTAACAGATCAAGCCGATAGGATTGGGTTGGGTGGCTTGTGTGTAAAGCCTTTGCCTCCAAGTAAGGTTCATAATGTACATATTGAAAGTTTCGTTCACTGTTTGTGTAGATTTGCTAAACTATACATTTTTGGAAACGTTAGGAAATACTCAACATAAAAACCAATGTTTACATTTGTTTTTAGGTTCTTTTGAAAAAATGGTTCTTTAATGTGACGTGACACATGAAAAGTCATTGGGTGTCACTTGCATCCTTCGCAATTCAGCACACCAGCTGCGAGTAAGGATGATGAGCCTCCCCAATTATTATTATTATATGAATACCGTGGATTCTATCCAGCTTAGCTATTAGGTCAGGCCGGTAGGATTGGGTCGATGGGGTTATGAAAACCATGGATTCTATCAAGCTTAGCTATTAGGTCAGGCCGATAGGATTGGGTCGATTGGGATTTTCCATGGATTCTATCCAGCTTAGCTATTAGGTCAGGCCGGTAGGATTGGGTCGATGGGAATATAAATACCTTGGATTCTATCCAACTTAGCTAAGGTCAGGCCGATAGGACTGGGTCGATGGGAATATAATACCTTGGATTCTATCAAGCTTAGCTAACAGATCAAGCCGATAGGATTGGGTTGGGTGGCTTGTGTGTAAAGCCTTTGCCTCCAAGTAAGGTTCATAATGTACATATTGAAAGTTTCGTTCACTGTTTGTGTAGATTTGCTAAACTATACATTTTTGGAAACGTTAGGAAATACTCAACATAAAAACCAATGTTTACATTTGTTTTTAGGTTCTTTTGAAAAAATGGTTCTTTAATGTGACGTGACACATGAAAAGTCATTGGGTGTCACTTGCATCCTTCGCAATTCAGCACACCAGCTGCGAGTAAGGATGATTAGCCTCCCCAATTATTATTATTATATGAATACAGTGGATTCTATCCAGCTTAGCTATTAGGTCAGGCCGGTAGGATTGGGTCGATGGGGTTATGAAAACCATGGATTCTATCAAGCTTAGCTATTAGGTCAGGCCGATAGGATTGGGTCGATTGGGATTTTCCATGGATTCTATCCAGCTTAGCTATTAGGTTAGGCCGGTAGGATTGGGTCGATGGGAATATAAATACCTTGGATTCTATCCAACTTAGCTAAGGTCAGGCCGATAGGACTGGGTCGATGGGAATATAATACCTTGGATTCTATCAAGCTTAGCTAACAGATCAAGCCGATAGGATTGGGTTGGGTGGCTTGTGTGTAAAGCCTTTGCCTCCAAGTAAGGTTCATAATGTACATATTGAAAGTTTCGTTCACTGTTTGTGTAGATTTGCTAAACTATACATTTTTGGAAACGTTAGGAAATACTCAACATAAAAACCAATGTTTACATTTGTTTTTAGGTTCTTTTGAAAAAATGGTTCTTTAATGTGACGTGACACATGAAAAGTCATTGGGTGTCACTTGCATCCTTCGCAATTCAGCACACCAGCTGCGAGTAAGGATGATTAGCCTCCCCAATTATTATTATTATATGAATACCGTGGATTCTATCCAGCTTAGCTATTAGGTCAGGCCGGTAGGATTGGGTCGATGGGGTTATGAAAACCATGGATTCTATCAAGCTTAGCTATTAGGTCAGGCCGATAGGATTGGGTCGATTGGGATTTTCCATGGATTCTATCCAGCTTAGCTATTAGGTCAGGCCGGTAGGATTGGGTCGATGGGAATATAAATACCTTGGATTCTATCCAACTTAGCTAAGGTCAGGCCGATAGGACTGGGTCGATGGGAATATAATACCTTGGATTCTATCAAGCTTAGCTAACAGATCAAGCTGATAGGATTGGGTTGGGTTGGGTGGCTTGTGTGTAAAGCCTTTGCCTCCAAGTAAGGTTCATAATGTACATATTGAAAGTTTCGTTCACTGTTTGTGTAGATTTGCTAAACTATACATTTTTGGAAACGTTAGGAAATACTCAACATAAAAACCAATGTTTACATTTGTTTTTAGGTTCTTTTGAAAAAATGGTTCTTTAATGTGACGTGACACATGAAAAGTCATTGGGTGTCACTTGCATCCTTCGCAATTCAGCACACCAGCTACGAGTAAGGATGATTAGCCTCCCCAATTATTATTATTATATGAATACCGTGGATTCTATCCAGCTTAGCTATTAGGTCAGGCCGGTAGGATTGGGTCGATGGGGTTATGAAAACCATGGATTCTATCAAGCTTAGCTATTAGGTCAGGCCGATAGGATTGGGTCGATTGGGATTTTCCATGGATTCTATCCAGCTTAGCTATTAGGTCAGGCCGGTAGGATTGGGTCGATGGGAATATAAATACCTTGGATTCTATCCAACTTAGCTAAGGTCAGGCCGATAGGACTGGGTCGATGGGAATATAATACCTCGGATTCTATCAAGCTTACATGTAGCTAACAGATCAAGCCGATAGGATTGGGTTGGGTGGCTTGTGTGTAAAGCCTTTGCCTCCAAGTAAGGTTCATAATGTACATATTGAAAGTTTCGTTCACTGTTTGTGTAGATTTGCTAAACTATACATTTTTGGAAACGTTAGGAAATACTCAACATAAAAACCAATGTTTACATTTGTTTTTAGGTTCTTTTGAAAAAATGGTTCTTTAATGTGACGTGACACATGAAAAGTCATTGGGTGTCACTTGCATCCTTCGCAATTCAGCACACCAGCTGCGAGTAAGGATGATTAGCCTCCCCAATTATTATTATTATATGAATACAGTGGATTCTATCCAGCTTAGCTATTAGGTCAGGCCGGTAGGATTGGGTCGATGGGGTTATGAAAACCATGGATTCTATCAAGCTTAGCTATTAGGTCAGGCCGATAGGATTGGGTCGATTGGGATTTTCCATGGATTCTATCCAGCTTAGCTATTAGGTTAGGCCGGTAGGATTGGGTCGATGGGAATATAAATACCTTGGATTCTATCCAACTTAGCTAAGGTCAGGCCGATAGGACTGGGTCGATGGGAATATAATACCTTGGATTCTATCAAGCTTAGCTAACAGATCAAGCCGATAGGATTGGGTTGGGTGGCTTGTGTGTAAAGCCTTTGCCTCCAAGTAAGGTTCATAATGTACATATTGAAAGTTTCGTTCACTGTTTGTGTAGATTTGCTAAACTATACATTTTTGGAAACGTTAGGAAATACTCAACATAAAAACCAATGTTTACATTTGTTTTTAGGTTCTTTTGAAAAAATGGTTCTTTAATGTGACGTGACACATGAAAAGTCATTGGGTGTCACTTGCATCCTTCGCAATTCAGCACACCAGCTGCGAGTAAGGATGATTAGCCTCCCCAATTATTATTATTATATGAATACCGTGGATTCTATCCAGCTTAGCTATTAGGTCAGGCCGGTAGGATTGGGTCGATGGGGTTATGAAAACCATGGATTCTATCAAGCTTAGCTATTAGGTCAGGCCGATAGGATTGGGTCGATTGGGATTTTCCATGGATTCTATCCAGCTTAGCTATTAGGTCAGGCCGGTAGGATTGGGTCGATGGGAATATAAATACCTTGGATTCTATCCAACTTAGCTAAGGTCAGGCCGATAGGACTGGGTCGATGGGAATATAATACCTTGGATTCTATCAAGCTTAGCTAACAGATCAAGCTGATAGGATTGGGTTGGGTTGGGTGGCTTGTGTGTAAAGCCTTTGCCTCCAAGTAAGGTTCATAATGTACATATTGAAAGTTTCGTTCACTGTTTGTGTAGATTTGCTAAACTATACATTTTTGGAAACGTTAGGAAATACTCAACATAAAAACCAATGTTTACATTTGTTTTTAGGTTCTTTTGAAAAAATGGTTCTTTAATGTGACGTGACACATGAAAAGTCATTGGGTGTCACTTGCATCCTTCGCAATTCAGCACACCAGCTACGAGTAAGGATGATTAGCCTCCCCAATTATTATTATTATATGAATACCGTGGATTCTATCCAGCTTAGCTATTAGGTCAGGCCGGTAGGATTGGGTCGATGGGGTTATGAAAACCATGGATTCTATCAAGCTTAGCTATTAGGTCAGGCCGATAGGATTGGGTCGATTGGGATTTTCCATGGATTCTATCCAGCTTAGCTATTAGGTCAGGCCGGTAGGATTGGGTCGATGGGAATATAAATACCTTGGATTCTATCCAACTTAGCTAAGGTCAGGCCGATAGGACTGGGTCGATGGGAATATAATACCTTGGATTCTATCAAGCTTACATGTAGCTAACAGATCAAGCCGATAGGATTGGGTTGGGTGGCTTGTGTGTAAAGCCTTTGCCTCCAAGTAAGGTTCATAATGTACATATTGAAAGTTTCGTTCACTGTTTGTGTAGATTTGCTAAACTATACATTTTTGGAAACGTTAGGAAATACTCAACATAAAAACCAATGTTTACATTTGTTTTTAGGTTCTTTTGAAAAAATGGTTCTTTAATGTGACGTGACACATGAAAAGTCATTGGGTGTCACTTGCATCCTTCGCAATTCAGCACACCAGCTGCGAGTAAGGATGATTAGCCTCCCCAATTATTATTATTATATGAATACCGTGGATTCTATCCAGCTTAGCTATTAGGTCAGGCCGGTAGGATTGGGTCGATGGGGTTATGAAAACCATGGATTCTATCAAGCTTAGCTATTAGGTCAGGCCGATAGGATTGGGTCGATTGGGATTTTCCATGGATTCTATCCAGCTTAGCTATTAGGTCAGGCCGGTAGGATTGGGTCGATGGGAATATAAATACCTTGGATTCTATCCAACTTAGCTAAGGTCAGGCCGATAGGACTGGGTCGATGGGAATATAATACCTTGGATTCTATCAAGCTTAGCTAACAGATCAAGCCGATAGGATTGGGTTGGGTGGCTTGTGTGTAAAGCCTTTGCCTCCAAGTAAGGTTCATAATGTACATATTGAAAGTTTCGTTCACTGTTTGTGTAGATTTGCTAAACTATACATTTTTGGAAACGTTAGGAAATACTCAACATAAAAACCAATGTTTACATTTGTTTTTAGGTTCTTTTGAAAAAATGGTTCTTTAATGTGACGTGACACATGAAAAGTCATTGGGTGTCACTTGCATCCTTCGCAATTCAGCACACCAGCTGCGAGTAAGGATGATTAGCCTCCCCAATTATTATTATTATATGAATACCGTGGATTCTATCCAGCTTAGCTATTAGGTCAGGCCGGTAGGATTGGGTCGATGGGGTTATGAAAACCATGGATTCTATCAAGCTTAGCTATTAGGTCAGGCCGATAGGATTGGGTCGATTGGGATTTTCCATGGATTCTATCCAGCTTAGCTATTAGGTTAGGCCGGTAGGATTGGGTCGATGGGAATATAAATACCTTGGATTCTATCCAACTTAGCTAAGGTCAGGCCGATAGGACTGGGTCGATGGGAATATAATACCTTGGATTCTATCAAGCTTAGCTAACAGATCAAGCCGATAGGATTGGGTTGGGTGGCTTGTGTGTAAAGCCTTTGCCTCCAAGTAAGGTTCATAATGTACATATTGAAAGTTTCGTTCACTGTTTGTGTAGATTTGCTAAACTATACATTTTTGGAAACGTTAGGAAATACTCAACATAAAAACCAATGTTTACATTTGTTTTTAGGTTCTTTTGAAAAAATGGTTCTTTAATGTGACGTGACACATGAAAAGTCATTGGGTGTCACTTGCATCCTTCGCAATTCAGCACACCAGCTGCGAGTAAGGATGATGAGCCTCCCCAATTATTATTATTATATGAATACCGTGGATTCTATCCAGCTTAGCTATTAGGTCAGGCCGGTAGGATTGGGTCGATGGGGTTATGAAAACCATGGATTCTATCAAGCTTAGCTATTAGGTCAGGCCGATAGGATTGGGTCGATTGGGATTTTCCATGGATTCTATCCAGCTTAGCTATTAGGTCAGGCCGGTAGGATTGGGTCGATGGGAATATAAATACCTTGGATTCTATCCAACTTAGCTAAGGTCAGGCCGATAGGACTGGGTCGATGGGAATATAATACCTTGGATTCTATCAAGCTTAGCTAACAGATCAAGCCGATAGGATTGGGTTGGGTGGCTTGTGTGTAAAGCCTTTGCCTCCAAGTAAGGTTCATAATGTACATATTGAAAGTTTCGTTCACTGTTTGTGTAGATTTGCTAAACTATACATTTTTGGAAACGTTAGGAAATACTCAACATAAAAACCAATGTTTACATTTGTTTTTAGGTTCTTTTGAAAAAATGGTTCTTTAATGTGACGTGACACATGAAAAGTCATTGGGTGTCACTTGCATCCTTCGCAATTCAGCACACCAGCTGCGAGTAAGGATGATTAGCCTCCCCAATTATTATTATTATATGAATACAGTGGATTCTATCCAGCTTAGCTATTAGGTCAGGCCGGTAGGATTGGGTCGATGGGGTTATGAAAACCATGGATTCTATCAAGCTTAGCTATTAGGTCAGGCCGATAGGATTGGGTCGATTGGGATTTTCCATGGATTCTATCCAGCTTAGCTATTAGGTTAGGCCGGTAGGATTGGGTCGATGGGAATATAAATACCTTGGATTCTATCCAACTTAGCTAAGGTCAGGCCGATAGGACTGGGTCGATGGGAATATAATACCTTGGATTCTATCAAGCTTAGCTAACAGATCAAGCCGATAGGATTGGGTTGGGTGGCTTGTGTGTAAAGCCTTTGCCTCCAAGTAAGGTTCATAATGTACATATTGAAAGTTTCGTTCACTGTTTGTGTAGATTTGCTAAACTATACATTTTTGGAAACGTTAGGAAATACTCAACATAAAAACCAATGTTTACATTTGTTTTTAGGTTCTTTTGAAAAAATGGTTCTTTAATGTGACGTGACACATGAAAAGTCATTGGGTGTCACTTGCATCCTTCGCAATTCAGCACACCAGCTGCGAGTAAGGATGATTAGCCTCCCCAATTATTATTATTATATGAATACCGTGGATTCTATCCAGCTTAGCTATTAGGTCAGGCCGGTAGGATTGGGTCGATGGGGTTATGAAAACCATGGATTCTATCAAGCTTAGCTATTAGGTCAGGCCGATAGGATTGGGTCGATTGGGATTTTCCATGGATTCTATCCAGCTTAGCTATTAGGTCAGGCCGGTAGGATTGGGTCGATGGGAATATAAATACCTTGGATTCTATCCAACTTAGCTAAGGTCAGGCCGATAGGACTGGGTCGATGGGAATATAATACCTTGGATTCTATCAAGCTTAGCTAACAGATCAAGCTGATAGGATTGGGTTGGGTTGGGTGGCTTGTGTGTAAAGCCTTTGCCTCCAAGTAAGGTTCATAATGTACATATTGAAAGTTTCGTTCACTGTTTGTGTAGATTTGCTAAACTATACATTTTTGGAAACGTTAGGAAATACTCAACATAAAAACCAATGTTTACATTTGTTTTTAGGTTCTTTTGAAAAAATGGTTCTTTAATGTGACGTGACACATGAAAAGTCATTGGGTGTCACTTGCATCCTTCGCAATTCAGCACACCAGCTACGAGTAAGGATGATTAGCCTCCCCAATTATTATTATTATATGAATACCGTGGATTCTATCCAGCTTAGCTATTAGGTCAGGCCGGTAGGATTGGGTCGATGGGGTTATGAAAACCATGGATTCTATCAAGCTTAGCTATTAGGTCAGGCCGATAGGATTGGGTCGATTGGGATTTTCCATGGATTCTATCCAGCTTAGCTATTAGGTCAGGCCGGTAGGATTGGGTCGATGGGAATATAAATACCTTGGATTCTATCCAACTTAGCTAAGGTCAGGCCGATAGGACTGGGTCGATGGGAATATAATACCTTGGATTCTATCAAGCTTACATGTAGCTAACAGATCAAGCCGATAGGATTGGGTTGGGTGGCTTGTGTGTAAAGCCTTTGCCTCCAAGTAAGGTTCATAATGTACATATTGAAAGTTTCGTTCACTGTTTGTGTAGATTTGCTAAACTATACATTTTTGGAAACGTTAGGAAATACTCAACATAAAAACCAATGTTTACATTTGTTTTTAGGTTCTTTTGAAAAAATGGTTCTTTAATGTGACGTGACACATGAAAAGTCATTGGGTGTCACTTGCATCCTTCGCAATTCAGCACACCAGCTGCGAGTAAGGATGATTAGCCTCCCCAATTATTATTATTATATGAATACCGTGGATTCTATCCAGCTTAGCTATTAGGTCAGGCCGGTAGGATTGGGTCGATGGGGTTATGAAAACCATGGATTCTATCAAGCTTAGCTATTAGGTCAGGCCGATAGGATTGGGTCGATTGGGATTTTCCATGGATTCTATCCAGCTTAGCTATTAGGTCAGGCCGGTAGGATTGGGTCGATGGGAATATAAATACCTTGGATTCTATCCAACTTAGCTAAGGTCAGGCCGATAGGACTGGGTCGATGGGAATATAATACCTTGGATTCTATCAAGCTTAGCTAACAGATCAAGCCGATAGGATTGGGTTGGGTGGCTTGTGTGTAAAGCCTTTGCCTCCAAGTAAGGTTCATAATGTACATATTGAAAGTTTCGATCACTGTTTGTGTAGATTTGCTAAACTATACATTTTTGGAAACGTTAGGAAATACTCAACATAAAAACCAATGTTTACATTTGTTTTTAGGTTCTTTTGAAAAAATGGTTCTTTAATGTGACGTGACACATGTAAAGTCATTGGGTGTCACTTGCATCCTTCGCAATTCAGCACACCAGCTGCGAGTAAGGATGATTAGCCTCCCCAATTATTATTATTATATGAATACCGTGGATTCTATCCAGCTTAGCTATTAGGTCAGGCCGGTAGGATTGGGTCGATGGGGTTATGAAAACCATGGATTCTATCAAGCTTAGCTATTAGGTCAGGCCGATAGGATTGGGTCGATTGGGATTTTCCATGGATTCTATCCAGCTTAGCTATTAGGTCAGGCCGGTAGGATTGGGTCGATGGGAATATAAATACCTTAGATTCTATCCAACTTAGCTAAGGTCAGGCCGATAGGACTGGGTCGATGGGAATATAATACCTTGGATTCTATCAAGCTTAGCTAACAGATCAAGCCGATAGGATTGGGTTGGGTGGCTTGTGTGTAAAGCCTTTGCCTCCAAGTAAGGTTCATAATGTACATATTGAAAGTTTCGATCACTGTTTGTGTAGATTTGCTAAACTATACATTTTTGGAAACGTTAGGAAATACTCAACATAAAAACCAATGTTTACATTTGTTTTTAGGTTCTTTTGAAAAAATGGTTCTTTAATGTGACGTGACACATGTAAAGTCATTGGGTGTCACTTGCATCCTTCGCAATTCAGCACACCAGCTGCGAGTAAGGATGATTAGCCTCCCCAATTATTATTATTATATGAATACCGTGGATTCTATCCAGCTTAGCTATTAGGTCAGGCCGGTAGGATTGGGTCGATGGGGTTATGAAAACCATGGATTCTATCAAGCTTAGCTATTAGGTCAGGCCGATAGGATTGGGTCGATTGGGATTTTCCATGGATTCTATCCAGCTTAGCTATTAGGTCAGGCCGGTAGGATTGGGTCGATGGGAATATAAATACCTTGGATTCTATCCAACTTAGCTAAGGTCAGGCCGATAGGACTGGGTCGATGGGAATATAATACCTTGGATTCTATCAAGCTTAGCTAACAGATCAAGCCGATAGGATTGGGTTGGGTGGCTTGTGTGTAAAGCCTTTGCCTCCAAGTAAGGTTCATAATGTACATATTGAAAGTTTCGTTCACTGTTTGTGTAGATTTGCTAAACTATACATTTTTGGAAACGTTAGGAAATACTCAACATAAAAACCAATGTTTACATTTGTTTTTAGGTTCTTTTGAAAAAATGGTTCTTTAATGTGACGTGACACATGAAAAGTCATTGGGTGTCACTTGCATCCTTCGCAATTCAGCACACCAGCTGCGAGTAAGGATGATTAGCCTCCCCAATTATTATTATTATATGAATACCGTGGATTCTATCCAGCTTAGCTATTAGGTCAGGCCGGTAGGATTGGGTCGATGGGGTTATGAAAACCATGGATTCTATCAAGCTTAGCTATTAGGTCAGGCCGATAGGATTGGGTCGATTGGGATTTTCCATGGATTCTATCCAGCTTAGCTATTAGGTTAGGCCGGTAGGATTGGGTCGATGGGAATATAAATACCTTGGATTCTATCCAACTTAGCTAAGGTCAGGCCGATAGGACTGGGTCGATGGGAATATAATACCTTGGATTCTATCAAGCTTAGCTAACAGATCAAGCCGATAGGATTGGGTTGGGTGGCTTGTGTGTAAAGCCTTTGCCTCCAAGTAAGGTTCATAATGTACATATTGAAAGTTTCGTTCACTGTTTGTGTAGATTTGCTAAACTATACATTTTTGGAAACGTTAGGAAATACTCAACATAAAAACCAATGTTTACATTTGTTTTTAGGTTCTTTTGAAAAAATGGTTCTTTAATGTGACGTGACACATGAAAAGTCATTGGGTGTCACTTGCATCCTTCGCAATTCAGCACACCAGCTGCGAGTAAGGATGATGAGCCTCCCCAATTATTATTATTATATGAATACCGTGGATTCTATCCAGCTTAGCTATTAGGTCAGGCCGGTAGGATTGGGTCGATGGGGTTATGAAAACCATGGATTCTATCAAGCTTAGCTATTAGGTCAGGCCGATAGGATTGGGTCGATTGGGATTTTCCATGGATTCTATCCAGCTTAGCTATTAGGTCAGGCCGGTAGGATTGGGTCGATGGGAATATAAATACCTTGGATTCTATCCAACTTAGCTAAGGTCAGGCCGATAGGACTGGGTCGATGGGAATATAATACCTTGGATTCTATCAAGCTTAGCTAACAGATCAAGCCGATAGGATTGGGTTGGGTGGCTTGTGTGTAAAGCCTTTGCCTCCAAGTAAGGTTCATAATGTACATATTGAAAGTTTCGTTCACTGTTTGTGTAGATTTGCTAAACTATACATTTTTGGAAACGTTAGGAAATACTCAACATAAAAACCAATGTTTACATTTGTTTTTAGGTTCTTTTGAAAAAATGGTTCTTTAATGTGACGTGACACATGAAAAGTCATTGGGTGTCACTTGCATCCTTCGCAATTCAGCACACCAGCTGCGAGTAAGGATGATTAGCCTCCCCAATTATTATTATTATATGAATACAGTGGATTCTATCCAGCTTAGCTATTAGGTCAGGCCGGTAGGATTGGGTCGATGGGGTTATGAAAACCATGGATTCTATCAAGCTTAGCTATTAGGTCAGGCCGATAGGATTGGGTCGATTGGGATTTTCCATGGATTCTATCCAGCTTAGCTATTAGGTTAGGCCGGTAGGATTGGGTCGATGGGAATATAAATACCTTGGATTCTATCCAACTTAGCTAAGGTCAGGCCGATAGGACTGGGTCGATGGGAATATAATACCTTGGATTCTATCAAGCTTAGCTAACAGATCAAGCCGATAGGATTGGGTTGGGTGGCTTGTGTGTAAAGCCTTTGCCTCCAAGTAAGGTTCATAATGTACATATTGAAAGTTTCGTTCACTGTTTGTGTAGATTTGCTAAACTATACATTTTTGGAAACGTTAGGAAATACTCAACATAAAAACCAATGTTTACATTTGTTTTTAGGTTCTTTTGAAAAAATGGTTCTTTAATGTGACGTGACACATGAAAAGTCATTGGGTGTCACTTGCATCCTTCGCAATTCAGCACACCAGCTGCGAGTAAGGATGATTAGCCTCCCCAATTATTATTATTATATGAATACCGTGGATTCTATCCAGCTTAGCTATTAGGTCAGGCCGGTAGGATTGGGTCGATGGGGTTATGAAAACCATGGATTCTATCAAGCTTAGCTATTAGGTCAGGCCGATAGGATTGGGTCGATTGGGATTTTCCATGGATTCTATCCAGCTTAGCTATTAGGTCAGGCCGGTAGGATTGGGTCGATGGGAATATAAATACCTTGGATTCTATCCAACTTAGCTAAGGTCAGGCCGATAGGACTGGGTCGATGGGAATATAATACCTTGGATTCTATCAAGCTTAGCTAACAGATCAAGCTGATAGGATTGGGTTGGGTTGGGTGGCTTGTGTGTAAAGCCTTTGCCTCCAAGTAAGGTTCATAATGTACATATTGAAAGTTTCGTTCACTGTTTGTGTAGATTTGCTAAACTATACATTTTTGGAAACGTTAGGAAATACTCAACATAAAAACCAATGTTTACATTTGTTTTTAGGTTCTTTTGAAAAAATGGTTCTTTAATGTGACGTGACACATGAAAAGTCATTGGGTGTCACTTGCATCCTTCGCAATTCAGCACACCAGCTACGAGTAAGGATGATTAGCCTCCCCAATTATTATTATTATATGAATACCGTGGATTCTATCCAGCTTAGCTATTAGGTCAGGCCGGTAGGATTGGGTCGATGGGGTTATGAAAACCATGGATTCTATCAAGCTTAGCTATTAGGTCAGGCCGATAGGATTGGGTCGATTGGGATTTTCCATGGATTCTATCCAGCTTAGCTATTAGGTCAGGCCGGTAGGATTGGGTCGATGGGAATATAAATACCTTGGATTCTATCCAACTTAGCTAAGGTCAGGCCGATAGGACTGGGTCGATGGGAATATAATACCTTGGATTCTATCAAGCTTACATGTAGCTAACAGATCAAGCCGATAGGATTGGGTTGGGTGGCTTGTGTGTAAAGCCTTTGCCTCCAAGTAAGGTTCATAATGTACATATTGAAAGTTTCGTTCACTGTTTGTGTAGATTTGCTAAACTATACATTTTTGGAAACGTTAGGAAATACTCAACATAAAAACCAATGTTTACATTTGTTTTTAGGTTCTTTTGAAAAAATGGTTCTTTAATGTGACGTGACACATGAAAAGTCATTGGGTGTCACTTGCATCCTTCGCAATTCAGCACACCAGCTGCGAGTAAGGATGATTAGCCTCCCCAATTATTATTATTATATGAATACCGTGGATTCTATCCAGCTTAGCTATTAGGTCAGGCCGGTAGGATTGGGTCGATGGGGTTATGAAAACCATGGATTCTATCAAGCTTAGCTATTAGGTCAGGCCGATAGGATTGGGTCGATTGGGATTTTCCATGGATTCTATCCAGCTTAGCTATTAGGTCAGGCCGGTAGGATTGGGTCGATGGGAATATAAATACCTTGGATTCTATCCAACTTAGCTAAGGTCAGGCCGATAGGACTGGGTCGATGGGAATATAATACCTTGGATTCTATCAAGCTTAGCTAACAGATCAAGCCGATAGGATTGGGTTGGGTGGCTTGTGTGTAAAGCCTTTGCCTCCAAGTAAGGTTCATAATGTACATATTGAAAGTTTCGATCACTGTTTGTGTAGATTTGCTAAACTATACATTTTTGGAAACGTTAGGAAATACTCAACATAAAAACCAATGTTTACATTTGTTTTTAGGTTCTTTTGAAAAAATGGTTCTTTAATGTGACGTGACACATGTAAAGTCATTGGGTGTCACTTGCATCCTTCGCAATTCAGCACACCAGCTGCGAGTAAGGATGATTAGCCTCCCCAATTATTATTATTATATGAATACCGTGGATTCTATCCAGCTTAGCTATTAGGTCAGGCCGGTAGGATTGGGTCGATGGGGTTATGAAAACCATGGATTCTATCAAGCTTAGCTATTAGGTCAGGCCGATAGGATTGGGTCGATTGGGATTTTCCATGGATTCTATCCAGCTTAGCTATTAGGTCAGGCCGGTAGGATTGGGTCGATGGGAATATAAATACCTTAGATTCTATCCAACTTAGCTAAGGTCAGGCCGATAGGACTGGGTCGATGGGAATATAATACCTTGGATTCTATCAAGCTTAGCTAACAGATCAAGCCGATAGGATTGGGTTGGGTGGCTTGTGTGTAAAGCCTTTGCCTCCAAGTAAGGTTCATAATGTACATATTGAAAGTTTCGTTCACTGTTTGTGTAGATTTGCTAAACTATACATTTTTGGAAACGTTAGGAAATACTCAACATAAAAACCAATGTTTACATTTGTTTTTAGGTTCTTTTGAAAAAATGGTTCTTTAATGTGACGTGACACATGAAAAGTCATTGGGTGTCACTTGCATCCTTCGCAATTCAGCACACCAGCTGCGAGTAAGGATGATTAGCCTCCCCAATTATTATTATTATATGAATACCGTGGATTTTATCCAGCTTAGCTATTAGGTCAGGCCGGTAGGATTGGGTCGATGGGGTTATGAAAACCATGGATTCTATCAAGCTTAGCTATTAGGTCAGGCCGATAGGATTGGGTCGATTGGGATTTTCCATGGATTCTATCCAGCTTAGCTATTAGGTTAGGCCGGTAGGATTGGGTCGATGGGAATATAAATACCTTGGATTCTATCCAACTTAGCTAAGGTCAGGCCGATAGGACTGGGTCGATGGGAATATAATACCTTGGATTCTATCAAGCTTAGCTAACAGATCAAGCCGATAGGATTGGGTTGGGTGGCTTGTGTGTAAAGCCTTTGCCTCCAAGTAAGGTTCATAATGTACATATTGAAAGTTTCGTTCACTGTTTGTGTAGATTTGCTAAACTATACATTTTTGGAAACGTTAGGAAATACTCAACATAAAAACCAATGTTTACATTTGTTTTTAGGTTCTTTTGAAAAAATGGTTCTTTAATGTGACGTGACACATGAAAAGTCATTGGGTGTCACTTGCATCCTTCGCAATTCAGCACACCAGCTGCGAGTAAGGATGATGAGCCTCCCCAATTATTATTATTATATGAATACCGTGGATTCTATCCAGCTTAGCTATTAGGTCAGGCCGGTAGGATTGGGTCGATGGGGTTATGAAAACCATGGATTCTATCAAGCTTAGCTATTAGGTCAGGCCGATAGGATTGGGTCGATTGGGATTTTCCATGGATTCTATCCAGCTTAGCTATTAGGTCAGGCCGGTAGGATTGGGTCGATGGGAATATAAATACCTTGGATTCTATCCAACTTAGCTAAGGTCAGGCCGATAGGACTGGGTCGATGGGAATATAATACCTTGGATTCTATCAAGCTTAGCTAACAGATCAAGCCGATAGGATTGGGTTGGGTGGCTTGTGTGTAAAGCCTTTGCCTCCAAGTAAGGTTCATAATGTACATATTGAAAGTTTCGTTCACTGTTTGTGTAGATTTGCTAAACTATACATTTTTGGAAACGTTAGGAAATACTCAACATAAAAACCAATGTTTATATTTGTTTTTAGGTTCTTTTGAAAAAATGGTTCTTTAATGTGACGTGACACATGAAAAGTCATTGGGTGTCACTTGCATCCTTCGCAATTCAGCACACCAGCTGCGAGTAAGGATGATTAGCCTCCCCAATTATTATTATTATATGAATACAGTGGATTCTATCCAGCTTAGCTATTAGGTCAGGCCGGTAGGATTGGGTCGATGGGGTTATGAAAACCATGGATTCTATCAAGCTTAGCTATTAGGTCAGGCCGATAGGATTGGGTCGATTGGGATTTTCCATGGATTCTATCCAGCTTAGCTATTAGGTTAGGCCGGTAGGATTGGGTCGATGGGAATATAAATACCTTGGATTCTATCCAACTTAGCTAAGGTCAGGCCGATAGGACTGGGTCGATGGGAATATAATACCTTGGATTCTATCAAGCTTAGCTAACAGATCAAGCCGATAGGATTGGGTTGGGTGGCTTGTGTGTAAAGCCTTTGCCTCCAAGTAAGGTTCATAATGTACATATTGAAAGTTTCGTTCACTGTTTGTGTAGATTTGCTAAACTATACATTTTTGGAAACGTTAGGAAATACTCAACATAAAAACCAATGTTTACATTTGTTTTTAGGTTCTTTTGAAAAAATGGTTCTTTAATGTGACGTGACACATGAAAAGTCATTGGGTGTCACTTGCATCCTTCGCAATTCAGCACACCAGCTGCGAGTAAGGATGATTAGCCTCCCCAATTATTATTATTATATGAATACCGTGGATTCTATCCAGCTTAGCTATTAGGTCAGGCCGGTAGGATTGGGTCGATGGGGTTATGAAAACCATGGATTCTATCAAGCTTAGCTATTAGGTCAGGCCGATAGGATTGGGTCGATTGGGATTTTCCATGGATTCTATCCAGCTTAGCTATTAGGTCAGGCCGGTAGGATTGGGTCGATGGGAATATAAATACCTTGGATTCTATCCAACTTAGCTAAGGTCAGGCCGATAGGACTGGGTCGATGGGAATATAATACCTTGGATTCTATCAAGCTTAGCTAACAGATCAAGCTGATAGGATTGGGTTGGGTTGGGTGGCTTGTGTGTAAAGCCTTTGCCTCCAAGTAAGGTTCATAATGTACATATTGAAAGTTTCGTTCACTGTTTGTGTAGATTTGCTAAACTATACATTTTTGGAAACGTTAGGAAATACTCAACATAAAAACCAATGTTTACATTTGTTTTTAGGTTCTTTTGAAAAAATGGTTCTTTAATGTGACGTGACACATGAAAAGTCATTGGGTGTCACTTGCATCCTTCGCAATTCAGCACACCAGCTACGAGTAAGGATGATTAGCCTCCCCAATTATTATTATTATATGAATACCGTGGATTCTATCCAGCTTAGCTATTAGGTCAGGCCGGTAGGATTGGGTCGATGGGGTTATGAAAACCATGGATTCTATCAAGCTTAGCTATTAGGTCAGGCCGATAGAATTGGGTCGATTGGGATTTTCCATGGATTCTATCCAGCTTAGCTATTAGGTCAGGCCGGTAGGATTGGGTCGATGGGAATATAAATACCTTGGATTCTATCCAACTTAGCTAAGGTCAGGCCGATAGGACTGGGTCGATGGGAATATAATACCTTGGATTCTATCAAGCTTAGCTAACAGATCAAGCCGATAGGATTGGGTTGGGTGGCTTGTGTGTAAAGCCTTTGCCTCCAAGTAAGGTTCATAATGTACATATTGAAAGTTTCGTTCACTGTTTGTGTAGATTTGCTAAACTATACATTTTTGGAAACGTTAGGAAATACTCAACATAAAAACCAATGTTTACATTTGTTTTTAGGTTCTTTTGAAAAAATGGTTCTTTAATGTGACGTGACACATGAAAAGTCATTGGGTGTCACTTGCATCCTTCGCAATTCAGCACACCAGCTGCGAGTAAGGATGATTAGCCTCCCCAATTATTATTATTATATGAATACCGTGGATTCTATCCAGCTTAGCTATTAGGTCAGGCCGGTAGGATTGGGTCGATGGGGTTATGAAAACCATGGATTCTATCAAGCTTAGCTATTAGGTCAGGCCGATAGGATTGGGTCGATTGGGATTTTCCATGGATTCTATCCAGCTTAGCTATTAGGTCAGGCCGGTAGGATTGGGTCGATGGGAATATAAATACCTTGGATTCTATCCAACTTAGCTAAGGTCAGGCCGATAGGACTGGGTCGATGGGAATATAATACCTTGGATTCTATCAAGCTTAGCTAACAGATCAAGCCGATAGGATTGGGTTGGGTGGCTTAATGTAAAGCCTTTGCCTCCAAGTAAGGTTCATAATGTACATATTGAAAGTTTCGTTCACTGTTTGTGTAGATTTGCTAAACTATACATTTTTGGAAACGTTGGGAAATACTCAACATAAAAACCAATGTTTACATTTGTTTTTAGGTTCTTTTGAAAAAATGGTGCTTTAATGTGACGTGACACATGAAAAGTCATTGGGTGTCACTTGCATCCTTCACAATTCAGCACACCAGCTGCGAGTAAGGATGATTAGCCTCCCCAATTATTATTATTATATGAATACCGTGGATTCTATCCAGCTTAGCTATTAGGTCAGGCCGGTAGGATTGGGTCGATGGGGTTATGAAAACCATGGATTCTATCAAGCTTAGCTATTAGGTCAGGCCGATAGGATTGGGTCGATTGGGATTTTCCATGGATTCTATCCAGCTTAGCTATTAGGTCAGGCCGGTAGGATTGGGTCGATGGGAATATAAATACCTTGGATTCTATCCAACTTAGCTAAGGTCAGGCCGATAGGACTGGGTCGATGGGAATATAATACCTTGGATTCTATCAAGCTTAGCTAACAGATCAAGCCGATAGGATTGGGTTGGGTGGCTTGTGTGTAAAGCCTTTGCCTCCAAGTAAGGTTCATAATGTACATATTGAAAGTTTCGTTCACTGTTTGTGTAGATTTGCTAAACTATACATTTTTGGAAACGTTAGGAAATACTCAACATAAAAACCAATGTTTACATTTGTTTTTAGGTTCTTTTGAAAAAATGGTTCTTTAATGTGACGTGACACATGAAAAGTCATTGGGTGTCACTTGCATCCTTCGCAATTCAGCACACCAGCTGCGAGTAAGGATGATTAGCCTCCCCAATTATTATTATTATATGAATACCGTGGATTCTATCCAGCTTAGCTATTAGGTCAGGCCGGTAGGATTGGGTCGATGGGGTTATAAAAACCATGGATTCTATCAAGCTTAGCTATTAGGTCAGGCCGATAGGATTGGGTCGATTGGGATTTTCCATGGATTCTATCCAGCTTAGCTATTAGGTCAGGCCGGTAGGATTGGGTCGATGGGAATATAAATACCTTGGATTCTATCCAACTTAGCTAAGGTCAGGCCGATAGGACTGGGTCGATGGGAATATAATACCTTGGATTCTATCAAGCTTAGCTAACAGATCAAGCCGATAGGATTGGGTTGGGTGGCTTGTGTGTAAAGCCTTTGCCTCCAAGTAAGGTTCATAATGTACATATTGAAAGTTTCGTTCACTGTTTGTGTAGATTTGCTAAACTATACATTTTTGGAAACGTTAGGAAATACTCAACATAAAAACCAATGTTTACATTTGTTTTTAGGTTCTTTTGAAAAAATGGTTCTTTAATGTGACGTGACACATGAAAAGTCATTGGGTGTCACTTGCATCCTTCGCAATTCAGCACACCAGCTGCGAGTAAGGATGATTAGCCTCCCCAATTATTATTATTATATGAATACCGTGGATTCTATCCAGCTTAGCTATTAGGTCAGGCCGGTAGGATTGGGTCGATGGGAATATAAATACCTTGGATTCTATCCAACTTAGCTAAGGTCAGGCCGATAGGACTGGGTCGATGGGAATATAATACCTTGGATTCTATCAAGCTTAGCTAACAGATCAAGCCGATAGGATTGGGTTGGGTGGCTTGTGTGTAAAGCCTTTGCCTCCAAGTAAGGTTCATAATGTACATATTGAAAGTTTCGTTCACTGTTTGTGTAGATTTGCTAAACTATACATTTTTGGAAACGTTAGGAAATACTCAACATAAAAACCAATGTTTACATTTGTTTTTAGGTTCTTTTGAAAAAATGGTTCTTTAATGTGACGTGACACATGAAAAGTCATTGGGTGTCACTTGCATCCTTCGCAATTCAGCACACCAGCTGCGAGTAAGGATGATTAGCCTCCCCAATTATTATTATTATATGAATACCGTGGATTCTATCCAGCTTAGCTATTAGGTCAGGCCGGTAGGATTGGGTCGATGGGGTTATGAAAACCATGGATTCTATCAAGCTTAGCTATTAGGTCAGGCCGATAGGATTGGGTCGATTGGGATTTTCCATGGATTCTATCCAGCTTAGCTATTAGGTCAGGCCGGTAGGATTGGGTCGATGGGAATATAAATACCTTGGATTCTATCCAACTTAGCTAAGGTCAGGCCGATAGGACTGGGTCGATGGGAATATAATACCTTGGATTCTATCAAGCTTAGCTAACAGATCAAGCCGATAGGATTGGGTTGGGTGGCTTGTGTGTAAAGCCTTTGCCTCCAAGTAAGGTTCATAATGTACATATTGAAAGTTTCGTTCACTGTTTGTGTAGATTTGCTATAAACTATACATTTTTGGAAACGTTAGGAAATACTCAACATAAAAACCAATGTTTACATTTGTTTTTAGGTTCTTTTGAAAAAATGGTTCTTTAATGTGACGTGACACATGAAAAGTCATTGGGTGTCACTTGCATCCTTCGCAATTCAGCACACCAGCTGCGAGTAAGGATGATTAGCCTCCCCAATTATTATTATTATATGAATACCGTGGATTCTATCCAGCTTAGCTATTAGGTCAGGCCGGTAGGATTGGGTCGATGGGGTTATGAAAACCATGGATTCTATCAAGCTTAGCTATTAGGTCAGGCCGATAGGATTGGGTCGATTGGGATTTTCCATGGATTCTATCCAGCTTAGCTATTAGGTCAGGCCGGTAGGATTGGGTCGATTGGGATTTTCCATGGATTCTATCCAGCTTAGCTATTAGGTCAGGCCGGTAGGATTGGGTCGATGGGAATATAAATACCTTGGATTCTATCCAACTTAGCTAAGGTCAGGCCGATAGGACTGGGTCGATGGGAATATAATACCTTGGATTCTATCAAGCTTAGCTAACAGATCCAGCCGATAGGATTGGGTTGGGTGGCTTGTGTGTAAAGCCTTTGCCTCCAAGTAAGGTTCATAATGTACATATTGAAAGTTTCGTTCACTGTTTGTGTAGATTTGCTAAACTATACATTTTTGGAAACGTTAGGAAATACTCAACATAAAAACCAATGTTTACATTTGTTTTTAGGTTCTTTTGAAAAAATGGTTCTTTAATGTGACGTGACACATGAAAAGTCATTGGGTGTCACTTGCATCCTTCGCAATTCAGCACACCAGCTGCGAGTAAGGATGATTAGCCTCCCCAATTATTATTATTATATGAATACCGTGGATTCTATCCAGCTTAGCTATTAGGTCAGGCCGGTAGGATTGGGTCGATGGGGTTATGAAAACCATGGATTCTATCAAGCTTAGCTATTAGGTCAGGCCGATAGGATTGGGTCGATTGGGATTTACCATGGATTCTATCCAGCTTAGCTATTAGGTCAGGCCGGTAGGATTGGGTCGATGGGAATATAAATACCTTGGATTCTATCCAACTTAGCTAAGGTCAGGCCGATAGGACTGGGTCGATGGGAATATAATACCTTGGATTCTATCAAGCTTAGCTAACAGATCAAGCCGATAGGATTGGGTTGGGTGGCTTGTGTGTAAAGCCTTTGCCTCCAAGTAAGGTTCATAATGTACATATTGAAAGTTTCGTTCACTGTTTGTGTAGATTTGCTAAACTATACATTTTTGGAAACGTTAGGAAATACTCAACATAAAAACCAATGTTTACATTTGTTTTTAGGTTCTTTTGAAAAAATGGTTCTTTAATGTGACGTGACACATGAAAAGTCATTGGGTGTCACTTGCATCCTTCGCAATTCAGCACACCAGCTGCGAGTAAGGATGATTAGCCTCCCCAATTATTATTATTATATGAATACCGTGGATTCTATCCAGCTTAGCTATTAGGTCAGGCCGGTAGGATTGGGTCGATGGGGTTATGAAAACCATGGATTCTATCAAGCTTAGCTATTAGGTCAGGCCGATAGGATTGGGTCAATTGGGATTTTCCATGGATTCTATCCAGCTTAGCTATTAGGTCAGGCCGGTAGGATTGGGTCGATGGGAATATAAATACCTTGGATTCTATCCAACTTAGCTAAGGTCAGGCCGATAGGACTGGGTCGATGGGAATATAATACCTTGGATTCTATCAAGCTTAGCTAACAGATCAAGCCGATAGGATTGGGTTGGGTGGCTTGTGTGTAAAGCCTTTGCCTCCAAGTAAGGTTCATAATGTACATATTGAAAGTTTCGTTCACTGTTTGTGTAGATTTGCTAAACTATACATTTTTGGAAACGTTAGGAAATACTCAACATAAAAACCAATGTTTACATTTGTTTTTAGGTTCTTTTGAAAAAATGGTTCTTTAATGTGACGTGACACATGAAAAGTCATTGGGTGTCACTTGCATCCTTCGCAATTCAGCACACCAGCTGCGAGTAAGGATGATTAGCCTCCCCAATTATTATTATTATATGAATACCGTGGATTCTATCCAGCTTAGCTATTAGGTCAGGCCGGTAGGATTGGGTCGATGGGGTTATGAAAACCATGGATTCTATCAAGCTTAGCTATTAGGTCAGGCCGATAGGATTGGGTCGATTGGGATTTTCCATGGATTCTATCCAGCTTAGCTATTAGGTCAGGCCGGTAGGATTGGGTCGATGGGAATATAAATACCTTGGATTCTATCCAACTTAGCTAAGGTCAGGCCGATAGGACTGGGTCGATGGGAATATAATACCTTGGATTCTATCAAGCTTAGCTAACAGATCAAGCCGATAGGATTGGGTTGGGTGGCTTGTGTGTAAAGCCTTTGCCTCCAAGTAAGGTTCATAATGTACATATTGAAAGTGTCGTTCACTGTTTGTGTAGATTTGCTAAACTATACATTTTTGGAAAAGTTAGGAAATACTCAACATAAAAACCAATGTTTACATTTGTTTTTAGGTTCTTTTGAAAAAATGGTTCTTTAATGTGACGTGACACATGAAAAGTCATTGGGTGTCACTTGCATCCTTCGCAATTCAGCACACCAGCTGCGAGTAAGGATGATTAGCCTCCCCAATTATTATTATTATATGAATACCGTGGATTCTATCCAGCTTAGCTATTAGGTCAGGCCGGTAGGATTGGGTCGATGGGGTTATGAAAACCATGGATTCTATCAAGCTTAGCTATTAGGTCAGGCCGATAGGATTGGGTCAATTGGGATTTTCCATGGATTCTATCCAGCTTAGCTATTAGGTCAGGCCGGTAGGATTGGGTCGATGGGAATATAAATACCTTGGATTCTATCCAACTTAGCTAAGGTCAGGCCGATAGGACTGGGTCGATGGGAATATAATACCTTGGATTCTATCAAGCTTAGCTAACAGATCAAGCCGATAGGATTGGGTTGGGTGGCTTGTGTGTAAAGCCTTTGCCTCCAAGTAAGGTTCATAATGTACATATTGAAAGTTTCGTTCACTGTTTGTGTAGATTTGCTAAACTATACATTTTTGGAAACGTTAGGAAATACTCAACATAAAAACCAATGTTTACATTTGTTTTTAGGTTCTTTTGAAAAAATGGTTCTTTAATGTGACGTGACACATGAAAAGTCATTGGGTGTCACTTGCATCCTTCGCAATTCAGCACACCAGCTGCGAGTAAGGATGATTAGCCTCCCCAATTATTATTATTATATGAATACCGTGGATTCTATCCAGCTTAGCTATTAGGTCAGGCCGGTAGGATTGGGTCGATGGGGTTATGAAAACCATGGATTCTATCAAGCTTAGCTATTAGGTCAGGCCGATAGGATTGGGTCGATTGGGATTTTCCATGGATTCTATCCAGCTTAGCTATTAGGTCAGGCCGGTAGGATTGGGTCGATGGGAATATAAATACCTTGGATTCTATCCAACTTAGCTAAGGTCAGGCCGATAGGACTGGGTCGATGGGAATATAATACCTTGGATTCTATCAAGCTTAGCTAACAGATCAAGCCGATAGGATTGGGTTGGGTGGCTTGTGTGTAAAGCCTTTGCCTCCAAGTAAGGTTCATAATGTACATATTGAAAGTGTCGTTCACTGTTTGTGTAGATTTGCTAAACTATACATTTTTGGAAAAGTTAGGAAATACTCAACATAAAAACCAATGTTTACATTTGTTTTTAGGTTCTTTTGAAAAAATGGTTCTTTAATGTGACGTGACACATGAAAAGTCATTGGGTGTCACTTGCATCCTTCGCAATTCAGCACACCAGCTGCGAGTAAGGATGATTAGCCTCCCCAATTATTATTATTATATGAATACCGTGGATTCTATCCAGCTTAGCTATTAGGTCAGGCCGGTAGGATTGGGTCGATGGGGTTATGAAAACCATGGATTCTATCAAGCTTAGCTATTAGGTCAGGCCGATAGGATTGGGTCGATTGGGATTTTCCATGGATTCTATCCAGCTTAGCTATTAGGTCAGGCCGGTAGGATTGGGTCGATGGGAATATAAATACCTTGGATTCTATCCAACTTAGCTAAGGTCAGGCCGATAGGACTGGGTCGATGGGAATATAATACCTTGGATTCTATCAAGCTTAGCTAACAGATCAAGCCGATAGGATTGGGTTGGGTGGCTTGTGTGTAAAGCCTTTGCCTCCAAGTAAGGTTCATAATGTACATATTGAAAGTTTCGTTCACTGTTTGTGTAGATTTGCTAAACTATACATTTTTGGAAACGTTAGGAAATACTCAACATAAAAACCAATGTTTACATTTGTTTTTAGGTTCTTTTGAAAAAATGGTTCTTTAATGTGACGTGACACATGAAAAGTCATTGGGTGTCACTTGCATCCTTCGCAATTCAGCACACCAGCTGCGAGTAAGGATGATTAGCCTCCCCAATTATTATTATTATATGAATACCGTGGATTCTATCCAGCTTAGCTATTAGGTCAGGCCGGTAGGATTGGGTCGATGGGGTTATGAAAACCATGGATTCTATCAAGCTTAGCTATTAGGTCAGGCCGATAGGATTGGGTCGATTGGGATTTTCCATGGATTCTATCCAGCTTAGCTATTAGGTCAGACCGGTAGGATTGGGTCGATGGGAATATAAATACCTTGGATTCTATCCAACTTAGCTAAGGTCAGGCCGATAGGACTGGGTCGATGGGAATATAATACCTTGGATTCTATCAAGCTTAGCTAACAGATCAAGCCGATAGGATTGGGTTGGGTGGCTTGTGTGTAAAGCCTTTGCCTCCAAGTAAGGTTCATAATGTACATATTGAAAGTTCCGTTCACTGTTTGTGTAGATTTGCTAAACTATACATTTTTGGAAACGTTAGGAAATACTCAACATAAAAACCAATGTTTACATTTGTTTTTAGGTTCTTTTGAAAAAATGGTTCTTTAATGTGACGTGACACATGAAAAGTCATTGGGTGTCACTTGCATCCTTCGCAATTCAGCACACCAGCTGCGAGTAAGGATGATTAGCCTCCCCAATTATTATTATTATATGAATACCGTGGATTCTATCCAGCTTAGCTATTAGGTCAGGCCGGTAGGATTGGGTCGATGGGGTTATGAAAACCATGGATTCTATCAAGCTTAGCTATTAGGTCAGGCCGATAGGATTGGGTCGATTGGGATTTTCCATGGATTCTATCCAGCTTAGCTATTAGGTCAGGCCGGTAGGATTGGGTCGATGGGAATATAAATACCTTGGATTCTATCCAACTTAGCTAAGGTCAGGCCGATAGGACTGGGTCGATGGGAATATAATACCTTGGATTCTATCAAGCTTAGCTAACAGATCAAGCCGATAGGATTGGGTTGGGTGGCTTGTGTGTAAAGCCTTTGCCTCCAAGTAAGGTTCATAATGTACATATTGAAAGTTTCGTTCACTGTTTGTGTAGATTTGCTAAACTATACATTTTTGGAAACGTTAGGAAATACTCAACATAAAAACCAATGTTTACATTTGTTTTTAGGTTCTTTTGAAAAAATGGTTCTTTAATGTGACGTGACACATGAAAAGTCATTGGGTGTCACTTGCATCCTTCGCAATTCAGCACACCAGCTGCGAGTAAGGATGATTAGCCTCCCCAATTATTATTATTATATGAATACCGTGGATTCTATCCAGCTTAGCTATTAGGTCAGGCCGGTAGGATTGGGTCGATGGGGTTATGAAAACCATGGATTCTATCAAGCTTAGCTATTAGGTCAGGCCGATAGGATTGGGTCGATTGGGATTTTCCATGGATTCTATCCAGCTTAGCTATTAGGTCAGGCCGGTAGGATTGGGTCGATGGGAATATAAATACCTTGGATTCTATCCAACTTAGCTAAGGTCAGGCCGATAGGACTGGGTCGATGGGAATATAATACCTTGGATTCTATCAAGCTTAGCTAACAGATCAAGCCGATAGGATTGGGTTGGGTGGCTTGTGTGTAAAGCCTTTGCCTCCAAGTAAGGTTCATAATGTACATATTGAAAGTTTCGTTCACTGTTTGTGTAGATTTGCTAAACTATACATTTTTGGAAACGTTAGGAAATACTCAACATAAAAACCAATGTTTACATTTGTTTTTAGGTTCTTTTGAAAAAAATGGTTCTTTAATGTGACGTGACACATGAAAAGTCATTGGGTGTCACTTGCATCCTTCGCAATTCAGCACACCAGCTGCGAGTAAGGATGATTAGCCTCCCCAATTATTATTATTATATGAATACCGTGGATTCTATCCAGCTTAGCTATTAGGTCAGGCCGGTAGGATTGGGTCGATGGGAATATAAATACCTTGGATTCTATCCAACTTAGCTAAGGTCAGGCCGATAGGACTGGGTCGATGGGAATATAATACCTTGGATTCTATCAAGCTTAGCTAACAGATCAAGCCGATAGGATTGGGTTGGGTGGCTTGTGTGTAAAGCCTTTGCCTCCAAGTAAGGTTCATAATGTACATATTGAAAGTGTCGTTCACTGTTTGTGTAGATTTGCTAAACTATACATTTTTGGAAAAGTTAGGAAATACTCAACATAAAAACCAATGTTTACATTTGTTTTTAGGTTCTTTTGAAAAAATGGTTCTTTAATGTGACGTGACACATGAAAAGTCATTGGGTGTCACTTGCATCCTTCGCAATTCAGCACACCAGCTGCGAGTAAGGATGATTAGCCTCCCCAATTATTATTATTATATGAATACCGTGGATTCTATCCAGCTTAGCTATTAGGTCAGGCCGGTAGGATTGGGTCGATGGGGTTATGAAAACCATGGATTCTATCAAGCTTAGCTATTAGGTCAGGCCGATAGGATTGGGTCGATTGGGATTTTCCATGGATTCTATCCAGCTTAGCTATTAGGTCAGGCCGGTAGGATTGGGTCGATGGGAATATAAATACCTTGGATTCTATCCAACTTAGCTAAGGTCAGGCCGATAGGACTGGGTCGATGGGAATATAATACCTTGGATTCTATCAAGCTTAGCTAACAGATCAAGCCGATAGGATTGGGTTGGGTGGCTTGTGTGTAAAGCCTTTGCCTCCAAGTAAGGTTCATAATGTACATATTGAAAGTTTCGTTCACTGTTTGTGTAGATTTGCTAAACTATACATTTTTGGAAACGTTAGGAAATACTCAACATAAAAACCAATGTTTACATTTGTTTTTAGGTTCTTTTGAAAAAATGGTTCTTTAATGTGACGTGACACATGAAAAGTCATTGGGTGTCACTTGCATCCTTCGCAATTCAGCACACCAGCTGCGAGTAAGGATGATTAGCCTCCCCAATTATTATTATTATATGAATACCGTGGATTCTATCCAGCTTAGCTATTAGGTCAGGCCGGTAGGATTGGGTCGATGGGGTTATGAAAACCATGGATTCTATCAAGCTTAGCTATTAGGTCAGGCCGATAGGATTGGGTCGATTGGGATTTTCCATGGATTCTATCCAGCTTAGCTATTAGGTCAGGCCGGTAGGATTGGGTCGATGGGAATATAAATACCTTGGATTCTATCCAACTTAGCTAAGGTCAGGCCGATAGGACTGGGTCGATGGGAATATAATACCTTGGATTCTATCAAGCTTAGCTAACAGATCAAGCCGATAGGATTGGGTTGGGTGGCTTGTGTGTAAAGCCTTTGCCTCCAAGTAAGGTTCATAATGTACATATTGAAAGTTCCGTTCACTGTTTGTGTAGATTTGCTAAACTATACATTTTTGGAAACGTTAGGAAATACTCAACATAAAAACCAATGTTTACATTTGTTTTTAGGTTCTTTTGAAAAAATGGTTCTTTAATGTGACGTGACACATGAAAAGTCATTGGGTGTCACTTGCATCCTTCGCAATTCAGCACACCAGCTGCGAGTAAGGATGATTAGCCTCCCCAATTATTATTATTATACGAATACCGTGGATTCTATCCAGCTTAGCTATTAGGTCAGGCCGGTAGGATTGGGTCGATGGGGTTATGAAAACCATGGATTCTATCAAGCTTAGCTATTAGGTCAGGCCGATAGGATTGGGTCGATTGGGATTTTCCATGGATTCTATCCAGCTTAGCTATTAGGTCAGGCCGGTAGGATTGGGTCGATGGGAATATAAATACCTTGGATTCTATCCAACTTAGCTAAGGTCAGGCCGATAGGACTGGGTCGATGGGAATATAATACCTTGGATTCTATCAAGCTTAGCTAACAGATCAAGCCGATAGGATTGGGTTGGGTGGCTTGTGTGTAAAGCCTTTGCCTCCAAGTAAGGTTCATAATGTACATATTGAAAGTTTCGTTCACTGTTTGTGTAGATTTGCTAAACTATACATTTTTGGAAACGTTAGGAAATACTCAACATAAAAACCAATGTTTACATTTGTTTTTAGGTTCTTTTGAAAAAATGGTTCTTTAATGTGACGTGACACATGAAAAGTCATTGGGTGTCACTTGCATCCTTCGCAATTCAGCACACCAGCTGCGAGTAAGGATGATTAGCCTCCCCAATTATTATTATTATATGAATACCGTGGATTCTATCCAGCTTAGCTATTAGGTCAGGCCGGTAGGATTGGGTCGATGGGGTTATGAAAACCATGGATTCTATCAAGCTTAGCTATTAGGTCAGGCCGATAGGATTGGGTCGATTGGGATTTTCCATGGATTCTATCCAGCTTAGCTATTAGGTCAGGCCGGTAGGATTGGGTCGATGGGAATATAAATACCTTGGATTCTATCCAACTTAGCTAAGGTCAGGCCGATAGGACTGGGTCGATGGGAATATAATACCTTGGATTCTATCAAGCTTAGCTAACAGATCAAGCCGATAGGATTGGGTTGGGTGGCTTGTGTGTAAAGCCTTTGCCTCCAAGTAAGGTTCATAATGTACATATTGAAAGTTTCGTTCACTGTTTGTGTAGATTTGCTAAACTATACATTTTTGGAAACGTTAGGAAATACTCAACATAAAAACCAATGTTTACATTTGTTTTTAGGTTCTTTTGAAAAAAATGGTTCTTTAATGTGACGTGACACATGAAAAGTCATTGGGTGTCACTTGCATCCTTCGCAATTCAGCACACCAGCTGCGAGTAAGGATGATTAGCCTCCCCAATTATTATTATTATATGAATACCGTGGATTCTATCCAGCTTAGCTATTAGGTCAGGCCGGTAGGATTGGGTCGATGGGAATATAAATACCTTGGATTCTATCCAACTTAGCTAAGGTCAGGCCGATAGGACTGGGTCGATGGGAATATAATACCTTGGATTCTATCAAGCTTAGCTAACAGATCAAGCCGATAGGATTGGGTTGGGTGGCTTGTGTGTAAAGCCTTTGCCTCCAAGTAAGGTTCATAATGTACATATTGAAAGTTTCGTTCACTGTTTGTGTAGATTTGCTAAACTATACATTTTTGGAAACGTTAGGAAATACTCAACATAAAAACCAATGTTTACATTTGTTTTTAGGTTCTTTTGAAAAAATGGTTCTTTAATGTGACGTGACACATGAAAAGTCATTGGGTGTCACTTGCATCCTTCGCAATTCAGCACACCAGCTGCGAGTAAGGATGATTAGCCTCCCCAATTATTATTATTATATGAATACCGTGGATTCTATCCAGCTTAGCTATTAGGTCAGGCCGGTAGGATTGGGTCGATGGGGTTATGAAAACCATGAATTCTATCAAGCTTAGCTATTAGGTCAGGCCGATAGGATTGGGTCGATTGGGATTTTCCATGGATTCTATCCAGCTTAGCTATTAGGTCAGGCCGGTAGGATTGGGTCGATGGGAATATAAATACCTTGGATTCTATCCAACTTAGCTAAGGTCAGGCCGATAGGACTGGGTCGATGGGAATATAATACCTTGGATTCTATCAAGCTTAGCTAACAGATCAAGCCGATAGGATTGGGTTGGGTGGCTTGTGTGTAAAGCCTTTGCCTCCAAGTAAGGTTCATAATGTACATATTGAAAGTTTCGTTCACTGTTTGTGTAGATTTGCTAAACTATACATTTTTGGAAACGTTAGGAAATACTCAACATAAAAACCAATGTTTACATTTGTTTTTAGGTTCTTTTGAAAAAATGGTTCTTTAATGTGACGTGACACATGAAAAGTCATTGGGTGTCACTTGCATCCTTCGCAATTCAGCACACCAGCTGCGAGTAAGGATGATTAGCCTCCCCAATTATTATTATTATATGAATACCGTGGATTCTATCCAGCTTAGCTATTAGGTCAGGCCGGTAGGATTGGGTCGATGGGGTTATGAAAACCATGGATTCTATCAAGCTTAGCTATTAGGTCAGGCCGATAGGATTGGGTCGATTGGGATTTTCCATGGATTCTATCCAGCTTAGCTATTAGGTCAGGCCGGTAGGATTGGGTCGATGGGAATATAAATACCTTGGATTCTATCCAACTTAGCTAAGGTCAGGCCGATAGGACTGGGTCGATGGGAATATAATACCTTGGATTCTATCAAGCTTAGCTAACAGATCAAGCCGATAGGATTGGGTTGGGTGGCTTGTGTGTAAAGCCTTTGCCTCCAAGTAAGGTTCATAATGTACATATTGAAAGTTTCGTTCACTGTTTGTGTAGATTTGCTAAACTATACATTTTTGGAAACGTTAGGAAATACTCAACATAAAAACCAATGTTTACATTTGTTTTTAGGTTCTTTTGAAAAAATGGTTCTTTAATGTGACGTGACACATGAAAAGTCATTGGGTGTCACTTGCATCCTTCGCAATTCAGCACACCAGCTGCGAGTAAGGATGATTAGCCTCCCCAATTATTATTATTATATGAATACCGTGGATTCTATCCAGCTTAGCTATTAGGTCAGGCCGGTAGGATTGGGTCGATGGGGTTATGAAAACCATGGATTCTATCAAGCTTAGCTATTAGGTCAGGCCGATAGGATTGGGTCGATTGGGATTTTCCATGGATTCTATCCAGCTTAGCTATTAGGTCAGGCCGGTAGGATTGGGTCGATGGGAATATAAATACCTTGGATTCTATCCAACTTAGCTAAGGTCAGGCCGATAGGACTGGGTCGATGGGAATATAATACCTTGGATTCTATCAAGCTTAGCTAACAGATCAAGCCGATAGGATTGGGTTGGGTGGCTTGTGTGTAAAGCCTTTGCCTCCAAGTAAGGTTCATAATGTACATATTGAAAGTTTCGTTCACTGTTTGTGTAGATTTGCTAAACTATACATTTTTGGAAACGTTAGGAAATACTCAACATAAAAACCAATGTTTACATTTGTTTTTAGGTTCTTTTGAAAAAATGGTTCTTTAATGTGACGTGACACATGAAAAGTCATTGGGTGTCACTTGCATCCTTCGCAATTCAGCACACCAGCTGCGAGTAAGGATGATTAGCCTCCCCAATTATTATTATTATATGAATACCGTGGATTCTATCCAGCTTAGCTATTAGGTCAGGCCGGTAGGATTGGGTCGATGAGGTTATGAAAACCATGGATTCTATCAAGCTTAGCTATTAGGTCAGGCCGATAGGATTGGGTCGATTGGGATTTTCCATGGATTCTATCCAGCTTAGCTATTAGGTCAGGCCGGTAGGATTGGGTCGATGGGAAAATACCTTGGATTCTATCCAACTTAGCTAAGGTCAGGCCGATAGGACTGGGTCGATGGGAATATAATACCTTGGATTCTATCAAGCTTAGCTAACAGATCAAGCCGATAGGATTGGGTTGGGTGGCTTGTGTGTAAAGCCTTTGCCTCCAAGTAAGGTTCATAATGTACATATTGAAAGTTTCGTTCACTGTTTGTGTAGATTTGCTAAACTATACATTTTTGGAAACGTTAGGAAATACTCAACATAAAAACCAATGTTTACATTTGTTTTTAGGTTCTTTTGAAAAAATGGTTCTTTAATGTGACGTGACACATGAAAAGTCATTGGGTGTCACTTGCATCCTTCGCAATTCAGCACACCAGCTGCGAGTAAGGATGATTAGCCTCCCCAATTATTATTATTATATGAATACCGTGGATTCTATCCAGCTTAGCTATTAGGTCAGGCCGGTAGGATTGGGTCGATGGGGTTATGAAAACCATGGATTCTATCAAGCTTAGCTATTAGGTCAGGCCGATAGGATTGGGTCGATTGGGATTTTCCATGGATTCTATCCAGCTTAGCTATTAGGTCAGGCCGGTAGGATTGGGTCGATGGGAATATAAATACCTTGGATTCTATCCAACTTAGCTAAGGTCAGGCCGATAGGACTGGGTCGATGGGAATATAATACCTTGGATTCTATCAAGCTTAGCTAACAGATCAAGCCGATAGGATTGGGTTGGGTGGCTTGTGTGTAAAGCCTTTGCCTCCAAGTAAGGTTCATAATGTACATATTGAAAGTTTCGTTCACTGTTTGTGTAGATTTGCTAAACTATACATTTTTGGAAACGTTAGGAAATACTCAACATAAAAACCAATGTTTACATTTGTTTTTAGGTTCTTTTGAAAAAATGGTTCTTTAATGTGACGTGACACATGAAAAGTCATTGGGTGTCACTTGCATCCTTCGCAATTCAGCACACCAGCTGCGAGTAAGGATGATTAGCCTCCCCAATTATTATTATTATATGAATACCGTGGATTCTATCCAGCTTAGCTATTAGGTCAGGCCGGTAGGATTGGGTCGATGGGGTTATGAAAACCATGGATTCTATCAAGCTTAGCTATTAGGTCAGGCCGATAGGATTGGGTCGATTGGGATTTTCCATGGATTCTATCCAGCTTAGCTATTAGGTCAGGCCGGTAGGATTGGGTCGATGGGAATATAAATACCTTGGATTCTATCCAACTTAGCTAAGGTCAGGCCGATAGGACTGGGTCGATGGGAATATAATACCTTGGATTCTATCAAGCTTAGCTAACAGATCAAGCCGATAGGATTGGGTTGGGTGGCTTGTGTGTAAAGCCTTTGCCTCCAAGTAAGGTTCATAATGTACATATTGAAAGTTTCGTTCACTGTTTGTGTAGATTTGCTAAACTATACATTTTTGGAAACGTTAGGAAATACTCAACATAAAAACCAATGTTTACATTTGTTTTTAGGTTCTTTTGAAAAAATGGTTCTTGAATGTGACGTGACACATGAAAAGTCATTGGGTGTCACTTGCATCCTTCGCAATTCAGCACACCAGCTGCGAGTAAGGATGATTAGCCTCCCCAATTATTATTATTATATGAATACCGTGGATTCTATCCAGCTTAGCTATTAGGTCAGGCCGGTAGGATTGGGTCGATGGGGTTATGAAAACCATGGATTCTATCAAGCTTAGCTATTAGGTCAGGCCGATAGGATTGGGTCGATTGGGATTTTCCATGGATTCTATCCAGCTTAGCTATTAGGTCAGGCCGGTAGGATTGGGTCGATGGGAATATAAATACCTTGGATTCTATCCAACTTAGCTAAGGTCAGGCCGATAGGACTGGGTCGATGGGAATATAATACCTTGGATTCTATCAAGCTTAGCTAACAGATCAAGCCGATAGGATTGGGTTGGGTGGCTTGTGTGTAAAGCCTTTGCCTCCAAGTAAGGTTCATAATGTACATATTGAAAGTTTCGTTCACTGTTTGTGTAGATTTGCTAAACTATACATTTTTGGAAACGTTAGGAAATACTCTACATAAAAACCAATGTTTACATTTGTTTTTAGGTTCTTTTGAAAAAATGGTTCTTTAATGTGACGTGACACATGAGAAGTCATTGGGTGTCACTTGCATCCTTCGCAATTCAGCACACCAGCTGCGAGTAAGGATGATTAGCCTCCCCAATTATTATTATTATATGAATACCGTGGATTCTATCCAGCTTAGCTATTAGGTCAGGCCGGTAGGATTGGGTCGATGGGGTTATGAAAACCATGGATTCTATCAAGCTTAGCTATTAGGTCAGGCCGATAGGATTGTGTCGATTGGGATTTTCCATGGATTCTATCCAGCTTAGCTATTAGGTCAGGCCGCTAGGATTGGGTCGATGGGAATATAAATACCTTGGATTCTATCCAACTTAGCTAAGGTCAGGCCGATAGGACTGGGTCGATGGGAATATAATACCTTGGATTCTATCAAGCTTAGCTAACAGATCAAGCCGATAGGATTGGGTTGGGTGGCTTGTGTGTAAAGCCTTTGCCTCCAAGTAAGGTTCATAATGTACATATTGAAAGTTTCGTTCACTGTTTGTGTAGATTTGCTAAACTATACATTTTTGGAAACGTTAGGAAATACTCAACATAAAAACCAATGTTTACATTTGTTTTTAGGTTCTTTTGAAAAAATGGTTCTTTAATGTGACGTGACACATGAAAAGTCATTGGGTGTCACTTGCATCCTTCGCAATTCAGCACACCAGCTGCGAGTAAGGATGATTAGCCTCCCCAATTATTATTATTATATGAATACCGTGGATTCTATCCAGCTTAGCTATTAGGTCAGGCCGGTAGGATTGGGTCGATGGGGTTATGAAAACCATGGATTCTATCAAGCTTAGCTATTAGGTCAGGCCGATAGGATTGGGTCGCTTTGGGATTTTCCATGGATTCTATCCAGCTTAGCTATTAGGTCAGGCCGGTAGGATTGGGTCGATGGGAATATAAATACCTTGGATTCTATCCAACTTAGCTAAGGTCAGGCCGATAGGACTGGGTCGATGGGAATATAATACCTTGGATTCTATCAAGCTTAGCTAACAGATCAAGCCGATAGGATTGGGTTGGGTGGCTTGTGTGTAAAGCCTTTGCCTCCAAGTAAGGTTCATAATGTACATATTGAAAGTTTCGTTCACTGTTTGTGTAGATTTGCTAAACTATACATTTTTGGAAACGTTAGGAAATACTCAACATAAAAACCAATGTTTACATTTGTTTTTAGGTTCTTTTGAAAAAATGGTTCTTTAATGTGACGTGACACATGAAAAGTCATTGGGTGTCACTTGCATCCTTCGCAATTCAGCACACCAGCTGCGAGTAAGGATGATTAGCCTCCCCAATTATTATTATTATATGAATACCGTGGATTCTATCCAGCTTAGCTATTAGGTCAGGCCGGTAGGATTGGGTCGATGGGGTTATGAAAACCATGGATTCTATCAAGCTTAGCTATTAGGTCAGGCCGATAGGATTGGGTCGATTGGGATTTTCCATGGATTCTATCCAGCTTAGCTATTAGGTCAGGCCGGTAGGATTGGGTCGATGGGAATATAAATACCTTGGATTCTATCCAACTTAGCTAAGGTCAGGCCGATAGGACTGGGTCGATGGGAATATAATACCTTGGATTCTATCAAGCTTAGCTAACAGATCAAGCCGATAGGATTGGGTTGGGTGGCTTGTGTGTAAAGCCTTTGCCTCCAAGTAAGGTTCATAATGTACATATTGAAAGTTTCGTTCACTGTTTGTGTAGATTTGCTAAACTATACATTTTTGGAAACGTTAGGAAATACTCTACATAAAAACCAATGTTTACATTTGTTTTTAGGTTCTTTTGAAAAAATGGTTCTTTAATGTGACGTGACACATGAGAAGTCATTGGGTGTCACTTGCATCCTTCGCAATTCAGCACACCAGCTGCGAGTAAGGATGATTAGCCTCCCCAATTATTATTATTATATGAATACCGTGGATTCTATCCAGCTTAGCTATTAGGTCAGGCCGGTAGGATTGGGTCGATGGGGTTATGAAAACCATGGATTCTATCAAGCTTAGCTATTAGGTCAGGCCGATAGGATTGGGTCGATTGGGATTTTCCATGGATTCTATCCAGCTTAGCTATTAGGTCAGGCCGGTAGGATTGGGTCGATGGGAATATAAATACCTTGGATTCTATCCAACTTAGCTAAGGTCAGGCCGATAGGACTGGGTCGATGGGAATATAATACCTTGGATTCTATCAAGCTTAGCTAACAGATCAAGCCGATAGGATTGGGTTGGGTGGCTTGTGTGTAAAGCCTTTGCCTCCAAGTAAGGTTCATAATGTACATATTGAAAGTTTCGTTCACTGTTTGTGTAGATTTGCTAAACTATACATTTTTGGAAACGTTAGGAAATACTCAACATAAAAACCAATGTTTACATTTGTTTTTAGGTTCTTTTGAAAAAATGGTTCTTTAATGTGACGTGACACATGAAAAGTCATTGGGTGTCACTTGCATCCTTCGCAATTCAGCACACCAGCTGCGAGTAAGGATGATTAGCCTCCCCAATTATTATTATTATATGAATACCGTGGATTCTATCCAGCTTAGCTATTAGGTCAGGCCGGTAGGATTGGGTCGATGGGGTTATGAAAACCATGGATTCTATCAAGCTTAGCTATTAGGTCAGGCCGATAGGATTGGGTCGCTTTGGGATTTTCCATGGATTCTATCCAGCTTAGCTATTAGGTCAGGCCGGTAGGATTGGGTCGATGGGAATATAAATACCTTGGATTCTATCCAACTTAGCTAAGGTCAGGCCGATAGGACTGGGTCGATGGGAATATAATACCTTGGATTCTATCAAGCTTAGCTAACAGATCAAGCCGATAGAATTGGGTTGGGTGGCTTGTGTGTAAAGCCTTTGCCTCCAAGTAAGGTTCATAATGTACATATTGAAAGTTTCGTTCACTGTTTGTGTAGATTTGCTAAACTATACATTTTTGGAAACGTTAGGAAATACTCAACATAAAAACCAATGTTTACATTTGTTTTTAGGTTCTTTTGAAAAAATGGTTCTTTAATGTGACGTGACACATGAAAAGTCATTGGGTGTCACTTGCATCCTTCGCAATTCAGCACACCAGCTGCGAGTAAGGATGATTAGCCTCCCCAATTATTATTATTATATGAATACCGTGGATTCTATCCAGCTTAGCTATTAGGTCAGGCCGGTAGGATTGGGTCGATGGGGTTATGAAAACCATGGATTCTATCAAGCTTAGCTATTAGGTCAGGCCGATAGGATTGGGTCGCTTTGGGATTTTCCATGGATTCTATCCAGCTTAGCTATTAGGTCAGGCCGGTAGGATTGGGTCGATGGGAATATAAATACCTTGGATTCTATCCAACTTAGCTAAGGTCAGGCCGATAGGACTGGGTCGATGGGAATATAATACCTTGGATTCTATCAAGCTTAGCTAACAGATCAAGCCGATAGGATTGGGTTGGGTGGCTTGTGTGTAAAGCCTTTGCCTCCAAGTAAGGTTCATAATGTACATATTGAAAGTTTCGTTCACTGTTTGTGTAGATTTGCTAAACTATACATTTTTGGAAACGTTAGGAAATACTCAACATAAAAACCAATGTTTACATTTGTTTTTAGGTTCTTTTGAAAAAATGGTTCTTTAATGTGACGTGACACATGAAAAGTCATTGGGTGTCACTTGCATCCTTCGCAATTCAGCACACCAGCTGCGAGTAAGGATGATTAGCCTCCCCAATTATTATTATTATATGAATACCGTGGATTCTATCCAGCTTAGCTATTAGGTCAGGCCGGTAGGATTGGGTCGATGGGGTTATGAAAACCATGGATTCTATCAAGCTTAGCTATTAGGTCAGGCCGATAGGATTGGGTCGATTGGGATTTTCCATGGATTCTATCCAGCTTAGCTATTAGGTCAGGCCGGTAGGATTGGGTCGATGGGAATATAAATACCTTGGATTCTATCCAACTTAGCTAAGGTCAGGCCGATAGGACTGGGTCGATGGGAATATAATACCTTGGATTCTATCAAGCTTAGCTAACAGATCAAGCCGATAGGATTGGGTTGGGTGGCTTGTGTGTAAAGCCTTTGCCTCCAAGTAAGGTTCATAATGTACATATTGAAAGTTTCGTTCACTGTTTGTGTAGATTTGCTAAACTATACATTTTTGGAAACGTTAGGAAATACTCAACATAAAAACCAATGTTTACATTTGTTTTTAGGTTCTTTTGAAAAAATGGTTCTTTAATGTGACGTGACACATGAAAAGTCATTGGGTGTCACTTGCATCCTTCGCAATTCAGCACACCAGCTGCGAGTAAGGATGATTAGCCTCCCCAATTATTATTATTATATGAATACCGTGGATTCTATCCAGCTTAGCTATTAGGTCAGGCCGGTAGGATTGGGTCGATGGGAATATAAATACCTTGGATTCTATCCAACTTAGCTAAGGTCAGGCCGATAGGACTGGGTCGATGGGAATATAATACCTTGGATTCTATCAAGCTTAGCTAACAGATCAAGCCGATAGGATTGGGTTGGGTGGCTTGTGTGTAAAGCCTTTGCCTCCAAGTAAGGTTCATAATGTACATATTGAAAGTTTCGTTCACTGTTTGTGTAGATTTGCTAAACTATACATTTTTGGAAACGTTAGGAAATACTCAACATAAACCCAATGTTTACATTTGTTTTTAGGTTCTTTTGAAAAAATGGTTCTTTAATGTGACGTGACACATGAAAAGTCATTGGGTGTCACTTGCATCCTTCGCAATTCAGCACACCAGCTGCGAGTAAGGATGATTAGCCTCCCCAATTATTATTATTATATGAATACCGTGGATTCTATCCAGCTTAGCTATTAGGTCAGGCCGGTAGGATTGGGTCGATGGGGTTATGAAAACCATGGATTCTATCAAGCTTAGCTATTAGGTCAGGCCGATAGGATTGGGTCGATTGGGATTTTCCATGGATTCTATCCAGCTTAGCTATTAGGTCAGGCCGGTAGGATTGGGTCGATGGGAATATAAATACCTTGGATTCTATCCAACTTAGCTAAGGTCAGGCCGATAGGACTGGGTCGATGGGAATATAATACCTTGGATTCTATCAAGCTTAGCTAACAGATCAAGCCGATAGGATTGGGTTGGGTGGCTTGTGTGTAAAGCCTTTGCCTCCAAGTAAGGTTCATAATGTACATATTGAAAGTTTCGTTCACTGTTTGTGTAGATTTGCTATAAACTATACATTTTTGGAAACGTTAGGAAATACTCAACATAAAAACCAATGTTTACATTTGTTTTTAGGTTCTTTTGAAAAAATGGTTCTTTAATGTGACGTGACACATGAAAAGTCATTGGGTGTCACTTGCATCCTTCGCAATTCAGCACACCAGCTGCGAGTAAGGATGATTAGCCTCCCCAATTATTATTATTATATGAATACCGTGGATTCTATCCAGCTTAGCTATTAGGTCAGGCCGGTAGGATTGGGTCGATGGGGTTATGAAAACCATGGATTCTATCAAGCTTAGCTATTAGGTCAGGCCGATAGGATTGGGTCGATTGGGATTTTCCATGGATTCTATCCAGCTTAGCTATTAGGTCAGGCCGGTAGGATTGGGTCGATGGGAATATAAATACCTTGGATTCTATCCAACTTAGCTAAGGTCAGGCCGATAGGACTGGGTCGATGGGAATATAATACCTTGGATTCTATCAAGCTTAGCTAACAGATCAAGCCGATAGGATTGGGTTGGGTGGCTTGTGTGTAAAGCCTTTGCCTCCAAGTAAGGTTCATAATGTACATATTGAAAGTTTCGTTCACTGTTTGTGTAGATTTGCTAAACTATACATTTTTGGAAACGTTAGGAAATACTCAACATAAAAACCAATGTTTACATTTGTTTTTAGGTTCTTTTGAAAAAATGGTGCTTTAATGTGACGTGACACATGAAAAGTCATTGGGTGTCACTTGCATCCTTCACAATTCAGCACACCAGCTGCGAGTAAGGATGATTAGCCTCCCCAATTATTATTATTATATGAATACCGTGGATTCTATCCAGCTTAGCTATTAGGTCAGGCCGGTAGGATTGGGTCGATTGGGATTTTCCATGGATTCTATCCAGCTTAGCTATTAGGTCAGGCCGGTAGGATTGGGTCGATGGGAATATAAATACCTTGGATTCTATCCAACTTAGCTAAGGTCAGGCCGATAGGACTGGGTCGATGGGAATATAATACCTTGGATTCTATCAAGCTTAGCTAACAGATCAAGCCGATAGGATTGGGTTGGGTGGCTTGTGTGTAAAGCCTTTGCCTCCAAGTAAGGTTCATAATGTACATATTGAAAGTTTCGTTCACTGTTTGTGTAGATTTGCTAAACTATACATTTTTGGAAACGTTAGGAAATACTCAACATAAAAACCAATGTTTACATTTGTTTTTAGGTTCTTTTGAAAAAATGGTTCTTTAATGTGACGTGACACATGAAAAGTCATTGGGTGTCACTTGCATCCTTCGCAATTCAGCACACCAGCTGCGAGTAAGGATGATTAGCCTCCCCAATTATTATTATTATATGAATACCGTGGATTCTATCCAGCTTAGCTATTAGGTCAGGCCGGTAGGATTGGGTCGATGGGGTTATAAAAACCATGGATTCTATCAAGCTTAGCTATTAGGTCAGGCCGATAGGATTGGGTCGATTGGGATTTTCCATGGATTCTATCCAGCTTAGCTATTAGGTCAGGCCGGTAGGATTGGGTCGATGGGAATATAAATACCTTGGATTCTATCCAACTTAGCTAAGGTCAGGCCGATAGGACTGGGTCGATGGGAATATAATACCTTGGATTCTATCAAGCTTAGCTAACAGATCCAGCCGATAGGATTGGGTTGGGTGGCTTGTGTGTAAAGCCTTTGCCTCCAAGTAAGGTTCATAATGTACATATTGAAAGTTTCGTTCACTGTTTGTGTAGATTTGCTAAACTATACATTTTTGGAAACGTTAGGAAATACTCAACATAAAAACCAATGTTTACATTTGTTTTTAGGTTCTTTTGAAAAAATGGTTCTTTAATGTGACGTGACACATGAAAAGTCATTGGGTGTCACTTGCATCCTTCGCAATTCAGCACACCAGCTGCGAGTAAGGATGATTAGCCTCCCCAATTATTATTATTATATGAATACCGTGGATTCTATCCAGCTTAGCTATTAGGTCAGGCCGGTAGGATTGGGTCGATGGGGTTATGAAAACCATGGATTCTATCAAGCTTAGCTATTAGGTCAGGCCGATAGGATTGGGTCGATTGGGATTTTCCATGGATTCTATCCAGCTTAGCTATTAGGTCAGGCCGGTAGGATTGGGTCGATGGGAATATAAATACTGTAATGTTAATACTATTTAGTTGTTCCCCAGGTGTGGTATTTTAGTATGTTAATTTTCCTCAGTTGTTACCCAGGTGTATCATTTTGGTATGTCTCTATTGTTTGCTTCCAGGCTTGGTAAGTACTAGAAGGAATTCCAGTTCTTTGTCTGGATTGTGCTTACCTTGCCTGGAAGAACCTTTTGTTGTTAAACCTTATTTAAGTGCTGTGCCTCCAGCACACGGGGAGGCATTTCTGACTAAATGTGGCTGGAGGCACACACACCGCTGGGCGACTGCTCTTATTTTTTGATTATAGACTGTTGTTTCGTTAGTATAGTTTAGCAGTCGTCCAGTGTTTGCTTTATGATTATTTTGTAAGTATTTAATTATTGTATTTATTGTATTTATTGTATTATGCACCTGGGATTTGTCGGCCCATTTTGTCTGGATAAAAACGTAAAAGAACCCGAAATATTTGTCGACTCATTTAGTAAACCACGCCGTTACAGTTTTGGTGGCAGCGGTGGGATGACTGGTGATTTCTCTTTTTATTTTTTGTTATTCATTGACAATGAGCTCTAGACTTGACGTAACGGCCCAGCTGGGCCGTTCAATTAGAATGATAGAGCAAGCAATTGAACATAACATAAATATGTTATCCAGGCAAAGGGAAGTTCCACCCGTGGGGTTAAGATCCTCCAGCCACTCGACCTCCACCACGGGTGGGGCTGGGTTGACACCTCATGGTGCTTCGGTTTATCGTGATACCCCAGAATCTGGTATTGGTTTTTCTTTGTCATCTCGTGTAAATCCTAGACAAACTGAACATGGTAAAGGTGGTAATGTACCGAAAGCCCCTGCGAGTAAGCCTGTTGTATTTCCCGACATTTTTGATGGAAGTATAGATTTCGAAGACTGGTTGACAAATTTGAATTTGTGTAGTGAAATAAATGCGTGGGCTAAAGATAAAAAGGCACAGTTTTTGGCCGTTAGGTTGCGGGGACCCGCATTACAAGTGTATACCGATTTGGTTGACGAAAGTAAGAATAATTTTGAAGCCATTGTACTTGCATTGAAAGAAAGGTTTTCTTCTCATGGTCAAACGAGCCTTTATCGAGCTAAACTAAAAACAAGGTGTCGCAGAAAAAACGAGCCTTTACCAGAACTTGCTTGTGACATTCGCAGACTAGTTACGAGGGCTTACCCTAACATTTCAGCTGAAATGAGAGAGGAAATGGGTAAGGACTATTTTATCGAGGCTCTAGACTTGCCCGAGATTCGAATGCAGGTCAGGAGAGCAAAGCCGGTAAATCTGAGCGAGGCCCTTAAAGTAGCACTGGAAGAAGAGGCATTTTTACATGTCGAGTATAAAACTAACGTGAATCAATTGGGTACACACGCATGCCAAGACAACTTGACTCTCCAGTCGCAACCTAGACAAGAGGAGTTGAAACATAAAATTGATAAACTTGAACAAACAGTAAAAGAACTGCAAAACACTTTGCATAGTGAGAGGTGGGGTAGGAGGCCGCCAAAGAAAATGTGGGTTTGTTGGAACTGTAATCAGGAAGGGCACAGGCAATTTGAGTGTCCTTTTGGTCGACACCAAACAACTGCAATGCAGAATAATAATCGGGAAAACTAGACTCGGCTGAACAGGGGGCCACTGTACAGCCAGGGATTGATCAGGCCCATAGTATTAGTACGGCTTTTGTTACAGGCAAAATATGGAACACTGATGTGAAATTTTTGCTTGACACAGGCTCGTCAGTTTCGATTATACACCCGCATACCTTTGAATTATTACCACTGAGTTGTAGACAAACAGTAATCCCTAGCGATAAGACGATTGTTGCTGCTGAAGGGACAAAAATGCAAGTACAAGGTACCTTAGAAGTAGTAATAGGGATGGGTAAGTTAGTGAGACGCCATACCATGTATATTGCGCCAATTACACAAGCAGGTATATTGGGGCTTGACTTTTTGACATTACACCAAGGAGTACTAGATTTACCCAGAAGAAGGTTAATGTTTGCAGGTCACGAAGTTCCAATAATATTTGATAATTTGACGTCACTAAGTTGTTGTAGAGTTCTTTTGAAAGAAACGGTAACAATTCCGGCAGGACACGAGATTGTCATACCTGGGGAGGTGCATTTTTGTGGAGGAAGTGCTGTTCAAGGGGTGTTAGAGCCATCTAATCGGTTTTTGGCTAAGGACAACGGCATCCTTATAGGGCGTACATTCTCCACATGTGACAGCCCGATTCCTGTCCGAGTTATGAACCTGAATAACACGGACTCCATTCTGTATAAAGGTACAAATGTTGCTATTTTGCAATCGGCTTCACAGACCGATCAAGCTCAAACTGAATGCACTGGTTGGGGAGAGGAATTGAAGAAATTATTTGACCAAAGTTCTCAAAACTTAGAACCAGAGCAACAAAACAAAGTGAAACAATTGTTGGATATGCATAACAATGTATTTTCTCAAAGTGGCGAACTAGGACGAACTAACGTAGTTTATCACAAGATAGAAACAGGTGATGTACGACCCAAGCGCCAGCCAGCGCGTCGTCTACCTCACCATCAGAGAGACGAAGCGCGAAAGCAGGTTGCGGAAATGCTTGATAAAGGTATAATTACACCATCTAGTAGCCCCTGGGCAAGCCCCGTAGTCCTAGTTCGTAAGAAAGACGGAACCATACGATTCTGTGTGGATTACAGAGAGTTAAACAAGAATACATATAAAGATGCATATCCATTACCCAGAATAGACGATAGTCTAGACGCGTTGTCGGGTTCCGAATGGTTTTCTTCCTTGGACCTGGCCAGTGGTTATTGGCAAGTTGAGATGAATCCCCAAGATAAAAGTAAAACTGCCTTTACCACTGGCACTGGTCTCTATGAATACAATGTAATGCCATTCGGCCTGTGCAACGCCCCTAGTACTTTTGAACGACTTATGGAGCTAGTCTTATCTGGGTTGCATTGGCAAACATGCCTCGTATATTTAGACGACATCTTGGTTTTTGCCCCAACATTCGAAGAACACTCTAGCCGTTTGAGCGAAGTTTTTGAAAGACTTTCCGCAGCTGGTTTAAAATTAAAACCGAAAAAGTGTTCTTTGTTCCAACAGAAAGTTCTATATTTGGGTCATGTAGTTTCAAACGAAGGTGTGTCTACTGATCCCGAGAAAATAGCAAAAATCAAGAATTGGCCTGTGCCTACTAGTTTGACTGACGTACGCAGTTTTCTTGGGTTTTGCTCTTATTATAGACGCTTTATTGCCAGTTTTGCACATGTGGCAGCTCCACTTCACAAGTTGACTCACAAAGATGTTCGATTTAAGTGGACTACTGAATGCGAAAATGCATTTCAGATACTCAAAAACAAACTGGTATCAACCGATGTACTTGCTTTTCCAGATTTTTCCAAACCGTTCATTTTGGATACAGATGCAAGCAATGAGGGCATTGGTGGTGTGCTGTCACAGGTGCAGGATGGCAATGAAAAAGTCATATGTTATGGTAGCCGCAAACTGTCCAAAAGTGAACGCAACTACAGCGTAACAAAAAAAGAGTTATTAGCTGTTGTACATTTTGTGAAATACTACAGACATTACTTGTATGGTCGAAAGTTTAAGATCAGGACAGACCATTGTTCTTTAAGATGGCTAAGTAATTTTAAAGATGTGCAAGGGCAATTAGCACGATGGGTAGAAACACTTAGTCAATTTGACTATGAAATAGTGTACAGACCAGGAGCCCAGCATAAGAATGCCGATGCTTTGTCACGAATGCCATCTGATTATAATGCCAATTGTGACTTGCCAGTATTTTCTTTGAGTTCTGTTCTTTCAGGCTGTGACATTGACGAACTGCGGGAGGCTCAACGAAGCGATATATTTTTGGTGCCTATCATCAGGTGGAAAGAAGATTTCACGGAGAGGCCCCCTGGCAGTGTCGTCGCTGGTCACAGCCGAGAGACAAAGGGGTACTGGTACATGTGGGATCAGCTTGTGTTGCAAGAAGGTATCCTCTATAGAAAATTTGAAACTAATGGACAATCGTTTTTGCAATTTCTTGTACCCAGTACCATGAAAAGTGAAGTTATGAGACTTGCTCACGATTCAAAGACTGGTGGCCATTTTGGTCGTACAAAAACATTCAAAAAAATTCAAAGATCATATTACTGGATTGGTTACAACAGAGACATTTCTGTTTGGGTAAAGCGGTGCGAAAAATGCGCAAAAAGAAAAGCTCCTGCGCCAAAATTTCGAACCTCATTGCAGCAAACTTTGGTTGGTGCACCATTTGAGCGAATTGCACTGGACATTCTTGGCCCTTTGCCACGATCTAAAAGTGGAAACCGCTACATCCTTATAGTAATGGATTATTTCACGAAGTGGGCCGAAGCATACCCTATCAGAAATCAAGAAGCAGAAACGATAGCCAAAGTTTTGGTAGAGAAATTCATATGTCGGTATGGGGTCCCAATGAGTTTACACACGGATCAAGGTACAAATTTTGAAAGTCGTGTATTTAAGAGAGTGTGTGAACTATTGGGAATTTATAAAACAAGAACTACGTCATACCATCCACAATCAAATGGATTGGTCGAGAGATTCAATAGAACTATTGAAGCGTTAATTAGTACTTATGTGTCTCAGGATCAGTCCGATTGGGACACACACATACCGTATGTAATGATGAGTTACCGGTCCAGTGAACAAGAAACCACTGGCGTTAGTCCGAACAGGATGTTATTTGGGAGGGAAATTATGATGCCCCTTGATTTGTTAGTCAGTCATAAGGAAAACGCATCAGAATATTTAGGTGCAGAAAATTATGCAGATGAGATGCACGCTAAACTACAACGTGCTTTTCAGGTTGCTCAAAAGCACAGTTGTGGTGAACAGAAAAGACAAAAACGTCTTTATGATATTAAGTTGAAGGGAACACCATACGAAGTAGGTCAAAAAGTGTGGCTTTATCACCCATTGAAGCGAATTGGATTAAGCCCCAAATTTCAGTCTTTTTGGAAGGGTCCATTCATTGTTGTTAAACGTATATCGGACGCAGTCTATCGTATCAAAGATATCAAGTCTCAGTTTCGTAACGTTGTTCATTTTAATAGACTAAAGCCATGTTATGCCGAGTATGATGTAGACCCTTTTCAGACCGAGTTTGATCGGACTACTTCAGATAGCTGCATTGCAGAGGAAACGCAGAGTGATCAAGACATTGCTTGGAGAGGTGTGTCCACACCATCAGGAACGTCATACAGGCCACAGCCAGATGCAGACGCGGGAGACGCGACTGAGGGCCAAAGCCTTGACGAGGATGGGAGCCAGCCTCACAGGGAAAGCCAGACTCGATATATTCCTCTGCTTCACCGTCCAACGCTAGTCTTTCCACCGGGGTTTGATCAGTACGCCATGGATAGCCCAGAGAGTGAACGGTTTGGCCAACCGCATCACCCTCGACGTAGGCGCCAACCACCCCCATGGATGAGGACTGGAGATTTTGTGATTTAGTTAATTTAAGTGTACATAAATATATAATCGTAAAAATTAAAAGAAAGAAATTAAATTTTAAAAAATTGAGATGAATTAGATAATCTTGGTATGGGATTGGTGGTTGCTTTGGGCTGCAGACCAAAGCGCAACCTATCGGGTTCATCTGGACAAATAATGTATCAAGTTTATTCACACCCATTGTTTATCAATTTTATTTAAACTAGTCGCTCATCAAATTTATTTTAATGTTTGGTTTCATTCTTAAATTAAACAATTTGAGCATTTGTAGCAAATATAGATTATAACCAGATTCTGGAGGTATCCATTTTGTTTGCTTATTTGTTTTGGCACGAGGACGTGCCTCTTCCAACGGGGAGGGATGTGTAATGTTAATACTATTTAGTTGTTCCCCAGGTGTGGTATTTTAGTATGTTAATTTTCCTCAGTTGTTACCCAGGTGTATCATTTTGGTATGTCTCTATTGTTTGCTTCCAGGCTTGGTAAGTACTAGAAGGAATTCCAGTTCTTTGTCTGGATTGTGCTTACCTTGCCTGGAAGAACCTTTTGTTGTTAAACCTTATTTAAGTGCTGTGCCTCCAGCACACGGGGAGGCATTTCTGACTAAATGTGGCTGGAGGCACACACACCGCTGGGCGACTGCTCTTATTTTTTGATTATAGACTGTTGTTTCGTTAGTATAGTTTAGCAGTCGTCCAGTGTTTGCTTTATGATTATTTTGTAAGTATTTAATTATTGTATTTATTGTATTTATTGTATTATGCACCTGGGATTTGTCGGCCCATTTTGTCTGGATAAAAACGTAAAAGAACCCGAAATATTTGTCGACTCATTTAGTAAACCACGCCGTTACAATACCTTGGATTCTATCCAACTTAGCTAAGGTCAGGCCGATAGGACTGGGTCGATGGGAATATAATACCTTGGATTCTAACAAGCTTAGCTAACAGATCAAGCCGATAGGATTGGGTTGGGTGGCTTGTGTGTAAAGCCTTTGCCTCCAAGTAAGGTTCATAATGTACATATTGAAAGTTTCGTTCACTGTTTGTGTAGATTTGCTAAACTATACATTTTTGGAAACGTTAGGAAATACTCAACATAAAAACCAATGTTTACATTTGTTTTTAGGTTCTTTTGAAAAAATGGTTCTTTAATGTGACGTGACACATGAAAAGTCATTGGGTGTCACTTGCATCCTTCGCAATTCAGCACACCAGCTGCGAGTAAGGATGATTAGCCTCCCCAATTATTATTATTATATGAATACCGTGGATTCTATCCAGCTTAGCTATTAGGTCAGGCCGGTAGGATTGGGTCGATGGGGTTATGAAAACCATGGATTCTATCAAGCTTAGCTATTAGGTCAGGCCGATAGGATTGGGTCGATTGGGATTTTCCATGGATTCTATCCAGCTTAGCTATTAGGTCAGGCCGGTAGGATTGGGTCGATGGGAATATAAATACCTTGGATTCTATCCAACTTAGCTAAGGTCAGGCCGATAGGACTGGGTCGATGGGAATATAATACCTTGGATTCTATCAAGCTTAGCTAACAGATCAAGCCGATAGGATTGGGTTGGGTGGCTTGTGTGCAAAGCCTTTGCCTCCAAGTAAGGTTCATAATGTACATATTGAAAGTTTCGTTCACTGTTTGTGTAGATTTGCTAAACTATACATTTTTGGAAACGTTAGGAAATACTCAACATAAAAACCAATGTTTACATTTGTTTTTAGGTTCTTTTGAAAAAATGGTTCTTTAATGTGACGTGACACATGAAAAGTCATTGGGTGTCACTTGCATCCTTCGCAATTCAGCACACCAGCTGCGAGTAAGGATGATTAGCCTCCCCAATTATTATTATTATATGAATACCGTGGATTCTATCCAGCTTAGCTATTAGGTCAGGCCGGTAGGATTGGGTCGATGGGGTTATGAAAACCATGGATTCTATCAAGCTTAGCTATTAGGTCAGGCCGATAGGATTGGGTCGATTGGGATTTTCCATGGATTCTATCCAGCTTAGCTATTAGGTCAGGCCGGTAGGATTGGGTCGATGGGAATATAAATACCTTGGATTCTATCCAACTTAGCTAAGGTCAGGCCGATAGGACTGGGTCGATGGGAATATAATACCTTGGATTCTATCAAGCTTAGCTAACAGATCAAGCCGATAGGATTGGGTTGGGTGGCTTGTGTGTAAAGCCTTTGCCTCCAAGTAAGGTTCATAATGTACATATTGAAAGTTTCGTTCACTGTTTGTGTAGATTTGCTAAACTATACATTTTTGGAAACGTTAGGAAATACTCAACATAAAAACCAATGTTTACATTTGTTTTTAGGTTCTTTTGAAAAAATGGTTCTTTAATGTGACGTGACACATGAAAAGTCATTGGGTGTCACTTGCATCCTTCGCAATTCAGCACACCAGCTGCGAGTAAGGATGATTAGCCTCCCCAATTATTATTATTATATGAATACCGTGGATTCTATCCAGCTTAGCTATTAGGTCAGGCCGGTAGGATTGGGTCGATGGGGTTATGAAAACCATGGATTCTATCAAGCTTAGCTATTAGGTCAGGCCGATAGGATTGGGTCGATTGGGATTTTCCATGGATTCTATCCAGCTTAGCTATTAGGTCAGGCCGGTAGGATTGGGTCGATGGGAATATAAATACCTTGGATTCTATCCAACTTAGCTAAGGTCAGGCCGATAGGACTGGGTCGATGGGAATATAATACCTTGGATTCTATCAAGCTTAGCTAACAGATCAAGCCGATAGGATTGGGTTGGGTGGCTTGTGTGTAAAGCCTTTGCCTCCAAGTAAGGTTCATAATGTACATATTGAAAGTTTCGTTCACTGTTTGTGTAGATTTGCTAAACTATACATTTTTGGAAACGTTAGGAAATACTCAACATAAAAACCAATGTTTACATTTGTTTTTAGATTCTTTTGAAAAAATGGTTCTTTAATGTGACACATGAAAAGTCATTGGGTGTCACTTGCATCCTTCGCAATTCAGCACACCAGCTGCGAGTAAGGATGATTAGCCTCCCCAATTATTATTATTATATGAATACCGTGGATTCTATCCAGCTTAGCTATTAGGTCAGGCCGGTAGGATTGGGTCGATGGGGTTATGAAAACCATGGATTCTATCAAGCTTAGCTATTAGGTCAGGCCGATAGGATTGGGTCGATTGGGATTTTCCATGGATTCTATCCAGCTTAGCTATTAGGTCAGGCCGGTAGGATTGGGTCGATGGGAATATAAATACCTTGGATTCTATCCAACTTAGCTAAGGTCAGGCCGATAGGACTGGGTCGATGGGAATATAATACCTTGGATTCTATCAAGCTTAGCTAACAGATCAAGCCGATAGGATTGGGTTGGGTGGCTTGTGTGTAAAGCCTTTGCCTCCAAGTAAGGTTCATAATGTACATATTGAAAGTTTCGTTCACTGTTTGTGTAGATTTGCTAAACTATACATTTTTGGAAACGTTAGGAAATACTCAACATAAAAACCAATGTTTACATTTGTTTTTAGGTTCTTTTGAAAAAATGGTTCTTTAATGTGACGTGACACATGAAAAGTCATTGGGTGTCACTTGCATCCTTCGCAATTCAGCACACCAGCTGCGTGTAAGGATGATTAGCCTCCCCAATTATTATTATTATATGAATACCGTGGATTCTATCCAGCTTAGCTATTAGGTCAGGCCGGTAGGATTGGGTCGATGGGGTTATGAAAACCATGGATTCTATCAAGCTTAGCTATTAGGTCAGGCCGATAGGATTGGGTCGATTGGGATTTTCCATGGATTCTATCCAGCTTAGCTATTAGGTCAGGCCGGTAGGATTGGGTCGATGGGAATATAAATACCTTGGATTCTATCCAACTTAGCTAAGGTCAGGCCGATAGGACTGGGTCGATGGGAATATAATACCTTGGATTCTATCAAGCTTAGCTAACAGATCAAGCCGATAGGATTGGGTTGGGTGGCTTGTGTGTAAAGCCTTTGCCTCCAAGTAAGGTTCATAATGTACATATTGAAAGTTTCGTTCACTGTTTGTGTAGATTTGCTAAATTATACATTTTTGGAAACGTTAGGAAATACTCAACATAAAAACCAATGTTTACATTTGTTTTTAGGTTCTTTTGAAAAAATGGTGCTTTAATGTGACGTGACACATGAAAAGTTATTGGGTGTCACTTGCATCCTTCGCAATTCAGCACACCAGCTGCGAGTAAGGATGATTAGCCTCCCCAATTATTATTATTATATGAATACCGTGGATTCTATCCAGCTTTGCTATTAGGTCAGGCCGGTAGGATTGGGTCGATGGGGTTATGAAAACCATGGATTCTATCAAGCTTAGCTATTAGGTCAGGCCGATAGGATTGGGTCGATTGGGATTTTCCATGGATTCTATCCAGCTTAGCTATTAGGTCAGGCCGGTAGGATTGGGTCGATGGGAATATAAATACCTTGGATTCTATCCAACTTAGCTAAGGTCAGGCCGATAGGACTGGGTCGATGGGAATATAATACCTTGGATTCTATCAAGCTTAGCTAACAGATCCAGCCAATAGGATTGGGTTGGGTGGCTTGTGTGTAAAGCCTTTGCCTCCAAGTAAGGTTCATAATGTACATATTGAAAGTTTCGTTCACTGTTTGTGTAGATTTGCTAAACTATACACTTTTGGAAACGTTAGGAAATACTCAACATAAAAACCAATGTTTACATTTGTTTTTAGGTTCTTTTGAAAAAATGGTTCTTTAATGTGACGTGACACATGAAAAGTCATTGGGTGTCACTTGCATCCTTCGCAATTCAGCACACCAGCTGCGAGTAAGGATGATTAGCCTCCCCAATTATTATTATTATATGAATATCGTGGATTCTATCCAGCTTAGCTATTAGGTCAGGCCGGTAGGATTGGGTCGATGGGGTTATGAAAACCATGGATTCTATCAAGCTTAGCTATTAGGTCAGGCCGATAGGATTGGGTCGATTGGGATTTTCCATGGATTCTATCCAGCTTAGCTATTAGGTCAGGCCGGTAGGATTGGGTCGATGGGAATATAAATACCTTGGATTCTATCCAACTTAGCTAAGGTCAGGCCGATAAGACTGGGTCGATGGGAATATAATACCTTGGATTCTATCAAGCTTAGCTAACAGATCAAGCCGATAGGATTGGGTTGGGTGGCTTGTGTGTAAAGCCTTTGCCTCCAAGTAAGGTTCATAATGTACATATTGAAAGTTTCGTTCACTGTTTGTGTAGATTTGCTAAACTATACATTTTTGGAAACGTTAGGAAATACTCAACATAAAAACCAATGTTTACATTTGTTTTTAGGTTCTTTTGAAAAAATGGTTCTTTAATGTGACGTGACACATGAAAAGTCATTGGGTGTCACTTGCATCCTTCGCAATTCAGCACACCAGCTGCGAGTAAGGATGATTAGCCTCCCCAATTATTATTATTATATGAATACCGTGGATTCTATCCAGCTTAGCTATTAGGTCAGGCCGGTAGGATTGGGTCGATGGGGTTATGAAAACCATGGATTCTATCAAGCTTAGCTATTAGGTCAGGCCGATAGGATTGGGTCGATTGGGATTTTCCATGGATTCTATCCAGCTTAGCTATTAGGTCAGGCCGGTAGGATTGGGTCGATGGGAATATAAATACCTTGGATTCTATCCAACTTAGCTAAGGTCAGGCCGATAGGACTGGGTCGATGGGAATATAATACCTTGGATTCTATCAAGCTTAGCTAACAGATCAAGCCGATAGGATTGGGTTGGGTGGCTTGTGTGTAAAGCCTTTGCCTCCAAGTAAGGTTCATAATGTACATATTGAAAGTTTCGTTCACTGTTTGTGTAGATTTGCTAAACTATACATTTTTGGAAACGTTAGGAAATACTCAACATAAAAACCAATGTTTACATTTGTTTTTAGGTTCTTTTGAAAAAATGGTTCTTTAATGTGACGTGACACATGAAAAGTCATTGGGTGTCACTTGCATCCTTCGCAATTCAGCACACCAGCTGCGAGTAAGGATGATTAGCCTCCCCAATTATTATTATTATATGAATACCGTGGATTCTATCCAGCTTAGCTATTAGGTCAGGCCGGTAGGATTGGGTCGATGGGGTTATGAAAACCATGGATTCTATCAAGCTTAGCTATTAGGTCAGGCCGATAGGATTGGGTCGATTGGGATTTTCCATGGATTCTATCCAGCTTAGCTATTAGGTCAGGCCGGTAGGATTGGGTCGATGGGAATATAAATACCTTGGATTCTATCCAACTTAGCTAAGGTCAGGCCGATAGGACTGGGTCGATGGGAATATAATACCTTGGATTCTATCAAGCTTAGCTAACAGATCAAGCCGATAGGATTGGGTTGGGTGGCTTGTGTGTAAAGCCTTTGCCTCCAAGTAAGGTTCACAATGTACATATTGAAAGTTTCGTTCACTGTTTGTGTAGATTTGCTAAACTATACATTTTTGGAAACGTTAGGAAATACTCAACATAAAAACCAATGTTTACATTTGTTTTTAGGTTCTTTTGAAAAAATGGTTCTTTAATGTGACGTGACACATGAAAAGTCATTGGGTGTCACTTGCATCCTTCGCAATTCAGCACACCAGCTGCGAGTAAGGATGATTAGCCTCCCCAATTATTATTATTATATGAATACCGTGGATTCTATCCAGCTTAGCTATTAGGTCAGGCCGGTAGGATTGGGTCGATGGGGTTATGAAAACCATGGATTCTATCAAGCTTAGCTATTAGGTCAGGCCGATAGGATTGGGTCGATTGGGATTTTCCATGGATTCTATCCAGCTTAGCTATTAGGTCAGGCCGGTAGGATTGGGTCGATGGGAATATAAATACCTTGGATTCTATCCAACTTAGCTAAGGTCAGGCCGATAGGACTGGGTCGATGGGAATATAATACCTTGGATTCTATCAAGCTTAGCTAACAGATCAAGCCGATAGGATTGGGTTGGGTGGCTTGTGTGTAAAGCCTTTGCCTCCAAGTAAGGTTCATAATGTACATATTGAAAGTTTCGTTCACTGTTTGTGTAGATTTGCTAAATTATACATTTTTGGAAACGTTAGGAAATACTCAACATAAAAACCAATGTTTACATTTGTTTTTAGGTTCTTTTGAAAAAATGGTGCTTTAATGTGACGTGACACATGAAAAGTTATTGGGTGTCACTTGCATCCTTCGCAATTCAGCACACCAGCTGCGAGTAAGGATGATTAGCCTCCCCAATTATTATTATTATATGAATACCGTGGATGCTATCCAGCTTTGCTATTAGGTCAGGCCGGTAGGATTGGGTCGATGGGGTTATGAAAACCATGGATTCTATCAAGCTTAGCTATTAGGTCAGGCCGATAGGATTGGGTCGATTGGGATTTTCCATGGATTCTATCCAGCTTAGCTATTAGGTCAGGCCGGTAGGATTGGGTCGATGGGAATATAAATACCTTGGATTCTATCCAACTTAGCTAAGGTCAGGCCGATAGGACTGGGTCGATGGGAATATAATACCTTGGATTCTATCAAGCTTAGCTAACAGATCCAGCCAATAGGATTGGGTTGGGTGGCTTGTGTGTAAAGCCTTTGCCTCCAAGTAAGGTTCATAATGTACATATTGAAAGTTTCGTTCACTGTTTGTGTAGATTTGCTAAACTATACACTTTTGGAAACGTTAGGAAATACTCAACATAAAAACCAATGTTTACATTTGTTTTTAGGTTCTTTTGAAAAAATGGTTCTTTAATGTGACGTGACACATGAAAAGTCATTGGGTGTCACTTGCATCCTTCGCAATTCAGCACACCAGCTGCGAGTAAGGATGATTAGCCTCCCCAATTATTATTATTATATGAATATCGTGGATTCTATCCAGCTTAGCTATTAGGTCAGGCCGGTAGGATTGGGTCGATGGGGTTATGAAAACCATGGATTCTATCAAGCTTAGCTATTAGGTCAGGCCGATAGGATTGGGTCGATTGGGATTTTCCATGGATTCTATCCAGCTTAGCTATTAGGTCAGGCCGGTAGGATTGGGTCGATGGGAATATAAATACCTTGGATTCTATCCAACTTAGCTAAGGTCAGGCCGATAAGACTGGGTCGATGGGAATATAATACCTTGGATTCTATCAAGCTTAGCTAACAGATCAAGCCGATAGGATTGGGTTGGGTGGCTTGTGTGTAAAGCCTTTGCCTCCAAGTAAGGTTCATAATGTACATATTGAAAGTTTCGTTCACTGTTTGTGTAGATTTGCTAAACTATACATTTTTGGAAACGTTAGGAAATACTCAACATAAAAACCAATGTTTACATTTGTTTTTAGGTTCTTTTGAAAAAATGGTTCTTTAATGTGACGTGACACATGAAAAGTCATTGGGTGTCACTTGCATCCTTCGCAATTCAGCACACCAGCTGCGAGTAAGGATGATTAGCCTCCCCAATTATTATTATTATATGAATACCGTGGATTCTATCCAGCTTAGCTATTAGGTCAGGCCGGTAGGATTGGGTCGATGGGGTTATGAAAACCATGGATTCTATCAAGCTTAGCTATTAGGTCAGGCCGATAGGATTGGGTCGATTGGGATTTTCCATGGATTCTATCCAGCTTAGCTATTAGGTCAGGCCGGTAGGATTGGGTCGATGGGAATATAAATACCTTGGATTCTATCCAACTTAGCTAAGGTCAGGCCGATAGGACTGGGTCGATGGGAATATAATACCTTGGATTCTATCAAGCTTAGCTAACAGATCAAGCCGATAGGATTGGGTTGGGTGGCTTGTGTGTAAAGCCTTTGCCTCCAAGTAAGGTTCATAATGTACATATTGAAAGTTTCGTTCACTGTTTGTGTAGATTTGCTAAACTATACATTTTTGGAAACGTTAGGAAATACTCAACATAAAAACCAATGTTTACATTTGTTTTTAGGTTCTTTTGAAAAAATGGTTCTTTAATGTGACGTGACACATGAAAAGTCATTGGGTGTCACTTGCATCCTTCGCAATTCAGCACACCAGCTGCGAGTAAGGATGATTAGCCTCCCCAATTATTATTATTATATGAATACCGTGGATTCTATCCAGCTTAGCTATTAGGTCAGGCCGGTAGGATTGGGTCGATGGGGTTATGAAAACCATGGATTCTATCAAGCTTAGCTATTAGGTCAGGCCGATAGGATTGGGTCGATTGGGATTTTCCATGGATTCTATCCAGCTTAGCTATTAGGTCAGGCCGGTAGGATTGGGTCGATGGGAATATAAATACCTTGGATTCTATCCAACTTAGCTAAGGTCAGGCCGATAGGACTGGGTCGATGGGAATATAATACCTTGGATTCTATCAAGCTTAGCTAACAGATCAAGCCGATAGGATTGGGTTGGGTGGCTTGTGTGTAAAGCCTTTGCCTCCAAGTAAGGTTCACAATGTACATATTGAAAGTTTCGTTCACTGTTTGTGTAGATTTGCTAAACTATACATTTTTGGAAACGTTAGGAAATACTCAACATAAAAACCAATGTTTACATTTGTTTTTAGGTTCTTTTGAAAAAATGGTTCTTTAATGTGACGTGACACATGAAAAGTCATTGGGTGTCACTTGCATCCTTCGCAATTCAGCACACCAGCTGCGAGTAAGAATGATTGGGATTTTCCATGGATTCTATCCAGCTTAGCTATTAGGTCAGGCCGGTAGGATTGGGTCGATGGGAATATAAATACCTTGGATTCTATCCAACTTAGCTAAGGTCAGGCCGATAGGACTGGGTCGATGGGAATATAATACCTTGGATTCTATCAAGCTTAGCTAACAGATCAAGCCGATAGGATTGGGTTGGGTGGCTTGTGTGTAAAGCCTTTGCCTCCAAGTCAGGTTCATAATGTACATATTGAAAGTTTCGTTCACTGTTTGTGTAGATTTGCTAAACTATACATTTTTGGAAACGTTAGGAAATACTCAACATAAAAACCAATGTTTACATTTGTTTTTAGGTTCTTTTGAAAAAATGGTTCTTTAATGTGACGCGACACATGAAAAGTCATTGGGTGTCACTTGCATCCTTCGCAATTCAGCACACCAGCTGCGAGTAAGGATGATTAGCCTCCCCAATTATTATTATTATATGAATACCGTGGATTCTATCCAGCTTAGCTATTAGGTCAGGCCGGTAGGATTGGGTCGATGGGGTTATGAAAACCATGGATTCTATCAAGCTTAGCTATTAGGTCAGGCCGATAGGATTGGGTCGATTGGGATTTTCCATGGATTCTATCCAGCTTAGCTATTAGGTCAGGCCGGTAGGATTGGGTCGATGGGAATATAAATACCTTGGATTCTATCCAACTTAGCTAAGGTCAGGCCGATAGGACTGGGTCGATGGGAATATAATACCTTGGATTCTATCAAGCTTAGCTAACAGATCAAGCCGATAGGATTGGGTTGGGTGGCTTGTGTGTAAAGCCTTTGCCTCCAAGTAAGGTTCATAATGTACATATTGAAAGTTTCGTTCACTGTTTGTGTAGATTTGCTAAACTATACATTTTTGGAAACGTTAGGAAATACTCAACATAAAAACCAATGTTTACATTTGTTTTTAGGTTCTTTTGAAAAAATGGTTCTTTAATGTGACGTGACACATGAAAAGTCATTGGGTGTCACTTGCATCCTTCGCAATTCAGCACACCAGCTGCGAGTAAGGATGATTAGCCTCCCCAATTATTATTATTATATGAATACCGTGGATTCTATCCAGCTTAGCTATTAGGTCAGGCCGGTAGGATTGGGTCGATGGGGTTATGAAAACCATGGATTCTATCAAGCTTAGCTATTAGGTCAGGCCGATAGGATTGGGTCGATTGGGATTTTCCATGGATTCTATCCATCTTAGCTATTAGGTCAGGCCGGTAGGATTGGGTCGATGGGAATATAAATACCTTGGATTCTATCCAACTTAGCTAAGGTCAGGCCGATAGGACTGGGTCGATGGGAATATAATACCTTGGATTCTATCAAGCTTAGCTAACAGATCAAGCCGATAGGATTGGGTTGGGTGGCTTGTGTGTAAAGCCTTTGCCTCCAAGTAAGGTTCATAATGTACATATTGAAAGTTTCGTTCACTGTTTGTGTAGATTTGCTAAACTATACATTTTTGGAAACGTTAGGAAATACTCAACATAAAAACCAATGTTTACATTTGTTTTTAGGTTCTTTTGAAAAAATGGTTCTTTAATGTGACGTGACACATGAAAAGTCATTGGGTGTCACTTGCATCCTTCGCAATTCAGCACACCAGCTGCGAGTAAGGATGATTAGCCTCCCCAATTATTATTATTATATGAATACCGTGGATTCTATCCAGCTTAGCTATTAGGTCAGGCCGGTAGGATTGGGTCGATGGGGTTATGAAAACCATGGATTCTATCAAGCTTAGCTATTAGGTCAGGCCGATAGGATTGGGTCGATTGGGATTTTCCATGGATTCTATCCAGCTTAGCTATTAGGTCAGGCCGGTAGGATTGGGTCGATGGGAATATAAATACCTTGGATTCTATCCAACTTAGCTAAGGTCAGGCCGATAGGACTGGGTCGATGGGAATATAATACCTTGGATTCTATCAAGCTTAGCTAACAGATCAAGCCGATAGGATTGGGTTGGGTGGCTTGTGTGTAAAGCCTTTGCCTCCAAGTAAGGTTCATAATGTACATATTGAAAGTTTCGTTCACTGTTTGTGTAGATTTGCTAAACTATACATTTTTGGAAACGTTAGGAAATACTCAACATAAAAACCAATGTTTACATTTGTTTTTAGGTTCTTTTGAAAAAATGGTTCTTTAATGTGACGTGACACATGAAAAGTCATTGGGTGTCACTTGCATCCTTCGCAATTCAGCACACCAGCTGCGAGTAAGGATGATTAGCCTCCCCAATTATTATTATTATATGAATACCGTGGATTCTATCCAGCTTAGCTATTAGGTCAGGCCGGTAGGATTGGGTCGATGGGGTTATGAAAACCATGGATTCTATCAAGCTTAGCTATTAGGTCAGGCCGATAGGATTGGGTCGATTGGGATTTTCCATGGATTCTATCCAGCTTAGCTATTAGGTCAGGCCGGTAGGATTGGGTCGATGGGAATATAAATACCTTGGATTCTATCCAACTTAGCTAAGGTCAGGCCGATAGGACTGGGTCGATGGGAATATAATACCTTGGATTCTATCAAGCTTAGCTAACAGATCAAGCCGATAGGATTGGGTTGGGTGGCTTGTGTGTAAAGCCTTTGCCTCCAAGTAAGGTTCATAATGTACATATTGAAAGTTTCGTTCACTGTTTGTGTAGATTTGCTAAACTATACATTTTTGGAAACGTTAGGAAATACTCAACATAAAAACCAATGTTTACATTTGTTTTTAGGTTCTTTTGAAAAAATGGTTCTTTAATGTGACGTGACACATGAAAAGTCATTGGGTGTCACTTGCATCCTTCGCAATTCAGCACACCAGCTGCGAGTAAGGATGATTAGCCTCCCCAATTATTATTATTATATGAATACCGTGGATTCTATCCAGCTTAGCTATTAGGTCAGGCAGGTAGGATTGGGTCGATGGGGTTATGAAAACCATGGATTCTATCAAGCTTAGCTATTAGGTCAGGCCGATAGGATTGGGTCGATTGGGATTTTCCATGGATTCTATCCAGCTTAGCTATTAGGTCAGGCCGGTAGGATTGGGTCGATGGGAATATAAATACCTTGGATTCTATCCAACTTAGCTAAGGTCAGGCAGATAGGACTGGGTCGATGGGAATATAATACCTTGGATTCTATCAAGCTTAGCTAACAGATCAAGCCGATAGGATTGGGTTGGGTGGCTTGTGTGTAAAGCCTTTGCCTCCAAGTCAGGTTCATAATGTACATATTGAAAGTTTCGTTCACTGTTTGTGTAGATTTGCTAAACTATACATTTTTGGAAACGTTAGGAAATACTCAACATAAAAACCAATGTTTACATTTGTTTTTAGGTTCTTTTGAAAAAATGGTTCTTTAATGTGACGCGACACATGAAAAGTCATTGGGTGTCACTTGCATCCTTCGCAATTCAGCACACCAGCTGCGAGTAAGGATGATTAGCCTCCCCAATTATTATTATTATATGAATACCGTGGATTCTATCCAGCTTAGCTATTAGGTCAGGCCGGTAGGATTGGGTCGATGGGGTTATGAAAACCATGGATTCTATCAAGCTTAGCTATTAGGTCAGGCCGATAGGATTGGGTCGATTGGGATTTTCCATGGATTCTATCCAGCTTAGCTATTAGGTCAGGCCGGTAGGATTGGGTCGATGGGAATATAAATACCTTGGATTCTATCCAACTTAGCTAAGGTCAGGCCGATAGGACTGGGTCGATGGGAATATAATACCTTGGATTCTATCAAGCTTAGCTAACAGATCAAGCCGATAGGATTGGGTTGGGTGGCTTGTGTGTAAAGCCTTTGCCTCCAAGTAAGGTTCATAATGTACATATTGAAAGTTTCGTTCACTGTTTGTGTAGATTTGCTAAACTATACATTTTTGGAAACGTTAGGAAATACTCAACATAAAAACCAATGTTTACATTTGTTTTTAGGTTCTTTTGAAAAAATGGTTCTTTAATGTGACGTGACACATGAAAAGTCATTGGGTGTCACTTGCATCCTTCGCAATTCAGCACACCAGCTGCGAGTAAGGATGATTAGCCTCCCCAATTATTATTATTATATGAATACCGTGGATTCTATCCAGCTTAGCTATTAGGTCAGGCCGGTAGGATTGGGTCGATGGGGTTATGAAAACCATGGATTCTATCAAGCTTAGCTATTAGGTCAGGCCGATAGGATTGGGTCGATTGGGATTTTCCATGGATTCTATCCAGCTTAGCTATTAGGTCAGGCTGGTAGGATTGGGTCGATGGGAATATAAATACCTTGGATTCTATCCAACTTAGCTAAGGTCAGGCCGATAGGACTGGGTCGATGGGAATATAATACCTTGGATTCTATCAAGCTTAGCTAACAGATCAAGCCGATAGGATTGGGTTGGGTGGCTTGTGTGTAAAGCCTTTGCCTCCAAGTAAGGTTCATAATGTACATATTGAAAGTTTCGTTCACTGTTTGTGTAGATTTGCTAAACTATACATTTTTGGAAACGTTAGGAAATACTCAACATAAAAACCAATGTTTACATTTGTTTTTAGGTTCTTTTGAAAAAATGGTTCTTTAATGTGACGTGACACATGAAAAGTCATTGGGTGTCACTTGCATCCTTCGCAATTCAGCACACCAGCTGCGAGTAAGGATGATTAGCCTCCCCAATTATTATTATTATATGAATACCGTGGATTCTATCCAGCTTAGCTATTAGGTCAGGCCGGTAGGATTGGGTCGATGGGGTTATGAAAACCATGGATTCTATCAAGCTTAGCTATTAGGTCAGGCCGATAGGATTGGGTCGATTGGGATTTTCCATGGATTCTATCCAGCTTAGCTATTAGGTCAGGCCGGTAGGATTGGGTCGATGGGAATATAAATACCTTGGATTCTATCCAACTTAGCTAAGGTCAGGCCGATAGGACTGGGTCGATGGGAATATAATACCTTGGATTCTATCAAGCTTAGCTAACAGATCAAGCCGATAGGATTGGGTTGGGTGGCTTGTGTGTAAAGCCTTTGCCTCCAAGTAAGGTTCATAATGTACATATTGAAAGTTTCGTTCACTGTTTGTGTAGATTTGCTAAACTATACATTTTTGGAAACGTTAGGAAATACTCAACATAAAAACCAATGTTTACATTTGTTTTTAGGTTCTTTTGAAAAAATGGTTCTTTAATGTGACGTGACACATGAAAAGTCATTGGGTGTCACTTGCATCCTTCGCAATTCAGCACACCAGCTGCGAGTAAGGATGATTAGCCTCCCCAATTATTATTATTATTATATGAATACCGTGGATTCTATCCAGCTTAGCTATTAGGTCAGGCCGGTAGGATTGGGTCGATGGGGTTATGAAAACCATGGATTCTATCAAGCTTAGCTATTAGGTCAGGCTGATAGGATTGGGTCGATTGGGATTTTCCATGGATTCTATCCAGCTTAGCTATTAGGTCAGGCCGGTAGGATTGGGTCGATGGGAATATAAATACCTTGGATTCTATCCAACTTAGCTAAGGTCAGGCCGATAGGACTGGGTCGATGGGAATATAATACCTTGGATTCTATCAAGCTTAGCTAACAGATCAAGCCGATAGGATTGGGTTGGGTGGCTTGTGTGTAAAGCCTTTGCCTCCAAGTAAGGTTCATAATGTACATATTGAAAGTTTCGTTCACTGTTTGTGTAGATTTGCTAAACTATACATTTTTGGAAACGTTAGGAAATACTCAACATAAAAACCAATGTTTACATTTGTTTTTAGGATCTTTTGAAAAAATGGTTCTTTAATGTGACGTGACACATGAAAAGTCATTGGGTGTCACTTGCATCCTTCGCAATTCAGCACACCAGCTGCGAGTAAGGATGATTAGCCTCCCCAATTATTATTATTATATGAATACCGTGGATTCTATCCAGCTTAGCTATTAGGTCAGGCCGGTAGGATTGGGTCGATGGGGTTATGAAAACCATGGATTCTATCAAGCTTAGCTATTAGGTCAGGCCGATAGGATTGGGTCGATTGGGATTTTCCATGGATTCTATCCAGCTTAGCTATTAGGTCAGGCCGGTAGGATTGGGTCGATGGGAATATAAATACCTTGGATTCTATCCAACTTAGCTAAGGTCAGGCCGATAGGACTGGGTCGATGGGAATATAATACCTTGGATTCTATCAAGCTTAGCTAACAGATCAAGCCGATAGGATTGGGTTGGGTGGCTTGTGTGTAAAGCCTTTGCCTCCAAGTAAGGTTCATAATGTACATATTGAAAGTTTCGTTCACTGTTTGTGTAGATTTGCTAAACTATACATTTTTGGAAACGTTAGGAAATACTCAACATAAAAACCAATGTTTACATTTGTTTTTAGGTTCTTTTGAAAAAATGGTTCTTTAATGTGACGTGACACATGAAAAGTCATTGGGTGTCACTTGCATCCTTCGCAATTCAGCACACCAGCTGCGAGTAAGGATGATTAGCCTCCCCAATTATTATTATTATATGAATACCGTGGATTCTATCCAGCTTAGCTATTAGGTCAGGCCGGTAGGATTGGGTCGATGGGGTTATGAAAACCATGGATTCTATCAAGCTTAGCTATTAGGTCAGGCCGATAGGATTGGGTCGATTGGGATTTTCCATGGATTCTATCCAGCTTAGCTATTAGGTCAGGCCGGTAGGATTGGGTCGATGGGAATATAAATACCTTGGATTCTATCCAACTTAGCTAAGGTCAGGCCGATAGGACTGGGTCGATGGGAATATAATACCTTGGATTCTATCAAGCTTAGCTAACAGATCAAGCCGATAGGATTGGGTTGGGTGGCTTGTGTGTAAAGCCTTTGCCTCCAAGTAAGGTTCATAATGTACATATTGAAAGTTTCGTTCACTGTTTGTGTAGATTTGCTAAACTATACATTTTTGGAAACGTTAGGAAATACTCAACATAAAAACCAATGTTTACATTTGTTTTTAGGTTCTTTTGAAAAAATGGTTCTTTAATGTGACGTGACACATGAAAAGTCATTGGGTGTCACTTGCATCCTTCGCAATTCAGCACACCAGCTGCGAGTAAGGATGATTAGCCTCCCCAATTATTATTATTATATGAATACCGTGGATTCTATCCAGCTTAGCTATTAGGTCAGGCCGGTAGGATTGGGTCGATGGGGTTATGAAAACCATGGATTCTATCAAGCTTAGCTATTAGGTCAGGCCGATAGGATTGGGTCGATTGGGATTTTCCATGGATTCTATCCAGCTTAGCTATTAGGTCAGGCCGGTAGGATTGGGTCGATGGGAATATAAATACCTTGGATTCTATCCAACTTAGCTAAGGTCAGGCCGATAGGACTGGGTCGATGGGAATATAATACCTTGGATTCTATCAAGCTTAGCTAACAGATCAAGCCGATAGGATTGGGTTGGGTGGCTTGTGTGTAAAGCCTTTGCCTCCAAGTAAGGTTCATAATGTACATATTGAAAGTTTCGTTCACTGTTTGTGTAGATTTGCTAAACTATACATTTTTGGAAACGTTAGGAAATACTCAACATAAAAACCAATGTTTACATTTGTTTTTAGGTTCTTTTGAAAAAATGGTTCTTTAATGTGACGTGACACATGAAAAGTCATTGGGTGTCACTTGCATCCTTCGCAATTCAGCACACCAGCTGCGAGTAAGGATGATTAGCCTCCCCAATTATTATTATTATATGAATACCGTGGATTCTATCCAGCTTAGCTATTAGGTCAGGCCGGTAGGATTGGGTCGATGGGGCTATGAAAACCATGGATTCTATCAAGCTTAGCTATTAGGTCAGGCCGATAGGATTGGGTCGATTGGGATTTTCCATGGATTCTATCCAGCTTAGCTATTAGGTCAGGCCGGTAGGATTGGGTCGATGGGAATATAAATACCTTGGATTCTATCCAACTTAGCTAAGGTCAGGCCGATAGGACTGGGTCGATGGGAATATAATACCTTGGATTCTATCAAGCTTAGCTAACAGATCAAGCCGATAGGATTGGGTTGGGTGGCTTGTGTGTAAAGCCTTTGCCTCCAAGTAAGGTTCATAATGTACATATTGAAAGTTTCGTTCACTGTTTGTGTAGATTTGCTAAACTATACATTTTTGGAAACGTTAGGAAATACTCAACATAAAAACCAATGTTTACATTTGTTTTTAGGTTCTTTTGAAAAAATGGTTTTTTAATGTGACGTGACACATGAAAAGTCATTGGGTGTCACTTGCATCCTTCGCAATTCAGCACACCAGCTGCGAGTAAGGATGATTAGCCTCCCCAATTATTATTATTATATGAATACCGTGGATTCTATCCAGCTTAGCTATTAGGTCAGGCCGGTAGGATTGGGTCGATGGGGTTATGAAAACCATGGATTCTATCAAGCTTAGCTATTAGGTCAGGCCGATAGGATTGGGTCGATTGGGATTTTCCATGGATTCTATCCAGCTTAGCTATTAGGTCAGGCCGGTAGGATTGGGTCGATGGGAATATAAATACCTTGGATTCTATCCAACTTAGCTAAGGTCAGGCCGATAGGACTGGGTCGATGGGAATATAATACCTTGGATTCTATCAAGCTTAGCTAACAGATCAAGCCGATAGGATTGGGTTGGGTGGCTTGTGTGTAAAGCCTTTGCCTCCAAGTAAGGTTCATAATGTACATATTGAAAGTTTCGTTCACTGTTTGTGTAGATTTGCTAAACTATACATTTTTGGAAACGTTAGGAAATACTCAACATAAAAACCAATGTTTACATTTGTTTTTAGGTTCTTTTGAAAAAATGGTTCTTTAATGTGACGTGACACATGAAAAGTCATTGGGTGTCACTTGCATCCTTCGCAATTTAGCACACCAGCTGCGAGTAAGGATGATTAGCCTCCCCAATTATTATTATTATATGAATACCGTGGATTCTACCCAGCTTAGCTATTAGGTCAGGCCGGTAGGATTGGGTCGATGGGGTTATGAAAACCATGGATTCTATCAAGCTTAGCTATTAGGTCAGGCCGATAGGATTGGGTCGATTGGGATTTTCCATGGATTCTATCCAGCTTAGCTATTAGGTCAGGCCGGTAGGATTGGGTCGATGGGAATATAAATACCTTGGATTCTATCCAACTTAGCTAAGGTCAGGCCGATAGGACTGGGTCGATGGGAATATAATACCTTGGATTCTATCAAGCTTAGCTAACAGATCAAGCCGATAGGATTGGGTTGGGTGGCTTGTGTGTAAAGCCTTTGCCTCCAAGTAAGGTTCATAATGTACATATTGAAAGTTTCGTTCACTGTTTGTGTAGATTTGCTAAACTATACATTTTTGGAAACGTTAGGAAATACTCAACATAAAAACCAATGTTTACATTTGTTTTGAGGTTCTTTTGAAAAAATGGTTCTTTAATGTGACGTGACACATGAAAAGTCATTGGGTGTCACTTGCATCCTTCGCAATTCAGCACACCAGCTGCGAGTAAGGATGATTAGCCTCCCCAATTATTATTATTATATGAATACCGTGGATTCTATCCAGCTTAGCTATTAGGTCAGGCCGGTAGGATTGGGTCGATGGGGTTATGAAAACCATGGATTCTATCAAGCCTATTAGGTCAGGCCGATAGGATTGGGTCGATTGGGATTTTTCATGGATTCTATCCAGCTTAGCTATTAGGTCAGGCCGGTAGGATTGGGTCGATGGGAATATAAATACCTTGGATTCTATCCAACTTAGCTAAGGTCAGGCCGATAGGACTGGGTCGATGGGAATATAATACCTTGGATTCTATCAAGCTTAGCTAACAGATCAAGCCGATAGGATTGGGTTGGGTGGCTTGTGTGTAAAGCCTTTGCCTCCAAGTAAGGTTCATAATGTACATATTGAAAGTTTCGTTCACTGTTTGTGTAGATTTGCTAAACTATACATTTTTGGAAACGTTAGGAAATACTCAACATAAAAACCAATGTTTACATTTGTTTTTAGGTTCTTTTGAAAAAATGGTTCTTTAATGTGACGTGACACATGAAAAGTTATTGGGTGTCACTTGCATCCTTCGCAATTCAGCACACCAGCTGCGAGTAAGGATGATTAGCCTCCCCAATTATTATTATTATATGAATACCGTGGATTCTATCCAGCTTAGCTATTAGGTCAGGCCGGTAGGATTGGGTCGATGGGGTTATGAAAACCATGGATTCTATCAAGCTTAGCTATTAGGTCAGGCCGATAGGATTGGGTCGATTGGGATTTTCCATGGATTCTATCCAGCTTAGCTATTAGGTCAGGCCGGTAGGATTGGGTCGATGGGAATATAAATACCTTGGATTCTATCCAACTTAGCTAAGGTCAGGCCGATAGGACTGGGTCGATGGGAATATAATACCTTGGATTCTATCAAGCTTAGCTAACAGATCAAGCCGATAGGATTGGGTTGGGTGGCTTGTGTGTAAAGCCTTTGCCTCCAAGTAAGGTTCATAATGTACATATTGAAAGTTTCGTTCACTGTTTGTGTAGATTTGCTAAACTATACATTTTTGGAAACGTTAGGAAATACTCAACATAAAAACCAATGTTTACATTTGTTCTTAGGTTCTTTTGAAAAAATGGTTCTTTAATGTGACGTGACACATGAAAAGTCATTGGGTGTCACTTGCATCCTTCGCAATTCAGCACACCAGCTGCGAGTAAGGATGATTAGCCTCCCCAATTATTATTATTATATGAATACCGTGGATTCTATCCAGCTTAGCTATTAGGTCAGGCCGGTAGGATTGGGTCGATGGGGTTATGAAAACCATGGATTCTATCAAGCTTAGCTATTAGGTCAGGCCGATAGGATTGGGTCGATTGGGATTTTCCATGGATTCTATCCAGCTTAGCTATTAGGTCAGGCCGGTAGGATTGGGTCGATGGGAATATAAATACCTTGGATTCTATCCAACTTAGCTAAGGTCAGGCCGATAGGACTGGGTCGATGGGAATATAATACCTTGGATTCTATCAAGCTTAGCTAACAGATCAAGCCGATAGGATTGGGTTGGGTGGCTTGTGTGTAAAGCCTTTGCCTCCAAGTAAGGTTCATAATGTACATATTGAAAGTTTCGTTCACTGTTTGTGTAGATTTGCTAAACTATACATTTTTGGAAACGTTAGGAAATACTCAACATAAAAACCAATGTTTACATTTGTTTTTAGGTTCTTTTGAAAAAATGGTTCTTTAATGTGACGTGACACATGAAAAGTCATTGGGTGTCACTTGCATCCTTCGCAATTCAGCACACCAGCTGCGAGTAAGGATGATTAGCCTCCCCAATTATTATTATTATATGAATACCGTGGATTCTATCCAGCTTAGCTATTAGGTCAGGCCGGTAGGATTGGGTCGATGGGGTTATGAAAACCATGGATTCTATCAAGCTTAGCTATTAGGTCAGGCCGATAGGATTGGGTCGATTGGGATTTTCCATGGATTCTATCCAGCTTAGCTATTAGGTCAGGCCGGTAGGATTGGGTCGATGGGAATATAAATACCTTGGATTCTATCCAACTTAGCTAAGGTCAGGCCAATAGGACTGGGTCGATGGGAATATAATACCTTGGATTCTATCAAGCTTAGCTAACAGATCAAGCCGATAGGATTGGGTGGGGTGGCTTGTGTGTAAAGCCTTTGCCTCCAAGTAAGGTTCATAATGTACATATTGAAAGTTTCGTTCACTGTTTGTGTAGATTTGCTAAACTATACATTTTTGGAAACGTTAGGAAATACTCAACATAAAAACCAATGTTTACATTTGTTTTTAGGTTCTTTTGAAAAAATGGTTCTTTAATGTGACGTGACACATGAAAAGTTATTGGGTGTCACTTGCATCCTTCGCAATTCAGCACACCAGCTGCGAGTAAGGATGATTAGCCTCCCCAATTATTATTATTATATGAATACCGTGGATTCTATCCAGCTTAGCTATTAGGTCAGGCCGGTAGGATTGGGTCGATGGGGTTATGAAAACCATGGATTCTATCAAGCTTAGCTATTAGGTCAGGCCGATAGGATTGGGTCGATTGGGATTTTCCATGGATTCTATCCAGCTTAGCTATTAGGTCAGGCCGGTAGGATTGGGTCGATGGGAATATAAATACCTTGGATTCTATCCAACTTAGCTATTAGGTCAGGCCGGTAGGATTGGGTCGATGGGGTTATGAAAACCATGGATTCTATCAAGCTTAGCTATTAGGTCAGGCCGATAGGATTGGGTCGATTGGGATTTTCCATGGATTCTATCCAGCTTAGCTATTAGGTCAGGCCGGTAGGATTGGGTCGATGGGAATATAAATACCTTGGATTCTATCCAACTTAGCTAAGGTCAGGCCGATAGGACTGGGTCGATGGGAATATAATACCTTGGATTCTATCAAGCTTAGCTAACAGATCAAGCCGATAGGATTGGGTTGGGTGGCTTGTGTGTAAAGCCTTTGCCTCCAAGTAAGGTTCATAATGTACATATTGAAAGTTTCGTTCACTGTTTGTGTAGATTTGCTAAACTATACATTTTTGGAAACGTTAGGAAATACTCAACATAAAAACCAATGTTTACATTTGTTTTTAGGTTCTTTTGAAAAAATGGTTCTTTAATGTGACGTGACACATGAAAAGTCATTGGGTGTCACTTGCATCCTTCGCAATTCAGCACACCAGCTAGTAAGGATGATTAGCCTCCCCAATTATTATTATTATATGAATACCGTGGATTCTATCCAGCTTAGCTATTAGGTCAGGCCGGTAGGATTGGGTCGATGGGGTTATGAAAACCATGGATTCTATCAAGCTTAGCTATTAGGTCAGGCCGATAGGATTGGGTCGATTGGGATTTTCCATGGATTCTATCCAGCTTAGCTATTAGGTCAGGCCGGTAGGATTGGGTCGATGGGAATATAAATACCTTGGATTCTATTCAACTTAGCTAAGGTCAGGCCGATAGGACTGGGTCGATGGGAATATAATACCTTGGATTCTATCAAGCTTAGCTAACAGATCAAGCCGATAGGATTGGGTTGGGTGGCTTGTGTGTAAAGCCTTTGCCTCCAAGTAAGGTTCATAATGTACATATTGAAAGTTTCGTTCACTGTTTGTGTAGATTTGCTAAACTATACATTTTTGGAAACGTTAGGAAATACTCAACATAAAAACCAATGTTTACATTTGTTTTTAGGTTCTTTTGAAAAAATGGTTCTTTAATGTGACGTGACACATGAAAAGTCATTGGGTGTCACTTGCATCCTTCGCAATTCAGCACACCAGCTGCGAGTAAGGATGATTAGCCTCCCCAATTATTATTATTATATGAATACCGTGGATTCTATCCAGCTTAGCTATTAGGTCAGGCCGGTAGGATTGGGTCGATGGGGTTATGAAAACCATGGATTCTATCAAGCTTAGCTATTAGGTCAGGCCGATAGGATTGGGTCGATTGGGATTTTCCATGGATTCTATCCAGCTTAGCTATTAGGTCAGGCCGGTAGGATTGGGTCGATGGGAATATAAATACCTTGGATTCTATCCAACTTAGCTAAGGTCAGGCCGATAGGACTGGGTCGATGGGAATATAATACCTTGGATTCTATCAAGCTTAGCTAACAGATCAAGCCGATAGGATTGGGTTGGGTGGCTTGTGTGTAAAGCCTTTGCCTCCAAGTAAGGTTCATAATGTACATATTGAAAGTTTCGTTCACTGTTTGTGTAGATTTGCTAAACTATACATTTTTGGGAAACGTTAGGAAATACTCAACATAAAAACCAATGTTTACATTTGTTTTTAGGTTCTTTTGAAAAAATGGTTCTTTAATGTGACGGGACACATGAAAAGTCATTGGGTGTCACTTGCATCCTTCGCAATTCAGCACACCAGCTGCGAGTAAGGATGATTAGCCTCCCCAATTATTATTATTATATGAATACCGTGGATTCTATCCAGCTTAGCTATTAGGTCAGGCCGGTAGGATTGGGTCGATGGGGTTATGAAAACCATGGATTCTATCAAGCTTAGCTATTAGGTCAGGCCGATAGGATTGGGTCGATTGGGATTTTCCATGGATTCTATCCAGCTTAGCTATTAGGTCAGGCCGGTAGGATTGGGTCGATGGGAATATAAATACCTCGGATTCTATCCAACTTAGCTAAGGTCAGGCCGATAGGACTGGGTCGATGGGAATATAATACCTTGGATTCTATCAAGCTTAGCTAACAGATCAAGCCGATAGGATTGGGTTGGGTGGCTTGTGTGTAAAGCCTTTGCCTCCAAGTAAGGTTCATAATGTACATATTGAAAGTTTCGTTCACTGTTTGTGTAGATTTGCTAAACTATACATTTTTGGAAACGTTAGGAAATACTCAACATAAAAACCAATGTTTACATTTGTTTTTAGGTTCTTTTGAAAAAATGGTTCTTTAATGTGACGTGACACATGAAAAGTCATTGGGTGTCACTTGCATCCTTCGCAATTCAGCACACCAGCTGCGAGTAAGGATGATTAGCCTCCCCAATTATTATTATTATATGAATACCGTGGATTCTATCCAGCTTAGCTATTAGGTCAGGCCGGTAGGATTGGGTCGATGGGGTTATGAAAACCATGGATTCTATCAAGCTTAGCTATTAGGTCAGGCCGATAGGATTGGGTCGATTGGGATTTTCCATGGATTCTATCCAGCTTAGCTATTAGGTCAGGCCGGTAGGATTGGGTCGATGGGAATATAAATACCTTGGATTCTATCCAACTTAGCTAAGGTCAGGCCGATAGGACTGGGTCGATGGGAATATAATACCTTGGATTCTATCAAGCTTAGCTAACAGATCAAGCCGATAGGATTGGGTTGGGTGGCTTGTGTGTAAAGCCTTTGCCTCCAAGTAAGGTTCATAATGTACATATTGAAAGTTTCGTTCACTGTTTGTGTAGATTTGCTAAACTATACATTTTTGGAAACGTTAGGAAATACTCAACATAAAAACCAATGTTTACATTTGTTTTTAGGTTCTTTTGAAAAAATGGTTCTTTAATGTGACGTGACACATGAAAAGTCATTGGGTGTCACTTGCATCCTTCGCAATTCAGCACACCAGCTGCGAGTAAGGATGATTAGCCTCCCCAATTATTATTATTATATGAATACCGTGGATTCTATCCAGCTTAGCTATTAGGTCAGGCCGGTAGGATTGGGTCGATGGGGTTATGAAAACCATGGATTCTATCAAGCTTAGCTATTAGGTCAGGCCGATAGGATTGGGTCGATTGGGATTTTCCATGGATTCTATCCAGCTTAGCTATTAGGTCAGGCCGGTAGGATTGGGTCGATGGGAATATAAATACCTTGGATTCTATCCAACTTAGCTAAGGTCAGGCCGATAGGACTGGGTCGATGGGAATATAATACCTTGGATTCTATCAAGCTTAGCTAACAGATCAAGCCGATAGGATTGGGTTGGGTGGCTTGTGTGTAAAGCCTTTGCCTCCAAGTAAGGATCATAATGTACATATTGAAAGTTTCGTTCACTGTTTGTGTAGATTTGCTAAACTATACATTTTTGGAAACGTTAGGAAATACTCAACATAAAAACCAATGTTTACATTTGTTTTTAGGTTCTTTTGAAAAAATGATTCTTTAATGTGACGTGACACATGAAAAGTCATTGGGTGTCACTTGCATCCTTCGCAATTCAGCACACCAGCTGCGAGTAAGGATGATTAGCCTCCCCAATTATTATTATTATATGAATACCGTGGATTCTACCCAGCTTAGCTATTACCTGTAGGTCAGGCCGGTAGGATTGGGTCGATGGGGTTATGAAAACCATGGATTCTATCAAGCTTAGCTATTAGGTCAGGCCGATAGGATTGGGTCGATTGGGATTTTCCATGGATTCTATCCAGCTTAGCTATTAGGTCAGGCCGGTAGGATTGGGTCGATGGGAATATAAATACCTTGGATTCTATCCAACTTAGCTAAGGTCAGGCCGATAGGACTGGGTCGATGGGAATATAATACCTTGGATTCTATCAAGCTTAGCTAACAGATCAAGCCGATAGGATTGGGTTGGGTGGCCTGTGTGTAAAGCCTTTGCCTCCAAGTAAGGTTCATAATGTACATATTGAAAGTTTCGTTCACTGTTTGTGTAGATTTGCTAAACTATACATTTTTGGAAACGTTGGGAAATACTCAACATAAAAACCAATGTTTACATTTGTTTTTAGGTTCTTTTGAAAAAATGGTTCTTTAATGTGACGTGACACATGAAAAGTCATTGGGTGTCACTTGCATCCTTCGCAATTCAGCACACCAGCTGCGAGTAAGGATGATTAGCCTCCCCAATTATTATTATTATATGAATACCGTGGATTCTATCCAGCTTAGCTATTAGGTCAGGCCGGTAGGATTGGGTCGATGGGGTTATGAAAACCATGGATTCTATCAAGCTTAGCTATTAGGTCAGGCCGATAGGATTGGGTCGATTGGGATTTTCCATGGATTCTATCCAGCTTAGCTATTAGGTCAGGCCGGTAGGATTGGGTCGATGGGAATATAAATACCTTGGATTCTATCCAACTTAGCTAAGGTCAGGCCGATAGGACTGGGTCGATGGGAATATAATACCTTGGATTCTATCAAGCTTAGCTAACAGATCAAGCCGATAGGATTGGGTTGGGTGGCTTGTGTGTAAAGCCTTTGCCTCCAAGTAAGGTTCATAATGTACATATTGAAAGTTTCGTTCACTGTTTGTGTAGATTTGCTAAACTATACATTTTTGGAAACGTTAGGAAATACTCAACATAAAAACCAATGTTTACATTTGTTTTTAGGTTCTTTTGAAAAAATGGTTCTTTAATGTGACGTGACACATGAAAAGTCATTGGGTGTCACTTGCATCCTTCGCAATTCAGCACACCAGCTGCGAGTAAGGATGATTAGCCTCCCCAATTATTATTATTATATGAATACCGTGGATTCTATCCAGCTTAGCTATTAGGTCAGGCCGGTAGGATTGGGTCAATGGGGTTATGAAAACCATGGATTCTATCAAGCTTAGCTATTAGGTCAGGCCGATAGGATTGGGTCGATTGGGATTTTCCATGGATTCTATCCAGCTTAGCTATTAGGTCAGGCCGGTAGGATTGGGTCGATGGGAATATAAATACCTTGGATTCTATCCAACTTAGCTAAGGTCAGGCCGATAGGACTGGGTCGATGGGAATATAATACCTTGGATTCTATCAAGCTTAGCTAACAGATCAAGCCGATAGGATTGGGTTGGGTGGCTTGTGTGTAAAGCCTTTGCCTCCAAGTAAGGTTCATAATGTACATATTGAAAGTTTCGTTCACTGTTTGTGTAGATTTACTAAACTATACATTTTGGGAAACGTTAGGAAATACTCAACATAAAAACCAATGTTTACATTTGTTTTTAGGTTCTTTTGAAAAAATGGTTCTTTAATGTGACGTGACACATGAAAAGTCATTGGGTGTCACTTGCATCCTTCGCAATTCAGCACACCAGCTGCGAGTAAGGATGATTAGCCTCCCCAATTATTATTATTATATGAATACCGTGGATTCTATCCAGCTTAGCTATTAGGTCAGGCCGGTAGGATTGGGTCGATGGGGTTATGAAAACCATGGATTCTATCAAGCTTAGCTATTAGGTCAGGCCGATAGGATTGGGTCGATTGGGATTTTCCATGGATTCTATCCAGCTTAGCTATTAGGTCAGGCCGGTAGGATTGGGTCGATGGGAATATAAATACCTTGGATTCTATCCAACTTAGCTAAGGTCAGGCCGATAGGACTGGGTCGATGGGAATATAATACCTTGGATTCTATCAAGCTTAGCTAACAGATCAAGCCGATAGGATTGGGTTGGGTGGCTTGTGTGTAAAGCCTTTGCCTCCAAGTAAGGTTCATAATGTACATATTGAAAGTTTCGTTCACTGTTTGTGTAGATTTGCTAAACTATACATTTTTGGAAACGTTAGGAAATACTCAACATAAAAACCAATGTTTACATTTGTTTTTAGGTTCTTTTGAAAAAATGGTTCTTTAATGTGACGTGACACATGAAAAGTCATTGGGTGTCACTTGCATCCTTCGCAATTCAGCACACCAGCTGCGAGTAAGGATGATTAGCCTCCCCAATTATTATTATTATATGAATACCGTGGATTCTATCCAGCTTAGCTATTAGGTCAGGCCGGTAGGATTGGGTCGATGGGGTTATGAAAACCATGGATTCTATCAAGCTTAGCTATTAGGTCAGGCCGATAGGATTGGGTCGATTGGGATTTTCCATGGATTCTATCCAGCTTAGCTATTAGGTCAGGCCGGTAGGATTGGGTCGATGGGAATATAAATACCTTGGATTCTATCCAACTTAGCTAAGGTCAGGCCGATAGGACTGGGTCGATGGGAATATAATACCTTGGATTCTATCAAGCTTAGCTAACAGATCAAGCCGATAGGATTGGGTTGGGTGGCTTGTGTGTAAAGCCTTTGCCTCCAAGTAAGGTTCATAATGTACATATTGAAAGTTTCGTTCACTGTTTGTGTAGATTTGCTAAACTATACATTTTTGGAAACGTTAGGAAATACTCAACATAAAAACCAATGTTTACATTTGTTTTTAGGTTCTTTTGAAAAAATGGTTCTTTAATGTGACGTGACACATGAAAAGTCATTGGGTGTCACATGCATCCTTCGCAATTCAGCACACCAGCTGCGAGTAAGGATGATTAGCCTCCCCAATTATTATTATTATATGAATACCGTGGATTCTATCCAGCTTAGCTATTAGGTCAGGCCGGTAGGATTGGGTCGATGGGGTTATGAAAACCATGGATTCTATCAAGCTTAGCTATTAGGTCAGGCCGATAGGATTGGGTCGATTGGGATTTTCCATGGATTCTATCCAGCTTAGCTATTAGGTCAGGCCGGTAGGATTGGGTCGATGGGAATATAAATACCTTGGATTCTATCCAACTTAGCTAAGGTCAGGCCGATAGGACTGGGTCGATGGGAATATAATACCTTGGATTCTATCAAGCTTAGCTAACAGATCAAGCCGATAGGATTGGGTTGGGTGGCTTGTGTGTAAAGCCTTTGCCTCCAAGTAAGGTTCATAATGTACATATTGAAAGTTTCGTTCACTGTTTGTGTAGATTTGCTAAACTATACATTTTTGGAAACGTTAGGAAATACTCAACATAAAAACCAATGTTTACATTTGTTTTTAGGTTCTTTTGAAAAAATGGTTCTTTAATGTGACGTGACACATGAAAAGTCATTGGGTGTCACTTGCATCCTTCGCAATTCAGCACACCAGCTGCGAGTAAGGATGATTAGCCTCCCCAATTATTATTATTATATGAATACCGTGGATTCTATCCAGCTTAGCTATTAGGTCAGGCCGGTAGGATTGGGTCGATGGGGTTATGAAAACCATGGATTCTATCAAGCTTAGCTATTAGGTCAGGCCGATAGGATTGGGTCGATTGGGATTTTCCATGGATTCTATCCAGCTTAGCTATTAGGTCAGGCCGGTAGGATTGGGTCGATGGGAATATAAATACCTTGGATTCTATCCAACTTAGCTAAGGTCAGGCCGATAGGACTGGGTCGATGGGAATATAATACCTTGGATTCTATCAAGCTTAGCTAACAGATCAAGCCGATAGGATTGGGTTGGGTGGCTTGTGTGTAAAGCCTTTGCCTCCAAGTAAGGTTCATAATGTACATATTGAAAGTTTCGTTCACTGTTTGTGTAGATTTGGTAAACTATACATTTTTGGAAACGTTAGGAAATACTCAACATAAAAACCAATGTTTACATTTGTTTTTAGGTTCTTTTGAAAAAATGGTTCTTTAATGTGACGTGACACATGAAAAGTCATTGGGTGTCACTTGCATCCTTCGCAATTCAGCACACCAGCTGCGAGTAAGGATGATTAGCCTCCCCAATTATTATTATTATATGAATACCGTGGATTCTATCCAGCTTAGCTATTAGGTCAGGCCGGTAGGATTGGGTCGATGGGGTTATGAAAACCATGGATTCTATCAAGCTTAGCTATTAGGTCAGGCCGATAGGATTGGGTCGATTGGGATTTTCCATGGATTCTATCCAGCTTAGCTATTAGGTCAGGCCGGTAGGATTGGGTCGATGGGAATATAAATACCTTGGATTCTATCCAACTTAGCTAAGGTCAGGCCGATAGGACTGGGTCGATGGGAATATAATACCTTGGATTCTATCAAGCTTAGCTAACAGATCAAGCCGATAGGATTGGGTTGGGTGGCTTGTGTGTAAAGCCTTTGCCTCCAAGTAAGGATCATAATGTACATATTGAAAGTTTCGTTCACTGTTTGTGTAGATTTGCTAAACTATACATTTTTGGAAACGTTAGGAAATACTCAACATAAAAACCAATGTTTACATTTGTTTTTAGGTTCTTTTGAAAAAATGGTTCTTTAATGTGACGTGACACATGAAAAGTCATTGGGTGTCACTTGCATCCTTCGCAATTCAGCACACCAGCTGCGAGTAAGGATGATTAGCCTCCCCAATTATTATTATTATATGAATACCGTGGATTCTACCCAGCTTAGCTATTACCTGTAAGTCAGGCCGGTAGGATTGGGTCGATGGGGTTATGAAAACCATGGATTCTATCAAGCTTAGCTATTAGGTCAGGCCGATAGGATTGGGTCGATTGGGATTTTCCATGGATTCTATCCAGCTTAGCTATTAGGTCAGGCCGGTAGGATTGGGTCGATGGGAATATAAATACCTTGGATTCTATCCAACTTAGCTAAGGTCAGGCCGATAGGACTGGGTCGATGGGAATATAATACCTTGGATTCTATCAAGCTTAGCTAACAGATCAAGCCGATAGGATTGGGTTGGGTGGCTTGTGTGTAAAGCCTTTGCCTCCAAGTAAGGTTCATAATGTACATATTGAAAGTTTCGTTCACTGTTTGTGTAGATTTGCTAAACTATACATTTTTGGAAACGTTAGGAAATACTCAACATAAAAACCAATGTTTACATTTGTTTTTAGGTTCTTTTGAAAAAATGGTTCTTTAATGTGACGTGACACATGAAAAGTCATTGGGTGTCACTTGCATCCTTCGCAATTCAGCACACCAGCTGCGAGTAAGGATGATTAGCCTCCCCAATTATTATTATTATATGAATACCGTGGATTCTATCCAGCTTAGCTATTAGGTCAGGCCGGTAGGATTGGGTCGATGGGGTTATGAAAACCATGGATTCTATCAAGCTTAGCTATTAGGTCAGGCCGATAGGATTGGGTCGATTGGGATTTTCCATGGATTCTATCCAGCTTAGCTATTAGGTCAGGCCGGTAGGATTGGGTCGATGGGAATATAAATACCTTGGATTCTATCCAACTTAGCTAAGGTCAGGCCGATAGGACTGGGTCGATGGGAATATAATACCTTGGATTCTATCAAGCTTAGCTAACAGATCAAGCCGATAGGATTGGGTTGGGTTGGGTGGCTTGTGTGTAAAGCCTTTGCCTCCAAGTAAGGTTCATAATGTACATATTGAAAGTTTCGTTCACTGTTTGTGTAGATTTGCTAAACTATACATTTTTGGAAACGTTAGGAAATACTCAACATAAAAACCAATGTTTACATTTGTTTTTAGGTTCTTTTGAAAAAATAGTTCTTTAATGTGACGTGACACATGAAAAGTTATTGGGTGTCACTTGCATCCTTCGCAATTCAGCACACCAGCTGCGAGTAAGGATGATTAGCCTCCCCAATTATTATTATTATATGAATACCGTGGATTCTATCCAGCTTAGCTATTAGGTCAGGCCGGTAGGATTGGGTCGATGGGGTTATGAAAACCATGGGTTCTATCAAGCTTAGCTATTAGGTCAGGCCGATAGGATTGGGTCGATTGGGATTTTCCATGGATTCTATCCAGCTTAGCTATTAGGTCAGGCCGGTAGGATTGGGTCGATGGGAATATAAATACCTTGGATTCTATCCAACTTAGCTAAGGTCAGGCCGATAGGACTGGGTCGATGGGAATATAATACCTTGGATTCTATCAAGCTTAGCTAACAGATCAAGCCGATAGGATTGGGTTGGGTGGCTTGTGTGTAAAGCCTTTGCCTCCAAGTAAGGTTCATAATGTACATATTGAAAGTTTCGTTCACTGTTTGTGTAGATTTGCTAAACTATACATTTTTGGAAACGTTAGGAAATACTCAACATAAAAACCAATGTTTACATTTGTTTTTAGGTTCTTTTGAAAAAATGGTTCTTTAATGTGACGTGACACATGAAAAGTCATTGGGTGTCACTTGCATCCTTCGCAATTCAGCACACCAGCTGCGAGTAAGGATGATTAGCCTCCCCAATTATTATTATTATATGAATACCATGGATTCTATCCAGCTTAGCTATTAGGTCAGGCCGGTAGGATTGGGTCGATGGGGTTATGAAAACCATGGATTCTATCAAGCTTAGCTATTAGGTCAGGCCGATAGGATTGGGTCGATTGGGATTTTCCATGGATTCTATCCAGCTTAGCTATTAGGTCAGGCCGGTAGGATTGGGTCGATGGGAATATAAATACCTTGGATTCTATCCAACTTAGCTAAGGTCAGGCCGATAGGACTGGGTCGATGGGAATATAATACCTTGGATTCTATCAAGCTTAGCTAACAGATCAAGCCGATAGGATTGGGTTGGGTGGCTTGTGTGTAAAGCCTTTGCCTCCAAGTAAGGTTCATAATGTACATATTGAAAGTTTCGTTCACTGTTTGTGTAGATTTGCTAAACTATACATTTTTGGAAACGTTAGGAAATACTCAACATAAAAACCAATGTTTACATTTGTTTTTAGGTTCTTTTGAAAAAATGGTTCTTTAATGTGACGTGACACATGAAAAGTCATTGGGTGTCACTTGCATCCTTCGCAATTCAGCACACCAGCTAGTAAGGATGATTAGCCTCCCCAATTATTATTATTATATGAATACCGTGGATTCTATCCAGCTTAGCTATTAGGTCAGGCCGGTAGGATTGGGTCGATGGGGTTATGAAAACCATGGATTCTATCAAGCTTAGCTATTAGGTCAGGCCGATAGGATTGGGTCGATTGGGATTTTCCATGGATTCTATCCAGCTTAGCTATTAGGTCAGGCCGGTAGGATTGGGTCGATGGGAATATAAATACCTTGGATTCTATCCAACTTAGCTAAGGTCAGGCCGATAGGACTGGGTCGATGGGAATATAATACCTTGGATTCTATCAAGCTTAGCTAACAGATCAAGCCGATAGGATTGGGTTGGGTGGCTTGTGTGTAAAGCCTTTGCCTCCAAGTAAGGTTCATAATGTACATATTGAAAGTTTCGTTCACTGTTTGTGTAGATTTGCTAAACTATACATTTTTGGAAACGTTAGGAAATACTCAACATAAAAACCAATGTTTACATTTGTTCTTAGGTTCTTTTGAAAAAATGGTTCTTTAATGTGACGTGACACATGAAAAGTCATTGGGTGTCACTTGCATCCTTCGCAATTCAGCACACCAGCTGCGAGTAAGGATGATTAGCCTCCCCAATTATTATTATTATATGAATACCGTGGATTCTATCCAGCTTAGCTATTAGGTCAGGCCGGTAGGATTGGGTCGATGGGGTTATGAAAACCATGGATTCTATCAAGCTTAGCTATTAGGTCAGGCCGATAGGATTGGGTCGATTGGGATTTTCCATGGATTCTATCCAGCTTAGCTATTAGGTCAGGCCGGTAGGATTGGGTCGATGGGAATATAAATACCTTGGATTCTATCCAACTTAGCTAAGGTCAGGCCGATAGGACTGGGTCGATGGGAATATAATACCTTGGATTCTATCAAGCTTAGCTAACAGATCAAGCCGATAGGATTGGGTTGGGTGGCTTGTGTGTAAAGCCTTTGCCTCCAAGTAAGGTTCATAATGTACATATTGAAAGTTTCGTTCACTGTTTGTGTAGATTTGCTAAACTATACATTTTTGGAAACGTTAGGAAATACTCAACATAAAAACCAATGTTTACATTTGTTTTTAGGTTCTTTTGAAAAAATGGTTCTTTAATGTGACGTGACACATGAAAAGTCATTGGGTGTCACTTGCATCCTTCGCAATTCAGCACACCAGCTGCGAGTAAGGATGATTAGCCTCCCCAATTATTATTATTATATGAATACCGTGGATTCTATCCAGCTTAGCTATTAGGTCAGGCCGGTAGGATTGGGTCGATGGGGTTATGAAAACCATGGATTCTATCAAGCTTAGCTATTAGGTCAGGCCGATAGGATTGGGTCGATTGGGATTTTCCATGGATTCTATCCAGCTTAGCTATTAGGTCAGGCCGGTAGGATTGGGTCGATGGGAATATAAATACCTTGGATTCTATCCAACTTAGCTAAGGTCAGGCCGATAGGACTGGGTCGATGGGAATATAATACCTTGGATTCTATCAAGCTTAGCTAACAGATCAAGCCGATAGGATTGGGTGGGGTGGCTTGTGTGTAAAGCCTTTGCCTCCAAGTAAGGTTCATAATGTACATATTGAAAGTTTCGTTCACTGTTTGTGTAGATTTGCTAAACTATACATTTTGGGAAACGTTAGGAAATACTCAACATAAAAACCAATGTTTACATTTGTTTTTAGGTTCTTTTGAAAAAATGGTTCTTTAATGTGACGTGACACATGAAAAGTTATTGGGTGTCACTTGCATCCTTCGCAATTCAGCACACCAGCTGCGAGTAAGGATGATTAGCCTCCCCAATTATTATTATTATATGAATACCGTGGATTCTATCCAGCTTAGCTATTAGGTCAGGCCGGTAGGATTGGGTCGATGGGGTTATGAAAACCATGGATTCTATCAAGCTTAGCTATTAGGTCAGGCCGATAGGATTGGGTCGATTGGGATTTTCCATGGATTCTATCCAGCTTAGCTATTAGGTCAGGCCGGTAGGATTGGGTCGATGGGAATATAAATACCTTGGATTCTATCCAACTTAGCTAAGGTCAGGCCGATAGGACTGGGTCGATGGGAATATAATACCTTGGATTCTATCAAGCTTAGCTAACAGATCAAGCCGATAGGATTGGGTTGGGTGGCTTGTGTGTAAAGCCTTTGCCTCCAAGTAAGGTTCATAATGTACATATTGAAAGTTTCGTTCACTGTTTGTGTAGATTTGCTAAACTATACATTTTTGGAAACGTTAGGAAATACTCAACATAAAAACCAATGTTTACATTTGTTTTTAGGTTCTTTTGAAAAAATGGTTCTTTAATGTGACGTGACACATGAAAAGTCATTGGGTGTCACTTGCATCCTTCGCAATTCAGCACACCAGCTGCGAGTAAGGATGATTAGCCTCCCCAATTATTATTATTATATGAATACCGTGGATTCTATCCAGCTTAGCTATTAGGTCAGGCCGGTAGGATTGGGTCGATGGGGTTATGAAAACCATGGATTCTATCAAGCTTAGCTATTAGGTCAGGCCGATAGGATTGGGTCGATTGGGATTTTCCATGGATTCTATCCAGCTTAGCTATTAGGTCAGGCCGGTAGGATTGGGTCGATGGGAATATAAATACCTTGGATTCTATCCAACTTAGCTAAGGTCAGGCCGATAGGACTGGGTCGATGGGAATATAATACCTTGGATTCTATCAAGCTTAGCTAACAGATCAAGCCGATAGGATTGGGTTGGGTGGCTTGTGTGTAAAGCCTTTGCCTCCAAGTAAGGTTCATAATGTACATATTGAAAGTTTCGTTCACTGTTTGTGTAGATTTGCTAAACTATACATTTTTGGAAACGTTAGGAAATACTCAACATAAAAACCAATGTTTACATTTGTTTTTAGGTTCTTTTGAAAAAATGGTTCTTTAATGTGACGTGACACATGAAAAGTCATTGGGTGTCACTTGCATCCTTCGCAATTCAGCACACCAGCTAGTAAGGATGATTAGCCTCCCCAATTATTATTATTATATGAATACCGTGGATTCTATCCAGCTTAGCTATTAGGTCAGGCCGGTAGGATTGGGTCGATGGGGTTATGAAAACCATGGATTCTATCAAGCTTAGCTATTAGGTCAGGCCGATAGGATTGGGTCGATTGGGATTTTCCATGGATTCTATCCAGCTTAGCTATTAGGTCAGGCCGGTAGGATTGGGTCGATGGGAATATAAATACCTTGGATTCTATCCAACTTAGCTAAGGTCAGGCCGATAGGACTGGGTCGATGGGAATATAATACCTTGGATTCTATCAAGCTTAGCTAACAGATCAAGCCGATAGGATTGGGTTGGGTGGCTTGTGTGTAAAGCCTTTGCCTCCAAGTAAGGTTCATAATGTACATATTGAAAGTTTCGTTCACTGTTTGTGTAGATTTGCTAAACTATACATTTTTGGAAACGTTAGGAAATACTCAACATAAAAACCAATGTTTACATTTGTTTTTAGGTTCTTTTGAAAAAATGGTTCTTTAATGTGACGTGACACATGAAAAGTCATTGGGTGTCACTTGCATCCTTCGCAATTCAGCACACCAGCTGCGAGTAAGGATGATTAGCCTCCCCAATTATTATTATTATATGAATACCGTGGATTCTATCCAGCTTAGCTATTAGGTCAGGCCGGTAGGATTGGGTCGATGGGGTTATGAAAACCATGGATTCTATCAAGCTTAGCTATTAGGTCAGGCCGATAGGATTGGGTCGATTGGGATTTTCCATGGATTCTATCCAGCTTAGCTATTAGGTCAGGCCGGTAGGATTGGGTCGATGGGAATATAAATACCTTGGATTCTATCCAACTTAGCTAAGGTCAGGCCGATAGGACTGGGTCGATGGGAATATAATACCTTGGATTCTATCAAGCTTAGCTAACAGATCAAGCCGATAGGATTGGGTTGGGTGGCTTGTGTGTAAAGCCTTTGCCTCCAAGTAAGGTTCATAATGTACATATTGAAAGTTTCGTTCACTGTTTGTGTAGATTTGCTAAACTATACATTTTTGGAAACGTTAGGAAATACTCAACATAAAAACCAATGTTTACATTTGTTTTTAGGTTCTTTTGAAAAAATGGTTCTTTAATGTGACGTGACACATGAAAAGTCATTGGGTGTCACTTGCATCCTTCGCAATTCAGCACACCAGCTGCGAGTAAGGATGATTAGCCTCCCCAATTATTATTATTATATGAATACCGTGGATTCTATCCAGCTTAGCTATTAGGTCAGGCCGGTAGGATTGGGTCGATGGGGTTATGAAAACCATGGATTCTATCAAGCTTAGCTATTAGGTCAGGCCGATAGGATTGGGTCGATTGGGATTTTCCATGGATTCTATCCAGCTTAGCTATTAGGTCAGGCCGGTAGGATTGGGTCGATGGGAATATAAATACCTTGGATTCTATCCAACTTAGCTAAGGTCAGGCCGATAGGACTGGGTCGATGGGAATATAATACCTTGGATTCTATCAAGCTTAGCTAACAGATCAAGCCGATAGGATTGGGTTGGGTGGCTTGTGTGTAAAGCCTTTGCCTCCAAGTAAGGTTCATAATGTACATATTGAAAGTTTCGTTCACTGTTTGTGTAGATTTGCTAAACTATACATTTTTGGGAAACGTTAGGAAATACTCAACATAAAAACCAATGTTTACATTTGTTTTTAGGTTCTTTTGAAAAAATGGTTCTTTAATGTGACGGGACACATGAAAAGTCATTGGGTGTCACTTGCATCCTTCGCAATTCAGCACACCAGCTGCGAGTAAGGATGATTAGCCTCCCCAATTATTATTATTATATGAATACCGTGGATTCTATCCAGCTTAGCTATTAGGTCAGGCCGGTAGGATTGGGTCGATGGGGTTATGAAAACCATGGATTCTATCAAGCTTAGCTATTAGGTCAGGCCGATAGGATTGGGTCGATTGGGATTTTCCATGGATTCTATCCAGCTTAGCTATTAGGTCAGGCCGGTAGGATTGGGTCGATGGGAATATAAATACCTTGGATTCTATCCAACTTAGCTAAGGTCAGGCCGATAGGACTGGGTCGATGGGAATATAATACCTTGGATTCTATCAAGCTTAGCTAACAGATCAAGCCGATAGGATTGGGTTGGGTGGCTTGTGTGTAAAGCCTTTGCCTCCAAGTAAGGTTCATAATGTACATATTGAAAGTTTCGTTCACTGTTTGTGTAGATTTGCTAAACTATACATTTTTGGAAACGTTAGGAAATACTCAACATAAAAAACAATGTTTACATTTGTTTTTAGGTTCTTTTGAAAAAATGGTTCTTTAATGTGACGTGACACATGAAAAGTCATTGGGTGTCACTTGCATCCTTCGCAATTCAGCACACCAGCTGCGAGTAAGGATGATTAGCCTCCCCAATTATTATTATTATATGAATACCGTGGATTCTATCCAGCTTAGCTATTAGGTCAGGCCGGTAGGATTGGGTCGATGGGGTTATGAAAACCATGGATTCTATCAAGCTTAGCTATTAGGTCAGGCCGATAGGATTGGGTCGATTGGGATTTTCCATGGATTCTATCCAGCTTAGCTATTAGGTCAGGCCGGTAGGATTGGGTCGATGGGAATATAAATACCTTGGATTCTATCCAACTTAGCTAAGGTCAGGCCGATAGGACTGGGTCGATGGGAATATAATACCTTGGATTCTATCAAGCTTAGCTAACAGATCAAGCCGATAGGATTGGGTTGGGTGGCTTGTGTGTAAAGCCTTTGCCTCCAAGTAAGGTTCATAATGTACATATTGAAAGTTTCGTTCACTGTTTGTGTAGATTTGCTAAACTATACATTTTTGGAAACGTTAGGAAATACTCAACATAAAAACCAATGTTTACATTTGTTTTTAGGTTCTTTTGAAAAAATGGTTCTTTAATGTGACGTGACACATGAAAAGTCATTGGGTGTCACTTGCATCCTTCGCAATTCAGCACACCAGCTGCGAGTAAGGATGATTAGCCTCCCCAATTATTATTATTATATGAATACCGTGGATTCTATCCAGCTTAGCTATTAGGTCAGGCCGGTAGGATTGGGTCGATGGGGTTATGAAAACCATGGATTCTATCAAGCTTAGCTATTAGGTCAGGCCGATAGGATTGGGTCGATTGGGATTTTCCATGGATTCTATCCAGCTTAGCTATTAGGTCAGGCCGGTAGGATTGGGTCGATGGGAATATAAATACCTTGGATTCTATCCAACTTAGCTAAGGTCAGGCCGATAGGACTGGGTCGATGGGAATATAATACCTTGGATTCTATCAAGCTTAGCTAACAGATCAAGCCGATAGGATTGGGTTGGGTGGCTTGTGTGTAAAGCCTTTGCCTCCAAGTAAGGATCATAATGTACATATTGAAAGTTTCGTTCACTGTTTGTGTAGATTTGCTAAACTATACATTTTTGGAAACGTTAGGAAATACTCAACATAAAAACCAATGTTTACATTTGTTTTTAGGTTCTTTTGAAAAAATGATTCTTTAATGTGACGTGACACATGAAAAGTCATTGGGTGTCACTTGCATCCTTCGCAATTCAGCACACCAGCTGCGAGTAAGGATGATTAGCCTCCCCAATTATTATTATTATATGAATACCGTGGATTCTACCCAGCTTAGCTATTACCTGTAGGTCAGGCCGGTAGGATTGGGTCGATGGGGTTATGAAAACCATGGATTCTATCAAGCTTAGCTATTAGGTCAGGCCGATAGGATTGGGTCGATTGGGATTTTCCATGGATTCTATCCAGCTTAGCTATTAGGTCAGGCCGGTAGGATTGGGTCGATGGGAATATAAATACCTTGGATTCTATCCAACTTAGCTAAGGTCAGGCCGATAGGACTGGGTCGATGGGAATATAATACCTTGGATTCTATCAAGCTTAGCTAACAGATCAAGCCGATAGGATTGGGTTGGGTGGCTTGTGTGTAAAGCCTTTGCCTCCAAGTAAGGTTCATAATGTACATATTGAAAGTTTCGTTCACTGTTTGTGTAGATTTGCTAAACTATACATTTTTGGAAACGTTAGGAAATACTCAACATAAAAACCAATGTTTACATTTGTTTTTAGGTTCTTTTGAAAAAATGGTTCTTTAATGTGACGTGACACATGAAAAGTCATTGGGTGTCACTTGCATCCTTCGCAATTCAGCACACCAGCTGCGAGTAAGGATGATTAGCCTCCCCAATTATTATTATTATATGAATACCGTGGATTCTATCCAGCTTAGCTATTAGGTCAGGCCGGTAGGATTGGGTCGATGGGGTTATGAAAACCATGGATTCTATCAAGCTTAGCTATTAGGTCAGGCCGATAGGATTGGGTCGATTGGGATTTTCCATGGATTCTATCCAGCTTAGCTATTAGGTCAGGCCGGTAGGATTGGGTCGATGGGAATATAAATACCTTGGATTCTATCCAACTTAGCTAAGGTCAGGCCGATAGGACTGGGTCGATGGGAATATAATACCTTGGATTCTATCAAGCTTAGCTAACAGATCAAGCCGATAGGATTGGGTTGGGTGGCTTGTGTGTAAAGCCTTTGCCTCCAAGTAAGGTTCATAATGTACATATTGAAAGTTTCGTTCACTGTTTGTGTAGATTTGCTAAACTATACATTTTTGGAAACGTTAGGAAATACTCAACATAAAAACCAATGTTTACATTTGTTTTTAGGTTCTTTTGAAAAAATGGTTCTTTAATGTGACGTGACACATGAAAAGTCATTGGGTGTCACTTGCATCCTTCGCAATTCAGCACACCAGCTGCGAGTAAGGATGATTAGCCTCCCCAATTATTATTATTATATGAATACCGTGGATTCTATCCAGCTTAGCTATTAGGTCAGGCCGGTAGGATTGGGTCGATGGGGTTATGAAAACCATGGATTCTATCAAGCTTAGCTATTAGGTCAGGCCGATAGGATTGGGTCGATTGGGATTTTCCATGGATTCTATCCAGCTTAGCTATTAGGTCAGGCCGGTAGGATTGGGTCGATGGGAATATAAATACCTTGGATTCTATCCAACTTAGCTAAGGTCAGGCCGATAGGACTGGGTCGATGGGAATATAATACCTTGGATTCTATCAAGCTTAGCTAACAGATCAAGCCGATAGGATTGGGTTGGGTGGCTTGTGTGTAAAGCCTTTGCCTCCAAGTAAGGTTCATAATGTACATATTGAAAGTTTCGTTCACTGTTTGTGTAGATTTGCTAAACTATACATTTTTGGGAAACGTTAGGAAATACTCAACATAAAAACCAATGTTTACATTTGTTTTTAGGTTCTTTTGAAAAAATGGTTCTTTAATGTGACGGGACACATGAAAAGTCATTGGGTGTCACTTGCATCCTTCGCAATTCAGCACACCAGCTGCGAGTAAGGATGATTAGCCTCCCCAATTATTATTATTATATGAATACCGTGGATTCTATCCAGCTTAGCTATTAGGTCAGGCCGGTAGGATTGGGTCGATGGGGTTATGAAAACCATGGATTCTATCAAGCTTAGCTATTAGGTCAGGCCGATAGGATTGGGTCGATTGGGATTTTCCATGGATTCTATCCAGCTTAGCTATTAGGTCAGGCCGGTAGGATTGGGTCGATGGGAATATAAATACCTTGGATTCTATCCAACTTAGCTAAGGTCAGGCCGATAGGACTGGGTCGATGGGAATATAATACCTTGGATTCTATCAAGCTTAGCTAACAGATCAAGCCGATAGGATTGGGTTGGGTGGCTTGTGTGTAAAGCCTTTGCCTCCAAGTAAGGTTCATAATGTACATATTGAAAGTTTCGTTCACTGTTTGTGTAGATTTGCTAAACTATACATTTTTGGAAACGTTAGGAAATACTCAACATAAAAAACAATGTTTACATTTGTTTTTAGGTTCTTTTGAAAAAATGGTTCTTTAATGTGACGTGACACATGAAAAGTCATTGGGTGTCACTTGCATCCTTCGCAATTCAGCACACCAGCTGCGAGTAAGGATGATTAGCCTCCCCAATTATTATTATTATATGAATACCGTGGATTCTATCCAGCTTAGCTATTAGGTCAGGCCGGTAGGATTGGGTCGATGGGGTTATGAAAACCATGGATTCTATCAAGCTTAGCTATTAGGTCAGGCCGATAGGATTGGGTCGATTGGGATTTTCCATGGATTCTATCCAGCTTAGCTATTAGGTCAGGCCGGTAGGATTGGGTCGATGGGAATATAAATACCTTGGATTCTATCCAACTTAGCTAAGGTCAGGCCGATAGGACTGGGTCGATGGGAATATAATACCTTGGATTCTATCAAGCTTAGCTAACAGATCAAGCCGATAGGATTGGGTTGGGTGGCTTGTGTGTAAAGCCTTTGCCTCCAAGTAAGGTTCATAATGTACATATTGAAAGTTTCGTTCACTGTTTGTGTAGATTTGCTAAACTATACATTTTTGGAAACGTTAGGAAATACTCAACATAAAAACCAATGTTTACATTTGTTTTTAGGTTCTTTTGAAAAAATGGTTCTTTAATGTGACGTGACACATGAAAAGTCATTGGGTGTCACTTGCATCCTTCGCAATTCAGCACACCAGCTGCGAGTAAGGATGATTAGCCTCCCCAATTATTATTATTATATGAATACCGTGGATTCTATCCAGCTTAGCTATTAGGTCAGGCCGGTAGGATTGGGTCGATGGGGTTATGAAAACCATGGATTCTATCAAGCTTAGCTATTAGGTCAGGCCGATAGGATTGGGTCGATTGGGATTTTCCATGGATTCTATCCAGCTTAGCTATTAGGTCAGGCCGGTAGGATTGGGTCGATGGGAATATAAATACCTTGGATTCTATCCAACTTAGCTAAGGTCAGGCCGATAGGACTGGGTCGATGGGAATATAATACCTTGGATTCTATCAAGCTTAGCTAACAGATCAAGCCGATAGGATTGGGTTGGGTGGCTTGTGTGTAAAGCCTTTGCCTCCAAGTAAGGATCATAATGTACATATTGAAAGTTTCGTTCACTGTTTGTGTAGATTTGCTAAACTATACATTTTTGGAAACGTTAGGAAATACTCAACATAAAAACCAATGTTTACATTTGTTTTTAGGTTCTTTTGAAAAAATGATTCTTTAATGTGACGTGACACATGAAAAGTCATTGGGTGTCACTTGCATCCTTCGCAATTCAGCACACCAGCTGCGAGTAAGGATGATTAGCCTCCCCAATTATTATTATTATATGAATACCGTGGATTCTACCCAGCTTAGCTATTACCTGTAGGTCAGGCCGGTAGGATTGGGTCGATGGGGTTATGAAAACCATGGATTCTATCAAGCTTAGCTATTAGGTCAGGCCGATAGGATTGGGTCGATTGGGATTTTCCATGGATTCTATCCAGCTTAGCTATTAGGTCAGGCCGGTAGGATTGGGTCGATGGGAATATAAATACCTTGGATTCTATCCAACTTAGCTAAGGTCAGGCCGATAGGACTGGGTCGATGGGAATATAATACCTTGGATTCTATCAAGCTTAGCTAACAGATCAAGCCGATAGGATTGGGTTGGGTGGCTTGTGTGTAAAGCCTTTGCCTCCAAGTAAGGTTCATAATGTACATATTGAAAGTTTCGTTCACTGTTTGTGTAGATTTGCTAAACTATACATTTTTGGAAACGTTAGGAAATACTCAACATAAAAACCAATGTTTACATTTGTTTTTAGGTTCTTTTGAAAAAATGGTTCTTTAATGTGACGTGACACATGAAAAGTCATTGGGTGTCACATGCATCCTTCGCAATTCAGCACACCAGCTGCGAGTAAGGATGATTAGCCTCCCCAATTATTATTATTATATGAATACCGTGGATTCTATCCAGCTTAGCTATTAGGTCAGGCCGGTAGGATTGGGTCGATGGGGTTATGAAAACCATGGATTCTATCAAGCTTAGCTATTAGGTCAGGCCGATAGGATTGGGTCGATTGGGATTTTCCATGGATTCTATCCAGCTTAGCTATTAGGTCAGGCCGGTAGGATTGGGTCGATGGGAATATAAATACCTTGGATTCTATCCAACTTAGCTAAGGTCAGGCCGATAGGACTGGGTCGATGGGAATATAATACCTTGGATTCTATCAAGCTTAGCTAACAGATCAAGCCGATAGGATTGGGTTGGGTGGCTTGTGTGTAAAGCCTTTGCCTCCAAGTAAGGTTCATAATGTACATATTGAAAGTTTCGTTCACTGTTTGTGTAGATTTGCTAAACTATACATTTTTGGAAACGTTAGGAAATACTCAACATAAAAACCAATGTTTACATTTGTTTTTAGGTTCTTTTGAAAAAATGGTTCTTTAATGTGACGTGACACATGAAAAGTCATTGGGTGTCACTTGCATCCTTCGCAATTCAGCACACCAGCTGCGAGTAAGGATGATTAGCCTCCCCAATTATTATTATTATATGAATACCGTGGATTCTATCCAGCTTAGCTATTAGGTCAGGCCGGTAGGATTGGGTCGATGGGGTTATGAAAACCATGGATTCTATCAAGCTTAGCTATTAGGTCAGGCCGATAGGATTGGGTCGATTGGGATTTTCCATGGATTCTATCCAGCTTAGCTATTAGGTCAGGCCGGTAGGATTGGGTCGATGGGAATATAAATACCTTGGATTCTATCCAACTTAGCTAAGGTCAGGCCGATAGGACTGGGTCGATGGGAATATAATACCTTGGATTCTATCAAGCTTAGCTAACAGATCAAGCCGATAGCATTGGGTTGGGTGGCTTGTGTGTAAAGCCTTTGCCTCCAAGTAAGGTTCATAATGTACATATTGAAAGTTTCGTTCACTGTTTGTGTAGATTTGCTAAACTATACATTTTTGGAAACGTTAGGAAATACTCAACATAAAAACCAATGTTTACATTTGTTTTTAGGTTCTTTTGAAAAAATGGTTCTTTAATGTGACGTGACACATGAAAAGTCATTGGGTGTCACTTGCATCCTTCGCAATTCAGCACACCAGCTGCGAGTAAGGATGATTAGCCTCCCCAATTATTATTATTATATGAATACCGTGGATTCTATCCAGCTTAGCTATTAGGTCAGGCCGGTAGGATTGGGTCGATGGGGTTATGAAAACCATGGATTCTATCAAGCTTAGCTATTAGGTCAGGCCGATAGGATTGGGTCGATTGGGATTTTCCATGGATTCTATCCAGCTTAGCTATTAGGTCAGGCCGGTAGGATTGGGTCGATGGGAATATAAATACCTTGGATTCTATCCAACTTAGCTAAGGTCAGGCCGATAGGACTGGGTCGATGGGAATATAATACCTTGGATTCTATCAAGCTTAGCTAACAGATCAAGCCGATAGGATTGGGTTGGGTGGCTTGTGTGTAAAGCCTTTGCCTCCAAGTAAGGATCATAATGTACATATTGAAAGTTTCGTTCACTGTTTGTGTAGATTTGCTAAACTATACATTTTTGGAAACGTTAGGAAATACTCAACATAAAAACCAATGTTTACATTTGTTTTTAGGTTCTTTTGAAAAAATGGTTCTTTAATGTGACGTGACACATGAAAAGTCATTGGGTGTCACTTGCATCCTTCGCAATTCAGCACACCAGCTGCGAGTAAGGATGATTAGCCTCCCCAATTATTATTATTATATGAATACCGTGGATTCTACCCAGCTTAGCTATTACCTGTAGGTCAGGCCGGTAGGATTGGGTCGATGGGGTTATGAAAACCATGGATTCTATCAAGCTTAGCTATTAGGTCAGGCCGATAGGATTGGGTCGATTGGGATTTTCCATGGATTCTATCCAGCTTAGCTATTAGGTCAGGCCGGTAGGATTGGGTCGATGGGAATATAAATACCTTGGATTCTATCCAACTTAGCTAAGGTCAGGCCGATAGGACTGGGTCGATGGGAATATAATACCTTGGATTCTATCAAGCTTAGCTAACAGATCAAGCCGATAGGATTGGGTTGGGTGGCTTGTGTGTAAAGCCTTTGCCTCCAAGTAAGGTTCATAATGTACATATTGAAAGTTTCGTTCACTGTTTGTGTAGATTTGCTAAACTATACATTTTTGGAAACGTTAGGAAATACTCAACATAAAAACCAATGTTTACATTTGTTTTTAGGTTCTTTTGAAAAAATGGTTCTTTAATGTGACGTGACACATGAAAAGTCATTGGGTGTCACTTGCATCCTTCGCAATTCAGCACACCAGCTGCGAGTAAGGATGATTAGCCTCCCCAATTATTATTATTATATGAATACCGTGGATTCTATCCAGCTTAGCTATTAGGTCAGGCCGGTAGGATTGGGTCGATGGGGTTATGAAAACCATGGATTCTATCAAGCTTAGCTATTAGGTCAGGCCGATAGGATTGGGTCGATTGGGATTTTCCATGGATTCTATCCAGCTTAGCTATTAGGTCAGGCCGGTAGGATTGGGTCGATGGGAATATAAATACCTTGGATTCTATCCAACTTAGCTAAGGTCAGGCCGATAGGACTGGGTCGATGGGAATATAATACCTTGGATTCTATCAAGCTTAGCTAACAGATCAAGCCGATAGGATTGGGTTGGGTGGCTTGTGTGTAAAGCCTTTGCCTCCAAGTAAGGTTCATAATGTACATATTGAAAGTTTCGTTCACTGTTTGTGTAGATTTGCTAAACTATACATTTTTGGAAACGTTAGGAAATACTCAACATAAAAACCAATGTTTACATTTGTTTTTAGGTTCTTTTGAAAAAATGGTTCTTTAATGTGACGTGACACATGAAAAGTCATTGGGTGTCACTTGCATCCTTCGCAATTCAGCACACCAGCTGCGAGTAAGGATGATTAGCCTCCCCAATTATTATTATTATATGAATACCGTGGATTCTATCCAGCTTAGCTATTAGGTCAGGCCGGTAGGATTGGGTCAATGGGGTTATGAAAACCATGGATTCTATCAAGCTTAGCTATTAGGTCAGGCCGATAGGATTGGGTCGATTGGGATTTTCCATGGATTCTATCCAGCTTAGCTATTAGGTCAGGCCGGTAGGATTGGGTCGATGGGAATATAAATACCTTGGATTCTATCCAACTTAGCTAAGGTCAGGCCGATAGGACTGGGTCGATGGGAATATAATACCTTGGATTCTATCAAGCTTAGCTAACAGATCAAGCCGATAGGATTGGGTTGGGTGGCTTGTGTGTAAAGCCTTTGCCTCCAAGTAAGGTTCATAATGTACATATTGAAAGTTTCGTTCACTGTTTGTGTAGATTTGCTAAACTATACATTTTTGGAAACGTTAGGAAATACTCAACATAAAAACCAATGTTTACATTTGTTTTTAGGTTCTTTTGAAAAAATGGTTCTTTAACCCTAACCCTCCCAAATCCTCCAAATTCCTCATTGCAAAATGCAGGATTTTGCAGGATTGAGGTCACTTGGAGTTTGATGCATTGCAGGATTTTGCAGGATTGAGGTTACTTGGGGTTTTACCCCTGCAGGAATATGGAGGATTCAGGTTATCAGGCTGAATGTGACACACAAGGATTTTGCAGGATTGAGGTCACTTGGAGTTTGATGCATCGCAGGATTTTGCAGGATTGAGGTTACTTGGGTTTTTACTGACTGCAGCCAGGGCAAGACTGCAGGATTTTGCAGGATACAGGCTGTATGGTCACCAGTGACCAATATTGGAGGATTTTGCAGGATTCAGGTTACTTGGAGTTTTAACAATTTAGGAATTGGAGGATTTTGCAGGATTCAGGTTATGTGTAAGTAAAAATGGGTAGGGAGTTAGGGTTAATGTGACGTGACACATGAAAAGTCATTGGGTGTCACTTGCATCCTTCGCAATTCAGCACACCAGCTGCGAGTAAGGATGATTAGCCTCCCCAATTATTATTATTATATGAATACCGTGGATTCTATCCAGCTTAGCTATTAGGTCAGGCCGGTAGGATTGGGTCGATGGGGTTATGAAAACCATGGATTCTATCAAGCTTAGCTATTAGGTCAGGCCGATAGGATTGGGTCGATTGGGATTTTCCATGGATTCTATCCAGCTTAGCTATTAGGTCAGGCCGGTAGGATTGGGTCGATGGGAATATAAATACCTTGGATTCTATCCAACTTAGCTAAGGTCAGGCCGATAGGACTGGGTCGATGGGAATATAATACCTTGGATTCTATCAAGCTTAGCTAACAGATCAAGCCGATAGGATTGGGTTGGGTGGCTTGTGTGTAAAGCCTTTGCCTCCAAGTAAGGTTCATAATGTACATATTGAAAGTTTCGTTCACTGTTTGTGTAGATTTGCTAAACTATACATTTTTGGAAACGTTAGGAAATACTCAACATAAAAACCAATGTTTACATTTGTTTTTAGGTTCTTTTGAAAAAATGGTTCTTTAATGTGACGTGACACATGAAAAGTCATTGGGTGTCACTTGCATCCTTCGCAATTCAGCACACCAGCTAGTAAGGATGATTAGCCTCCCCAATTATTATTATTATATGAATACCGTGGATTCTATCCAGCTTAGCTATTAGGTCAGGCCGGTAGGATTGGGTCGATGGGGTTATGAAAACCATGGATTCTATCAAGCTTAGCTATTAGGTCAGGCCGATAGGATTGGGTCGATTGGGATTTTCCATGGATTCTATCCAGCTTAGCTATTAGGTCAGGCCGGTAGGATTGGGTCGATGGGAATATAAATACCTTGGATTCTATCCAACTTAGCTAAGGTCAGGCCGATAGGACTGGGTCGATGGGAATATAATACCTTGGATTCTATCAAGCTTAGCTAACAGATCAAGCCGATAGGATTGGGTTGGGTGGCTTGTGTGTAAAGCCTTTGCCTCCAAGTAAGGTTCATAATGTACATATTGAAAGTTTCGTTCACTGTTTGTGTAGATTTGCTAAACTATACATTTTTGGAAACGTTAGGAAATACTCAACATAAAAACCAATGTTTACATTTGTTTTTAGGTTCTTTTGAAAAAATGGTTCTTTAATGTGACGTGACACATGAAAAGTCATTGGGTGTCACTTGCATCCTTCGCAATTCAGCACACCAGCTGCGAGTAAGGATGATTAGCCTCCCCAATTATTATTATTATATGAATACCGTGGATTCTATCCAGCTTAGCTATTAGGTCAGGCCGGTAGGATTGGGTCGATGGGGTTATGAAAACCATGGATTCTATCAAGCTTAGCTATTAGGTCAGGCCGATAGGATTGGGTCGATTGGGATTTTCCATGGATTCTATCCAGCTTAGCTATTAGGTCAGGCCGGTAGGATTGGGTCGATGGGAATATAAATACCTTGGATTCTATCCAACTTAGCTAAGGTCAGGCCGATAGGACTGGGTCGATGGGAATATAATACCTTGGATTCTATCAAGCTTAGCTAACAGATCAAGCCGATAGGATTGGGTTGGGTGGCTTGTGTGTAAAGCCTTTGCCTCCAAGTAAGGTTCATAATGTACATATTGAAAGTTTCGTTCACTGTTTGTGTAGATTTGCTAAACTATACATTTTTGGAAACGTTAGGAAATACTCAACATAAAAACCAATGTTTACATTTGTTTTTAGGTTCTTTTGAAAAAATGGTTCTTTAATGTGACGTGACACATGAAAAGTCATTGGGTGTCACTTGCATCCTTCGCAATTCAGCACACCAGCTGCGAGTAAGGATGATTAGCCTCCCCAATTATTATTATTATATGAATACCGTGGATTCTATCCAGCTTAGCTATTAGGTCAGGCCGGTAGGATTGGGTCGATGGGGTTATGAAAACCATGGATTCTATCAAGCTTAGCTATTAGGTCAGGCCGATAGGATTGGGTCGATTGGGATTTTCCATGGATTCTATCCAGCTTAGCTATTAGGTCAGGCCGGTAGGATTGGGTCGATGGGAATATAAATACCTTGGATTCTATCCAACTTAGCTAAGGTCAGGCCGATAGGACTGGGTCGATGGGAATATAATACCTTGGATTCTATCAAGCTTAGCTAACAGATCAAGCCGATAGGATTGGGTTGGGTGGCTTGTGTGTAAAGCCTTTGCCTCCAAGTAAGGTTCATAATGTCCATATTGAAAGTTTCGTTCACTGTTTGTGTAGATTTGCTAAACTATACATTTTTGGAAACGTTAGGAAATACTCAACATAAAAACCAATGTTTACATTTGTTTTTAGGTTCTTTTGAAAAAATGGTTCTTTAATGTGACGTGACACATGAAAAGTCATTGGGTGTCACTTGCATCCTTCGCAATTCAGCACACCAGCTGCGAGTAAGGATGATTAGCCTCCCCAATTATTATTATTATATGAATACCGTGGATTCTATCCAGCTTAGCTATTAGGTCAGGCCGGTAGGATTGGGTCGATGGGGTTATGAAAACCATGGATTCTATCAAGCTTAGCTATTAGGTCAGGCCGATAGGATTGGGTCGATTGGGATTTTCCATGGATTCTATCCAGCTTAGCTATTAGGTCAGGCCGGTAGGATTGGGTCGATGGGAATATAAATACCTTGGATTCTATCCAACTTAGCTAAGGTCAGGCCGATAGGACTGGGTCGATGGGAATATAATACCTTGGATTCTATCAAGCTTAGCTAACAGATCAAGCCGATAGGATTGGGTTGGGTGGCTTGTGTGTAAAGCCTTTGCCTCCAAGTAAGGATCATAATGTACATATTGAAAGTTTCGTTCACTGTTTGTGTAGATTTGCTAAACTATACATTTTTGGAAACGTTAGGAAATACTCAACATAAAAACCAATGTTTACATTTGTTTTTAGGTTCTTTTGAAAAAATGGTTCTTTAATGTGACGTGACACATGAAAAGTCATTGGGTGTCACTTGCATCCTTCGCAATTCAGCACACCAGCTGCGAGTAAGGATGATTAGCCTCCCCAATTATTATTATTATATGAATACCGTGGATTCTATCCAGCTTAGCTATTAGGTCAGGCCGGTAGGATTGGGTCGATGGGGTTATGAAAACCATGGATTCTATCAAGCTTAGCTATTAGGTCAGGCCGATAGGATTGGGTCGATTGGGATTTTCCATGGATTCTATCCAGCTTAGCTATTAGGTCAGGCCGGTAGGATTGGGTCGATGGGAATATAAATACCTTGGATTCTATCCAACTTAGCTAAGGTCAGGCCGATAGGACTGGGTCGATGGGAATATAATACCTTGGATTCTATCAAGCTTAGCTAACAGATCAAGCCGATAGGATTGGGTTGGGTGGCTTGTGTGTAAAGCCTTTGCCTCCAAGTAAGGTTCATAATGTACATATTGAAAGTTTCGTTCACTGTTTGTGTAGATTTGCTAAACTATACATTTTTGGAAACGTTAGGAAATACTCAACATAAAAACCAATGTTTACATTTGTTTTTAGGTTCTTTTGAAAAAATGGTTCTTTAATGTGACGTGACACATGAAAAGTCATTGGGTGTCACTTGCATCCTTCGCAATTCAGCACACCAGCTAGTAAGGATGATTAGCCTCCCCAATTATTATTATTATATGAATACCGTGGATTCTATCCAGCTTAGCTATTAGGTCAGGCCGGTAGGATTGGGTCGATGGGGTTATGAAAACCATGGATTCTATCAAGCTTAGCTATTAGGTCAGGCCGATAGGATTGGGTCGATTGGGATTTTCCATGGATTCTATCCAGCTTAGCTATTAGGTCAGGCCGGTAGGATTGGGTCGATGGGAATATAAATACCTTGGATTCTATCCAACTTAGCTAAGGTCAGGCCGATAGGACTGGGTCGATGGGAATATAATACCTTGGATTCTATCAAGCTTAGCTAACAGATCAAGCCGATAGGATTGGGTTGGGTGGCTTGTGTGTAAAGCCTTTGCCTCCAAGTAAGGTTCATAATGTACATATTGAAAGTTTCGTTCACTGTTTGTGTAGATTTGCTATAAACTATACATTTTTGGAAACGTTAGGAAATACTCAACATAAAAACCAATGTTTACATTTGTTTTTAGGTTCTTTTGAAAAAATGGTTCTTTAATGTGACGTGACACATGAAAAGTCATTGGGTGTCACTTGCATCCTTCGCAATTCAGCACACCAGCTGCGAGTAAGGATGATTAGCCTCCCCAATTATTATTATTATATGAATACCGTGGATTCTATCCAGCTTAGCTATTAGGTCAGGCCGGTAGGATTGGGTCGATGGGGTTATGAAAACCATGGATTCTATCAAGCTTAGCTATTAGGTCAGGCCGATAGGATTGGGTCGATTGGGATTTTCCATGGATTCTATCCAGCTTAGCTATTAGGTCAGGCCGGTAGGATTGGGTCGATGGGAATATAAATACCTTGGATTCTATCCAACTTAGCTAAGGTCAGGCTGATAGGACTGGGTCGATGGGAATATAATACCTTGGATTCTATCAAGCTTAGCTAACAGATCAAGCCGATAGGATTGGGTTGGGTGGCTTGTGTGTAAAGCCTTTGCCTCCAAGTAAGGTTCATAATGTACATATTGAAAGTTTCGTTCACTGTTTGTGTAGATTTGCTAAACTATACATTTTTGGAAACGTTAGGAAATACTCAACATAAAAACCAATGTTTACATTTGTTTTTAGGTTCTTTTGAAAAAATGGTGCTTTAATGTGACGTGACACATGAAAAGTCATTGGGTGTCACTTGCATCCTTCACAATTCAGCACACCAGCTGCGAGTAAGGATGATTAGCCTCCCCAATTATTATTATTATATGAATACCGTGGATTCTATCCAGCTTAGCTATTAGGTCAGGCCGGTAGGATTGGGTCGATTGGGATTTTCCATGGATTCTATCCAGCTTAGCTATTAGGTCAGGCCGGTAGGATTGGGTCGATGGGAATATAAATACCTTGGATTCTATCCAACTTAGCTAAGGTCAGGCCGATAGGACTGGGTCGATGGGAATATAATACCTTGGATTCTATCAAGCTTAGCTAACAGATCAAGCCGATAGGATTGGGTTGGGTGGCTTGTGTGTAAAGCCTTTGCCTCCAAGTAAGGTTCATAATGTACATATTGAAAGTTTCGTTCACTGTTTGTGTAGATTTGCTAAACTATACATTTTTGGAAACGTTAGGAAATACTCAACATAAAAACCAATGTTTACATTTGTTTTTAGGTTCTTTTGAAAAAATGGTTCTTTAATGTGACGTGACACATGAAAAGTCATTGGGTGTCACTTGCATCCTTCGCAATTCAGCACACCAGCTGCGAGTAAGGATGATTAGCCTCCCCAATTATTATTATTATATGAATACCGTGGATTCTATCCAGCTTAGCTATTAGGTCAGGCCGGTAGGATGGGGTTATGAAAACCATGGATTCTATCAAGCTTAGCTATTAGGTCAGGCCGATAGGATTGGGTCGATTGGGATTTTCCATGGATTCTATCCAGCTTAGCTATTAGGTCAGGCCGGTAGGATTGGGTCGATGGGAATATAAATACCTTGGATTCTATCCAACTTAGCTAAGGTCAGGCCGATAGGACTGGGTCGATGGGAATATAATACCTTGGATTCTATCAAGCTTAGCTAACAGATCAAGCCGATAGGATTGGGTTGGGTGGCTTGTGTGTAAAGCCTTTGCCTCCAAGTAAGGATCATAATGTACATATTGAAAGTTTCGTTCACTGTTTGTGTAGATTTGCTAAACTATACATTTTTGGAAACGTTAGGAAATACTCAACATAAAAACCAATGTTTACATTTGTTTTTAGGTTCTTTTGAAAAAATGGTTCTTTAATGTGACGTGACACATGAAAAGTCATTGGGTGTCACTTGCATCCTTCGCAATTCAGCACACCAGCTGCGAGTAAGGATGATTAGCCTCCCCAATTATTATTATTATATGAATACCGTGGATTCTACCCAGCTTAGCTATTAGGTCAGGCCGGTAGGATTGGGTCGATGGGGTTATGAAAACCATGGATTCTATCAAGCTTAGCTATTAGGTCAGGCCGATAGGATTGGGTCGATTGGGATTTTCCATGGATTCTATCCAGCTTAGCTATTAGGTCAGGCCGGTAGGATTGGGTCGATGGGAATATAAATACCTTGGATTCTATCCAACTTAGCTAAGGTCAGGCCGATAGGACTGGGTCGATGGGAATATAATACCTTGGATTCTATCAAGCTTAGCTAACAGATCAAGCCGATAGGATTGGGTTGGGTGGCTTGTGTGTAAAGCCTTTGCCTCCAAGTAAGGTTCATAATGTACATATTGAAAGTTTCGTTCACTGTTTGTGTAGATTTGCTAAACTATACATTTTTGGAAACGTTAGGAAATACTCAACATAAAAACCAATGTTTACATTTGTTTTTAGGTTCTTTTGAAAAAATGGTTCTTTAATGTGACGTGACACATGAAAAGTCATTGGGTGTCACTTGCATCCTTCGCAATTCAGCACACCAGCTGCGAGTAAGGATGATTAGCCTCCCCAATTATTATTATTATATGAATACCGTGGATTCTATCCAGCTTAGCTATTAGGTCAGGCCGGTAGGATTGGGTCGATGGGGTTATGAAAACCATGGATTCTATCAAGCTTAGCTATTAGGTCAGGCCGATAGGATTGGGTCGATTGGGATTTTCCATGGATTCTATCCAGCTTAGCTATTAGGTCAGGCCGGTAGGATTGGGTCGATGGGAATATAAATACCTTGGATTCTATCCAACTTAGCTAAGGTCAGGCCGATAGGACTGGGTCGATGGGAATATAATACCTTGGATTCTATCAAGCTTAGCTAACAGATCAAGCCGATAGGATTGGGTTGGGTGGCTTGTGTGTAAAGCCTTTGCCTCCAAGTAAGGTTCATAATGTACATATTGAAAGTTTCGTTCACTGTTTGTGTAGATTTGCTAAACTATACATTTTTGGAAACGTTAGGAAATACTCAACATAAAAACCAATGTTTACATTTGTTTTTAGGTTCTTTTGAAAAAATGGTTCTTTAATGTGACGTGACACATGAAAAGTCATTGGGTGTCACTTGCATCCTTCGCAATTCAGCACACCAGCTGCGAGTAAGGATGATTAGCCTCCCCAATTATTATTATTATATGAATACCGTGGATTCTATCCAGCTTAGCTATTAGGTCAGGCCGGTAGGATTGGGTCAATGGGGTTATGAAAACCATGGATTCTATCAAGCTTAGCTATTAGGTCAGGCCGATAGGATTGGGTCGATTGGGATTTTCCATGGATTCTATCCAGCTTAGCTATTAGGTCAGGCCGGTAGGATTGGGTCGATGGGAATATAAATACCTTGGATTCTATCCAACTTAGCTAAGGTCAGGCCGATAGGACTGGGTCGATGGGAATATAATACCTTGGATTCTATCAAGCTTAGCTAACAGATCAAGCCGATAGGATTGGGTTGGGTGGCTTGTGTGTAAAGCCTTTGCCTCCAAGTAAGGTTCATAATGTACATATTGAAAGTTTCGTTCACTGTTTGTGTAGATTTGCTAAACTATACATTTTTGGAAACGTTAGGAAATACTCAACATAAAAACCAATGTTTACATTTGTTTTTAGGTTCTTTTGAAAAAATGGTTCTTTAATGTGACGTGACACATGAAAAGTCATTGGGTGTCACTTGCATCCTTCGCAATTCAGCACACCAGCTGCGAGTAAGGATGATTAGCCTCCCCAATTATTATTATTATATGAATACCGTGGATTCTATCCAGCTTAGCTATTAGGTCAGGCCGATAGGATTGGGTCGATTGGGATTTTCCATGGATTCTATCCAGCTTAGCTATTAGGTCAGGCCGGTAGGATTGGGTCGATGGGAATATAAATACCTTGGATTCTATCCAACTTAGCTAAGGTCAGGCCGATAGGACTGGGTCGATGGGAATATAATACCTTGGATTCTATCAAGCTTAGCTAACAGATCAAGCCGATAGGATTGGGTTGGGTGGCTTGTGTGTAAAGCCTTTGCCTCCAAGTAAGGTTCATAATGTACATATTGAAAGTTTCGTTCACTGTTTGTGTAGATTTGCTAAACTATACATTTTTGGAAACGTTAGGAAATACTCAACATAAAAACCAATGTTTACATTTGTTTTTAGGTTCTTTTGAAAAAATGGTTCTTTAATGTGACGTGACACATGAAAAGTCATTGGGTGTCACTTGCATCCTTCGCAATTCAGCACACCAGCTGCGAGTAAGGATGATTAGCCTCCCCAATTATTATTATTATATGAATACCGTGGATTCTATCCAGCTTAGCTATTAGGTCAGGCCGGTAGGATTGGGTCGATGGGGTTATGAAAACCATGGATTCTATCAAGCTTAGCTATTAGGTCAGGCCGATAGGATTGGGTCGATTGGGATTTTCCATGGATTCTATCCAGCTTAGCTATTAGGTCAGGCCGGTAGGATTGGGTCGATGGGAATATAAATACCTTGGATTCTATCCAACTTAGCTAAGGTCAGGCCGATAGGACTGGGTCGATGGGAATATAATACCTTGGATTCTATCAAGCTTAGCTAACAGATCAAGCCGATAGGATTGGGTTGGGTGGCTTGTGTGTAAAGCCTTTGCCTCCAAGTAAGGTTCATAATGTACATATTGAAAGTTTCGTTCACTGTTTGTGTAGATTTGCTAAACTATACATTTTTGGAAACGTTAGGAAATACTCAACATAAAAACCAATGTTTACATTTGTTTTTAGGTTCTTTTGAAAAAATGGTTCTTTAACCCTAACCCTCCCAAATCCTCCAAATTCCTCATTGCAAAATGCAGGATTTTGCAGGATTGAGGTCACTTGGAGTTTGATGCATTGCAGGATTTTGCAGGATTGAGGTTACTTGGGGTTTTACCCCTGCAGGAATATGGAGGATTCAGGTTATCAGGCTGAATGTGACACACAAGGATTTTGCAGGATTGAGGTCACTTGGAGTTTGATGCATCGCAGGATTTTGCAGGATTGAGGTTACTTGGGTTTTTACTGACTGCAGCCAGGGCAAGACTGCAGGATTTTGCAGGATACAGGCTGTATGGTCACCAGTGACCAATATTGGAGGATTTTGCAGGATTCAGGTTACTTGGAGTTTTAACAATTTAGGAATTGGAGGATTTTGCAGGATTCAGGTTATGTGTATGTAAAAATGGGTAGGGAGTTAGGGTTAATGTGACGTGACACATGAAAAGTCATTGGGTGTCACTTGCATCCTTCGCAATTCAGCACACCAGCTAGTAAGGATGATTAGCCTCCCCAATTATTATTATTATATGAATACCGTGGATTCTATCCAGCTTAGCTATTAGGTCAGGCCGGTAGGATTGGGTCGATGGGGTTATGAAAACCATGGATTCTATCAAGCTTAGCTATTAGGTCAGGCCGATAGGATTGGGTCGATTGGGATTTTCCATGGATTCTATCCAGCTTAGCTATTAGGTCAGGCCGGTAGGATTGGGTCGATGGGAATATAAATACCTTGGATTCTATCCAACTTAGCTAAGGTCAGGCCGATAGGACTGGGTCGATGGGAATATAATACCTTGGATTCTATCAAGCTTAGCTAACAGATCAAGCCGATAGGATTGGGTTGGGTGGCTTGTGTGTAAAGCCTTTGCCTCCAAGTAAGGTTCATAATGTACATATTGAAAGTTTCGTTCACTGTTTGTATAGATTTGCTAAACTATACATTTTTGGAAACGTTAGGAAATACTCAGCATAAAAACCAATGTTTACATTTGTTTTTAGGTTCTTTTGAAAAAATGGTTCTTTAATGTGACGTGACACATGAAAAGTCATTGGGTGTCACTTGCATCCTTCGCAATTCAGCACACCAGCTGCGAGTAAGGATGATTAGCCTCCCCAATTATTATTATTATATGAATACCGTGGATTCTATCCAGCTTAGCTATTAGGTCAGGCCGGTAGGATTGGGTCGATGGGGTTATGAAAACCATGGATTCTATCAAGCTTAGCTATTAGGTCAGGCCGATAGGATTGGGTCGATTGGGATTTTCCATGGATTCTATCCAGCTTAGCTATTAGGTCAGGCCGGTAGGATTGGGTCGATGGGAATATAAATACCTTGGATTCTATCCAACTTAGCTAAGGTCAGGCCGATAGGACTGGGTCGATGGGAATATAATACCTTGGATTCTATCAAGCTTAGCTAACAGATCAAGCCGATAGGATTGGGTTGGGTGGCTTGTGTGTAAAGCCTTTGCCTCCAAGTAAGGTTCATAATGTACATATTGAAAGTTTCGTTCACTGTTTGTGTAGATTTGCTAAACTATACATTTTTGGAAACGTTAGGAAATACTCAACATAAAAACCAATGTTTACATTTGTTTTTAGGTTCTTTTGAAAAAATGGTTCTTTAATGTGACGTGACACATGAAAAGTCATTGGGTGTCACTTGCATCCTTCGCAATTCAGCACACCAGCTGCGAGTAAGGATGATTAGCCTCCCCAATTATTATTATTATATGAATACCGTGGATTCTATCCAGCTTAGCTATTAGGTCAGGCCGGTAGGATTGGGTCGATGGGGTTATGAAAACCTTGGATTCTATCAAGCTTAGCTATTAGGTCAGGCCGATAGGATTGGGTCGATTGGGATTTTCCATGGATTCTATCCAGCTTAGCTATTAGGTCAGGCCGGTAGGATTGGGTCGATGGGAATATAAATACCTTGGATTCTATCCAACTTAGCTAAGGTCAGGCCGATAGGACTGGGTCGATGGGAATATAATACCTTGGATTCTATCAAGCTTAGCTAACAGATCAAGCCGATAGGATTGGGTTGGGTGGCTTGTGTGTAAAGCCTTTGCCTCCAAGTAAGGTTCATAATGTACATATTGAAAGTTTCGTTCACTGTTTGTGTAGATTTGCTAAACTATACATTTTTGGAAACGTTAGGAAATACTCAACATAAAAACCAATGTTTACATTTGTTTTTAGGTTCTTTTGAAAAAATGGTTCTTTAATGTGACGTGACACATGAAAAGTCATTGGGTGTCACTTGCATCCTTCGCAATTCAGCACACCAGCTGCGAGTAAGGATGATTAGCCTCCCCAATTATTATTATTATATGAATACCGTGGATTCTATCCAGCTTAGCTGTTAGGTCAGGCCGGTAGGATTGGGTCGATGGGGTTATGAAAACCATGGATTCTATCAAGCTTAGCTATTAGGTCAGGCCGATAGGATTGGGTCGATTGGGATTTTCCATGGATTCTATCCAGCTTAGCTATTAGGTCAGGCCGGTAGGATTGGGTCGATGGGAATATAAATACCTTGGATTCTATCCAACTTAGCTAAGGTCAGGCCGATAGGACTGGGTCGATGGGAATATAATACCTTGGATTCTATCAAGCTTAGCTAACAGATCAAGCCGATAGGATTGGGTTGGGTGGCTTGTGTGTAAAGCCTTTGCCTCTAAGTAAGGTTCATAATGTACATATTGAAAGTTTCGTTCACTGTTTGTGTAGATTTGCTAAACTATACATTTTTGGAAACGTTAGGAAATACTCAACATAAAAACCAATGTTTACATTTGTTTTTAGGTTCTTTTGAAAAAATGGTTCTTTAATGTGACGTGACACATGAAAAGTCATTGGGTGTCACTTGCATCCTTCGCAATTCAGCACACCAGCTGCGAGTAAGGATGATTAGCCTCCCCAATTATTATTATTATATGAATACCGTGGATTCTACCCAGCTTAGCTATTAGGTCAGGCCGGTAGGATTGGGTCGATGGGGTTATGAAAACCATGGATTCTATCAAGCTTAGCTATTAGGTCAGGCCGATAGGATTGGGTCGATTGGGATTTTCCATGGATTCTATCCAGCTTAGCTATTAGGTCAGGCCGGTAGGATTGGGTCGATGGGAATATAAATACCTTGGATTCTATCCAACTTAGCTAAGGTCAGGCCGATAGGACTGGGTCGATGGGAATATAATACCTTGGATTCTATCAAGCTTAGCTAACAGATCAAGCCGATAGGATTGGGTTGGGTGGCTTGTGTGTAAAGCCTTTGCCTCCAAGTAAGGTTCATAATGTACATATTGAAAGTTTCGTTCACTGTTTGTGTAGATTTGCTAAACTATACATTTTTGGAAACGTTAGGAAATACTCAACATAAAAACCAATGTTTACATTTGTTTTTAGGTTCTTTTGAAAAAATGGTTCTTTAATGTGACGTGACACATGAAAAGTCATTGGGTGTCACTTGCATCCTTCGCAATTCAGCACACCAGCTGCGAGTAAGGATGATTAGCCTCCCCAATTATTATTATTATATGAATACCGTGGATTCTATCCAGCTTAGCTATTAGGTCAGGCCGGTAGGATTGGGTCGATGGGGTTATGAAAACCATGGATTCTATCAAGCTTAGCTATTAGGTCAGGCCGATAGGATTGGGTCGATTGGGATTTTCCATGGATTCTATCCAGCTTAGCTATTAGGTCAGGCCGGTAGGATTGGGTCGATGGGAATATAAATACCTTGGATTCTATCCAACTTAGCTAAGGTCAGGCCGATAGGACTGGGTCGATGGGAATATAATACCTTGGATTCTATCAAGCTTAGCTAACAGATCAAGCCGATAGGATTGGGTTGGGTGGCTTGTGTGTAAAGCCTTTGCCTCCAAGTAAGGTTCATAATGTACATATTGAAAGTTTCGTTCACTGTTTGTGTAGATTTGCTAAACTATACATTTTTGGAAACGTTAGGAAATACTCAACATAAAAACCAATGTTTACATTTGTTTTTAGGTTCTTTTGAAAAAATGGTTCTTTAATGTGACGTGACACATGAAAAGTCATTGGGTGTCACTTGCATCCTTCGCAATTCAGCACACCAGCTGCGAGTAAGGATGATTAGCCTCCCCAATTATTATTATTATATGAATACCGTGGATTCTATCCAGCTTAGCTATTAGGTCAGGCCGGTAGGATTGGGTCGATGGGGTTATGAAAACCATGGATTCTATCAAGCTTAGCTATTAGGTCAGGCCGATAGGATTGGGTCGATTGGGATTTTCCATGGATTCTATCCAGCTTAGCTATTAGGTCAGGCCGGTAGGATTGGGTCGATGGGAATATAAATACCTTGGATTCTATCCAACTTAGCTAAGGTCAGGCCGATAGGACTGGGTCGATGGGAATATAATACCTTGGATTCTATCAAGCTTAGCTAACAGATCAAGCCGATAGGATTGGGTTGGGTGGCTTGTGTGTAAAGCCTTTGCCTCCAAGTAAGGTTCATAATGTACATATTGAAAGTTTCGTTCACTGTTTGTGTAGATTTGCTAAACTATACATTTTTGGAAACGTTAGGAAATACTCAACATAAAAACCAATGTTTACATTTGTTTTTAGGTTCTTTTGAAAAAATGGTTCTTTAATGTGACGTGACACATGAAAAGTCATTGGGTGTCACTTGCATCCTTCGCAATTCAGCACACCAGCTGCGAGTAAGGATGATTAGCCTCCCCAATTATTATTATTATATGAATACCGTGGATTCTATCCAGCTTAGCTATTAGGTCAGGCCGGTAGGAATGGGTCGATGGGGTTATGAAAACCATGGATTCTATCAAGCTTAGCTATTAGGTCAGGCCGATAGGATTGGGTCGATTGGGATTTTCCATGGATTCTATCCAGCTTAGCTATTAGGTCAGGCCGGTAGGATTGGGTCGATGGGAATATAAATACCTTGGATTCTATCCAACTTAGCTAAGGTCAGGCCGATAGGACTGGGTCGATGGGAATATAATACCTTGGATTCTATCAAGCTTAGCTAACAGATCAAGCCGATAGGATTGGGTTGGGTGGCTTGTGTGTAAAGCCTTTGCCTCCAAGTAAGGTTCATAATGTACATATTGAAAGTTTCGTTCACTGTTTGTGTAGATTTGCTAAACTATACATTTTTGGAAACGTTAGGAAATACTCAACATAAAAACCAATGTTTACATTTGTTTTTAGGTTCTTTTGAAAAAATGGTTCTTTAATGTGACGTGACACATGAAAAGTCATTGGGTGTCACTTGCATCCTTCGCAATTCAGCACACCAGCTGCGAGTAAGGATGATTAGCCTCCCCAATTATTATTATTATATGAATACCGTGGATTCTATCCAGCTTAGCTATTAGGTCAGGCCGGTAGGATTGGGTCGATGGGGTTATGAAAACCATGGATTCTATCAAGCTTAGCTATTAGGTCAGGCCGATAGGATTGGGTCGATTGGGATTTTCCATGGATTCTATCCAGCTTAGCTATTAGGTCAGGCCGGTAGGATTGGGTCGATGGGAATATAAATACCTTGGATTCTATCCAACTTAGCTAAGGTCAGGCCGATAGGACTGGGTCGATGGGAATATAATACCTTGGATTCTATCAAGCTTAGCTAACAGATCAAGCCGATAGGATTGGGTTGGGTGGCTTGTGTGTAAAGCCTTTGCCTCCAAGTAAGGTTCATAATGTACATATTGAAAGTTTCGTTCACTGTTTGTGTAGATTTGCTAAACTATACATTTTTGGAAACGTTAGGAAATACTCAACATAAAAACCAATGTTTACATTTGTTTTTAGGTTCTTTTGAAAAAATGGTTCTTTAATGTGACGTGACACATGAAAAGTCATTGGGTGTCACTTGCATCCTTCGCAATTCAGCACACCAGCTGCGAGTAAGGATGATTAGCCTCCCCAATTATTATTATTATATGAATACCGTGGATTCTATCCAGCTTAGCTATTAGGTCAGGCCGATAGGATTGGGTCGATTGGGATTTTCCATGGATTCTATCCAGCTTAGCTATTAGGTCAGGCCGGTAGGATTGGGTCGATGGGAATATAAATACCTTGGATTCTATCCAACTTAGCTAAGGTCAGGCCGATAGGACTGGGTCGATGGGAATATAATACCTTGGATTCTATCAAGCTTAGCTAACAGATCAAGCCGATAGGATTGGGTTGGGTGGCTTGTGTGTAAAGCCTTTGCCTCCAAGTAAGGTTCATAATGTACATATTGAAAGTTTCGTTCACTGTTTGTGTAGATTTGCTAAACTATACATTTTTGGAAACGTTAGGAAATACTCAACATAAAAACCAATGTTTACATTTGTTTTTAGGTTCTTTTGAAAAAATGGTTCTTTAATGTGACGTGACACATGAAAAGTCATTGGGTGTCACTTGCATCCTTCGCAATTCAGCACACCAGCTGCGAGTAAGGATGATTAGCCTCCCCAATTATTATTATTATATGAATACCGTGGATTCTATCCAGCTTAGCTATTAGGTCAGGCCGGTAGGATTGGGTCGATGGGGTTATGAAAACCATGGATTCTATCAAGCTTAGCTATTAGGTCAGGCCGATAGGATTGGGTCGATTGGGATTTTCCATGGATTCTATCCAGCTTAGCTATTAGGTCAGGCCGGTAGGATTGGGTCGATGGGAATATAAATACCTTGGATTCTATCCAACTTAGCTAAGGTCAGGCCGATAGGACTGGGTCGATGGGAATATAATACCTTGGATTCTATCAAGCTTAGCTAACAGATCAAGCCGATAGGATTGGGTTGGGTGGCTTGTGTGTAAAGCCTTTGCCTCCAAGTAAGGTTCATAATGTACATATTGAAAGTTTCGTTCACTGTTTGTGTAGATTTGCTAAACTATACATTTTTGGAAACGTTAGGAAATACTCAACATAAAAACCAATGTTTACATTTGTTTTTAGGTTCTTTTGAAAAAATGGTTCTTTAACCCTAACCCTCCCAAATCCTCCAAATTCCTCATTGCAAAATGCAGGATTTTGCAGGATTGAGGTCACTTGGAGTTTGATGCATTGCAGGATTTTGCAGGATTGAGGTTACTTGGGGTTTTACCCCTGCAGGAATATGGAGGATTCAGGTTATCAGGCTGAATGTGACACACAAGGATTTTGCAGGATTGAGGTCACTTGGAGTTTGATGCATCGCAGGATTTTGCAGGATTGAGGTTACTTGGGTTTTTACTGACTGCAGCCAGGGCAAGACTGCAGGATTTTGCAGGATACAGGCTGTATGGTCACCAGTGACCAATATTGGAGGATTTTGCAGGATTCAGGTTACTTGGAGTTTTAACAATTTAGGAATTGGAGGATTTTGCAGGATTCAGGTTATGTGTATGTAAAAATGGGTAGGGAGTTAGGGTTAATGTGACGTGACACATGAAAAGTCATTGGGTGTCACTTGCATCCTTCGCAATTCAGCACACCAGCTAGTAAGGATGATTAGCCTCCCCAATTATTATTATTATATGAATACCGTGGATTCTATCCAGCTTAGCTATTAGGTCAGGCCGGTAGGATTGGGTCGATGGGGTTATGAAAACCATGGATTCTATCAAGCTTAGCTATTAGGTCAGGCCGATAGGATTGGGTCGATTGGGATTTTCCATGGATTCTATCCAGCTTAGCTATTAGGTCAGGCCGGTAGGATTGGGTCGATGGGAATATAAATACCTTGGATTCTATCCAACTTAGCTAAGGTCAGGCCGATAGGACTGGGTCGATGGGAATATAATACCTTGGATTCTATCAAGCTTAGCTAACAGATCAAGCCGATAGGATTGGGTTGGGTGGCTTGTGTGTAAAGCCTTTGCCTCCAAGTAAGGTTCATAATGTACATATTGAAAGTTTCGTTCACTGTTTGTATAGATTTGCTAAACTATACATTTTTGGAAACGTTAGGAAATACTCAGCATAAAAACCAATGTTTACATTTGTTTTTAGGTTCTTTTGAAAAAATGGTTCTTTAATGTGACGTGACACATGAAAAGTCATTGGGTGTCACTTGCATCCTTCGCAATTCAGCACACCAGCTGCGAGTAAGGATGATTAGCCTCCCCAATTATTATTATTATATGAATACCGTGGATTCTATCCAGCTTAGCTATTAGGTCAGGCCGGTAGGATTGGGTCGATGGGGTTATGAAAACCATGGATTCTATCAAGCTTAGCTATTAGGTCAGGCCGATAGGATTGGGTCGATTGGGATTTTCCATGGATTCTATCCAGCTTAGCTATTAGGTCAGGCCGGTAGGATTGGGTCGATGGGAATATAAATACCTTGGATTCTATCCAACTTAGCTAAGGTCAGGCCGATAGGACTGGGTCGATGGGAATATAATACCTTGGATTCTATCAAGCTTAGCTAACAGATCAAGCCGATAGGATTGGGTTGGGTGGCTTGTGTGTAAAGCCTTTGCCTCCAAGTAAGGTTCATAATGTACATATTGAAAGTTTCGTTCACTGTTTGTGTAGATTTGCTAAACTATACATTTTTGGAAACGTTAGGAAATACTCAACATAAAAACCAATGTTTACATTTGTTTTTAGGTTCTTTTGAAAAAATGGTTCTTTAATGTGACGTGACACATGAAAAGTCATTGGGTGTCACTTGCATCCTTCGCAATTCAGCACACCAGCTGCGAGTAAGGATGATTAGCCTCCCCAATTATTATTATTATATGAATACCGTGGATTCTATCCAGCTTAGCTATTAGGTCAGGCCGGTAGGATTGGGTCGATGGGGTTATGAAAACCTTGGATTCTATCAAGCTTAGCTATTAGGTCAGGCCGATAGGATTGGGTCGATTGGGATTTTCCATGGATTCTATCCAGCTTAGCTATTAGGTCAGGCCGGTAGGATTGGGTCGATGGGAATATAAATACCTTGGATTCTATCCAACTTAGCTAAGGTCAGGCCGATAGGACTGGGTCGATGGGAATATAATACCTTGGATTCTATCAAGCTTAGCTAACAGATCAAGCCGATAGGATTGGGTTGGGTGGCTTGTGTGTAAAGCCTTTGCCTCCAAGTAAGGTTCATAATGTACATATTGAAAGTTTCGTTCACTGTTTGTGTAGATTTGCTAAACTATACATTTTTGGAAACGTTAGGAAATACTCAACATAAAAACCAATGTTTACATTTGTTTTTAGGTTCTTTTGAAAAAATGGTTCTTTAATGTGACGTGACACATGAAAAGTCATTGGGTGTCACTTGCATCCTTCGCAATTCAGCACACCAGCTGCGAGTAAGGATGATTAGCCTCCCCAATTATTATTATTATATGAATACCGTGGATTCTATCCAGCTTAGCTATTAGGTCAGGCCGGTAGGATTGGGTCGATGGGGTTATGAAAACCATGGATTCTATCAAGCTTAGCTATTAGGTCAGGCCGATAGGATTGGGTCGATTGGGATTTTCCATGGATTCTATCCAGCTTAGCTATTAGGTCAGGCCGGTAGGATTGGGTCGATGGGAATATAAATACCTTGGATTCTATCCAACTTAGCTAAGGTCAGGCCGATAGGACTGGGTCGATGGGAATATAATACCTTGGATTCTATCAAGCTTAGCTAACAGATCAAGCCGATAGGATTGGGTTGGGTGGCTTGTGTGTAAAGCCTTTGCCTCCAAGTAAGGTTCATAATGTACATATTGAAAGTTTCGTTCACTGTTTGTGTAGATTTGCTAAACTATACATTTTTGGAAACGTTAGGAAATACTCAACATAAAAACCAATGTTTACATTTGTTTTTAGGTTCTTTTGAAAAAATGGTTCTTTAATGTGACGTGACACATGAAAAGTCATTGGGTGTCACTTGCATCCTTCGCAATTCAGCACACCAGCTGCGAGTAAGGATGATTAGCCTCCCCAATTATTATTATTATATGAATACCGTGGATTCTATCCAGCTTAGCTATTAGGTCAGGCCGGTAGGATTGGGTCGATGGGGTTATGAAAACCTTGGATTCTATCAAGCTTAGCTATTAGGTCAGGCCGATAGGATTGGGTCGATTGGGATTTTCCATGGATTCTATCCAGCTTAGCTATTAGGTCAGGCCGGTAGGATTGGGTCGATGGGAATATAAATACCTTGGATTCTATCCAACTTAGCTAAGGTCAGGCCGATAGGACTGGGTCGATGGGAATATAATACCTTGGATTCTATCAAGCTTAGCTAACAGATCAAGCCGATAGGATTGGGTTGGGTGGCTTGTGTGTAAAGCCTTTGCCTCCAAGTAAGGTTCATAATGTACATATTGAAAGTTTCGTTCACTGTTTGTGTAGATTTGCTAAACTATACATTTTTGGAAACGTTAGGAAATACTCAACATAAAAACCAATGTTTACATTTGTTTTTAGGTTCTTTTGAAAAAATGGTTCTTTAATGTGACGTGACACATGAAAAGTCATTGGGTGTCACTTGCATCCTTCGCAATTCAGCACACCAGCTGCGAGTAAGGATGATTAGCCTCCCCAATTATTATTATTATATGAATACCGTGGATTCTATCCAGCTTAGCTATTAGGTCAGGCCGGTAGGATTGGGTCGATGGGGTTATGAAAACCATGGATTCTATCAAGCTTAGCTATTAGGTCAGGCCGATAGGATTGGGTCGATTGGGATTTTCCATGGATTCTATCCAGCTTAGCTATTAGGTCAGGCCGGTAGGATTGGGTCGATGGGAATATAAATACCTTGGATTCTATCCAACTTAGCTAAGGTCAGGCCGATAGGACTGGGTCGATGGGAATATAATACCTTGGATTCTATCAAGCTTAGCTAACAGATCAAGCCGATAGGATTGGGTTGGGTGGCTTGTGTGTAAAGCCTTTGCCTCCAAGTAAGGTTCATAATGTACATATTGAAAGTTTCGTTCACTGTTTGTGTAGATTTGCTAAACTATACATTTTTGGAAACGTTAGGAAATACTCAACATAAAAACCAATGTTTACATTTGTTTTTAGGTTCTTTTGAAAAAATGGTTCTTTAATGTGACGTGACACATGAAAAGTCATTGGGTGTCACTTGCATCCTTCGCAATTCAGCACACCAGCTGCGAGTAAGGATGATTAGCCTCCCCAATTATTATTATTATATGAATACCGTGGATTCTATCCAGCTTAGCTATTAGGTCAGGCCGGTAGGAATGGGTCGATGGGGTTATGAAAACCATGGATTCTATCAAGCTTAGCTATTAGGTCAGGCCGATAGGATTGGGTCGATTGGGATTTTCCATGGATTCTATCCAGCTTAGCTATTAGGTCAGGCCGGTAGGATTGGGTCGATGGGAATATAAATACCTTGGATTCTATCCAACTTAGCTAAGGTCAGGCCGATAGGACTGGGTCGATGGGAATATAATACCTTGGATTCTATCAAGCTTAGCTAACAGATCAAGCCGATAGGATTGGGTTGGGTGGCTTGTGTGTAAAGCCTTTGCCTCCAAGTAAGGTTCATAATGTACATATTGAAAGTTTCGTTCACTGTTTGTGTAGATTTGCTAAACTATACATTTTTGGAAACGTTAGGAAATACTCAACATAAAAACCAATGTTTACATTTGTTTTTAGGTTCTTTTGAAAAAATGGTTCTTTAATGTGACGTGACACATGAAAAGTCATTGGGTGTCACTTGCATCCTTCGCAATTCAGCACACCAGCTGCGAGTAAGGATGATTAGCCTCCCCAATTATTATTATTATATGAATACCGTGGATTCTATCCAGCTTAGCTATTAGGTCAGGCCGGTAGGATTGGGTCGATGGGGTTATGAAAACCATGGATTCTATCAAGCTTAGCTATTAGGTCAGGCCGATAGGATTGGGTCGATTGGGATTTTCCATGGATTCTATCCAGCTTAGCTATTAGGTCAGGCCGGTAGGATTGGGTCGATGGGAATATAAATACCTTGGATTCTATCCAACTTAGCTAAGGTCAGGCCGATAGGACTGGGTCGATGGGAATATAATACCTTGGATTCTATCAAGCTTAGCTAACAGATCAAGCCGATAGGATTGGGTTGGGTGGCTTGTGTGTAAAGCCTTTGCCTCCAAGTAAGGTTCATAATGTACATATTGAAAGTTTCGTTCACTGTTTGTGTAGATTTGCTAAACTATACATTTTTGGAAACGTTAGGAAATACTCAACATAAAAACCAATGTTTACATTTGTTTTTAGGTTCTTTTGAAAAAATGGTTCTTTAATGTGACGTGACACATGAAAAGTCATTGGGTGTCACTTGCATCCTTCGCAATTCAGCACACCAGCTGCGAGTAAGGATGATTAGCCTCCCCAATTATTATTATTATATGAATACCGTGGATTCTATCCAGCTTAGCTATTAGGTCAGGCCGATAGGATTGGGTCGATTGGGATTTTCCATGGATTCTATCCAGCTTAGCTATTAGGTCAGGCCGGTAGGATTGGGTCGATGGGAATATAAATACCTTGGATTCTATCCAACTTAGCTAAGGTCAGGCCGATAGGACTGGGTCGATGGGAATATAATACCTTGGATTCTATCAAGCTTAGCTAACAGATCAAGCCGATAGGATTGGGTTGGGTGGCTTGTGTGTAAAGCCTTTGCCTCCAAGTAAGGTTCATAATGTACATATTGAAAGTTTCGTTCACTGTTTGTGTAGATTTGCTAAACTATACATTTTTGGAAACGTTAGGAAATACTCAACATAAAAACCAATGTTTACATTTGTTTTTAGGTTCTTTTGAAAAAATGGTTCTTTAATGTGACGTGACACATGAAAAGTCATTGGGTGTCACTTGCATCCTTCGCAATTCAGCACACCAGCTGCGAGTAAGGATGATTAGCCTCCCCAATTATTATTATTATATGAATACCGTGGATTCTATCCAGCTTAGCTATTAGGTCAGGCCGGTAGGATTGGGTCGATGGGGTTATGAAAACCATGGATTCTATCAAGCTTAGCTATTAGGTCAGGCCGATAGGATTGGGTCGATTGGGATTTTCCATGGATTCTATCCAGCTTAGCTATTAGGTCAGGCCGGTAGGATTGGGTCGATGGGAATATAAATACCTTGGATTCTATCCAACTTAGCTAAGGTCAGGCCGATAGGACTGGGTCGATGGGAATATAATACCTTGGATTCTATCAAGCTTAGCTAACAGATCAAGCCGATAGGATTGGGTTGGGTGGCTTGTGTGTAAAGCCTTTGCCTCCAAGTAAGGTTCATAATGTACATATTGAAAGTTTCGTTCACTGTTTGTGTAGATTTGCTAAACTATACATTTTTGGAAACGTTAGGAAATACTCAACATAAAAACCAATGTTTACATTTGTTTTTAGGTTCTTTTGAAAAAATGGTTCTTTAACCCTAACCCTCCCAAATCCTCCAAATTCCTCATTGCAAAATGCAGGATTTTGCAGGATTGAGGTCACTTGGAGTTTGATGCATTGCAGGATTTTGCAGGATTGAGGTTACTTGGGGTTTTACCCCTGCAGGAATATGGAGGATTCAGGTTATCAGGCTGAATGTGACACACAAGGATTTTGCAGGATTGAGGTCACTTGGAGTTTGATGCATCGCAGGATTTTGCAGGATTGAGGTTACTTGGGTTTTTACTGACTGCAGCCAGGGCAAGACTGCAGGATTTTGCAGGATACAGGCTGTATGGTCACCAGTGACCAATATTGGAGGATTTTGCAGGATTCAGGTTACTTGGAGTTTTAACAATTTAGGAATTGGAGGATTTTGCAGGATTCAGGTTATGTGTATGTAAAAATGGGTAGGGAGTTAGGGTTAATGTGACGTGACACATGAAAAGTCATTGGGTGTCACTTGCATCCTTCGCAATTCAGCACACCAGCTAGTAAGGATGATTAGCCTCCCCAATTATTATTATTATATGAATACCGTGGATTCTATCCAGCTTAGCTATTAGGTCAGGCCGGTAGGATTGGGTCGATGGGGTTATGAAAACCATGGATTCTATCAAGCTTAGCTATTAGGTCAGGCCGATAGGATTGGGTCGATTGGGATTTTCCATGGATTCTATCCAGCTTAGCTATTAGGTCAGGCCGGTAGGATTGGGTCGATGGGAATATAAATACCTTGGATTCTATCCAACTTAGCTAAGGTCAGGCCGATAGGACTGGGTCGATGGGAATATAATACCTTGGATTCTATCAAGCTTAGCTAACAGATCAAGCCGATAGGATTGGGTTGGGTGGCTTGTGTGTAAAGCCTTTGCCTCCAAGTAAGGTTCATAATGTACATATTGAAAGTTTCGTTCACTGTTTGTATAGATTTGCTAAACTATACATTTTTGGAAACGTTAGGAAATACTCAGCATAAAAACCAATGTTTACATTTGTTTTTAGGTTCTTTTGAAAAAATGGTTCTTTAATGTGACGTGACACATGAAAAGTCATTGGGTGTCACTTGCATCCTTCGCAATTCAGCACACCAGCTGCGAGTAAGGATGATTAGCCTCCCCAATTATTATTATTATATGAATACCGTGGATTCTATCCAGCTTAGCTGTTAGGTCAGGCCGGTAGGATTGGGTCGATGGGGTTATGAAAACCATGGATTCTATCAAGCTTAGCTATTAGGTCAGGCCGATAGGATTGGGTCGATTGGGATTTTCCATGGATTCTATCCAGCTTAGCTATTAGGTCAGGCCGGTAGGATTGGGTCGATGGGAATATAAATACCTTGGATTCTATCCAACTTAGCTAAGGTCAGGCCGATAGGACTGGGTCGATGGGAATATAATACCTTGGATTCTATCAAGCTTAGCTAACAGATCAAGCCGATAGGATTGGGTTGGGTGGCTTGTGTGTAAAGCCTTTGCCTCTAAGTAAGGTTCATAATGTACATATTGAAAGTTTCGTTCACTGTTTGTGTAGATTTGCTAAACTATACATTTTTGGAAACGTTAGGAAATACTCAACATAAAAACCAATGTTTACATTTGTTTTTAGGTTCTTTTGAAAAAATGGTTCTTTAATGTGACGTGACACATGAAAAGTCATTGGGTGTCACTTGCATCCTTCGCAATTCAGCACACCAGCTGCGAGTAAGGATGATTAGCCTCCCCAATTATTATTATTATATGAATACCGTGGATTCTACCCAGCTTAGCTATTAGGTCAGGCCGGTAGGATTGGGTCGATGGGGTTATGAAAACCATGGATTCTATCAAGCTTAGCTATTAGGTCAGGCCGATAGGATTGGGTCGATTGGGATTTTCCATGGATTCTATCCAGCTTAGCTATTAGGTCAGGCCGGTAGGATTGGGTCGATGGGAATATAAATACCTTGGATTCTATCCAACTTAGCTAAGGTCAGGCCGATAGGACTGGGTCGATGGGAATATAATACCTTGGATTCTATCAAGCTTAGCTAACAGATCAAGCCGATAGGATTGGGTTGGGTGGCTTGTGTGTAAAGCCTTTGCCTCCAAGTAAGGTTCATAATGTACATATTGAAAGTTTCGTTCACTGTTTGTGTAGATTTGCTAAACTATACATTTTTGGAAACGTTAGGAAATACTCAACATAAAAACCAATGTTTACATTTGTTTTTAGGTTCTTTTGAAAAAATGGTTCTTTAATGTGACGTGACACATGAAAAGTCATTGGGTGTCACTTGCATCCTTCGCAATTCAGCACACCAGCTGCGAGTAAGGATGATTAGCCTCCCCAATTATTATTATTATATGAATACCGTGGATTCTATCCAGCTTAGCTATTAGGTCAGGCCGGTAGGATTGGGTCGATGGGGTTATGAAAACCATGGATTCTATCAAGCTTAGCTATTAGGTCAGGCCGATAGGATTGGGTCGATTGGGATTTTCCATGGATTCTATCCAGCTTAGCTATTAGGTCAGGCCGGTAGGATTGGGTCGATGGGAATATAAATACCTTGGATTCTATCCAACTTAGCTAAGGTCAGGCCGATAGGACTGGGTCGATGGGAATATAATACCTTGGATTCTATCAAGCTTAGCTAACAGATCAAGCCGATAGGATTGGGTTGGGTGGCTTGTGTGTAAAGCCTTTGCCTCCAAGTAAGGTTCATAATGTACATATTGAAAGTTTCGTTCACTGTTTGTGTAGATTTGCTAAACTATACATTTTTGGAAACGTTAGGAAATACTCAACATAAAAACCAATGTTTACATTTGTTTTTAGGTTCTTTTGAAAAAATGGTTCTTTAATGTGACGTGACACATGAAAAGTCATTGGGTGTCACTTGCATCCTTCGCAATTCAGCACACCAGCTGCGAGTAAGGATGATTAGCCTCCCCAATTATTATTATTATATGAATACCGTGGATTCTATCCAGCTTAGCTATTAGGTCAGGCCGGTAGGATTGGGTCGATGGGGTTATGAAAACCATGGATTCTATCAAGCTTAGCTATTAGGTCAGGCCGATAGGATTGGGTCGATTGGGATTTTCCATGGATTCTATCCAGCTTAGCTATTAGGTCAGGCCGGTAGGATTGGGTCGATGGGAATATAAATACCTTGGATTCTATCCAACTTAGCTAAGGTCAGGCCGATAGGACTGGGTCGATGGGAATATAATACCTTGGATTCTATCAAGCTTAGCTAACAGATCAAGCCGATAGGATTGGGTTGGGTGGCTTGTGTGTAAAGCCTTTGCCTCCAAGTAAGGTTCATAATGTACATATTGAAAGTTTCGTTCACTGTTTGTGTAGATTTGCTAAACTATACATTTTTGGAAACGTTAGGAAATACTCAACATAAAAACCAATGTTTACATTTGTTTTTAGGTTCTTTTGAAAAAATGGTTCTTTAATGTGACGTGACACATGAAAAGTCATTGGGTGTCACTTGCATCCTTCGCAATTCAGCACACCAGCTGCGAGTAAGGATGATTAGCCTCCCCAATTATTATTATTATATGAATACCGTGGATTCTATCCAGCTTAGCTATTAGGTCAGGCCGGTAGGAATGGGTCGATGGGGTTATGAAAACCATGGATTCTATCAAGCTTAGCTATTAGGTCAGGCCGATAGGATTGGGTCGATTGGGATTTTCCATGGATTCTATCCAGCTTAGCTATTAGGTCAGGCCGGTAGGATTGGGTCGATGGGAATATAAATACCTTGGATTCTATCCAACTTAGCTAAGGTCAGGCCGATAGGACTGGGTCGATGGGAATATAATACCTTGGATTCTATCAAGCTTAGCTAACAGATCAAGCCGATAGGATTGGGTTGGGTGGCTTGTGTGTAAAGCCTTTGCCTCCAAGTAAGGTTCATAATGTACATATTGAAAGTTTCGTTCACTGTTTGTGTAGATTTGCTAAACTATACATTTTTGGAAACGTTAGGAAATACTCAACATAAAAACCAATGTTTACATTTGTTTTTAGGTTCTTTTGAAAAAATGGTTCTTTAATGTGACGTGACACATGAAAAGTCATTGGGTGTCACTTGCATCCTTCGCAATTCAGCACACCAGCTGCGAGTAAGGATGATTAGCCTCCCCAATTATTATTATTATATGAATACCGTGGATTCTATCCAGCTTAGCTATTAGGTCAGGCCGGTAGGATTGGGTCGATGGGGTTATGAAAACCATGGATTCTATCAAGCTTAGCTATTAGGTCAGGCCGATAGGATTGGGTCGATTGGGATTTTCCATGGATTCTATCCAGCTTAGCTATTAGGTCAGGCCGGTAGGATTGGGTCGATGGGAATATAAATACCTTGGATTCTATCCAACTTAGCTAAGGTCAGGCCGATAGGACTGGGTCGATGGGAATATAATACCTTGGATTCTATCAAGCTTAGCTAACAGATCAAGCCGATAGGATTGGGTTGGGTGGCTTGTGTGTAAAGCCTTTGCCTCCAAGTAAGGTTCATAATGTACATATTGAAAGTTTCGTTCACTGTTTGTGTAGATTTGCTAAACTATACATTTTTGGAAACGTTAGGAAATACTCAACATAAAAACCAATGTTTACATTTGTTTTTAGGTTCTTTTGAAAAAATGGTTCTTTAATGTGACGTGACACATGAAAAGTCATTGGGTGTCACTTGCATCCTTCGCAATTCAGCACACCAGCTGCGAGTAAGGATGATTAGCCTCCCCAATTATTATTATTATATGAATACCGTGGATTCTATCCAGCTTAGCTATTAGGTCAGGCCGGTAGGATTGGGTCGATGGGGTTATGAAAACCATGGATTCTATCAAGCTTAGCTATTAGGTCAGGCCGATAGGATTGGGTCGATTGGGATTTTCCATGGATTCTATCCAGCTTAGCTATTAGGTCAGGCCGGTAGGATTGGGTCGATGGGAATATAAATACCTTGGATTCTATCCAACTTAGCTAAGGTCAGGCCGATAGGACTGGGTCGATGGGAATATAATACCTTGGATTCTATCAAGCTTTATAGCTAACAGATCAAGCCGATAGGATTGGGTTGGGTGGCTTGTGTGTAAAGCCTTTGCCTCCAAGTAAGGTTCATAATGTACATATTGAAAGTTTCGTTCACTGTTTGTGTAGATTTGCTAAACTATACATTTTTGGAAACGTTAGGAAATACTCAACATAAAAACCAATGTTTACATTTGTTTTTAGGTTCTTTTGAAAAAATGGTTCTTTAATGTGACGTGACACATGAAAAGTCATTGGGTGTCACTTGCATCCTTCGCAATTCAGCACACCAGCTGCGAGTAAGGATGATTAGCCTCCCCAATTATTATTATTATATGAATACCGTGGATTCTATCCAGCTTAGCTATTAGGTCAGGCCGGTAGGATTGGGTCGATGGGGTTATGAAAACCATGGATTCTATCAAGCTTAGCTATTAGGTCAGGCCGATAGGATTGGGTCGATTGGGATTTTCCATGGATTCTATCCAGCTTAGCTATTAGGTCAGGCCGGTAGGATTGGGTCGATGGGAATATAAATACCTTGGATTCTATCCAACTTAGCTAAGGTCAGGCCAATAGGACTGGGTCGATGGGAATATAATACCTTGGATTCTATCAAGCTTAGCTAACAGATCAAGCCGATAGGATTGGGTTGGGTGGCTTGTGTGTAAAGCCTTTGCCTCCAAGTAAGGTTCATAATGTACATATTGAAAGTTTCGTTCACTGTTTGTGTAGATTTGCTAAACTATACATTTTGGGAAACGTTAGGAAATACTCAACATAAAAACCAATGTTTACATTTGTTTTTAGGTTCTTTTGAAAAAATGGTTCTTTAATGTGACGTGACACATGAAAAGTCATTGGGTGTCACTTGCATCCTTCGCAATTCAGCACACCAGCTGCGAGTAAGGATGATTAGCCTCCCCAATTATTATTATTATATGAATACCGTGGATTCTATCCAGCTTAGCTATTAGGTCAGGCCGGTAGGATTGGGTCGATGGGGTTATGAAAACCATGGATTCTATCAAGCTTAGCTATTAGGTCAGGCCGATAGGATTGGGTCGATTGGGATTTTCCATGGATTCTATCCAGCTTAGCTATTAGGTCAGGCCGGTAGGATTGGGTCGATGGGAATATAAATACCTTGGATTCTATCCAACTTAGCTAAGGTCAGGCCGATAGGACTGGGTCGATGGGAATATAATACCTTGGATTCTATCAAGCTTAGCTAACAGATCAAGCCGATAGGATTGGGTTGGGTGGCTTGTGTGTAAAGCCTTTGCCTCCAAGTAAGGTTCATAATGTACATATTGAAAGTTTCGTTCACTGTTTGTGTAGATTTGCTAAACTATACATTTTTGGAAACGTTAGGAAATACTCAACATAAAAACCAATGTTTACATTTGTTTTTAGGTTCTTTTGAAAAAATGGTTCTTTAATGTGACGTGACACATGAAAAGTCATTGGGTGTCACTTGCATCCTTCGCAATTCAGCACACCAGCTGCGAGTAAGGATGATTAGCCTCCCCAATTATTATTATTATATGAATACCGTGGATTCTATCCAGCTTAGCTATTAGGTCAGGCCGGTAGGATTGGGTCGATGGGGTTATGAAAACCATGGATTCTATCAAGCTTAGCTATTAGGTCAGGCCGATAGGATTGGGTCGATTGGGATTTTCCATGGATTCTATCCAGCTTAGCTATTAGGTCAGGCCGGTAGGATTGGGTCGATGGGAATATAAATACCTTGGATTCTATCCAACTTAGCTAAGGTCAGGCCGATAGGACTGGGTCGATGGGAATATAATACCTTGGATTCTATCAAGCTTTATAGCTAACAGATCAAGCCGATAGGATTGGGTTGGGTGGCTTGTGTGTAAAGCCTTTGCCTCCAAGTAAGGTTCATAATGTACATATTGAAAGTTTCGTTCACTGTTTGTGTAGATTTGCTAAACTATACATTTTTGGAAACGTTAGGAAATACTCAACATAAAAACCAATGTTTACATTTGTTTTTAGGTTCTTTTGAAAAAATGGTTCTTTAATGTGACGTGACACATGAAAAGTCATTGGGTGTCACTTGCATCCTTCGCAATTCAGCACACCAGCTGCGAGTAAGGATGATTAGCCTCCCCAATTATTATTATTATATGAATACCGTGGATTCTATCCAGCTTAGCTATTAGGTCAGGCCGGTAGGATTGGGTCGATGGGGTTATGAAAACCATGGATTCTATCAAGCTTAGCTATTAGGTCAGGCCGATAGGATTGGGTCGATTGGGATTTTCCATGGATTCTATTCAGCTTAGCTATTAGGTCAGGCCGGTAGGATTGGGTCGATGGGAATATAAATACCTTGGATTCTATCCAACTTAGCTAAGGTCAGGCCGATAGGACTGGGTCGATGGGAATATAATACCTTGGATTCTATCAAGCTTAGCTAACAGATCAAGCCGATAGGATTGGGTTGGGTGGCTTGTGTGTAAAGCCTTTGCCTCCAAGTAAGGTTCATAATGTACATATTGAAAGTTTCGTTCACTGTTTGTGTAGATTTGCTAAACTATACATTTTTGGAAACGTTAGGAAATACTCAACATAAAAACCAATGTTTACATTTGTTTTTAGGTTCTTTTGAAAAAATGGTTCTTTAATGTGACGTGACACATGAAAAGTCATTGGGTGTCACTTGCATCCTTCGCAATTCAGCACACCAGCTGCGAGTAAGGATGATTAGCCTCCCCAATTATTATTATTATATGAATACCGTGGATTCTATCCAGCTTAGCTATTAGGTCAGGCCTGTAGGATTGGGTCGATGGGGTTATGAAAACCATGGATTCTATCAAGCTTAGCTATTAGGTCAGGCCGATAGGATTGGGTCGATTGGGATTTTCCATGGATTCTATCCAGCTTAGCTATTAGGTCAGGCCGGTAGGATTGGGTCGATGGGAATATAAATACCTTGGATTCTATCCAACTTAGCTAAGGTCAGGCCGATAGGACTGGGTCGATGGGAATATAATACCTTGGATTCTATCAAGCTTAGCTAACAGATCAAGCCGATAGGATTGGGTTGGGTGGCTTGTGTGTAAAGCCTTTGCCTCCAAGTAAGGTTCATAATGTACATATTGAAAGTTTCGTTCACTGTTTGTGTAGATTTGCTAAACTATACATTTTGGGAAACGTTAGGAAATACTCAACATAAAAACCAATGTTTACATTTGTTTTTAGGTTCTTTTGAAAAAATGGTTCTTTAATGTGACGTGACACATGAAAAGTCATTGGGTGTCACTTGCATCCTTCGCAATTCAGCACACCAGCTGCGAGTAAGGATGATTAGCCTCCCCAATTATTATTATTATATGAATACCATGGATTCTATCCAGCTTAGCTATTAGGTCAGGCCGGTAGGATTGGGTCGATGGGGTTATGAAAACCATGGATTCTATCAAGCTTAGCTATTAGGTCAGGCCGATAGGATTGGGTCGATTGGGATTTTCCATGGATTCTATCCAGCTTAGCTATTAGGTCAGGCCGGTAGGATTGGGTCGATGGGAATATAAATACCTTGGATTCTATCCAACTTAGCTAAGGTCAGGCCGATAGGACTGGGTCGATGGGAATATAATACCTTGGATTCTATCAAGCTTAGCTAACAGATCAAGCCGATAGGATTGGGTTGGGTGGCTTGTGTGTAAAGCCTTTGCCTCCAAGTAAGGTTCATAATGTACATATTGAAAGTTTCGTTCACTGTTTGTGTAGATTTGCTAAACTATACATTTTTGGAAACGTTAGGAAATACTCAACATAAAAACCAATGTTTACATTTGTTTTTAGGTTCTTTTGAAAAAATGGTTCTTTAATGTGACGTGACACATGAAAAGTCATTGGGTGTCACTTGCATCCTTCGCAATTCAGCACACCAGCTGCGAGTAAGGATGATTAGCCTCCCCAATTATTATTATTATATGAATACCGTGGATTCTATCCAGCTTAGCTATTAGGTCAGGCCGGTAGGATTGGGTCGATGGGGTTATGAAAACCATGGATTCTATCAAGCTTAGCTATTAGGTCAGGCCGATAGGATTGGGTCGATTGGGATTTTCCATGGATTCTATCCAGCTTAGCTATTAGGTCAGGCCGGTAGGATTGGGTCGATGGGAATATAAATACCTTGGATTCTATCCAACTTAGCTAAGGTCAGGCCGATAGGACTGGGTCGATGGGAATATAATACCTTGGATTCTATCAAGCTTAGCTAACAGATCAAGCCGATAGGATTGGGTTGGGTGGCTTGTGTGTAAAGCCTTTGCCTCCAAGTAAGGTTCATAATGTACATATTGAAAGTTTCGTTCACTGTTTGTGTAGATTTGCTAAACTATACATTTTTGGAAACGTTAGGAAATACTCAACATAAAAACCAATGTTTACATTTGTTTTTAGGTTCTTTTGAAAAAATGGTTCTTTAATGTGACGTGACACATGAAAAGTCATTGGGTGTCACTTGCATCCTTCGCAATTCAGCACACCAGCTGCGAGTAAGGATGATTAGCCTCCCCAATTATTATTATTATATGAATACCGTGGATTCTATCCAGCTTAGCTATTAGGTCAGGCCGGTAGGATTGGGTCGATGGGGTTATGAAAACCATGGATTCTATCAAGCTTAGCTATTAGGTCAGGCCGATAGGATTGGGTCGATTGGGATTTTCCATGGATTCTATCCAGCTTAGCTATTAGGTCAGGCCGGTAGGATTGGGTCGATGGGAATATAAATACCTTGGATTCTATCCAACTTAGCTAAGGTCAGGCCGATAGGACTGGGTCGATGGGAATATAATACCTTGGATTCTATCAAGCTTAGCTAACAGATCAAGCCGATAGGATTGGGTTGGGTGGCTTGTGTGTAAAGCCTTTGCCTCCAAGTAAGGTTCATAATGTACATATTGAAAGTTTCGTTCACTGTTTGTGTAGATTTGCTAAACTATACATTTTGGGAAACGTTAGGAAATACTCAACATAAAAACCAATGTTTACATTTGTTTTTAGGTTCTTTTGAAAAAATGGTTCTTTAATGTGACGTGACACATGAAAAGTCATTGGGTGTCACTTGCATCCTTCGCAATTCAGCACACCAGCTGCGAGTAAGGATGATTAGCCTCCCCAATTATTATTATTATATGAATACCGTGGATTCTATCCAGCTTAGCTATTAGGTCAGGCCGGTAGGATTGGGTCGATGGGGTTATGAAAACCATGGATTCTATCAAGCTTAGCTATTAGGTCAGGCCGATAGGATTGGGTCGATTGGGATTTTCCATGGATTCTATCCAGCTTAGCTATTAGGTCAGGCCGGTAGGATTGGGTCGATGGGAATATAAATACCTTGGATTCTATCCAACTTAGCTAAGGTCAGGCCGATAGGACTGGGTCGATGGGAATATAATACCTTGGATTCTATCAAGCTTAGCTAACAGATCAAGCCGATAGGATTGGGTTGGGTGGCTTGTGTGTAAAGCCTTTGCCTCCAAGTAAGGTTCATAATGTACATATTGAAAGTTTCGTTCACTGTTTGTGTAGATTTGCTAAACTATACATTTTTGGAAACGTTAGGAAATACTCAACATAAAAACCAATGTTTACATTTGTTTTTAGGTTCTTTTGAAAAAATGGTTCTTTAATGTGACGTGACACATGAAAAGTCATTGGGTGTCACTTGCATCCTTCGCAATTCAGCACACCAGCTGCGAGTAAGGATGATTAGCCTCCCCAATTATTATTATTATATGAATACCGTGGATTCTATCCAGCTTAGCTATTAGGTCAGGCCGGTAGGATTGGGTCGATGGGGTTATGAAAACCATGGATTCTATCAAGCTTAGCTATTAGGTCAGGCCGATAGGTTTGGGTCGATTGGGATTTTCCATGGATTCTATCCAGCTTAGCTATTAGGTCAGGCCGGTAGGATTGGGTCGATGGGAATATAAATACCTTGGATTCTATCCAACTTAGCTAAGGTCAGGCCGATAGGACTGGGTCGATGGGAATATAATACCTTGGATTCTATCAAGCTTTATAGCTAACAGATCAAGCCGATAGGATTGGGTTGGGTGGCTTGTGTGTAAAGCCTTTGCCTCCAAGTAAGGTTCATAATGTACATATTGAAAGTTTCGTTCACTGTTTGTGTAGATTTGCTAAACTATACATTTTTGGAAACGTTAGGAAATACTCAACATAAAAACCAATGTTTACATTTGTTTTTAGGTTCTTTTGAAAAAATGGTTCTTTAATGTGACGTGACACATGAAAAGTCATTGGGTGTCACTTGCATCCTTCGCAATTCAGCACACCAGCTGCGAGTAAGGATGATTAGCCTCCCCAATTATTATTATTATATGAATACCGTGGATTCTATCCAGCTTAGCTATTAGGTCAGGCCGGTAGGATTGGGTCGATGGGGTTATGAAAACCATGGATTCTATCAAGCTTAGCTATTAGGTCAGGCCGATAGGATTGGGTCGATTGGGATTTTCCATGGATTCTATCCAGCTTAGCTATTAGGTCAGGCCGGTAGGATTGGGTCGATGGGAATATAAATACCTTGGATTCTATCCAACTTAGCTAAGGTCAGGCCGATAGGACTGGGTCGATGGGAATATAATACCTTGGATTCTATCAAGCTTAGCTAACAGATCAAGCCGATAGGATTGGGTTGGGTGGCTTGTGTGTAAAGCCTTTGCCTCCAAGTAAGGTTCATAATGTACATATTGAAAGTTTCGTTCACTGTTTGTGTAGATTTGCTAAACTATACCTTTTTGGAAACGTTAGGAAATACTCAACATAAAAACCAATGTTTACATTTGTTTTTAGGTTCTTTTGAAAAAATGGTTCTTTAATGTGACGTGACACATGAAAAGTCATTGGGTGTCACTTGCATCCTTCGCAATTCAGCACACCAGCTGCGAGTAAGGATGATTAGCCTCCCCAATTATTATTATTATATGAATACCGTGGATTCTATCCAGCTTAGCTATTAGGTCAGGCCGGTAGGATTGGGTCGATGGGGTTATGAAAACCATGGATTCTATCAAGCTTAGCTATTAGGTCAGGCCGATAGGATTGGGTCGATTGGGATTTTCCATGGATTCTATCCAGCTTAGCTATTAGGTCAGGCCGGTAGGATTGGGTCGATGGGAATATAAATACCTTGGATTCTATCCAACTTAGCTAAGGTCAGGCCGATAGGACTGGGTCGATGGGAATATAATACCTTGGATTCTATCAAGCTTAGCTAACAGATCAAGCCGATAGGATTGGGTTGGGTGGCTTGTGTGTAAAGCCTTTGCCTCCAAGTAAGGTTCATAATGTACATATTGAAAGTTTCGTTCACTGTTTGTGTAGATTTGCTAAACTATACATTTTTGGAAACGTTAGGAAATACTCAACATAAAAACCAATGTTTACATTTGTTTTTAGGTTCTTTTGAAAAAATGGTTCTTTAATGTGACGTGACACATGAAAAGTCATTGGGTGTCACTTGCATCCTTCGCAATTCAGCACACCAGCTGCGAGTAAGGATGATTAGCCTCCCCAATTATTATTATTATATGAATACCGTGGATTCTATCCAGCTTAGCTATTAGGTCAGGCCGGTAGGATTGGGTCGATGGGGTTATGAAAACCATGGATTCTATCAAGCTTAGCTATTAGGTCAGGCCGATAGGATTGGGTCGATTGGGATTTTCCATGGATTCTATCCAGCTTAGCTATTAGGTCAGGCCGGTAGGATTGGGTCGATGGGAATATAAATACCTTGGATTCTATCCAACTTAGCTAAGGTCAGGCCGATAGGACTGGGTCGATGGGAATATAATACCTTGGATTCTATCAAGCTTAGCTAACAGATCAAGCCGATAGGATTGGGTTGGGTGGCTTGTGTGTAAAGCCTTTGCCTCCAAGTAAGGTTCATAATGTACATATTGAAAGTTTCGTTCACTGTTTGTGTAGATTTGCTAAACTATACATTTTGGGAAACGTTAGGAAATACTCAACATAAAAACCAATGTTTACATTTGTTTTTAGGTTCTTTTGAAAAAATGGTTCTTTAATGTGACGTGACACATGAAAAGTCATTGGGTGTCACTTGCATCCTTCGCAATTCAGCACACCAGCTGCGAGTAAGGATGATTAGCCTCCCCAATTATTATTATTATATGAATACCGTGGATTCTATCCAGCTTAGCTATTAGGTCAGGCCGGTAGGATTGGGTCGATGGGGTTATGAAAACCATGGATTCTATCAAGCTTAGCTATTAGGTCAGGCCGATAGGATTGGGTCGATTGGGATTTTCCATGGATTCTATCCAGCTTAGCTATTAGGTCAGGCCGGTAGGATTGGGTCGATGGGAATATAAATACCTTGGATTCTATCCAACTTAGCTAAGGTCAGGCCGATAGGACTGGGTCGATGGGAATATAATACCTTGGATTCTATCAAGCTTAGCTAACAGATCAAGCCGATAGGATTGGGTTGGGTGGCTTGTGTGTAAAGCCTTTGCCTCCAAGTAAGGTTCATAATGTACATATTGAAAGTTTCGTTCACTGTTTGTGTAGATTTGCTAAACTATACATTTTTGGAAACGTTAGGAAATACTCAACATAAAAACCAATGTTTACATTTGTTTTTAGGTTCTTTTGAAAAAATGGTTCTTTAATGTGACGTGACACATGAAAAGTCATTGGGTGTCACTTGCATCCTTCGCAATTCAGCACACCAGCTGCGAGTAAGGCTGATTAGCCTCCCCAATTATTATTATTATATGAATACCGTGGATTCTATCCAGCTTAGCTATTAGGTCAGGCCGGTAGGATTGGGTCGATGGGGTTATGAAAACCATGGATTCTATCAAGCTTAGCTATTAGGTCAGGCCGATAGGATTGGGTCGATTGGGATTTTCCATGGATTCTATCCAGCTTAGCTATTAGGTCAGGCCGGTAGGATTGGGTCGATGGGAATATAAATACCTTGGATTCTATCCAACTTAGCTAAGGTCAGGCCGATAGGACTGGGTCGATGGGAATATAATACCTTGGATTCTATCAAGCTTAGCTAACAGATCAAGCCGATAGGATTGGGTTGGGTGGCTTGTGTGTAAAGCCTTTGCCTCCAAGTAAGGTTCATAATGTACATATTGAAAGTTTCGTTCACTGTTTGTGTAGATTTGCTAAACTATACATTTTTGGAAACGTTAGGAAATACTCAACATAAAAACCAATGTTTACATTTGTTTTTAGGTTCTTTTGAAAAAATGGTTCTTTAATGTGACGTGACACATGAAAAGTCATTGGGTGTCACTTGCATCCTTCGCAATTCAGCACACCAGCTGCGAGTAAGGATGATTAGCCTCCCCAATTATTATTATTATATGAATACCGTGGATTCTATCCAGCTTAGCTATTAGGTCAGGCCGGTAGGATTGGGTCGATGGGGTTATGAAAACCATGGATTCTATCAAGCTTAGCTATTAGGTCAGGCCGATAGGATTGGGTCGATTGGGATTTTCCATGGATTCTATCCAGCTTAGCTATTAGGTCAGGCCGGTAGGATTGGGTCGATGGGAATATAAATACCTTGGATTCTATCCAACTTAGCTAAGGTCAGGCCGATAGGACTGGGTCGATGGGAATATAATACCTTGGATTCTATCAAGCTTAGCTAACAGATCAAGCCGATAGGATTGGGTTGGGTGGCTTGTGTGTAAAGCCTTTGCCTCCAAGTAAGGTTCATAATGTACATATTGAAAGTTTCGTTCACTGTTTGTGTAGATTTGCTAAACTATACATTTTTGGAAACGTTAGGAAATACTCAACATAAAAACCAATGTTTACATTTGTTTTTAGGTTCTTTTGAAAAAATGGTTCTTTAATGTGACGTGACACATGAAAAGTCATTGGGTGTCACTTGCATCCTTCGCAATTCAGCACACCAGCTGCGAGTAAGGATGATTAGCCTCCCCAATTATTATTATTATATGAATACCGTGGATTCTATCCAGCTTAGCTATTAGGTCAGGCCGGTAGGATTGGGTCGATGGGGTTATGAAAACCATGGATTCTATCAAGCTTAGCTATTAGGTCAGGCCGATAGGATTGGGTCGATTGGGATTTTCCATGGATTCTATCCAGCTTAGCTATTAGGTCAGGCCGGTAGGATTGGGTCGATGGGAATATAAATACCTTGGATTCTATCCAACTTAGCTAAGGTCAGGCCGATAGGACTGGGTCGATGGGAATATAATACCTTGGATTCTATCAAGCTTAGCTAACAGATCAAGCCGATAGGATTGGGTTGGGTGGCTTGTGTGTAAAGCCTTTGCCTCCAAGTAAGGTTCATAATGTACATATTGAAAGTTTCGTTCACTGTTTGTGTAGATTTGCTAAACTATACATTTTTGGAAACGTTAGGAAATACTCAACATAAAAACCAATGTTTACATTTGTTTTTAGGTTCTTTTGAAAAAATGGTTCTTTAATGTGACGTGACACATGAAAAGTCATTGGGTGTCACTTGCATCCTTCGCAATTCAGCACACCAGCTGCGAGTAAGGATGATTAGCCTCCCCAATTATTATTATTATATGAATACCGTGGATTCTATCCAGCTTAGCTATTAGGTCAGGCCGGTAGGATTGGGTCGATGGGGTTATGAAAACCATGGATTCTATCAAGCTTAGCTATTAGGTCAGGCCGATAGGATTGGGTCGATTGGGATTTTCCATGGATTCTATCCAGCTTAGCTATTAGGTCAGGCCGGTAGGATTGGGTCGATGGGAATATAAATACCTTGGATTCTATCCAACTTAGCTAAGGTCAGGCCGATAGGACTGGGTCGATGGGAATATAATACCTTGGATTCTATCAAGCTTAGCTAACAGATCAAGCCGATAGGATTGGGTTGGGTGGCTTGTGTGTAAAGCCTTTGCCTCCAAGTAAGGTTCATAATGTACATATTGAAAGTTTTGTTCACTGTTTGTGTAGATTTGCTAAACTATACATTTTTGGAAACGTTAGGAAATACTCAACATAAAAACCAATGTTTACATTTGTTTTTAGGTTCTTTTGAAAAAATGGTTCTTTAATGTGACGTGACACATGAAAAGTCATTGGGTGTCACTTGCATCCTTCGCAATTCAGCACACCAGCTGCGAGTAAGGATGATTAGCCTCCCCAATTATTATTATTATATGAATACCGTGGATTCTATCCAGCTTAGCTATTAGGTCAGGCCGGTAGGATTGGGTCGATGGGGTTATGAAAACCATGGATTCTATCAAGCTTAGCTATTAGGTCAGGCCGATAGGATTGGGTCGATTGGGATTTTCCATGGATTCTATCCAGCTTAGCTATTAGGTCAGGCCGGTAGGATTGGGTCGATGGGAATATAAATACCTTGGATTCTATCCAACTTAGCTAAGGTCAGGCCGATAGGACTGGGTCGATGGGAATATAATACCTTGGATTCTATCAAGCTTAGCTAACAGATCAAGCCGATAGGATTGGGTTGGGTGGCTTGTGTGTAAAGCCTTTGCCTCCAAGTAAGGTTCATAATGTACATATTGAAAGTTTCGTTTACTGTTTGTGTAGATTTGCTAAACTATACATTTTGGGAAACGTTAGGAAATACTCAACATAAAAACCAATGTTTACATTTGTTTTTAGGTTCTTTTGAAAAAATGGTTCTTTAATGTGACGTGACACATGAAAAGTCATTGGGTGTCACTTGCATCCTTCGCAATTCAGCACACCAGCTGCGAGTAAGGATGATTAGCCTCCCCAATTATTATTATTATATGAATACCGTGGATTCTATCCAGCTTAGCTATTAGGTCAGGCCGGTAGGATTGGGTCGATGGGGTTATGAAAACCATGGATTCTATCAAGCTTAGCTATTAGGTCAGGCCGATAGGATTGGGTCGATTGGGATTTTCCATGGATTCTATCCAGCTTAGCTATTAGGTCAGGCCGGTAGGATTGGGTCGATGGGAATATAAATACCTTGGATTCTATCCAACTTAGCTAAGGTCAGGCCGATAGGACTGGGTCGATGGGAATATAATACCTTGGATTCTATCAAGCTTAGCTAACAGATCAAGCCGATAGGATTGGGTTGGGTGGCTTGTGTGTAAAGCCTTTGCCTCCAAGTAAGGTTCATAATGTACATATTGAAAGTTTCGTTCACTGTTTGTGTAGATTTGCTAAACTATACATTTTGGGAAACGTTAGGAAATACTCAACATAAAAACCAATGTTTACATTTGTTTTTAGGTTCTTTTGAAAAAATGGTTCTTTAATGTGACGTGACACATGAAAAGTCATTGGGTGTCACTTGCATCCTTCGCAATTCAGCACACCAGCTGCGAGTAAGGATGATTAGCCTCCCCAATTATTATTATTATATGAATACCGTGGATTCTATCCAGCTTAGCTATTAGGTCAGGCCGGTAGGATTGGGTCGATGGGGTTATGAAAACCATGGATTCTATCAAGCTTAGCTATTAGGTCAGGCCGATAGGATTGGGTCGATTGGGATTTTCCATGGATTCTATCCAGCTTAGCTATTAGGTCAGGCCGGTAGGATTGGGTCGATGGGAATATAAATACCTTGGATTCTATCCAACTTAGCTAAGGTCAGGCCGATAGGACTGGGTCGATGGGAATATAATACCTTGGATTCTATCAAGCTTAGCTAACAGATCAAGCCGATAGGATTGGGTTGGGTGGCTTGTGTGTAAAGCCTTTGCCTCCAAGTAAGGTTCATAATGTACATATTGAAAGTTTCGTTCACTGTTTGTGTAGATTTGCTAAACTATACATTTTTGGAAACGTTAGGAAATACTCAACATAAAAACCAATGTTTACATTTGTTTTTAGGTTCTTTTGAAAAAATGGTTCTTTAATGTGACGTGACACATGAAAAGTCATTGGGTGTCACTTGCATCCTTCGCAATTCAGCACACCAGCTGCGAGTAAGGATGATTAGCCTCCCCAATTATTATTATTATATGAATACCGTGGATTCTATCCAGCTTAGCTATTAGGTCAGGCCGGTAGGATTGGGTCGATGGGGTTATGAAAACCATGGATTCTATCAAGCTTAGCTATTAGGTCAGGCCGATAGGATTGGGTCGATTGGGATTTTCCATGGATTCTATCCAGCTTAGCTATTAGGTCAGGCCGGTAGGATTGGGTCGATGGGAATATAAATACCTTGGATTCTATCCAACTTAGCTAAGGTCAGGCCGATAGGACTGGGTCGATGGGAATATAATACCTTGGATTCTATCAAGCTTAGCTAACAGATCAAGCCGATAGGATTGGGTTGGGTGGCTTGTGTGTAAAGCCTTTGCCTCCAAGTAAGGTTCATAATGTACATATTGAAAGTTTCGTTCACTGTTTGTGTAGATTTGCTAAACTATACATTTTTGGAAACGTTAGGAAATACTCAACATAAAAACCAATGTTTACATTTGTTTTTAGGTTCTTTTGAAAAAATGGTTCTCTAACCCTAACTCCCTACCCATTTTTACTTACACATAACCTGAATCCTGCAAAATCCTCCAATTCCTAAATTGTTAAAACTCCAAGTAACCTGAATCCTGCAAAATCCTCCAATATTGGTCACTGGTGACCATACAGCCTGTATCCTGCAAAATCCTGCAGTCTTGCCCTGGCTGCAGTCAGTAAAAACCCAAGTAACCTCAATCCTGCAAAATCCTGCGATGCATCAAACTCCAAGTGACCTCAATCCTGCAAAATCCTTGTGTGTCACATTCAGCCTGATAACCTGAATCCTCCATATTCCTGCAGGGGTAAAACCCCAAGTAACCTCAATCCTGCAAAATCCTGCAATGCATCAAACTCCAAGTGACCTCAATCCTGCAAAATCCTGCATTTTGCAATGAGGAATTTGGAGGATTTGGGAGGGTTAGGGTTAATGTCACGTGACACATGAAAAGTCATTGGGTGTCACTTGCATCCTTCGCAATTCAGCACACCAGCTGCGAGTAAGGATGATTAGCCTCCCCAATTATTATTATTATATGAATACCGTGGATTCTATCCAGCTTAGCTATTAGGTCAGGCCGGTAGGATTGGGTCGATGGGGTTATGAAAACCATGGATTCTATCAAGCTTAGCTATTAGGTCAGGCCGATAGGATTGGGTCGATTGGGATTTTCCATGGATTCTATCCAGCTTAGCTATTAGGTCAGGCCGGTAGGATTGGGTCGATGGGAATATAAATACCTTGGATTCTATCCAGCTTAGCTAAGGTCAGGCCGATAGGACTGGGTCGATGGGAATATAATACCTTGGATTCTATCAAGCTTAGCTAACAGATCAAGCCGATAGGATTGGGTTGGGTGGCTTGTGTGTAAAGCCTTTGCCTCCAAGTAAGGTTCATAATGTACATATTGAAAGTTTCGTTCACTGTTTGTGTAGATTTGCTAAACTATACATTTTTGGAAACGTTAGGAAATACTCAACATAAAAACCAATGTTTACATTTGTTTTTAGGTTCTTTTGAAAAAATGGTTCTTTAATGTGACGTGACACATGAAAAGTCATTGGGTGTCACTTGCATCCTTCGCAATTCAGCACACCAGCTGCGAGTAAGGATGATTAGCCTCCCCAATTATTATTATTATATGAATACCGTGGATTCTATCCAGCTTAGCTATTAGGTCAGGCCGGTAGGATTGGGTCGATGGGGTTATGAAAACCATGGATTCTATCAAGCTTAGCTATTAGGTCAGGCCGATAGGATTGGGTCGATTGGGATTTTCCATGGATTCTATCCAGCTTAGCTATTAGGTCAGGCCGGTAGGATTGGGTCGATGGGAATATAAATACCTTGGATTCTATCCAACTTAGCTAAGGTCAGGCCGATAGGACTGGGTCGATGGGAATATAATACCTTGGATTCTATCAAGCTTAGCTAACAGATCAAGCCGATAGGATTGGGTTGGGTGGCTTGTGTGTAAAGCCTTTGCCTCCAAGTAAGGTTCATAATGTACATATTGAAAGTTTCGTTCACTGTTTGTGTAGATTTGCTAAACTATACATTTTTGGAAACGTTAGGAAATACTCAACATAAAAACCAATGTTTACATTTGTTTTTAGGTTCTTTTGAAAAAATGGTTCTTTAATGTGACGTGACACATGAAAAGTCATTGGGTGTCACTTGCATCCTTCGCAATTCAGCACACCAGCTGCGAGTAAGGATGATTAGCCTCCCCAATTATTATTATTATATGAATACCGTGGATTCTATCCAGCTTAGCTATTAGGTCAGGCCGGTAGGATTGGGTCGATGGGGTTATGAAAACCATGGATTCTATCAAGCTTAGCTATTAGGTCAGGCCGATAGGATTGGGTCGATTGGGATTTTCCATGGATTCTATCCAGCTTAGCTATTAGGTCAGGCCGGTAGGATTGGGTCGATGGGAATATAAATACCTTGGATTCTATCCAACTTAGCTAAGGTCAGGCCGATAGGACTGGGTCGATGGGAATATAATACCTTGGATTCTATCAAGCTTAGCTAACAGATCAAGCCGATAGGATTGGGTTGGGTGGCTTGTGTGTAAAGCCTTTGCCTCCAAGTAAGGTTCATAATGTACATATTGAAAGTTTCGTTCACTGTTTGTGTAGATTTGCTAAACTATACATTTTTGGAAACGTTAGGAAATACTCAACATAAAAACCAATGTTTACATTTGTTTTTAGGTTCTTTTGAAAAAATTGTTCTTTAATGTGACGTGACACATGAAAAGTCATTGGGTGTCACTTGCATCCTTCGCAATTCAGCACACCAGCTGCGAGTAAGGATGATTAGCCTCCCCAATTATTATTATTATATGAATACCGTGGATTCTATCCAGCTTAGCTATTAGGTCAGGCCGGTAGGATTGGGTCGATGGGGTTATGAAAACCATGGATTCTATCAAGCTTAGCTATTAGGTCAGGCCGATAGGATTGGGTCGATTGGGATTTTCCATGGATTCTATCCAGCTTAGCTATTAGGTCAGGCCGGTAGGATTGGGTCGATGGGAATATAAATACCTTGGATTCTATCCAACTTAGCTAAGGTCAGGCCGATAGGACTGGGTCGATGGGAATATAATACCTTGGATTCTATCAAGCTTAGCTAACAGATCAAGCCGATAGGATTGGGTTGGGTGGCTTGTGTGTAAAGCCTTTGCCTCCAAGTAAGGTTCATAATGTACATATTGAAAGTTTCGTTCACTGTTTGTGTAGATTTGCTAAACTATACATTTTTGGAAACGTTAGGAAATACTCAACATAAAAACCAATGTTTACATTTGTTTTTAGGTTCTTTTGAAAAAATGGTTCTTTAATGTGACGTGACACATGAAAAGTCATTGGGTGTCACTTGCATCCTTCGCAATTCAGCACACCAGCTGCGAGTAAGGATGATTAGCCTCCCCAATTATTATTATTATATGAATACCGTGGATTCTATCCAGCTTAGCTATTAGGTCAGGCCGGTAGGATTGGGTCGATGGGGTTATGAAAACCATGGATTCTATCAAGCTTAGCTATTAGGTCAGGCCGATAGGATTGGGTCGATTGGGATTTTCCATGGATTCTATCCAGCTTAGCTATTAGGTCAGGCCGGTAGGATTGGGTCGATGGGAATATAAATACCTTGGATTCTATCCAACTTAGCTAAGGTCAGGCCGATAGGACTGGGTCGATGGGAATATAATACCTTGGATTCTATCAAGCTTAGCTAACAGATCAAGCCGATAGGATTGGGTTGGGTGGCTTGTGTGTAAAGCCTTTGCCTCCAAGTAAGGTTCATAATGTACATATTGAAAGTTTCGTTCACTGTTTGTGTAGATTTGCTAAACTATACATTTTTGGAAACGTTAGGAAATACTCAACATAAAAACCAATGTTTACATTTGTTTTTAGGTTCTTTTGAAAAAATGGTTCTTTAATGTGACGTGACACATGAAAAGTCATTGGGTGTCACTTGCATCCTTCGCAATTCAGCACACCAGCTGCGAGTAAGGATGATTAGCCTCCCCAATTATTATTATTATATGAATACCGTGGATTCTATCCAGCTTAGCTATTAGGTCAGGCCGATAGGATTGGGTCGATTGGGATTTTCCATGGATTCTATCCAGCTTAGCTATTAGGTCAGGCCGGTAGGATTGGGTCGATGGGAATATAAATACCTTGGATTCTATCCAACTTAGCTAAGGTCAGGCCGATAGGACTGGGTCGATGGGAATATAATACCTTGGATTCTATCAAGCTTAGCTAACAGATCAAGCCGATAGGATTGGGTTGGGTGGCTTGTGTGTAAAGCCTTTGCCTCCAAGTAAGGTTCATAATGTACATATTGAAAGTTTCGTTCACTGTTTGTGTAGATTTGCTAAACTATACATTTTTGGAAACGTTAGGAAATACTAAACATAAAAACCAATGTTTACATTTGTTTTTAGGTTCTTTTGAAAAAATGGTTCTTTAATGTGACGTGACACATGAAAAGTCATTGGGTGTCACTTGCATCCTTCGCAATTCAGCACACCAGCTGCGAGTAAGGATGATTAGCCTCCCCAATTATTATTATTATATGAATACCGTGGATTCTATCCAGCTTAGCTATTAGGTCAGGCCGGTAGGATTGGGTCGATGGGGTTATGAAAACCATGGATTCTATCAAGCTTAGCTATTAGGTCAGGCCGATAGGATTGGGTCGATTGGGATTTTCCATGGATTCTATCCAGCTTAGCTATTAGGTCAGGCCGGTAGGATTGGGTCGATGGGAATATAATACCTTGGATTCTATCAAGCTTAGCTAACAGATCAAGCCGATAGGATTGGGTTGGGTGGCTTGTGTGTAAAGCCTTTGCCTCCAAGTAAGGTTCATAATGTACATATTGAAAGTTTCGTTCACTGTTTGTGTAGATTTGCTAAACTATACATTTTTGGAAACGTTAGGAAATACTCAACATAAAAACCAATGTTTACATTTGTTTTTAGGTTCTTTTGAAAAAATGGTTCTTTAATGTGACGTGACACATGAAAAGTCATTGGGTGTCACTTGCATCCTTCGCAATTCAGCACACCAGCTGCGAGTAAGGATGATTAGCCTCCCCAATTATTATTATTATATGAATACCGTGGATTCTATCCAGCTTAGCTATTAGGTCAGGCCGGTAGGATTGGGTCGATGGGGTTATGAAAACCATGGATTCTATCAAGCTTAGCTATTAGGTCAGGCCGATAGGATTGGGTCGATTGGGATTTTCCATGGATTCCATCCAGCTTAGCTATTAGGTCAGGCCGGTAGGATTGGGTCGATGGGAATATAATACCTTGGATTCTATCAAGCTTAGCTAACAGATCAAGCCGATAGGATTGGGTTGGGTGGCTTGTGTGTAAAGCCTTTGCCTCCAAGTAAGGTTCATAATGTACATATTGAAAGTTTCGTTCACTGTTTGTGTAGATTTGCTAAACTATACATTTTTGGAAACGTTAGGAAATACTCAACATAAAAACCAATGTTTACATTTGTTTTTAGGTTCTTTTGAAAAAATGGTTCTTTAATGTGACGTGACACATGAAAAGTCATTGGGTGTCACTTGCATCCTTCGCAATTCAGCACACCAGCTGCGAGTAAGGATGATTAGCCTCCCCAATTATTATTATTATTATATGAATACCGTGGATTCTATCCAGCTTAGCTATTAGGTCAGGCCGGTAGGATTGGGTCGATGGGGTTATGAAAACCATGGATTCTATCAAGCTTAGCTATTAGGTCAGGCCGATAGGATTGGGTCGATTGGGATTTTCCATGGATTCTATCCAGCTTAGCTATTAGGTCAGGCCGGTAGGATTGGGTCGATGGGAATATAAATACCTTGGATTCTATCCAACTTAGCTAAGGTCAGGCCGATAGGACTGGGTCGATGGGAATATAATACCTTGGATTCTATCAAGCTTAGCTAACAGATCAAGCCGATAGGATTGGGTTGGGTGGCTTGTGTGTAAAGCCTTTGCCTCCAAGTAAGGTTCATAATGTACATATTGAAAGTTTCGTTCACTGTTTGTGTAGATTTGCTAAACTATACATTTTTGGAAACGTTAGGAAATACTCAACATAAAAACCAATGTTTACATTTGTTTTTAGGTTCTTTTGAAAAAATGGTTCTTTAATGTGACGTGACACATGAAAAGTCATTGGGTGTCACTTGCATCCTTCGCAATTCAGCACACCAGCTGCGAGTAAGGATGATTAGCCTCCCCAATTATTATTATTATATGAATACCGTGGATTCTATCCAGCTTAGCTATTAGGTCAGGCCGGTAGGATTGGGTCGATGGGGTTATGAAAACCATGGATTCTATCAAGCTTAGCTATTAGGTCAGGCCGATAGGATTGGGTCGATTGGGATTTTCCATGGATTCTATCCAGCTTAGCTATTAGGTCAGGCCGGTAGGATTGGGTCGATGGGAATATAAATACCTTGGATTCTATCCAACTTAGCTAAGGTCAGGCCGATAGGACTGGGTCGATGGGAATATAATACCTTGGATTCTATCAAGCTTAGCTAACAGATCAAGCCGATAGGATTGGGTTGGGTGGCTTGTGTGTAAAGCCTTTGCCTCCAAGTAAGGTTCATAATGTACATATTGAAAGTTTCGTTCACTGTTTGTGTAGATTTGCTAAACTATACATTTTTGGAAACGTTAGGAAATACTCAACATAAAAACCAATGTTTACATTTGTTTTTAGGTTCTTTTGAAAAAATGGTTCTTTAATGTGACGTGACACATGAAAAGTCATTGGGTGTCACTTGCATCCTTCGCAATTCAGCACACCAGCTGCGAGTAAGGATGATTAGCCTCCCCAATTATTATTATTATATGAATACCGTGGATTCTATCCAGCTTAGCTATTAGGTCAGGCCGGTAGGATTGGGTCGATGGGGTTATGAAAACCATGGATTCTATCAAGCTTAGCTATTAGGTCAGGCCGATAGGATTGGGTCGATTGGGATTTTCCATGGATTCTATTCAGCTTAGCCATTAGCTCAGGCCGATAGGATTGGGTCGATTGGGATAAACCTTGGATTCTATCCAGCTTAGCTATTAGGTCAGGCCGGTAGGATTGGGTCGATGGGAATATGAAAACCTTGGATTCTATCCAGCTTAGCTAACAGATCAAGCCGATAGGATTGGTTTAGGTGGCTTGTGTGTAAAGCGCTTGCCTCTAAGTCAGGTTCATAATGTACATATTTAAAGTTTCGTTCACTGTTTGTGTAGATTTGCTAAACTATACATTTTTGGAAACGTTAGGAAATATTCAACATAAAAACCAATGTTTACATTTGTTTTTAGGTTCTTTTGAAAAAAATGGTTCTTTAATGTGACGTGACACATGAAAAGTCATTGGGTGTCACTTGCATCCTTCGCAATTCAGCACACCAGCTGCGAGTAAGGATGATTAGCCTCCCCAATTATTATTATTATATGAATACCGTGGATTCTATCCAGTTTAGCTATTAGGTCAGGCCGGTAGGATTGGGTCGATGGGAATATGAATACCTTGGATTCTATCCAGCTTAGCTAAGGTCAGACCGATAGGACTGGGTCGATGGGAATATAATACCTTGGATTCTATCAAGCTTAGCTAACAGATCAAGCCGATAGGATTGGTTGGGTGGCTTGTGTGTAAAGCCCTTGCCTCCAAGTCAGGTTCATAATGTACATATTGAAAGTTTCGTTCACTGTTTGTGTAGATTTGCTAAACTATACATTTTTGGAAACGTTAGGAAATACTCAACATAAAAACCAATGTTTACATTTGTTTTTAGGTTTTTTTGAAAAAAATGGTTTCTTAATGTGACGTGACACATGAAAAGTCATTGGGTGTCACTTGCATCCTTCGCAATTCAGCACACCAGCTGCAAGTAAGGATGATTAGCCTCCCCAATTATTATTATTATATGAATACCGTGGATTCTATCCAGCTTAGCTATTAGGTCAGGCCGGTAGGATTGGGTCGATGGGGTTATGAATACCATGGATTCTATCGAGCTTAGCTATTAGGTCAGGCCGATAGGATTGGGTCAATGGGGTTATGAATACCGTTGATTCTATTCAGCTTAGCCATTAGCTCAGGCCGATAGGATTGGGTCGATTGGGATATACCTTGGATTCTATCCAGCTTAGCTATTAGGTCAGGCCGGTAGGATTGGGTCGATGGGAATATGAATACCTTGGATTCTATCCAGCTTAGCTAAGGTCAGGCCGATAGGACTGGGTCGATGGGAATATAATACCTTGGATTCTATCAAGCTTAGCTAACAGATCAAGCCGATAGGATTGGTTGGGTGGCTTGTGTGTAAAGCGCTTGCCTCCAAGTCAGGTTCATAATGTACATATTGAAAGTTTCGTTCACTGTTTGTGTAGATTTGCTAAACTATACATTTTTAGAAACGTTAGGAAATACTCAACATAAAAACCAATGTTTACATATGTTTATAGGTTCTGTTGAAAAAAATGGTTATTTAATGCGACGTGACACATGAAAAGTCATTGGGTGTCACTTGCATCCTTCGCAATTCAGCACACCAGCTGCGAGTAAGGATGATTAGCCTCCCCCATTATTATTATTATATGAATACCGTGGATTCTATCCAGCTTAGCTATTAGGTCAGGCCGGTAGGATTGGGTCGATGGGGTTATGAATACCATGGATTCTATCAAGCTTAGCTATTAGGTCAGGCCGATAGGATTGGGTCAATGGGGTTATGAATACCATTGATTCTATTCAGCTTAGCCATTAGCTCAGGCCGATTGGATTGGGTCGATTGGGATATACCTTGGATTCTATCCAGCTTAGCTATTAGGTCAGGCCGGTAGGATTGGGTCGATGGGAAAATGAATACCTTGGATTCTATCAAGCTTAGCTAACAGATCAAGCCGATAGGATTGGGTTGGGTGGCTTGTGTGTAATTGCTTGCCTCCAAGTCAGGTTCATAATGTACATATTGAAAGTTTCGTTCACTGTTTGTGTAGATTTGCTAAACTATACATTTTTGGAAACGTTAGGAAATAATCAACATAAAAACCAATGTTTACATTTGTTTTTAGGTTCTTTTGAAAAAATGGTTCTTTAATGTGACGTGACACATGAACAGTCATTGAGTGTCACTTGCATCCTTCGCAATTCAGCACACCAGCTGCGAGTAAGGATGATTAGCCTCCCCAATTATTATTATTATTATATGAATACCGTTGATTCTATCCAGCTTAGCTATTAGGTCAGGCCGGTATGATTGGGTCGATGGGGTTGTGAATACATTGGATTCTATCAAGCTTAGCTATTAGGTCAGGCCGATAGGATTGGGTCAATGGGGTTATGAATACCGTTGATTCTAGTCAGCTTAGCTATTAGCTCAGGCCGATAGGATTGGGTCGATTGGGAAATACCTTGGATTCTATCCAGCTTAGCTATTAGGTCAGGCCGGTAGGATTGGGTCGATGGGAATATGAATACCTTGGATTCTATCCAGCTTAGCTAAGGTCAGGCCGATAGGACTGGGTCGATGGGAATATAATACCTTGGATTCTATCAAGCTTAGCTAACAGATCAAGCCGATAGGATTGGTTGGGTGGCCTGTGTGTAAAGCCCTTGTCCCCAAGTCAGGTTCATAATGTACATATTGAAAGTTTCGTTCACTGTTTGTGTAGATTTGCTAAACTATACATTTTTGGAAACGTTAGGAAATACTCAACATACAAACCAATGTTTACATTTGTTTTTAGGTTTTTTTGAAAAAAATGGTTCCTTAATGTGACGTGACACATGAAAAGTCATTGGGTGTCACTTGCATCCTTCGCAATTCAGCACACCAGCTGCAAGTAAGGATGATTAGCCTCCCCAATTATTATTATTATATGAATACCCTTGATTCTATCCAGCTTAGCTATTAGGTCAGGCCGGTAGGATTGGGTCGATGGGGTTATGAATACCATGGATTCTATCAAGCTTAGCTATTAGGTCAGGCCGATAGGATTGGGTCAATGGGGTTATGAATACCGTTGATTCTATTCAGCTTAGCCATTAGCTCAGGCCGATAGGATTGGGTCGATTGGGATATACCTTGGATTCTATCCAGCTTAGCTATTAGGTCAGGCCGGTAGGATTGGGTCGATGGGAATAGGAATACCTTGGATTCTATCCAGCTTAGCTAAGGTCAGGCCGATAGGACTGGGTCGATGGGAATATAATACCTTGGATTCTATCAAGCTTAGCTAACAGATCAAGCCGATAGGATTGGTTGGGTGGCTTGTGTGTAAAGCCCTTGCCTCCAAGTCAGGTTCATAATGTACATATTGAAAGTTTCGTTCACTGTTTGTGTAGATTTGCTAAACTATACATTTTTAGAAACGTTAGGAAATACTCAACATAAAAACCAATGTTTACATTTGTTTTTAGGTACTTTTGAAATAAATGGTTATTTAATGCGACGTGACACATGAAAAGTCATTGGGTGTCACTTGCATCCTTCGCAATTCAGCACACCAGCTGCGAGTAAGGATGATTAGCCTCCCCAATTACTATTATTATTATATGAATACCGTTGATTCTATCCAGCTTAGCTATTAGGTCAGGCCGGTAGGATTGGGTCGATGGGGTTATGAATACATTGGATTCTATCAAGCTTAGCTATTAGGTCAGGCCGATAGGATTGGGTCAATGGGGTTATGAATACCGTTGATTCTAGTCAGCTTAGCTATTAGCTCAGGCCGATAGGATTGGGTCGATTGGGATATACCTTGGATTCTATCAAGCTTAGCTATTAGGTCAGGCCGGTAGGATTGGGTCGATGGGAATATGAATACCTTGGATTCTATCCAGCTTAGCTAAGGTCAGGCCGATAGGACTGGGTCGATGGGAATATAATACCTTGGATTCTATCAAGCTTAGCTAACAGATCAAGCCGATAGGATTGGTTGGGTGGCTTGTGTGTAAAGCCCTTGCCTCCAAGTCAGGTTCATAATGTACATATTGAAAGTTTCGTTCACTGTTTGTGTAGATTTGCTAAACTATACATTTTTAGAAACGTTAGGAAATACTCAACATAAAAACCAATGTTTACATTTGTTTTTAGGTTCTTTTGAAAAAAATGGTTATTTAATGCGACGTGACACATGAAAAGTCATTTGGTGTCACTTGCATCCTTCGCAATTCAGCACACCAGCTGCGAGTAAGGATGATTAGCCTCCCCAATTATTATTATTATATGAATACCGTGGATTCTATCCAGCTTAGCTATTAGGTCAGGCCGGTAGGATTGGGTCAATGGGGTTATGAATACCGTTGATTCTATTCAGCTGAGCTATTAGGTCAGGCCGATAGGATTGGGTCGATGGGGTTATGAATACCTTGGATTCTATCCAGCTTGGCTAAGGTCAGGCCGATAGGATTGGGTCGATGGGGACTGCGGATGGCGAAAACCCCAACCTTGACTCCGTCTAAACGAGGCGGCTTCACTTTGGCCTTGGTGAACCGCCCATCACCATTCTTGTGGAGATGAATAGTATCCTGCAAATTACACATACAATTTGGGGCGCAATTATTGAAGTCCCAGACTTATTTTACCTAAAACTCAATGGTTCTTGATTCTGAATTGCTGAGTGGTAACTCATCGCAACCAGTGAAAACTGGTCTGTTAGGCCAAATAAAAAAATGTTTCTCGTCCTAACTATTTTTAAAAGCGGAAGATGGGGACATTTTTGGGGAGCTTGACGTTGGCTTGATGTGTTTGTATAGAGAAACTTACACAGGGTGGCCCCCAAAAAAACCAACAAGCATAATATCTCAACGAACAAGCATACTTCCACTTCCATGAGGCCAAAACTACCTATACCAATGGATGGAGAATCTTTCTACAAGAAAACTGATACCAAGATATATTGATTTGGGCTAGTAATTTTAGCTCCAGACCCTATTTTGTAAAGTAAATAGCTAGTTATTTTTCGGTGCGACAAAACACGGTGTGGTGTAGACCGAGTTACTGGCTTCTAGTTATCACTTTTTTAACATTTGGGCATTATCTTGCGCTACTACAGGTAGTACTAGAGGCCGAGCCAGAAGAATATTGACGAATGATTATGTCTTGAATGTGGTTCAAAATGTCGCCAAAATCCACACAAATCGTCTAAATAACCTTCCATATGTATCCAAGCTGAGTTAACGAACTTCTAAGGTATTCACGATCAATTCTTGACCTGCAAATCAAGGAAAATCGACACCAGTTTTCCAGCGCGTTATTTACTTGTGTTAGTTTTACAAACCTGTCCCATAAATCATGCGGGAATTTGCACGCCTGCGCACTTGCACTCATTTGATGCCCAAAATTATCAGTGACTTTTGTGACGTAAGATTGTCCCGCCAATTTGCTGGTCATTCCCCTCCAGTCATTCTATATTTAACGATGCGCCGCCGCTCAATTTCCATAAAAATGCATCGATGTAACTTGATGCGTTCACACGCCGCGTGTAGTTTATCATGTGATCCTTTGAGAATTATTGGCAAATTTTGGGAGTTTCATCTTAAAATGGCCATGCAATATTGCTCGCGACCATCGCGCTATCAATCCGATTACCCACGTGTGTAACACCATTCGACAGCTAAACAAATGAACTAAATCGCTTGATTTCCAAAGAAATTTGGTGAGAAAGAATAACATTATTACAAATATGGACTCTCTGAACTTTGAGTTCAAAAAAAGGAAGACGCAAAAAGTTTTTAAACTGTCATAACTCACCCAAACTCCACCGATTCGGAAGCTTTTTTCAGCACTAGACAGCGGCCATCTTAGCTTTTTCTCATACCATCACTACGCATGTGCAGTACCCGATGCATAATGATTCATTCATTAAACTGAAACGAGTCCGTACCTACCCGGAAGTGGCCGAAGGCGATGACGCGCGTAAAGCGAGAACGTACGATGACCTCATAATGAGCGGCGCTGTTCACCTAATTTGCATATGGGAATTTCCGCGATAAGTTTGTACGTGCAGCGAGGAGTCAACCACTGACCTCTACACCTGGACGGATCATTGTCCATATTCTGCTGTGCTAACACTTGAAGTCAGCGCGAACTGGAAATGCAACATGGCGGACCCGAGACGTCACTGCTGTGAGCCAATGAAATGTCCAGTGTAGAGCCTAGGTTAGTGGATTTACTCTGTACGTTTTGTATTTACATGTATAAACATTACGTAATACGTATCGTACCAACACCTAGACATTTCATTGGCTCACAGAGTGACATCGTGGGTCCGCCATGTTGCACTTCTCCGCATGCCGACTTCAAAATAGAACAATGATGATCTGTCCATGTATAGAGGTCAGTGCGTTCAACGCATTCGCGACTCTCTCGGCACCCGTTCGCGTTGTACACGAACACCCGACGTCTTTAAACAAGGGACCAGTCTAAAATAAAAACATTGACCAACAGAGGGCGCTCTCTGTTGTTTGAACGCCCTCTTCTGGTGGAATTGTTGCACCGCATGACTAGAAAACCTTTTTTAGTGAATGAATCCTTTCACCGTCCAAAACTTTTCGGATTAAACTACAAGAATTTAATAGAGTAACAATGTTCAACGGATCAATAGTTATTATCTTGGAAACTTGTTCAATAAAGAGGCCTGTTTTAGTGTTTAAGTAATGAATCAACAAAGTAGTTCGCCGTTGGTTGTAGTTTGTTTTATAACTTTTATAACTAAATGGCCTTCGTACCCTGTTATCGTCACCGCTATGTATTATATTTCGCCAATTCCGTCGAGACTCACCGAGTATAGTTTTGTTGTATTGCGATCTAGACCACCCTTAAAAGCTAATGGAACGTCCCTCATTAGCATAAGAAAAGGTTTCTTACCAAAGGTAGTGGCGTGATGATGCTGCGTTCTCCTAAGGAATCTGTGTCTTTGTTTTTTGTGTCGCGGTCTGACCACCACAATTTATTTTGCTCGCGTTCTTCACTTCTACCCGGGATTTTAGCGTTACTTTATCCATATCACTCAGCATTCCGAAGTCTCGACAAAGTTTTTCGTCAGCCCCATGCACGGTTTCTCGAGCCCCTGATGAGAAACCCTCCTCGCCTCCAGCGGATATTTTAGCCATGGCGGCTAAGGAGATAGCCCCGTCTGGGGTAAATTTGATGGACCAAGCCCAAGCTCCTCCGTGGGCTGACGGCTTTATGGGCAGTGGGCTTTCATGCCCCAAGCCCCTCTCTACTGATCTGCCTAGGCAGCCTTCACCGGCTCCAGCTCCGTCTGGTACCGGTGCGCCACGCCCATCGGCTCACCATCAGCCGCAATTTGCACCCAGTATGCAACCGTGTCCTGCTCAGCCAGGGTACTACTGGTATCCTCAACCACCGACAGCTCCCTGGGGTGCTCCCTCGGGTGGTCCAGGGGCATCTACATATGCATTTAATCAGTGAGGCATTCCTATGCAGTATTTTCCCCAGCAATTTTTGCAAGGCGATTTTTCGGACCAGCCTCCGACTCCCTTCCAGGAATGTTCGTCAACGACACGCCCCGCCCATCCCTCCGGCCCCAGTACTTGCACAGCACCCTCCATCTGATGACGGCAGCCATCTTGATATTGTCGCCGTTAGTGACGACGAATTCTCCACTTCAACCGTTCAAACGGCTGGAACTGGAAGAGAGCCTTTTCGTCTTCCCCACAAGAAAGAGACAGGTAACCCGATCTCCGAGAAGGTGACCCAGTGATGGGAAGAACTGAGAACTCACAAGTTGTTCTCTGAGGATTACAAAGAGGAGATTTCACCGTATAACGTGCCTGTGGACCAGGAGAAATTATTCTCGGCCCCGGAACTTCCTCCCGGTTTGAAGAAGGTTTTCAAACAGGTAAATTCGTCAACCATTATTTGTGACGAGAAGTTAAAAGCCTCTCATAATTACATTCTTGATGCTGTCAAACCATTGCTTCGCCTTTTTGACGCAGTTACTGATGCCGAATGCCCCAATGAAGTTCCTAAAGATCTTGTTCAGGATCATCTTTCCTCGGCCATTATTTTACTAGGCTCTGGCAGTCAGGGTTTGGCCTTAGCTAGACAACATGCGTTTGACGACATTGTTGACCGCAAGTTTGACGTGCTGAAGAAGAATCCTCCTTCTTTAGGTGAACTCTTCGGATCATCCTTGATGAAGGACATTGAGGAAACGGAGAAAGTCAGCAAGCTGGCCTCCAAAGTCACTGGTGGGAAGTCTCTGCAGTCTAACCCATCCAAGGATAGGCGTTTCTCGCCATACCAATTTGCCTCCCGGTCCTTCAGATCACGTCGACCATCACGGGGATCCTTTAATCGTTACCAAGGTAGGGGTTACCATGGTTCAGGTTACCAACAGCCCAAGGATTTCCAGAGATCCAGAAATTTTAGGACGGCCAACAGCACTTTAGAGAAGTCTGGCTTAAAAAACTAGATGCTCAGTCTTGTTTGCCTAACGTACGTACCAATCCAGCATTTTCTGTACCCTTAGCAGGTCGTTTGAGATTTTTTTCAAATTTTTGGTTAAAATTAACTCACGATCCCTGGATCATTCAGACCTTAAATGGTTACTGTTTAAGCTTCAATTATACTCCGTTTCAGTCTTTCGTTCCTGTAACCCACGCTCCATCTAAAAAACACGCTTCGATGTTTAACCTAGAGATACAGAAAATGCTTGATAAAGGTGCCGTTACCATTGAACAGCCTGTATACAAGGACAGTTTATTTCTACTCTGTTCATGGTCCCAAAATCGTTCGGGGATCTTCGTCCAGTAGTTAATTTGCGTCCACTAAATAAATTTATTGTGCACCAACACTTCAAGATGGAGAACATTTCTTCAGTGAGAGATCTTTTAGCACACGGAGATTGGATGTGTAAAATAGACCTGAAGGATGCTTATTTTTCAGTTCCTATTGATTTTGGTCACAGAAGATTTCTTCGTTTTATCTGGAATGAGGTCATTTATCAATTTACTTGTCTTCCTTTCGGTTTGTCAAGTGCCCCCCGCACTTTTACTAAGATTCTTAAACCAGTAGCTTTCCACCTCAGAGAGTGTGGTATTCGCTGTATATTTTACCTGAATGACATTCTGGTCCTTGGATCATCCTTCCATGGATGTATGACAAACACTCAGGTGACGACCAATCTTCTTCGTAATTTGGGTTTCATCATCAACGATGAAAAATCTTGTATCGTCCCTAGTCAAGATATTACATACCTCGGCTTTGTTATCAACTCCTTAGATATGACCCTCTCTTTAAACCAAGAAAAGATCCAGCAGGTCATCAGTCACTGCCAGAAGATTTTGGAAACAGAACAAGTCACTGTTCGACAACTTTCCAGCCTATAAGGCAGGCTATCTTAAACAATCCTTGCAGTACTTCAGGCTCGGGTTTTTTACCGCAGTCTTCAGGAAGACAAAATCTCCGCTCTCCGCAGGGAGAACAGTTACGAGTCCACAGTTACTCTTTCGCAGAATTCTCGAGAGGAGCTGAGAACATGGATTCGTTGCCTTCATGCCTGGAACGGTCGGCTATTTCTTCATCTGACACCAGATGTGACCCTTCAAACAGATGCGTCAATGTTGGGATGGGGCGCTTGTCTTCAATCCAAGATAGGAGGCCGTTGGACGTCGCAAGAACAACTCCATCATATCAATTACCTCGAGCTGCTTGCAGTTTGGTACGCCATCCAATCTTTCTTCAAAGAACGGCGGGACCTTCATGTTCTCCTTCAGATGGACAACTCCACGGCCATTGCTTATATCAATCACCAGGGGGGAACTCATTCGGTTCCACTGTCGAAACTCGCTGTCAATATCTGGGTTTGGTGTCTCGAGAGAAACATCACTCTAGTAGCACAACACATACCAGGGTCTCAAAATATCACGGCAGACATGATGTCACGGGTTTTCGACGATCGCACAGAATGGCAGCTTCTCCCAGAAATATTCAACAAGATTTCCAGTGCTCTGGATTTCATCCCATCAGTAGACCTCTTCGCGTCTCGTTTGAACACGCAGCTGGAGACCTTTGTGTCATGGCAACCAGACCCCATGGCCTGGAGAGTCGACGCTCTTCTTCTCAGCTGGAAGAACATAAACGGTTATGTTTTCCCTCCGTTTTCGCTTCTTCTGAAGATTCTTCGAAAGATCAGCGAGGAGGAAGCTACAGTGATTCTTGTCGCTCCGGTGTGGAAGTCCCAGGCCTGGTACCCCAGACTGTTGGAGCTTGCAGTAGAAATGCCTCTACTCCTTCCCAGGAGAAGGGATCTCCTTCAGCTTCCCCACGATCGGTCTCAAGTACATCCTCTGATAGGCAGCCTCCAACTGGCCGCATGGAAGTTATCAGGGCGAATCTCTCTTCAGAGGGGTTTTCACACAAGGTGTCAACCACTGTCCTTGCTTCATGGAGACCACAGTCTAATAAGCAATATAATTCATCCTGGAAAAGATGGGCAAGCTGGTGTTTACAAAGGAAATTTGATCCCGTTCAAACTTCTATAGCAAATTGTTTAGATTTTCTTCAGCAGCTGTTTGATGAGGGCCTATGCTACAGGACGATAAATGTTTATCGTTCTGCAATTTCATCGGCTCACTCTTTTATTGATGGTTTTCCTATTGGTCAGCATCATTTAGTGAGAAGATTCCTTAAAGGTATTTTCGGGCTTCGCCCACCGAGACCAAAGTACAACTTGACATGGGATGTCGCAAAGGTCCTCAACTTTGTTAAGTCTCTTCCTGACAATCGTCGTTTGTCATTAAGGCAGTTAACTCTCAAGTTAGCTATGCTTCTTGCACTTGTAACCGCCAGTCGCCGATCTTCCCTAACGGCTATTGACATCGATCACATGACTCGATCCACTGATGGGAAATACAGTTTCCTGCTTGTTAAGCCCTCAAAATGTGCTTCAGTCAGTAAACCCTTCCATCGGATTGAGATTTCTAGGTTCCAGCCTCACAGAAATCTCTGCCCAGTCCGTTCTTTAGAAGAGTATCTTCAGAGAACCCAATGTCACAGAGGTACTGGTCCTTCCAGAATGACCCAGCTTTTCCTTTCACATTCAAAGCCCTTCCATCCAGTGGTTCCCTCTACAATTTCTAGATGGTTGAAGGACTTTATGTTGCAATCAGGGATTGACACATCACATTTTAAAGCGCATTCCACAAGGAGTGCAAGTACTTCAGCCGCAGCTCGAGCTGGGGTTTCATCGAATGAAATTATGAAAACAGCAGACTGGACATCAGCCTCTACTTTTGCAAGATTTTACCACAGACAACTTCCTTCGTCAAACTTTGGAGGTGCTGTGTTGTCATCGGCAACTCAACAGCTTTAAAGTCTACTCGGTGAGTCTCGACGGAATTGGCGAAATATAATTCCCCAATTACATAAAGGTACTTACCTGCAATATAATTGGAATTATATAAGACAATGGAGGAGAGACTCAACCTCCCTCCCTAATTGTTCTCTTCAGTTTCTTTCTGCAGATAACCCGCCCGAGTTATTCTAGTTGGTTGCCAATGATGTTTTACTTACCGCTAGCTTCAAAAAGACACAGATTCCTTAGGAGAACGCAGCATCATCACGCCACTACCTTTGGTAAGAAACCTTTTCTTATGCTAATGAGGGACGTTTTTTTAGCTTTTAAGGGTGGTCTAGATCGCAATACAACAAAACTATACTCGGTGAGTCTCTCCTCCATTGTCTTATATAATTCCAATTATATTGCAGGTAAGTACCTTTATGTAATTGGGGAATTTTTCCATCTGTTAAATGATTGTTCTCTTATTTGCATAAGCCGTAGGTCTGAGCATGTTTGGTATGTAATTACGTAATTTCTGGTTGCCCCACTTAACCACCGAGGCACGCGGGGGGGATTGAGTCAGTTGCGTTCACGCTCCCAACCAACTCACACATTCTTTCTGTAGTCAACCATTTGTAAGTATTTTTACCTTTGATTTATATCATGTTTATTTCCGAAGATGTAATTTACATGGAAGCATTTATCTTAAGGTTTATATTGCTGTTAAATTGTTTGCCTTCTAGTTTATAAGCCTTTTAATGTACACTAGAAATATCCGAACATTCCTCAGAGCCAACGCCCTTTATAGTTCATGGTGCGTCGGGGAAACAAATATGAATTCTTAGTTTGGGTTAGTAATTGCAAATTACTAGAATGATAGTGGTATTTGTTGAATTATATACGTGTATTTATTATTTGTGCAGCACCCCAGAATGCCGCCGTAAATTCCTGTTTATCTCGCTGTGTGTGCGGACGATCCCTTACCCCGGGAACGATTGTAAGTTTATATACGGGTTTCTTTATTTTCATAACTGATTGATTGTTGCTCCTCTGTAACTGATTTTGCCGACAAGGTGCTGCCCAATTTTCTCCAAACCTAATGTAATTATTTTATTGCGCATTTGTATTTCTTTAAATTATAATGCTTAATAATAACTATTTTGTGTATTTTGCTTTAGTTTTCACCTGCCTGCATCAGCGGTGTGCGAAATAAATAGGGGTAATGGGTCCACGGACTTCGTCTGGTTATTTTAGTGGTACATGTATATACAGCGACATACCCTTTTTATTTTCAAATTTTAGCCTTGGCGCCCTTCCTACTGGCCTTGGTGCCCTCCCAAATTTTGAATACTCCAAGGCCAAAGTGGCCTTTCCCTAAACAAATTGTAATTGTAATTCCAGGCCTGCCACACTGTATGATGTCGCGTCATATGATAATAATAAGGCTTCACTCTTCTAAAAAAAATGCAAACGAGAACAATTAAGATCGGGAGAAAAGTGACGATGCGAAACAAATACAAATATAAACAAATTGTTTTGATGCAGCAGCAAAAAAGGATGTGCGCGAGGATGAGAAACTAATTTATTTGTTTGTTTTGGCCTGATATATGGTTTCACTAGCTGACTTGATCCCACCCATACCTGTCAGTTGTTAGTGTGATAACATTCAAAATTAGCTAGAATATACAATGTGCCATTGGGAAGAAACAGTTATTGTGAAAATGCAAATCTGGCTGATGGCCGAATCTAAAAACATCTTCAGAACTACAGTATCCTACACTTCCTTGGTACCATCTACATCTACATAGCGACTGTCTTGAGACTCACCAAATGTGGGAAAATTGGCTTAAACCCTGGACGGAATGCTCCTGATTGGGGAAGACCTCTTTTAGTACCGTCAGCTTGGCTCTTGAAAAGGCACAGATGGACGGCTGACGAGGAGTGCCGTTCTTGCTCTTGAAACACGACTTGATAAATCCAATCGGCGATAGGCCAAGATGTTTCTGGGTCACTTGTCGAGTCTGACCCCACTGGTGGAGAGTGACATCGTGTGGATGATGCTGGACTTTCTTGGTCTTCCATTATTTTAGAACAATTAAGGCACCACGTTGCTCTGATAAAAGATCTTGGTGGATGAGCTGCTTAGTAATCTTTTTACCCTAAAAGAGTTAAAATGATATATGTGACCTGATGTTGTTACCACGAAATGGGCATAAAGTAGCAAAAAATGAAAATCAAGATTATGATACAGATTGCTAGCTTATCTGTAATTAGTGTTGTGGTATCTAATTCCCAGCCCCAGAAGGAACCTGTTACTAAAATCTACACTGAAACGTTTCTGCCATTCGGCCTACTCCCCTCGTCAGGCACGCGGGAACAGGGGGTGCAGGGGGTGCTGCCGCCCCCCTAGGACGGATTTTGGGGTGGGGGTGCTGCAATACTAAAGCACCCCTATATTTGAGAGTATATATACGCACATCTTATCATAAGTACTTGAATACTTACGTGATCAAAAATAAAGATCTATAAAAATGGAAAACTATAATTATAAAATAGGCCTACAAACAATATAAAACTTTAAAATGTTCCGCCCCTGTGACGACGTTCTCGAAAGCGCCATTCAAATCCACCCCCATGCATCGCGCACTGTGGCCCAAATGCATGAACAACGTACGTCGTCCACGTGCAGTACATGTACATTGTACATGTACAATTAATACACCTTGGCTAACCCATATATGGCCATGGCCATAATACGTGTACTTCTATGTACCATGATACCAGCGATTATGCACGCTCGTGTGTTGGCCATGCGTGTACTGCACGAGCCGGGTACCCGGGAACAGCGTCTTGTGCACATGTACATGTACGTCGTGCATCTGCTGCACGAGCTAGATAACGTTGGATGGAGTGAGACTATCGGAGTTTCAGAGATACCAGAACTTGAACGAGTTAAATTTCTCCTTGCAGTTTCACCACGTTTATGAACTGTTTTGGCATTTTCTTCCAGTGGTGGATTTTGGGAGAGGTGGGGCGTTAATTAATTATTCCATGTCTCTCGAGTCAACTCGTAGTACAGTCGTTTTCCTACTGCCAGATATTTCCTAGTTCCGGATAGCTTAAGATAAAAACCTACCTCTTTTGTTTGAATTGGTCTCCGTTTTCTAACGAGGTGCGTTTTGAAAAGTAAAATGTAAGCTTCTTGGTGTGCAAATATCGTTCAGAAATTGTTTTTTTTAAGAAAACAATTTTTAGCCAGATTTCCGACTCGCAATGCGACTGTCCTTTTAGGACGGCTTGTAAAAAAAATCACGGGAGCAGCGAATTTACAACGTGTGATTTCAAATATTGTTCCCATACTCTACAGTTATAGGCCGAGTTCGGGCGGTCTTTTCTTGACACGCGTAACTAGTTCTTGTAAAACCCTGGTGGATATAGTAGTCCAGGCAAACTAACTTTTGAAATGGAAAAAAATGCAACAGAATTTATTTGGGCACAGAGGTCATCTATAAGGTGTCCTGAATAACATATTAAAAGTCCTAAGAAATTACTGTTGCGGAAATGTGTTAAATGTGCAAAAATCCAAGATGGCCGCCATTAATATGTAATGCATCATATATTCGCTGTCAGAAGAGATATTTGAATTATTTGAAATTCTATTATATGTTTTTTAGGCAAAATAAATCATTAGGAATAGGTTACGACGTGATTGGAGGTAATGGTCATGGATACAATTTAATATGGCCGCCACAAATCTAAATTTTATTATACATTTGCACCTGAATATTCACCGATCACCAATTTTATTACTTTAGGTAGGCCTATTTAATATACTAAAAATGTGAATCACCCCAACATCTGGTGCTATGCATTTGCTTAAATATATATTGAATGTCTTATTTCGGTTCCAGGCTGACAGAAGAAACGTGATGGCAATAGTAACGAGACAGACGTGTTGCATATGTGAAGACAAAAAATTGGCGTGGCCTAACCCTATTTAAATACAAACAAGAAAACATTATCCCTCACAATCCCTCAATTGTGAGCTACATGGGATATAGAGACGATGTTCTTATAATCGTTAACGGAAATGAAAAGCAGGCTGCTGACCTAGTGCAATCACTTAATAAAATTCATCCAACGCTGAAGTTCACGTCTGAGATCTCACACCGCCAAGTCACTTTTCTCGACCTTTTTATCTACAAAGGCGAACGATTCATACATGAAGGGATATTGGGCACTCGAGTAGCTATCCAAAAAACTGATACATTTCAGTACCTAGCTCGAGATTCAGCACACCCTAAGTCGGTATTTAGCGGATTAATCAAGGGCGAAGTGACCAGATACAAACGTATTATGTACCCATTTAAAAGACTTTGAGGAGAGGGTTGAATTCTTCGAAGACAAACTTCAAAAGCGCGGATACACAAACGAAGACCTAGCCCTCCCTTCTCAAAGAGGCAAGACTCCCGCGGACCCTAAGCGTGAAAAAAACAAAAACAATACCCCACTGGTGTTCGTCCTACCACACTCCCCACATGTCGCGCACACAGCCCTCAAACGGGCTATCCTCAAACACTGGCACTTGATTAGTGAAAACGAATACCTAAATAGGCTATTTGATACCCAACCCATCCTGGCATACAAACGGCACAAAAACATAAAATATGAACTTGTTCGATCTAGGACTCCACAATCCAACCAAGAGGAACAAAATTTTGATGAGGAGAATCTGCAAATCCTATTGGAAGAACAAAACAATGATCAAGGAAATGAATCTCAAGACTAAAACAAAATAAATAAGTCAAGACACGGCCCCCCCCCCCCCAAAAAAAAAAGCCGGTATTTGTCCTTGCCACTTGTCATATAAACCGATACACAAATCAAAACAAGGAAAGGAAAGTGAACTAAAAGAATGGTGACTGAAGAAGTGCATAGCACGCAGAAAATATGCCCTGCTCCCCTTCCAAAAGAGAAAAAAAAGGGGACGGCATATTATCACCGGTAATAATCAATCACTGATTGAACTAAAAAGTCATCGCGTCGCCAAAACCAGAGACAGGGTTTGAAACTCCCGCTTTTAGGGAATGTCTAACCCAATTGGCCTGCAGACGTTTGATGTATTTGCCCGTCCACGAACTCCAACCCTGGACTGTCATCTAGCAGAGATAATGTGGCTAGAACTGATCCCCCAGATGCGTGTTTTACACCAAAAAAAGAAAAAAAGAGTTAAGAATTACGCTCTGGAGAGGCCAGGAGAGGGTGGGGGTGGGGGGGGGGGGGGGTGGGGGTGGGGTTGGGGGGTAGGGGGGTGGGGTTGGGGGGGGGGGGGGGAATCTCAGGGTCTCCCCCAAATCCAGGGTAAACTCAACAAAATTGTGAGATCACTACAGAGTACATTTCAGCTGAAGAGTGCTTTATTGAGACCTTGCATAATTTATGACAAAATAGCTCTGGGGTCTTATGATGGGAATAACACTCGTTTGTTTGTACACACCATAAAGGGCACCATAAAATACATAAAATACTCATTACTTAACAGTTGGGTTGAGTCGTGGATTACAGGTATTCAGCGATATTTTGGAATCCGTCATCTTTTTAAGAAGTTTCAGCATACAAAATTATTACAAAATTGTTCAAAAGTGTCCCCAAAAAACGAAATTTTGAAATATCTTTTACACTTTACAAATGCAGTAAAAGTGTCAATTAAACGCTCAGATTGCACCACAGAGCATCTATAAACTCAAAGCTCCCGGACCCCACGCCGTAATGGCTTCGCGCTTGCCGACAATTTTATCAAATAAAGTACCCACCCCCGGGAAAAAATGTGTTCCAGCGGGCCTGCCAGCTCTGGTACCACATAACGACCGAGGGGCGAGACACAAAGGAGAACAAAGGAAACAAAATCCCCTCGGTCGGCGGTATAAATGGAAAAATTCGGTCCTCGATCGACGGTGCAAGCGCAAAGCAATGGGGATTGGGTATAACATAGGAATAAAGGAAAACACAATATCGAGCCTCAATCGTTATGTGGTTCACGACTTGGTGTGCCGTGTGCGTTTGTATTGACTGGCAATCGTGGTCGTCGGACAAAAGAATATGGATTCAAACAATGGGTCCACGATTGACACAACGTCCACGATCTTTTCCCATGTACAAATCCTATGGCGATCATCAAAAAACGTTAGAGTATAAACAAAAGAGGGAAGACGGTCGGACAATACCCCGTCCACGATTGCCGGTCAAAACAGAGCTGTGTGTGTGCGTTTGTTTTTGATTGAAATAGGGGACGTAGGACAAAGGGAACAATGGGGTCCCCTATTCCGCAAAGGTCCCCGATTCAGACTCGTGTGCAAACCCTATGGCGATCATCCGAAAACGTTAGAGTACAAACAAAAGAGGAAAGACGGTCGGACAATGCCCCGTCCCCTATTGACGGCATTTACCCACTTGCGTGTGTGTGTGTGTACACTCTAAAAATTAGTTTGTCATTTTGACTAAAAAAAAATTGTCCAGAGCAATGTCTCGTACGACTTACCTAAATTAGTCACCTACTGTTGATGACTAACTAAATCAGTCAAGACTCTGACTTATAAAAGTAGTCCTATGACAAGGATAGGACCATGTCTGATACGACTTATCTCTTAGTCAAGTGACTTTCGCGATTCGTCATTGAACTTCTGACTAACCGAATTAGTCATATGACAAGGATAGGATCATGTCTGATACGACTAATCTGTTAGTCAAGCGACTTGTAATTGAACTTCTGACTAATCACACTGTAGTCCAGTGACTAATGAGCTTTGATGATTTAACATTTGTCATTCCAGAAATCTGACATACTGAAATTTGTAGCAGTGGCAGATCCAAGTATAGCACGGTGTTAGGACATGTTTAGCTTACTGGATGGATTGGGTCACAGTGCCAATGTTAAGCTCCTTGGATCTACCACTGCAGAATTATGATGACACCTCCAAGAGAAACACAAAGATTTCTGTTTTTGTTTGTTAATACTGTTTATTTTTTCAACATCTCTCAAAAAGATACAGCTGCTGTAACACGCAGTATATTTGAACAATGGGTAAATCCCAATAAATAATTTTCCATTTAAAACATTTGGGGATAAAATGAGAGCGCTTGTAAAAAGACCCATTGTCTTCTTTAACACATAGTTGCATGATTATTGTTTGTCGAATGCCACACTTTGGTCAAAAGCCACTTCTACGCATTTTTTTGAGATCATCCATGACAAATATTTTGGTTCAAAGTTTGTGACATTTTACATTTGTAAATGATGTACAAGAGTGTAACAAAACTGTTAGAAGTTTACAACATTCGTATGTTATTTTGGCTAATCAGCTTTTATTTTATCAAACATTTGAAGTACCAAATATTTTGAGTCTCAATGATTAATATCAAACCTCAATATAAACATCCATAACATTAATTCTAAGCCATATTATTATGATTACCCAGATCTTTGAGTGGCCATCTAATTACATTGTACATTTTTCCCCATTATGACCTCTTTTGACACTACATTCTCAACATGTTTTTTTCAAGCAAGAATGCATAGAAATTTCCTGAAAAGGACAACAAATTTTTACCATATCATCGTCTGGATTTGTAATCTTAAATAAATCAAAAAGACGTTTAAGAACAATTAATTGGTAATACCAATGGTTTAAAACCTTCTAATCGTTATCAGCTGGTTAATAAAAGTATTTAACATGTGCCATGCTTAGGATTTAAACCAGTTCGTACCAGGAATCTGGGATTGTTTTTCACACCCTCGATTTCGTGTCAGTATCTGTGGGTAGCACACCCTGATATTTCCGGCCTTTGTCGCTGACATATATTTACGGCCTTACATGTAAAGGTTTATCCATCATCGGTTTAAAATTCTGGGAAAAACTTTGCGCGTATACACAGATTTCTACATGAACTGGTTTAGAAACAAATATGTTGCACTGCTATTAAATAATGGTCAATTTCAAACAACTTTGCGAAGATGTGTAACATTTTACATAACTTTAACATCTTGGACAAGGAAACTTGTTTTCTTCAATTGTTTCGGTTCTGTCATAAAACAGGCTTTGAATCCCCTTTGCCTACCATTTTGAATTTCATTTGTTTTCTTCAAATTTCTTTAAAATTACACAGCAACACAGGTTAATAAACAACAATGCCACGAATGTTTTGTTAAGGTGATAATAAAATGGTTCATTCAAAGTTTCTGTGCCGTAACTTATGTCAATTAATGTAATTGTATAAGTTACACCATTATTTGTTTCATAAGTCACAAACTTACTATGTACATTTTCTTAAATATTGCGCAAAGTTAAATGTTGCACAAGTGGAGTTAGCATTGCTTAATGTTTTGTGAAACATGTGGAAACATGAACCAAACTATGCACATACAACTTTAAAACATTTAAACATCAATCTTAAGAAATATCTTGATTTCTTAGTTATTTAGTGTAAGCTTCTCCAGTAAGGATACAACATCTCGTTCAGGCTTCTGATTATCTTGGATGTTCAGGATCACCTTCTGGAAGAAAGTACATGTCTTTTTAAGACACGAGGGATAAGCCAAGTTGATGACATAGAATCCTGCCAAGTACACAGAGAGGGCCATAAGTAGGTTAGTGGAGCTGCTAACAACTATGCCATCAATCACCACATCAAAAGTAGTACATGAGGTGAAATTACTTTCATCTCCCCGAATTATTGGAAAATCCTTCTGTTGACAAAATAAAAGAAAAGAAGAAAACAATTGAGTATTAAGCATGATATACGTAAAGCTATATCTGAAAAATATGAGAATATTTTTAAAAAGAATACTGTGTTGCCAAAATCTTAAAACCTTGCAAAATTTACATGTGTGAATTGTACCAAACAAAATTAATTCAGGAATCAAATTGGTGTCATCAAGTGACACATGATTGTTTCTTACTCACTCAAAAACCAAAGGAAGGGATTTTCCCTAGCAATGTGGAAAAGTAAAAAAGTTGATGGGGTACAAAGCATATTTCAAGGATTGTTAAAAAAAATCATCACCGAGACCCGGCTCCACCTATACCCACAGTACTGCTCTAATGCTACTCATAACACGAGTCGAACTTGCGGCCGCAGCCGAGCGGGGCACTAACATAATGGTTCAAGGTCATGCATTAATTTTTATACCACAATCTCTATAATTTTCCAATGATAAAGACACATCTAAAGCCTAAATATGTAATAAAATAACATGCATTGCATTGTACATCAAAAATATGACACGATCAAGAAGCCACGGAGCACAGGCCATAATTACCGCAAATACTGCTTGGATGATTTTGAACAATTATATGGGCCAATATATGTGCCTGTTCTGTTTCTGTTGAAAACAATTGCCATTGTTTGAAATCACCTAAGCCAGTAACTATCCGTTCAAGATTTTATGCAATGTGGCTTATGTTTTTCATTAAATTCTTGTTTCTTTATGGAATTGACCTTTCACCGTTCAGGACCATTATCCAATCGTAGTGTCTGTTGAAAAAAATCTAAATATACAGACATTTATTTGGCTACATACACATTATATGCCCGGTTCGTTGAAACGCAATATATGCAAATGCATTTCAAATTTAATGCAAATGCTCATCGGCCCGTTTGTTCTGTTCATATTTCTTAAGTTTTTCCTATTCTCGAATGTTAAAATATGTGAGTGGGGTCTGGGAAGTCTGCATTATTCAGATACACATTAACAAGTGACTTTTTGCAATTAGTTGTCTCACGAAAGTCTGCATGTACACGTGGGCAAAGTTTTCTCAGAAATCTAAGACAACTCCTGTATCCGGTCAGATAGCTTTTATGCAATTATTCCACATAATTGCAACTGCGCGTTTCAAGCTAACTCTCAACGGCGATAGGTCAATTCTGTAAACCTCCCAATAAAACTTACCAAATCCGAATCCTCTCCAAGAACCATCAGATTGTCAACGTCCTCCTTCAACAGAGATGGAACAGCCAGAGCTGCAGTAATGTAAGTAGCCTCTATTAAAAAATATATTAAGCAAAAGACCATTTGAGAAAGACAATTTGAGAGCCACACAGAGATTTGCCACGATGTGCTCTCACAAACAACTTATCTTATTAACTTTTCATCATGCAAACCTTCAAATCTCATTAGGGAGGGGCTATTATATACAAATTAAAAGATAGCACACACAGTTTAATTTCCTTCAAGTTATACATGAAGTGGATATTTTGGACACATGCCACTTTCTCCAAAGCTGTTTTGCTGTACACACTTGAACATGCCGTTGTGCACACAAAATTAAATTAAATTTGTGCGCACAACTGTAACGGTCTAGGTGGCATTGTCCTTTTAGAGTGCCATATGCTTAAGGTTTAATGCTAAAACAAGTTTTGTAAGGCTACGCTGTTATATCGAAAACTTGACCAACAAAATATCTGAATAGCATTTTTTCTATTAAAAAATGTGAGGTGTCTAGGAAATTACAAAAAAAAAAAAAAATTAAGTTGTGTGGTTATATTGTCAATTTGTGACAAGTGCAGGCCATTGGGCTAGTTTAGGCTTTTGTACCTTTTCGACTTTTCTCCTCGCGCTGTAATCCAACTTCTTCCAGTGCCTGCACAAGAAGGGGTTTCATCTTCTTCGAACCCCTGTAAATCTTGAGAATCGGAGTTGCATACTTCTGTAGACCTGCCTGCAAAAGATCGTGAGGTCCCTCTTGTTCTTCTCTAAGGCGTCGAACTCAGTCTGCATCTATTAAAACAGGGATTTTACGGTACATGTATCACACATTGTAATAAAGTCTGATGTAGGGAATGTCTGTGTCACCTCTTGACCGAGCACTTTCGAATATGTGATAATAAATTGTATATTCAAAACTTATTTTAAATACTTGAATATAGCCCTATTTGAAACAGGGCGTCACAATTACAGCACCGTGCATTACTGTCAATTATTGATTATCACCAAGTGCAAAGTGCCTGTGATACAAGATTATGGTTGACCTTTATGTTTTTTAATGTGATGTCGTTAAAGTTTTATTTAGGTTTCTAGCACTATGTTATCCATGTGTATGGGCAAATAGCCTTGCAAATCATTAGGAATTACCCATACACTGTCGTGTTCAAAGGTTGTTTAGATTCATGTTTTAAAACATGTTAACAGCAGTTTAGATTATATCAGTTTAGATTATATGTGTACATGTGCGCTTTCCTACGAGCGAGTCTGTCCCTACATCGTCTGGTGTTCCGACTTTACTTCCATAGGAAAGTGCATATGTAAACAAAGCCATGACGTTATTAAACATTTGTATATTTAATGACAAAGAGTTCTGATTATCAACATACATGTATTTATAATTTATAATTTATAATTTATAATTTGCACAAAAGAAACGGACCTCGTCTTCATCGAAGAGCCAAGGATACGTCTGTTGTATCTTCTTCAGTGATGCTCCTTCCTTTGTGATGAGCTGACGCCGGTCAGAGAGGGTCATGGACATTGCTAACTGGATTCGCTAATAGTTAGGTTTCCTCTTCGATGTTTCTTGCTGCATCCAGTGAATGTGTGCTTGAATGGAAGCATCGTCCTCAGAAGAAGGTCTGGATGGTTGATATAGTTGCAATGCCTCATTGTGGTGGTTGTCTTTTGGCACTAGGTGATCCAAATAGTGGGTTGTTCCCCGGCTTTCTCTTATGTTTGATGACCACTTGGATCTTGTTGTCATCACGTCTACGTGAATTCGCAAATTTATACAGAAGTCTGTATTTCCAGAGAGTCTGTTAATTGAAAGAAACAATGACATTAGGCTGCACTACAGCTTGTGCATAAGGAAGTCATTTTAATTTTGGAGGAGGGGGGTGCATAAGAAAGTCAATTAAATTATGGAGGAGGGGGTGCATAAGAAAGTCATTTTAATTTTGGAGGAGGAGGGGGAGGGGGAGGGGGAGGGGGAGGTGTTAGAGGTAAAAGTAGAATCCTATTAAAAGTTGTGACCCATTTCAGTAGTAATCTATATTTATCCAAATCGATTACATTATAACACCTCACCCACAAATTATATGCACGGCCAAATAGCATCCATGGAAAAGGTGGTTTGGGATTAGTGAGCAAATACATTTTTCACAAAAGATGTATTGAAATAGAAGTTCATTTTAACTGTATTTAGATTTAAAGTATATTACATTTTTGAAACCAAGCAAAATATGTAGGCGAGGTGTTATAAAACAAATATTTACTGCTTTATTTCGTGTTGTAGTAAAACTCCCTCTGTACTTCATAGCTTTGCCTATTAAGGAAAACAATGCTCCATGAATCACCTCAGGAGGCAAGTTTTACTACACCACTCGGTACATATTTGTTTATAGTTCAAACTTACCGATGCAGTGTCCAATGACATATTTGGCTGCTTGGCCAACTTGGGGAACCGTTCGAAGAGAACACCAATGAGGTGGTTGTATTGAGCTGATGTTGGGTAGCTGCAGTATAAAACATATAAATATAGTATATATATAGCCTAAGTATAGACATATAAATATAGAATTGTATCAAAGTTTCAATATTCTTTCTTAACAACAAGAAGTTGATCTGATTGACAGAAGCGAATCTGATTATAATTATTTCTGGTAATAAATCCAAGGATTCTTTAAAAGTGCCCTAGAAATAGGCACCCTATAGCTCACATGCATGAAGAAACATTATAGACTGAGAAGACAATAAGAAGAAATTACAGTTTGAGAGATTGGAGGAAAACCCCCCAAAAATATTCTTGGGAAAACACACAGAATCAGGTAAGGACTGAAAACTAAAATGCACGTGTGGTCCAGCAGGAATCGCACCTCGGCCACAGCAGTGGAAACCGAAGGAGAGTATATTATAACATGCACCGTGCCAATCTGACTCACCCGACCTGAACATTTCCTTATTTCTGGTTTTGTTTGCCTTTTCGTAATAATGTGAATTTTGTCAGTGAATAGCAAATTCAAATTAAAGAAAGTATAGTCTGAATACTAAAACAGTAACAGATTAGCTATTGGTAATTTTAGAATGTGCAGACTACAGCTGCTGACTATTATTAGTACTGTACTCATAAATTCAATCCAATCCAAAGTTATAATATTTAAATTAGAAAAGGTTGTTATATGTAATGTGTTAAAATCTAAAACAATGCTTACTATGTATTTTTTTTCACACCGCTGTAGATTGCCTCCAGGACTGCTGACCTCGCATGGAAAATCGGGTAGTTTGTACCTTCCCGTCCAGTTGATAGAAGATGACTCTGCCTGATGTCCTCTGAAGTTAAAATATACAAATAAATCAAAGTTATTGTACAATGTATGTAGTTCCTGACATAAAACTAGAACATTGTTACACCTCTGTCTTGGATACTTGTTTTAATAGTCTGGAACAATCTCGAGCGTACCTAAATGAAGAAGGTGGAAGTGTTGCTGGAACATCAGGAGTTGGATCTTCGGCCGTGACTTAGTGTTCAGCAACATCTACCAGTATTTTGCTATTGTTTTGCACTTCTTCCTGGTCATTGTCTGCATCGACCCAGTCCTCGAATGTCCTATCCCATAGCTTAACCTGGGCCTTCTGGAGGGTGAACAACTGGCAAGCCTGCTTCTTTATGTCCCCAACATGTACCTTGCTCCCCTCATCCTCTAATGACATGTCAACTTGTTTTTGTTGATTGCCGTAGATAAACAGGAATCTAAAAATGTCAACAGTATACAAATATTGACTGCTTTGAGTGGTATAGTAAAACTATCCTCCCGGGGTGATCCAGGGAGCATCCAGGGAGCATTCTATTTTCTAAAATAGAATGCTCCATGGATCACCGAGGGAGGCTAGTTTTACTATACCGCGAAATAAAGCAGTCAATATTTGTTTTATAACACCTCACTCACAGTTTCTGCACAATTTAAGCTTCCTGAAAGTATAGTAATGACAAAAAAATCTCCTAATTATACGTCTCTCGATCATACGTGTACTTTGTTGCCTTGATGAACGGGTGCGAAGGTGACAGAGCAATGTTTACGCAATGCACCGAAACACACGTCTGGGTTTTAGTCACGCTTTTGTTGCTATGCGCATATTTCGTGTGTTGCTATGCGCATAGTTCTTTTTGCGTGGTATAGTCTTTTTGGATAGCACAAGTAAAAAATAGTAAAAAGAGCAAGTGACACGTGCCGCACTCTCGGCCAATCAAGACACAGAATCTGTGAGTGAGGTGTTATAATTCAGATTATTAAATAGTGATTCAGACTCACTTTATGACTTATACTAGTACTGTTTGACCATGTAACGTAATCACATATATCAGTTCTTGTCAACAGATTGCGGTTGTACACATTGGATCACATGCCTGGAAGTATATATGCATTTGCAATATGTTCTCCAGTAACCTGGATTTTTTTGCTGTCTGAATGTACATGTCTGAAGTTGTTGAACTATCAGATGAAAGACAGAAGATAAACATGATGAAGGCAATTAGGGGTGTACAATCCGAGAAAGACAGTATAAGGATCTGACCAGAATTCAGCGTAGAACAATAATAAGTCCTTCCTTAAAAAGAAATGCAGGGAGGTGGAGTTACATTCCTGTAGCACGTATGCAAGCAAGAGCTTTTTATAATTATGTTATTATAGTGAGAGGACGCTTATGAAGCAATTACATGCAACGTAAGATATGGCCCTCCAGAATTAAAAGGCAGGTTTTGTGAAAAGAAGGGCCGGGCACAAGAGACCAGATAGCAAACATCAGAATCATAATAGAGAAATCTATAGAAATTAATTTCCCAGTCTACATGTCCTTTATTGACTACTCTCAAGCTTTGGATGCAGCACAAACAACTTTGGACTATCTAGTATCATGCAATGAGCTTTGCAAGACATATGTGATAAAACTGCGCAGCTAGGTTACTATCTATGACCACCAGGAATCAACAGTGATACCTGCATACCTTCAAAACTCAGGAATATTTATATGATGACGTGGCACAACTATTTTACCGTTGTCACTATTGTAGACACCGAGTGCATAGTGGTCAAGCAGATCTGAAACCTTCACTACAAAATCATTAGCAGAAAGTGTCAACTCAAAAGCATGGATGTGGGATACAAATCGAGTATTTGTAGCTGGCTTGCAAACAAGATATACGCTGCCGCCTATTAGACAACAAAGCTCAATCACACCAAACTGAACAAAACCTCTTGGTGTCGTTCCTACAGCAACTACCAAACCTTGACTGTACCATGTGTTGTTACACTGCACTTTCTTTGCAACATAAACGAATTTATTGTCCCCAAGCAGTGGCTGAAGTGTTTCCTGTATTGGTCGTAACAGCAGCCGTACCAGCAACAAATTCCCACCAGTGTGCTCAACAGCATCAACAAAACCTGTATGAGTAGCTCTCATCCATGCCTGATAGTATTCATGTCTGGTTGCAAGTGTCTTTGAAAGATTTCGTCTGTTTTTGGTGTGGTGGGACAGTTCTTTGAAATACAAGTGTTTTCCTTCAAACCTTAGTGTCCAACAATGGACAAGTGGGCCAAATGTTAGCATCAATTTGGGATAGTGGATAATATAATGAAACTTGGGTTTCATAGAATCTTCAGGAAATAGAGTGAAGTATTTCTCCAGAAACATTTCAATCAGCAAGGAAATCACAAAGAGCTGGATCCACTGTATGTGCAGTACACAATTGCACTACTTCTTCAAGTAAGAAAAGAACTGCCCACATTTCATCACCAACCGGTACTTTGCTTCCGACCATCAAAGGCAAGAGACGAAGAAAACACCAAGACTGTACAGCTTTCTGCTTTACACTGAATGAGGCAACCTGTGTTGCCATTTTAGAAGGCTTGTTTGTCTTGTCTGTTCCCGAATACGGAAAATTTTTGATTTCTTCGTTTAAGAACTGCAGTGTGAAATATTCTTCCTCGACACAATGAAGAATTACCTTTTTCATGACTTCTGGAATTACACCTTCAAACAAGTCATGAGCCACATCTGAAGGAAGTTCATCTACAACATGATAATGATCCAACGCATTAAATGGACTGTCCTTTTTCACCCCATATATGCAAGCAACTTCTGGCATTTGCCGAACTATTTCAACTTGTTCATTGTAAGAATCTCTACTTCTTGAAACAAGGTCAACATCCCGAAAATAGTTTTTAACATTTGTCTTTGTGACTTTGCATAACCTACAGAAGCGTCGAGTATTGAAACTTTCCTGAAAGCCCCCAATGCCGTGTGCAGCCAAGTTGTCTGCGACGAACATAGAGAGGGTTCCTCTAAAAGTATGCACGACACCGTCCTTTTCAACATCCACACCAACAGTCTCAAGGGTTTTCAAATCTTCAATTAGAGGACTTATTACGGGAGACATTCCATACTGTGAAATTATCTCCGACTGGCACAAAAGAGCAAGCTGAATAGAGGACAGCTTAGACCGATTTTGTGGCAGCATATTCCCCACAAAAAAATAAAAACCAGAAAACTTAAGCTGCTTAACTCGGTTTCCTATGGGATTAGCCACTGTAAAGTCATCATTGTAAAGAATAACCTGGATAGTTGGACTTGGCAGTGAAAACAGTGAGTGACTTTGGTAGTTCAAACCATCACAATGGTCTCTAACTACATGTAATTGGTCACTTTGATGTCTCTGGATTACCTCAGCAAAAATATTATCATCCTTTAAAAGGGCCTGCAGTGTCTGTAGAATACTGACATACTGAACGCTCTGCACTTTGCCGTTTGGTTTCCTTCCCATCACATGCTCCACTGGTTCAACAAGATCAAAATTTTATTTAATGTAGGAGTTCAGATTGGCCATGTTTCGGATAAAACTGAATGACTGTTCCAATTCTGAAGAACTAAAAATACCATCTAGTTTAGCTTCCTGTACTTCAGGCAACAGATTTCTTGCTTTCTTCTGTAAATTTTCTCTTGCTAATCGGAGTACATTCTGTGTTTCCTCAGCAACATAACTGCATGCCTCATGATTGAGTTTATACTTTCCCCTCAATCCTAAGATGAATGTTGTTGACAAAGAATCAGTGTCCACAATGACATCTGCAGGCTCATTTTCAATTGGGTCATGTGGCAAGTCTTCATCATCTTCTGATTCACTCATATCTTCTTGTTTCGTCTAATAACTCAAAGTGGATTTTGTTGGAAATGGGTCAAATCGTACCCAGGTTAACTCATACCCCAAAATTGATAGTCAAGTCGTATTTGAGTCAACTCGTACCCTCGTGCACGTAAAGATGCACCATTATGGTTTTGTGTACAGGATTGTTGTCTTCATAATTATTTGATTTACTTTAAATTGCAATTAGCGGTACATGTACTTCTTAAGATAACTGTGGGATAAGACAAACGCATTATATTTATTAAAATGATATAGCTTGACCTACATAAAATTGATGCAAACAAAATAACTTTGTATATACTTTTCTTGTATAAATATTCTCGGAGTACGAGTTGACTCGGGGTACGGCAGCCATTTCGGCAGCCATTTGGTTTGTATAAAGGGATAACATCAAAAAAGCTGCCACCGCTGGAATACCTCTATACTTGCATTTGCAATGTATTCCCTTCATAATCGTTTGGTTCTTCAATCCCATGCACATTTTTAGACCCGACTCCAGACACAGGCGGCAGACATCAACTGTTGTCAGAAATCAAGGACCGATTCTCTTGACTTTTTTGAGATTGAACTTGTCATAATTGATCTAACACCTATACGTCTGGTACCCTTGGCGCTTCTGGTTGCGCCCAGTGAGAATAAAGGTGACATATACACGCCGCTCATTTACGGCCACTCTCCCGTAACGTCCCTGGTGTCAACGCCCTCCCTTTTATAACCTAGCGGTCAGGGTGATTAAGAATCGGAAGTAAAGAAGTTGAAGGTGAAATGAGAATAACTCCTCTCCACCTCTCCACTCCTCTCCACCTCTCCACTCCTCCCCACCTCCACTCCCCACCTCCACTCCTCTCCACCCCCCCCCCCCCCCCACCCCCACTCCCCACCTCCACTCCTCTCCACCCCCCCCCCACCCCCCTTTTTGTGAGAGGGTGTATCAAATGAAGATCAATAAATACTGGAAAGTTTTTACTTTTTTACAGAAATTGGTCGAGATTTGACCGGTTTTTGGTGGGCAGCAGCTGGGCGAGTTGATAAAGTACTCTTACACATTTTTGGTTGGGGTAGACCGTGCGGCAGTATGGAGTTATTGCCCGAAATTTGTGCACGGTTTCTATTGTTTAACGGCGGTTAACCTGTAAAAACCCTCTCCATCTGTGGGTCTCTGCCCTACGGGTGTCGGGAGACCCAGAGTTCTAGGGGTACAGAGCAAAGTGGTCCAGGCAGGCCTATAGTGATTCTCGGCCCTCTGCAGCAATCATTTTGAGCGGTTGTGCTTCGACCTAGAGCGCTTAGTGTCTTCAGTGTCTGAATAAGAAATACTGTGATTCGAATCAGACGAATCAGTACTATTTTCGTCGGATTCACTAAAATAACCGAGGAAGAACTTTCACTATCGTCCATGTTAAATTCGATTACGTTGTACAGCGTGCGTGTGCCGACTGTGTGTATCTACGTGTGTGTGCACAAAGCGTACGCGAATCATATCCACGCAAACCCGTCTCGTACCTAGACGTGGGGTACCGACTATCGCAAATTTGTCTGGGTTCTGCTTCGGTTTACGTCACTCATTTTGAGTGGCCGCGAAACTTTAAAAAAAAAAAAAAAAGGGGGGGGGGGGGAGGGCTCATTTTTTTGGGCGGCAAATTACCACACTAAACGTACACTAGAACTAGCTTTGCTTCTTATTCACATTTAATACACATAAATCTATTAATTTAAAACAAAAAATTGCGTAATGAAGATGTTCGACTGCATGTCTTCTTTAAAGTTATTACCAACTTGTTGGCCCTACAAGCCTTGTTTTAAACTGACCTTCCAATTTAGATAATTAAGAGCCCGAGACAATCCGCACGCATGCAGTTAACAATATGTGCTGCAATGTAGAACTGAGCCGCTCCATCCCCACTGAAGTATCCCATTTCATTCTGCGTCTCACCATTAGCCTCTCCTGGCTAAATCCTCGTGTCTGGCTTCTCGTGCCAGTCCTGTTTCTACTGAATAGCAGAGGGTGTCAGCAAGTTCCTGCGCTATATCCAGGCTGCTTCGGGTATATAGGTGAACTCGTAAGGTTGGTTGCCATTCCATCTAGAAGGACAACTCTGATCACAAACCCGGGTAGGTGGAGCTCGTTAGCATAGGTCGGTAATATGCCTAGGAGGACAACTCAGGCTAACGAGCTCTAACCGAGTTTGTGATCAAAGTCCTCAATATGACTAAGAGAAGGACAACTCTGATCACAAACCCGGGTACGTAAAACTCGTTAGCCAAAAATAGCAGTCTATACTCTCCAGCGCGTAACAACCTTGACCCAGCTATGGGTTAAATAGTATGAACTAAGCATAATGCCTTTAGGACGTATGAGGGCATATCTGCCCCAACTGTCAATGTGCTTCTAGAATAGATGAAATTCCTTAGTCATGTATTACCCTTCCATCTAAGTGAAAAACACTCCAAAATCCAACCTGGGATCGTGCAGGGTGCCACACTTGTGGCAGTGTCTGCACCAGTGTGGCGCACATTCGCCTGCACGATGCAGACAGTGGGAAGAGACTATACGCACAACGTTTCCATCAAAATCCTTTCATTTGTGTATTGAAGTTATTTATCAATGATGAGTTACTTAATTTCTGAGTTTTGTGTGTGGAAGCCAAGTATCGATGAGGAAATGGTAACGGGAACAGGCAGAGGATGCTGCTGAAATGTTTTAGCCACAACGATCGACAAGTTGGGCAGATGTCGCCTTCGTGTCCTCAGGATGACAGAAAAGACCTATTTAGGAGTAGCGCTGCTCTTTCAATAAGAGGAAGAGGTTAGAAAAATACTAGTTTTGGCCGGGTAGCCGCACCTGGTTAGACATCCACTAATCAGCGGTCGAAATAAGAAGAGATATACACTCTAAATATTGGTGCATGGAATGTCAGGACACTATCGTGGACTGCTCTAATTGCCCAAACTCTCAAGCGCTACGACAATGACATTGCTGTCCTCAGCAAAACCAGATTATCGGAGTCACACCTGAAAGAAATATGAACTGGTTACACATTTTACTGAATTGCTCGCAACCTGAATACTTTACCAAGAGGCATGACAGACACATGACACATGCGCGTTAGAACTTAAAATGATAGCTTTGCAACAATCATCAGTGCTTATGCCCCAACAATGTCCCAGACAGATGACGTAAAACAAGCATTCTATGAATAACTCGGTACGGTACGTCCTCCATGCAGTTCCACATAGTGACAAGCTCATTCTACTAGGCGACTTCGATACGAAAGTGGGATGTGACAGTGGTACATGGAATACAATAATAGGTATTTATGAAATGTATCTCAAATAAGCTTCTGCTTCTTTCAAAGTGTGCAGAACATCAGCTTGTCATCACCAATACAGTCTTCCAACAGACCAACAAGTATAAAACCCTCGTTCTTGTACTTGAATGCACCCTCGCTCAAAACTGTGACATCTATAATTGACTATGTTATTGCCCGACAAGCATATTGTAAAGATGTCATTAACACACGATCAATGAGGTGCATACTGCTTGTCAGACTATAGACTCGTGAGAAGCCAGGTGTCGTTACAGCTTAAACACAAATCTTTATTATTATTATTATTATTTATTCGGCCTTCAACAAGAGGTACAAACATAAATGAACAACATACAATTCCAAATTACACTAACATTAAAACAAAACAAAAACAACCTTATCCAAGTTGGCCAGGACCGACAAAAGTATAATAAAACACTTTCACTTGAAAGCCTACCGATCCTAACTTGAAAACTGTGACACACAGAATAACATTAAATGTATTTAACAATAAATGTATAAATAACTATGATGAATTTAGCTAAACAGTGAAAAAATACTTATATTTACATATTCATATTAACAGAAATAATATTACGGAGCAATTAAAAAAAAAGACATTAAACAAGGGATACTGTCCCACAATCCCATTACCAAGCACTCCACCCTTTCTGCAATCCTCTTACCTCATCAAGTCACTCCCTCAACATCCCACCCAACTTGAAGGAACCAACTGAAAAAGCTGAGTGTTGCAGGTTTTAAATACACAAAAACAAGAGACAAACTGCAGCAGAAAACTGCAGAGGCATTTACAGCTGATGCTGGTCATGATGATTCAGATTCTAGTAACGCAGAGGAATCTTTGAAATACTTACGGTATATGACATAATACAGCCCCAGAAATTCTGGGTTTTGTAAACGTCTGCAGGCCAATTGGGTTAGACATTTTCTGGTTTTGGCGACGCGATGACTGGTTTGTGTCTTGCAACAGTGGTCTTTTTGTTTTTAGTTCACTCACTGATTGATTATTACCGGTGATAATAATGACATTTTAGTAAAAAAAAAGTTTTTTGACCTTTGACCTCATTTTCGGAGGTCAGGATTTGGTCCCAAGAGTCAATAATTATTTTATGTCATCTTCTTTTGTAATTCTGTGCATTTTGACACCAAGATCATCTATATACCATATTTTGTTGCTGAAATATAATTTTTAGTGATTTAGGCAGGGGTCAATAACCTTTGACCTCTAATAAAAAAATACCCCAACCCCCCCGGCCATTCCTCCTTCCTCCTTTTTTTTGAGTATATATATAGTTGTCCATACCCATATGCAAGGTGCACCAAACTCCTCTCCTTAATAATAGGAAACTTTTGGAACATCTCACTTCACTGGGGTAACTATAGTCAAGGTACATTTAGGCTAACTAGGTTTTATGAGTAATCACTCCTGAAACAAAGACCTCATTCATGTTGTTTTATGTTATATGTGTGGTGACCACCCCAGGTGGCATTTGACATGTAAACAATGTCACGTGATTTTGTATTACCAATCAGCGTCCGACTTTCATGGATCGCTGGTAGACGGTTTTCTGTTGTTCCACCGTAGACTTTTTAGCTGGTTCCAAAAGCCATGCCGTTCGCCATCTTGTTTCTCTCGAGTTCTTCGCGTTTTGTCCGGTGATTCATTGTAGGAGTTTAGTCGAATAAAACATCGTAGTTTTTCTACAAGATTGGGGACTTTTTGTATGAATACTTGCAATCCCCAAAGTGGTGACCCAGACGTGATATGACTTCCACATCCGCCGCCAAGTCGGAGCTTTTGAACCCGGACTCTGCAGCGCCGCTGGTCAGTGCAGTGGCTTTGAAACTTCCACCGTACTGGCCCAATGACCCGGATATATGGTTCGCACAAGTCGAGGCGCAGTTTCTCACTAGGGGAATTAAATCGGAAATTACCCAATACTCGTACGTCATCTCCTCCTTGCAACCGTCTATCGCTCAAGAAGTCAGAGACTTGTTGATCAATCCACCGGCCCACCACCCATACACCAAGCTAAAGGAAGAGCTCATCAAACGTACCAGTGAGTCGGAGCAAAAACGCCTCCAGAAACTTTTGATAACCGAAGAGCTGGAACAACTTCTCGGAGATCGCACCCTGGAGCCTTCAATCCTGAAGCAGTTATTCCTGCAGCGACTCCCCACTAATGTCCAGCTTATTTTGGCATCGACAAGCGACACCGACATTCAACAACTTGCCAAGCTTGCAGACAAGATTGTCGAAGTTGCGCCGCCCGTTGCTCAAGCCTGTGCCGCAGTTCCAGCACCGGCTCCATTTGTGGCTGCAGTCAAGCCACCCGCTACATCAGACATGCAACTACTCCAGGCCCAAGTAGAAAAGCTGACCACTCAAATGGAAATGTTGGTTCGCCAAGATCAATACCAGCGCAGTCGACGTGACCGTAGTGCTTCTGCATCAGGGGAGAATACTACAGGTGCATGCTGGTACCATTGGAAGTATGGGGACAAAGCTCGTAACTGCAAGGACCCATGCAATTACACACACGATCGCAATCCCACTACGGCTCAGGGAAACCACCAAGCCAGCGGATAGCTAGGGGCGACTTCCCCCACTGGCACACCAAATCAATGTCGCCTTTTCTATGTGTACGACAAATTCACAGCAGCCAGATTCCTGGTGGACACCGGTGCTGAGGTCAGCATTGTACCTCCAACGCCACGCGATAGACAATATCGTCAAAGCGATTTTGTGCTCGAAGCAGTCAACAAGACACAAATTCACACATACGGTGAGCGTTCTGTGACAATTGATTTGGGTCTTAGGCGTGCATGCAGATGGATTTTCACAATTGCCGATGTACCAGTTGCAATTTTGGGAGCAGATTTCTTACGCCATTTCGGGTTGCTGGTGGACATGAAAGACAGGAAACTCATAGATTCCACGACTAGTCTGAGTGTCCGAGGCATTGCAACGAGCACCAATGTTCTCAGCCCGGTTTTTGTTGGCCCATCACCGAACACTCGATACACGGCCATTTTGGGTCAGTTTCCTGCCATCACCCGACCATGCTTCAGGGACGCAAATCCCAAACACGATATCACCCATCACATCCCAACAAAAGGCCCACCAGTGTCCGCCAGGCCACGACGCCTCGCACCGGATAAATTGAAAATCGCCAAGGCTGAATTCGACCACATGCTACAAATGAACATTATCCGTCCCTCTAATAGCAGTTGGTCTTCGCCTCTCCATATGGTGCCGAAAGGAACGCAAGGTGATTGGAGACCATGCGGTGATTACCGCGCTCTCAACAATGCATCTGTCCCTGACCGCTATCCGATCCCACACGTACACGACATCACTTCGTCACTGCACGGCCGGACTGTATTCTCGAAGGTGGATTTGATTAGAGCATACCATCAAATCCCCATGGAGCCGAGTGACATTCCGAAAACGGCCATCACCACGCCGTTTGGCATGTTCGAATTCGTGCGAATGCCCTTCGGGTTGAGGAACGCCGCCCAGACGTTCCAGCGTTTCATCGACCAGGTGTTGCGCGGATTGGATTTTGTGTATGACTACATCAACGATTTACTAATCGCCAGCCATAGCGACGAGGAGCACGAGTCACATCTTCGTACGCTTTTCGAGCGCCTTGATCAGTACGGTATCGTGGTAAACCCCGCTAAATGCGAATTTGGCGTTTCGTCACTACACTTCCTAGGCCACGTGATCGACCAGGATGGAATTCGGCCACCAGATACGAAGGTCGAAGCGATCCAGCGGTTTCCTGTCCCAGGTTCGACAAAGAAGTTGCGAGAGTTTCTTGGGTTGGTCAACTTCTATCGCCGTTTTGTACCCCACTGTGCTGCTTTGACACAACCTCTCACCGACATGCTTGCTGGAAAACCCAAGAAAACAATCGAATTGGACGACACAGCGCTCGCTGCTTTCGAGGCCGTCAAGTTGGCTTTGGTCAATGCAACTCGTTTGTCCCATCCGCGACACGATGCAGAGTTGTGCTTAATGGTCGATGCCTCCGATTTCGCAGTGGGTGAAGTCCTTCAGCAAAAGGTGCATGGTGACTGGCACCCTATCGCGTTCTTCTTGCGAAAGCTGCAACCTGCAGAGACCAAATATAGCACATTCGGCCGGGAACTGTTAGCAATCTATCTCGCCATTTCCGTCATGTCGTCGAGGGTCGCGCTTTTTCTGTCTTGACTGATCATAAACCGCTGACCCATGCACTTGCTGCGAGTTCGGATCGATATCCCCCCCGCGAGATCAGACAGCTTGACTACGTGTCACAGTACACAACCGACATCCGACATGTTCAAGGTAAACACAACGAGGTCGCTGACGCGTTGTCACGCATTAGCCTGAACACATTCTCTACCACGTCATCATCTCCAATCGATTTCCAGGTCATGGCCGAGCAGCAGCGCAAGGATGAGGACTATCTCCGTCACAAACAGCATTCGGTTCTTCAGTTGCAAGACATTCCGCTAGTCGCTAGTGAGGGCACCCTAACATGTGACATGGCCACTGGAACGCCTCGACCTTTCGTCCCCAGGGTCATGCGACGAGCAGTTTTCGACTCTCTGCATTCCCTGTCGCATCCTGGAATCAGAGCCACACTCAAGCTGGTCAGTGCACGTTTTGTTTGGCCCAACATGAATCACGATGTTCGTTCATGGGCTAAAACCTGCATCAAGTGCCAGAAATCTAAGGTGCACAGACATACCATCACGCCTCTGGGAACCTTCATCACCCCAGACGCCCGGTTCGACCACGTCCATATTGACATTTTTGGCCCACTTCCATTGTCCAACGGCAAGTCCTACTTGCTGACGTGTATCGACCGTTTTACACGGTGGCCAGAGGCCATTCCAATCCCGGATATGACTGCAGAAACCGTCGCCAGGGCGTTTGTCTGCAGTTGGGTTGCAAGGTTTGGTACACCATCGACAATCACGACTGACCGCGGCAGGCAATTCGAATCGGCACTGTTCAACGCCTTGATGACATTACTCGGCACTAAGCGCATTCGCACAACGGCTTACCATCCCATCGCCAATGGTCTGGTTGAGCGTTTCCACAGACAGTTGAAAGCTTCCCTCAAAGCGCAGGACGGAAACGCTTCCTCTTGTTCTACTGGGCATACGGACAGTCGTCAAGCGGGACATTGGGTGTTCGACAGCGGAGCTCGTGTTTGGAACTACCCTGCGCCTACCAGGGCAGTTTGTTGCACCCGTCAATGATGCCGGTTTAGACCCTGGAAACTATGTACATCGCCTCAAACGCGTGATGCGTCAAGTAGCACCACCACCAACACGACCACACACCCGCACCACACAGTTTCACAAGGACTTGTTGTCTTGTACGCACGTTTTCGTCCGGTGTGATCATGTGATGCGGCCACTCGAGCCTCCGTACAAGGGCCCCTATCGTATATATTGACGTGAGCGGACAAATACTACACGTTGGACATCAAAGGCAAGAGCGACACTGCGAGTGTAGATAGATTGAAAGTCGCCTATCTTGAAACGGATCCCGCAACCGCCCGTGTCGCAACCGCCCGTGTCGCAACTGCCCGTGTCGCAACCTCGACGCACTGTGCCGGATACACCTGCATTAACTGCACCAGCTGACCAGGACACCGAAGTGAGCGGATAACTCGTTCAGGACGTCACGTTCACTGGCCGTTACACCTTACTCAATTTGACTGTGATTGAACATTGTACATTGTATATATTTCATTGTTTCGTTCACTTCCTTATGCAGAAGCTCTCTGGGGAGGGCTAATGTGGTGACCACCCCAGGTGGCATTTGACATGTAAACAATGTCACGTGATTTTGTATTACCAATCAGCGTCCGACTTTCATGGATCGCTGGTAGACGGTTTTCTGTTGTTCCACCGTAGACTTTTTAGCTGGTTCCAAAAGCCATGCCGTTCGCCATCTTGTTTCTCTCGAGTTCTTCGCGTTTTGTCCGGTGATTCATTGTAGGAGTTTAGTCGAATAAAACATCGTAGTTTTTCTACAAGATTGGGGACTTTTTGTATGAATACTTGCAATCCCCAAATATGTATATCTCTGGGGTGGTTGTTTGTATATTCAATATGGGGCTCCGAATAATGACCTTTGAGGTCATATGTGGCGGTCAATTTGTTATCCTTCATCACAAGAATTTACATTTTTTCTACTTCCAGTGTAATTATGAGCATTTTGACACCAAGATCATACATGTACCATATGTAGTTCCCGAGATACAATTCATAGTGTTTTATTTCAGGGTCAATGACATTTGATCCAAACAAAGAAATAAAGAAATTTCCCCTCCCCCTTTGTTTGGGCCTCTTTTTATATAATATGGTAATTTTCCTGTTACAAATATGACATTTTAGTAATACAATAGTTTTTTTGACCTTTGACCTCATTTTCGGAGGTCAGGATTTGGTCTTAAGGGTCAATAATTATTTTATGTCATCTTCTTTTGTAATTCTGTACATTTTGACACCAAGATCATCTATATTGCTGAAATATAATTTGTAGTGATTAGCTGGCAGGGGTCAATAACCTTTGACCTCTAATAAAAAAACATTCCCCAACCTTCCTTCCTTTTTTTGGTAGTTGTCCATACCCATACCCACCAAAATCAGTTAAAATTAGCTTCTTTTAATTTTTTTTTACAGATTGGCTCCATATATGGCTAATTTGGGGTTACTATAGAATCTGTAATGTTGATTTGAACCGGCAATGAATTTACAATCATATGTACTGGCTAACATTGAAGTCTAATTATGCAATGTGAGAAGCGTTTCGTAACTCTAGTGATAGATCAAGTCACACACTTGGCAACTGATGCACCCAGTACTGCACGGGCATTTGAAGTGAAGTAAATCATTTGGTAAATTGGTCAATAAATGCTACCTCGCGATGGTCAACTGTTTTGCTGTGGACTGTAATCATAAAAGTCACAATTGGATTTGTGTCCACTTTCCTAACGAAACAACACAAAAAAGCAACTGTAGTGAGTGGTGGCCATGTTTGCGTTGATGTGATCCTGTTTCTGTGCTAATTACCGGTACCAGTTTCTTCAGATCTTACGTAATTGCTTCTTTAGCCAGCTGCTTTCACTTGTGGACTAGTACTTACACTTTCTAGCTTGTCCATGTGGTTATCTGAGCTGTATTTTATGGCCATGTCCAGTTTGAGATTGTCGGGCATCTGTAATGAGTTCCAGATTGCTTCTAGTCTGTCTTGGGAACTCAGGGGCTCGGGAATGGCAGAGGTCTGGAGAGATTTCTGCTTCCAACAAAAAAAACACAAAGGAAAAATCGAATATTGACAAATTTAAGGAAACGGTAACACAGGGCTGTTAGCTCATTTGGCAGAGCACTAGAACGGTAATCCGTAGGTTAAAGGGCCAAACCCAGTCAATTTAATTGTTTAAATCTTTGATGAAACCATGGATCTCTCACAAAATTCCTAAGGCACTATATAGCGCACAAGTCTATAGAAAACTGTGAGAGAAGATTCAATGAAGAAGCGTTCAGTTTCAGAGGTGGGAGGAAATCTTAGACAAACAATAAAGCAGGAACTGAAAACCCAATCCACATGTGGACCAGGGCAGGAATCTAACCCATGCCATATACAAAAAGGAAAGAGAAGAACCACTGCGCCAACCTGACTGACACAATGATTTTTAATGCTGTTGAACTTTTTAGGTAGGAACATTTATTATTTATTATTAAAAAGAAAACTGTATTTTCCTCTGCTTCTAGACATTATTTTTGCAATGTCGGTCTCAAATATATAAGAACATAAGAACATAAGGACAGATTTATAAACACTCATCACAAAAAATAAAAAGGTTCAACGCCTATAGCACTAAATTCGGCAAGAGTCATTTTCCGAGGCAACACCAGGCTCGTGTCAGTCATGCCCAGTTTGACGCACCTAATCCAGGATTCTTCGACAAGTTTGCTCCTGCATTATTTTGACATTGACCGGGCCCAGAAGCAGGATTGCTTTTTACAAACCTTGATCCGAGACGTGTTCAGGCTGGCATCTGTGGGTAGCATACCCTGATGTTGCACTGCGAGCCAGTTGCTGACAGATATTTCTGGCCTTGCTTGTGACGTGTTTAACTGTCATCCGTTTTTAATTCCGGAAAACTTTGCGTGTATACACATCCTCCCATGCAAACTGGTAACGTGTGCAACATGCATGCGAACATTTGCCCGATTTGCTACTAACGTTAGTCGCCATCTTTGACTGCGCTCTAGCTTTGCGAGCAGGCTTAACAAACAAAACTACCGGACAAATGCAACTATACTTCCGAAGGCAGTTGCAGTTGATGCCAATTACAGGATGTAAAAATGAGCAATCTAATAAAAATATTTTGAACTTAAGTGAAAGAAAAATGCAGATATTTAAATGAAATTGTCAGCAGAGGAAAACTACACGAGGACGGAACCGAAGCTACAACATTGAAAAAGGACGCGATCGAAATCCATGTTTGCGCATGTGCAATGCAAGCTATAACGTATACATATAGAACACAAAGTTCAGGTTCCCTCACAATGCATGGCGCAACACTGTTCCTTTTGTAACACGAAGTACACGACATGTGTGCCAGTCACAAAAGGAACTAGCGCCATGTACGTATGCTGTATGGAGTTCATGGTATAAACAACATTTGGCGCGGTTTATATTTTTTCGCTCTAAATGCCCAGCTGGTCGGAAGTTACCAGGTCAAATTGGTGGATCATGATCCACCTTTCCGTTCCCACTTGATCCTGATCCACCAATTCCTGCAATTGGGGGATCTCTATCCTGCTCGAAAGTAGGATCAAGATCCCCCTTTTGGATCTTGATCGCCCTTTTTGCGGTTAGCGTTCCCACTCATCACCAAATTGCCGGATCGGATCCCCCAATTGGAGGATCAAGTGGGAACGGGGTCTGTGACATGCACCCATTCTCACCTTTGTTTGGCCATTTTGGAAGAGCTAGGACATCTTTATCTGATTTATTTGCATCACCTTTGTCGTGGTCACTCTCCGACATGTGAAAAACTGCTCCCAGAAAATCAGTTTCCTGTAATATTCACCAGAATGTTAACGAGGTCATGAAAAAGCTTGCGGATCCATTTGTTAACCCTAACCTTGCCAAATCCATCAAAATCCTTCCCCTATTTTGGCAGATTTTTTGGGGGGACTTAGTCCTGCAGGCCCGATGTGAATACATTTTAATGGATTATGTTGGACTTGGGCCAGGAAGCTTAGCACTGCTGGGGAAATCTGATTGATTGTCCACCAGGGAGTACTCTGCTGTTGTCAGATAAGCCATGAATAGTACAGGGTCGTAAAAGAAAGAAGGAAACACTTTTGACAGAGTTTGAGTGCGTATCTGAAGTTGATCAATTAATGCACATCATTATTTTAATTCTAGGAAATATTTCTAAAGAACATGGAAAGGAAAAAAATAGTCATAATATACTTAAACTTTGATGATATTAAAGAAACACTTGAAAAAGAAATTGAAGTATAAAACTCCTTAGTTGAAGTGTATTTTTTTTTTAAATCAAGCTCTTATAAGCAGGTTTGGCACATGCAATCTTTAACCATATGTACCATATCTCAGAGACGAAATATCCATTTACAATTATTTGTTGTTATCTTTAAAGATCAATAGTTACATTTCTTATAAGAACAAGGAAAGAAAAGGTATATTTTACTTGTGTGGATAAATATTTGGTGTACCGTAATTTCCTGCGGTAAAGACGCGGCTTATCTGACTTTCTAGACCACAAAAACATCGCCGCGCCTTATCTTTCAGTGCGCCGTATATATGATGTCGCTTGAGTTCAAAGTGATGGTCTTTGTGTGAAGAATTCTTTGAACGCCGCAATCTTACTCAATAATGCGGTCAACCAATTAGCCCAACTCTCCGGACATTGTGACCGTGTTTCCATTAACAATGCCGCGATGTGTTGATCCCCCTACGACCGTACATGTATGTGATTTAGCACTCGGCAGCGTGCGTAGTCTTGTTTGCAAGACGTTTTTCGCGATGCGGGGCGCCCTCTAACGTACGCCGTAGACCACGCGCGAATTACCGCATCGGCGGCCTACGCGCGCTGCATATACCGCGATTAAGATCGTCTTGCAAACAAGACTACAGCGTGCGCTGCATGACGCTTACAACAGCGATAAAAAGCTGGCCCGTACTATGTGGCCTTTTTCTAAACGTTTTTTCGTCTACGTTCCGGCTTCATGCAATTCACCATCCGAACTACACAGCGCGGAGCATTCACAACGACTGGAAAAAAGACTAGGGGGTGTCGCAATTAGGGATACCATGCCTGCGATCGCTGCATGTGATGTACATGTGCATGCAGTTTATACTGCAGTGATACATGATATGTATCGGCAAACCTCGTGCGATATTGTGACTACTGGTTTGAAGTTTTCATACATTGTTTGCGTGCCAGATAAACTCAAGTACTCAGCAAATTCTTGCTTGGAATAGTGGGATCCTTCTAAGGCAACAAAATGACCCCTTTGTGGCGATGTACCTACACCAGGTGGCGCCTGGTGTTCTTCTGGGTGCGTTCAAGCATGCGCCTTATTCGGCAGTGCGCTTTATCTGTTGACGTTTGAAATTTGTTTGGGTGATTTTAGGGACCTGCGCCTTAACCGCCGTGCGGCTTTACCGCAGGAAATTACGGTAATCATGTAGCATAGGACCTGGTATTCCGATCGGCCATCAAACCTTGAGAGACCGGTTTACCCATACCGGTTCTATCAAGATCCAACCTGCCTGGACCAGTGCCAGCTAGTAACCCGCCACTAGGCCCAGCTTGGTCCTGCCCCGGGGTGCCACCCCCGAGGTTGAGGTTGGGCGTCAAGGTTTCCAAGAAGGTGCTTGTTGCAAGTGTGTAGCCTTGTTGGGTGGGTTTCTTGGCAAATGTGGCATTGAAGATGGGACTGGATATAAAAGGCAACAGAAATACAATGATTGTAAATAAGGGTGCATTCAAGTAGCTCATTCAGAGCGACTTGGTTTACACTCGGCACAAAAGCAAACACAAATGCAATTTTTGTTAATCACAGGAAATTTTCGGGGTGCGAATTCTCAAAAGTTGAACACATTTCAACTCCGACAAATGTTTTCAGCGAATGCTCTGTGACGTCAAATTCGTATCGCTTCCGCATAAAGTATGAACTGGCTTTAGCCACAAGATTTTCGATTTTAAAGGTAGTATACGCTATTTGCTTCTGTTGTAATAAAAAAAAAGGGGGAAATGGGAATAGCAAATATTGTTACACTCACATTAAAAGTTTGTGTTCATAAATGCTGGAACAAAAAGAAAAACAAATTTGTTCTTGTAGTCTGGTTTCCCACCCCCCAAAAAAAGAGAGAAATTTACAGACATCCGGGAATTATCAGGTTAAGGAACTAGACTAGTTGGGTTGCACCCATTCGAGGATGTGTAACTAATTGCAAACAAAATGTTGACTATAACTACATTTGATAAAAGTCAAAGTAGTATTGGACAATAATTGTCGTTTTTACATAGGTTGCATATTGGTTACGGCAGAGTCTACTTTCTATATACACATCATGCGCTACCGGTAGCCATAGACAGTAACCTATAACGTCCGTCGATATCGCCGATGTCACTTTTTTAATAATATCAAAATATCGACATTTCGATATATCGACAATTTTGATGTATCTACATTTCGATATATCGACAATTTTGATGTATCTAAATTTTGATGTTCCTAAATGATATCGAAAACACTGAAAGAGTGTCAGATTATCCAGAAAATCTCAGGGCTTTAGTATATTAGAAAAACTGCCGTCTTTATTTGTAGCTTAGAACATTTGAGTAGGCCTATTAAATAAAATACGTTCGACGACCAACTGCGGTTGTGAAGTTGTTCTTTGTGTTTCACCCGCCCCGCCGCTATAGTTCACAATCACTTGCGCAGTGAAATCTCAAAAGAAACCGGCCATGCCGCCCCAGCCATGCGCCTATCGGTTGTTTGGGACGTAACCCTCCCTTGTTCTGATAACATTTTGGGGTGGCCAATCACGAGTTGGGAATTGCGAGGAGCGTTCTCTGCACCCTGCTATTGGCCTAGCAAGCCAGTCTGGATTCCAAGACCGAGCTGTTCGTTCATTTGTTCCGGGGCGCGCTGTCTGTTATCTGGGCTTATTGAGGGCGCCCTTATAATTAAAGGTATAGTGTAGTATACACCATTTGCAGATATCGAAAATATTTATTACAGAATTATTAGGAAAAATCTTACTCAATTGAAAGTAAATAATGATTCTAGGCATCCAGCAAAATGATGGCGCTAGATATCCTGTAATTATTCCGAAAAATATAATTTTCTTTTAACCAGTTCGCGCCGGGATTATTTTAACATCGCCGAGCCGACGGGCGGGATTATTTTTAACGAAACACGATCCGAAGCGTGTTCAGGCCGATAGTGCTGGGTAGCACACCCACGCATTTCCGGCCTTGCGCGCTGCTGACATACATTTCCGAACTTGAACTTGGCGTGTTTATTCGTCATCCGTTTTGAATTTGGGAAGATTTTTGCGTTTATATACGTCATCCGGCGCGAACTGGTTAAAAAAATCCCGATCGCCGTCCGGCTAAAAACCGGTTAAAAACAAATGCTGTTTTTCTCAATTTTCTCGGCATCCATGATTGTAAAACTTCGGACAGGTCAGTTAAATGATATTTACTACCTTTAAGGGCGCCCTCAATAAACCATAAACACGCGGGCTGGCGCAATTTGATATTGTTCGGACCATGCGCGGAGGATCAAGCCGAAAACCTGTATGCAACGTACCTATTAAACTGTCGGTCTTTAGTATATTTAGCGCTGTTTTTAGGCTTCATCTTGTACACGGGAAATAATTGATATATCGAGGTATACTCGATATTGAATTTCCGATATATCGATTATTATTAAAAAAATGACATCGACGGACGATAATAGACAGGTGATTCAGGACACAGCCATACCTATTAGACCATTCTTCTCTGTCATCTCTCCAGGGTGGGTTCTCTGTCTTAGTTAGGAGCGGGTTCAGCACTCTATCTGGACCACGTTTCTGTATCATTGAGGAGGCTAAGATGGTGTGGTTGGCTAAGGCGTGGTAGCTGGCGGAATGCTCCATAAACTCATCCTACATTTGCACGAAGGAAATTACAAGAGAATGCTGTAAATCTAAGCACACATACTTCTTTTCATTTTCGAAAAGGTTTAGAGCTGTGCATTTAAAGTTTTTCCAACTCAGTTTATAAACCTGCACATTTTGTTTTATTCCAAATTGTATACATCTATTATCTAGTAATGGTCAAGAAGGTTACAGACTCACAGTTTTTGGATCAAAGACATTTGAACAAAGAAATTGACTGGAGCGGGGCTTGAACCAACATCCCGATTGCCATTACGGTGCCCTACCAACTGAGCTATCCGGCGCTATGTTGTTGGTTACCCAAATATGTCAATATTTTTGTTCAGGGGTGCTAGTCTGAAGCCATCAAATCGAAATTTCCACGCCAAAGGCACGATACTAGCAACAATCTTGAAACAATGTTAAAACAACAGGTTAAAAATGGGGAAAAGCAAGATGGTAAAGTAGCTGTCCTATGGCGCCGGCTAAGCCTACCGTGTGCCACCGTGTGGTACATTTTGTGCGGACGGTGAAACATGGTAAGGGCACATGGCGGGGCGTTGCGCGATCGGTGAACACGGTGGGGGCCCGTTAGTGGCCGGCAAGACACGGCAAAAGTTTTGGGCATGCCCAAAACTTTCGCCGTGTGCCACCGCTTGTACCACACGGCGAGAACCCGGTAAAAGGATAGTGGGCCTGTACGAGGCCGTTATGGACCCGTTTTTTGGGGCGGTGAAAACAGTGACGACGGTGATGACGTGTCATATTTTGTCCAACGGGTTGTCACCGTGTTCATACCGGGTTCTCGCAGGGCTCTCGCCGTTTGCTCAACGTTGACCCACCACCTCATACCGGCTACATACTGACCCCTCACCGGTCTATTAACTTTCAACCGCTCTCTTACCGACCTACTTCGTCCTCTTACCGTTCTACTGTCCTCATAAAGTCTCCATACCGGCCTGTTGCCGTGTGGTTTACATCGCACCCGTTCAGAAACCGTTCCAGACACAGTGACACTAGTGACACTAGCTGGTACGAGGACGTTGTATGTGGTAAGAACCCGGTAAGGAGACGGAATGGAAACGTTGAGGACACGGTGGACAAATTTAACAAAAATATAATCTTTGCGGCCGGAGAGATTTACACCGCTTGTCATTTAAATCAAACGGTAAGGGCCCGTTGGGCTTAGCCGGCGCCATGGGACAGCACCATTAGGCTTTTTGTTTATACATTTCAAATAAGCCACTAAGAAAAATTGACTAAGAAATTTTATATAGAATTGAACACATAAATTGACTGGAGCTCGACTTGAACCTGTGGCATTTACGGGTTGATGGCTGTTGACCAGCATCCCCTGATGAACAAATATATTGATAAATATAGGGAGCCACCGACACAAGGCTATATAACTCAGTTGGTAGAGCACCGAAATGGTAATCCGGACTACATTATCATACACTATTAGTGATCAGTTGGAAACGTCTTCATAATCTCTCTGTATACTTCATTAATCTTTTGATTAAAGTTACTTTCTATTTTCTGGTTGTAGAGGCGGGGAATAGTTTAGGAGGGAGCGGTCAGTGAGATAACTACCTGGTCATAGGCCAAGTGGTCAGTTGGTAATGTCTTCATAATCTCTCTAAGTAAAGCCTGTCACGAGCCAATGTGGCTCATCAGGCTGGTGTTTAACTCGTTTCTCTAGCATAAAATAACTGAGAATATTCCCCCCTCCCAGGATGGGATGCTGGTCCATCGCAGGTTACTCCCCAGCGAATGTCTGTACCCATGGGTGGAAAGAGGCAAGTGGGGTGAAGTGGCGTGCCCAAGGACACAACATAAGGCCAGCAGCTGGATTCGAACCCCGACCCTCTGATCGTGAATCACAAACATAAACCACTGGGCCCCAAAGGTTAAATGTCCAGTTCATGGGTGTGGTGGTTTGGGTGGGGTAGTGCATGGCGAGGCAAAGTTTAGAAGGCAGGGGTCAGTGAGATAACTACCTGATCATAAGCTAAGTGGTCAGTAGGCAATGTCTTCATTATCTCTCTGTATACTTTGTTAATCTCTTGACCACGGAACAAGTTACTGTCCAGTTTCTTGATAGTGTTGCCACTGACCTATAAAAGCAAACAAATTCAAATGGTCGATTCTAAGTTGGTTTATCTACAATGAGCCTTTATACTAAGAAGTCTTTTGCATAACACTAGAAATATAATGTTGCAAATACATACATGTACGTCTGTAACAAGTACAATATCTTAACCAGTTCACGCAAGGATTATTTTGACATTGATTAGGCCCAAGCGCGGGATTGTTTTTCACGAACCTTGATCCGAGTCAGGTTTAGGCCGGCATCTGTGGGTAGCACACCCTGATATTTCTGGCCTTGCTCGCTGCGAGCCGGTCGCTGACAGATATTTATGGCCTTGCTCTGCTTGAATTCAGGAACAAATTTGGATGTAGACACGTTTTTATATAATACGAACTGGTTAAGAGAAATGTTTACAAATTGTTTAGGAGCAAGTGACATTTGTTTAATTTCTGTCCATTCTCTTTTGTACCACTTTGTGGTGGTATTTATAGCAAAAATTATGTTTACACATCCGATAGAAATTTGATTTTCAAGAACAGAACTGATTCTCCATTGGTTAGTCCATAAATAAGGGGGTCTAAAAGGGGGTCTAAAATTGTGATATTTGTTGATGTCCCGGTCACACATGACCAAGTAATTTACCATGCAAGTGTCGCTGAAATTGACTTCAAAGTTTTTGCTATAGGTACTTTGTTTTATGTAATTACCCTGATATAAAAGGCGCCAAGGAATGTGTGCTGAATTAAAAAAACAAATTCCTATGTCTGATGTAACATGGACATGGAAAATTGAACCCCTAATTTTGTCACCGTCCCCACGAAGTAACACAAATGTCACGTGATACAACCCACTTCTGGCATTTTCACAAAGTAATGCAAAGCCCATAGCTAATACACACGGATAGCGTCACTTTGTGAAAACTCTATTCGTGTGTATTGTGGCGGGAACTCCCCGGGCCAACCTAAGGCTGTTAGGATAAGTCGGACACCTATTAAAGCCACGACAATCTTCCCAACCTAAGGCTCTTCCCTAAAAGGCTAAGGGTGCAGGTCCGTTTTGGAGGAAATATACCGCCGATTATGATGATTGCGATTACTCTCTGTTAATTACACTATAACCTGTAACAAAGACTCCTTGACAACTGGATTGACGGTACAATGAACAATAAAGATGATTTATTCATAACAATCAAGAAATGCACAGTAATTGGAAATTAAGTGGGCTGTTTAAATACTAGGGTCCTCAGCAGCAATGCACAATAACTGCAGTGTTCAGAACGCAAAAGCCATCATGAACATTACACAAGCGAAGTCAGCATCAAGCGCCTAGTCAGCATTACGTGCCTATAGTCAGCATTACATGCCTAGTCAGCATTACATGCCTAGTCAGCATTACATGCCCCAGTAAGCTGTGTACAACCAGTACAGCTTTGCACCTGCTACGTATTAACCATGCCAGTTTGCGTCAGCTATGTACAGCTAGCTGTCTCAGCTTTGTACCACCAACACATTAACCATGCAGGCTTGCGTAAACAATGTACAGGTATATCGCTTTGTACCGATTCGCATAAGCATTTCACAAAACGCAGCACCAGTTACCTACGTCTTATCTGTCGTGCAGCTCTCGAACAACTATAACAATGAATATTACGTGTCTACCACCCGGGTAAACACGCACACCATGTAAAACACATACATGTACTTAAGCATATGGGCTTTGTTACCCAATCGCGTGCATTCACGCAGCGAGTCACTGAGCGGTAAGCTCCGCCCAGCCAGCGCGCGCAACTACAGGTCTTGTCCGCCCGTGGTTACAGTTCGTGGTTACTGGCACTAAGTCCTTGCACTTTCTGTCACAGTATTAACTATGGGCTTTGAGTTACATTGCGAAAATGCCAGAAGTGGGTCGCGCGTATCACGTGACATTTGTGTTTACTTCGTAGACAGAGCCTATTCTCTGAAAAACAACTCATGTCATCGTTGAGTTCATTGAAGACGGTGGTGTTGAGTTTCAGTGTGATAGATGACAAGCTGACACGCTCCGACACACGCACATCAGAGGTACATGTACGTACAACTGGTCTGTTAGGCATTCTAGTGGTGGCAGGCTGAGGGTGGGTGGGCTCATAAATCTCAATACTGTGGGGGTTTTTTAGGTAGGAGAAATCAGAGACTTCAAAATCCAGTTACCCTAAATGTTTTTAAGCTCATAATCATGCCAAGTTTTCCAACAAAAAGTGATGATGAGGTGCAGCATGAAATGTCCTCCCATTACGCAATATTCACGGGTCGGCCATCTTAAATTAAAAGTGAAGTAAAATCTTCCTTTTTGGAGCTTAAAAATAATGAAATAAAGTTAATTACAAATTAATACCAGTCAGCTCTAATGAATAATTAGTCTGGTACCATCTAATTCAACAGTTTACATAGCCTTCATTTTGTCGCAATGTTAAATGTTGCAATGTTGAAATAGTATGCAATGGTTGAGCGACTTTTGAAACGATTAGCGCGATAAGGCGCACGACTTTGTCGGAGCAACAATTTAAATGAAATACACCACCGCTGTCAGTGCAAAACTGAATCATTATCCCCGCGTGCAGTTGTTGAAAGCATAACGGAGCATGAATGAAAAAACACTGCTAAAGAGCAATGGTATTAGGACACAGCCCTGTTTAGTGCCGTTGGTAACAGGAAATGGGCTAGATGGACGTAGAGCCGCAACCTCACACGGGCAACCATACCATCGTGGAAGAATCTGATGATGTTAATTATCTTGGATGGGCAGCCAGCCCTGTACAGAAGCTTCCACAGACCTTCCTGGCTGACCGAGTCAAAGGCCTTTGTCAGGTCGATGAAGACAATGAAGAGGTCAGGATGTTGTTCTCTGCACTTTTCCTGGAGTTGTTGACCCGAAAACATCATGCCAACTGTGCCACGCGAGGCACAAAAGCACATTGACTTTTTGGGATGACTGTAGCCGGTTGAGGATGAGACGAGATAGTATATCTTCCCCTTTATTCTGGTTCAAGTGGGCTTGCAATAAACACGGTGCGTCTTCATGTTTAGCTCAAGGGATATGGCAGCAATTATCAATCCTACCTAGCTTTCTATCTTCATAACCATTATACAGCGAGTCATTTGCACACAGACACCATCATCACACCTCCTGATTGATAACGTACCGTTCATTTCTCTCTTGGATGGCCCGTTTCTCTTCTATCATCTTTAGCTGTTTCTTTAACTCTTCCCTCCCTGTCTCTACTCTGTCCATAAGAGATATTGCCTGCAGAGAAATACACTTAATAATAACTGCTCAGGCACGCAAAAAGATACAATAGTATTACAAGTCCTTCATTTATAAAACAAAAATGAGGAGAGCTTAAAATTGCTCTCCTTAAATCCTGATGTTGATTTAAGAAGAGCTATTTGATCTCCTCAAATAGAAAGAAAAGAAAATAACAAAAACAAGAGCTGTTTCGGCCTACATGTGTATGTTGCTTTCAAAGCTTTCAAAAGACGTCGCTTTCAAAGTTTGCTAATGCACGCGCTAGCTACACATTTGTTTACATTGCGCGCCCATGCAGTACTTCTTTGTTTAGTCTCAGTGCCATATACAATAATGTACCACTTTTATTTTACCACAAAACGTATTGCACGGGTCAGGCACTCATGGTCGATTAGGCGCACTGAAAATCACACCTGGTATTTTTGTACGGAACACCAATACATTCAGTAAGTAGATTCACTGCACAGCTACAGTTCTGTACTGGGGTTGTTTACAGGTATATTGTACACGCACTCGTACCAGTACGTACATGTACATGTACACAACAGTGCACGCGCCATGCATTGCAGAGATAGGATTGTGTCATTCCTGTACATACAGTGTTTATTCGTGATGTTCATGCATGGCCAGCTAGCTATAGCTAACGCATACATTGGCGCGCATGGCTGACGCGGCACACATACTGCGTGAGTATACCGCAAGTGTACGTAAAAAAACAGTACCTTAATTAGTACTGTAGTATAGATTTTTCCATGACACAAAATCAACGGACGCGTTCCGGTTCGCGTTACAAATCAAACTGAAGAAATTACTTCTCCTGTGGAATTTTTAAGGAGCGCTGATGTGTTTTGTTCTCCTTGGAAAATATTAACCTTCTTTCCGGGTTTTGGTGTGCGGCACTCTGCTGTTCAAAATTAGTGAGAACAAGAATGAATGATCCCAGCTGTTGAATAGTATGGGCAAATGGGACTTTTTGAGCCCCGGCGTGAATGGGAGCAATAATGAATGTCAGGTGGTTAAGAGAATGATGGCGCTTTCCCATCCAGTGACATTCCTCTCTCTGTGACTTGTATGGCTTAATTTAAGCACGAAATAGTCTAGGCCCGTTATGTCCGAAATAAATGGAGTGGGCGAACACTAAAGACTAGATGACCGTATGGTATAAGATAAATCAAATGTGATTGGTCATCTTATTATCCAATGGGTGCTCGGATGCGATAGAGCGGAAAACAGAGCATGGGTTGTGAACTCATGTTGTGGATTTGGGCTAAAAGTGTGTTTGTTTTTTGTTTGAAAAAGCCATTATTTATATTTTCCTATTTTGGAAAATAGTTAAATGAGGTATGGGCTTTTAGATAATTTTTTCTTCTATCTTTTGATAGTTGTTTAAGAAAAAATCAAAACATCTAACCGTGTGCGGTGATGGAAAGAGACGTTTTTTTTGGTGTTTGAAAAAGAAACATATGGTCAAACCGTGTGCGGTATTTGGACAAATATGTTTTGGTCGGCCCTTTGTTTATGAGTATAGCGGCTACGTTGTGGCTGGTTTGTTTCAAATGTTATAATGTAATGTAGGTGGAATAATCCCGTCTGCGGGTTATTTGTGTTCCAAATTACAGATTTGCTGATGTGCGTTCAGGTTTTTATTTGTTTAAACAAACGAGATGGCCGGGGTTTCCATGTTAGGATATTTGTACTGGTTGTTTTCCGAGTGCGAATGTGTGTGGGATATCGATGTCATGTGACGTCTTATGTGTGATAGACTTATTAAAGCCAAGTCTGTGGTTGTACATGAGTACTCAAAGCAGAGAGAGAAACAACCTGAAGATACCATGGTTGTTAATCAAGGGGGGTATTCACGGGCAGCTTGCGTGGACCATCGACCCACGATACTTCTGGGTGAAGCAGGGAGTATAATAGTTTTGGTTAAGAGAATGATGGCGCTTTCCCATCCAGTGACATTCCTCTCTCTGTGACTTGTATGGCTTAATTTAAGCACGAAATAGTCTAGGCCCGTTATGTCCGAAATAAATGGAGTGGGCGAACACTAAAGACTAGATGACCGTATGGTATAAGATAAATCAAATGTGATTTTATTTGGGGTGCGAGGGGAGAATTGTAATCGCAAATTCTCTTGTGTTAGCAATAGCAGTGCTTTCGTGTCTTTACTGTTATGACACTCGTCAGTTGCAGGTAGGTGATTCCATGGTAAGGAATCGGGTCTAACTCGCAAGGTGTGTGGGTTTGGTGTGGTTACAATCAATGAACGTGAATTCCAGGTATTTGGAACTTAGCCATATTATTTATATTGGGTCCGTATTATTTCTCTTGTATAGAGAGCAGTATGTTGGGTTACAACTGTGTTTTTTTACTGCTTGGTGTTTTAATTGTTACGGTCCGGTTGTTTATGGCTCGGTTGCTGATTGGAATTGGCGTTTTTGCGTTCGCATTTGCCAGAGAAGAGGTTTGATATTTGTTGGTTAAGTGATCTCATTGTTACCTTTTTTCGGTTTATTTCTTGCCATGGCTTTCCTATGCGGAAATTGTATATGAATATAATGAATATATTCGGATTGTGGGGCACATTGTAGGCAAGAAAAACCGTTTGGTTTGTTTTGGTTTGGTCGATGGGAATATGAATACCTTGGATTCTATCAAGCTTAGCTAACAGATCAAGCCGATAGGATTGGGTTGGGTGGCTTGTGTGTAAAGCGCTTGCCTCTAAGTCAGGTTCATAATGTACATATTGAAAGTTTCGTTCACTGTTTGTGTAGATTTGCTAAACTATACATTTTTGGAAACGTTAGGAAATACTCAACATAAAAACCAATGTTTACATTTGTTTTTAGGTTCTTTTGAAAAAAATGGTTCTTTAATGTGACGTGACACATGAAAAGTCATTGGGTGTCACTTGCATCCTTCGCAATTCAGAACACCAGCTGCGAGTAAGGCTACATACAAAAAATTGATTGTTTCTCATCAGCGGCCGGGCCAATTTTTCGTGCCGGGTGGATATTTTTTTTTTTATTTTATAAACAAAATATAAATGTACCAGACGCCCGAAAATTTCGAGATTTTTTATTTTGTATTTTGTATATGCTGTAAAAACACGCCGTTGAAAGCAATAACAGTTAAAACTCACGCGGGCCAAGTGAATGTTTTTAGTGGCCATACATGTTCCAGCGGAAGCAAGCCGGAAAAATCTAAATTGACGGCGGACAGGAGATCGGAGAAGCCGAGTATAATAGTAGTGAGAACGGTGTCTGTGGGCCTCTTTCATTAAACAAACTTGGGGTGCTCAAAATTATATGGGAAAATAAATCAACTTAACTATATTTTTGTGTTTCTACCAACATTATTTAAGCTTTTATTCTATATGAAATGTGTGCATTGGTCAGTTTTGGAAAGTAAATCAACGAAAACAATTTGTAATTTAGATAAAGAATGCAATGTCCCAACGAAGTTTTTGTCAACTAGCGCTTTCACCCCCGCACGCGGTGGCGCCCATACTAGTATAACTGGGCGCTGGAAAACACCTGACGAGCTTCATAGATTTCTGTGTAGAAAAACGCACGGCATTCTGGGTAGCGTACATGCTCTGCCGCGCAGCTGAGCCACGGAAGTAGTAACCTACGTTCGCAGGTCGCAACAAAAATTATCCAATCAGAGCTAAATGCACATCAGCGCTTACCACTAACGCCCGGTTCATCAACATGTACATAGTGTACATGTATGTATATGCGGTAGGCACGAACGAAACCAGCGCGCCTGTAGTTGTTTAGTCAGATACCGGTTTCAAAGATTCGGCGACATTTTTATTCTATAAAATATAAAATATAAAATGCCCTGACGGACCATTTTTTTTAAAAGGTTCTGATGAGAAACAATTCATTTTTTTTATGTAGCCTAAGGATGATTAGCATCCCCAATTATTATTATTATATGAATACCGTGGATTCTATCCAGCTTAGCTATTTGGTCAGGCCGGTAGGATTGGGTCGATGGGAATATGAATACCTTGGATTCTATCCAACTTAGCTAAGGTCAGGCCGATAGGACTGGGTCGATGGGAATATAATACCTTGGATTCTATCAAGCTTAGCTAACAGATCAAGCCGATAGGATTGGTTGGGTGGCTTGTGTGTAAAGCCTTTGCCTCCAAGTCAGGTTCATAATGTACATATTGAAAGTGTCGTTTACTGTTTGTGTAGATTTGCTAAACTATACATTTTTGGAAAAGTTAGGAAATACTCAACATAAAAACCAATGTTTACATTTGTTTTTAGGTTCTTTTGAAAAAAATGGTTCTTTAATGTGACGTGACACATGAAAAGTCATTGGGTGTCACTTGCATCCTTCGCAATTTAGCACACCAGCTGCGAGTAAGGATGATTAGCCTCCCCAATTATTATTATTATATGAATACTGTGGATTCTATCCAGCTTAGCTATTTGGTCAGGCCGGTAGGATTGGGTCGATGGGAATATGAAAACCATGGATTCTATCCAGCTTAGCTAAGGTCAGGCCGATAGGACTGGGTCGATGGGAATATAATACCTTGGATTCTATCAAGCTTAGCTAACAGATCAAGCCGATAGGATTGGGTTGGGTTGCTTGTGTGTAA